>BTHU01000003.1:52095938-52695938 GCA_036184795.1 Tokudaia tokunoshimensis | reverse complement strand
CCTATTACATAGCATGATGAAGGCAGGAATTCTAGGAAGTCCTGGCTAAGTAAAAATTATCACACCTATATCCACGCTTCAACTAAAATTGTTAATTGGTCCATAAACCCCACAAGTTTAGAAACAATTATATTATCTTAGCCAGCCTGAGGCCCAGCACAGGATTCCACCTACTGCAAGTACTGGCCAACGCCTATCACGAGACTTACCGCTGTCATTTGGATTGTGAGGCTGGGGTCTAGAACCTCAGATGGCCGGACAGGGCTGGAGCAAACTGCCGCCTGTTTGGCTTCAGTTTTCTTTTCTACAGAATGGGAGTCAGTTTCTAGGAGACGCTTTCCTGAGACTCCCGAGAGCATTGGTAATCCACATGTCTGCAGGGCAACTAAGCTTAGGGGCACCAAGCTTAGAGCACACAGCTGTGCTCTGGGCCAAAACTTAATGAGGAGGCAACTAGGCCTATGGGTCAGAAGTTCTGTCGGTAACAGAACAGAGAGTCTTGCTGACCACAAGAAAAGCGCTAACGTGGACGTTAGCCAGGACACAGACTCAGAACAAACCCACAGCTACTTGTCTGCCATTCCAACCTCTAGCTAGGTCTCTGAGCTCCATTTCTCTGTCTCCTCCTATTGTGAATCATCTCACCCTGTGGTCAGTCAAGCCAACAAGCTTACTTAGCCCCTGCCCTAAGCCAAGGGTGGGTACACACACAGGATCCAGGACGTGTGGTGACTACATTAGTACTATACAATTTCAAATGGCAAATACGTGTTCCCATGTATCTCTTGCCTCTTGTCCCATAAAAAGGCAATTAGGGCTGAAGAAACTGATCTGTGCTGTGCACACTGTTCTGCGTGCTGCTGACAACTCTTCTTAAGCTCTGGACACATTTTTGCAGGGAGAATGCTTGGCCCCCAAGCCTGTGTTTTCTCTATCCTGGTCTTTAACTCCCGTTATCATATAAATTGTCCGATCTGATTCTCCAAGTGCCATGGTCTTCTGGGATCGTCTGGTATTTGGCACAGCTTCAGGCATGGATGGCACGGTCAGATGCCACAGAAAAGAAGGCGGGGGACTATGAATACAAGTAGTTTCAATCCTCAAGGACTGGTCCTGGGGAAACAGGTCTGCTGACCTGAGGGTACAGAAAAGAGAAGGGCACCTCATCCGCCCCCTGGATCCCCCTGGCACCCAAGAAGGAAACTTCTCTCCCACACACCCAGCAGCAAGGCTAAGCAGGGGCAGAAGGGTTGGCTGTGGCCATCCATGGGGTCTGCAGTGAAGATGTCAGTAGAGGGATGGGACTGGGGCCATCCTGCTCATCCCTGTGCAGCATCTTCACACAGCCTCCTAGGGTGGGATGCTGTCTACCCCAGGCACTGCTCTAGATGCGGGGAGCTTTTTTTCCATCCTTGGTCCTGTTATGAATGGGGGGGGTTGTTGCCAGGGTACTTGGGTACAGGGAGAATGCAGGATGGCAGGGTAGCTGTGGGGGAGGAGTGGTGGCAGTCTTCCAGCCCCTCGTCGGCTCTGTACAGTATCAGCCCCATTCCCCAGACACTGAAAGACACCCGTTGCTGGCACCATGGCGTTGAGTTTCCCCTGGGCCAGTTCAGGCTCTTGTCACCAGGCCTGCCAGGAAATTGCTGTTGACACCAAGGGAAGGGCCCCAAGAACAGGGAAGGCTGAAGACTGTGGAGTTGAGTCTGTGAAGTTCTGAATGGGCACGAGCTGGGGTGAGAGCAAACCAGATAGCTGTAGATCAGAGGAGGTCCTGACCATGAGGTCAGGGACCCTCGGTCTCCATCTTGTCCTGCCTCTTCTGGTCTCTCCTTCAAGTTGCCTGGAGAAAAATGGAGCTTATGACCTGTATGACCATCACTGTCCAAGGGGCCACAAGACCTCTTCCATATTCCCAGAGTTGTACAGTTAGCCCTAGTAATCTCAGAGAGGAAATCTGGAGCTCCCCTACACTTTCCAGGGACCCAGAAGCTATAACCTGGGGAGGGGTTATGTCTTCTCTGGCTGAGTCTGTCAACTGGGTCTGAGGCAGCTTGTTCTGTGCCCTCACCCTGTGTCTGTGCACCATCCCAACTCCCTGTTGTCTGACTTCTCTACTGCATTTCTCAAAATTAGTCTATGCCTTGGCTCCCACGTGCTTCTAAGTGTTCCAAAAACTTTGAGGAGAAACTGGGAGAAATCTGGGGGCAAGTAATGGAAAGTGGGGAGGGGTCTTTCGACTATCTTCAGATAGTCCCACTGTTACTGGTCCCTCTACTTCTCCATGGGGAAGGATATTTGTGTTAGGGAGGCTGGGGATGGAATGACCAAGGGTACAGAGCATGCTAGGCCTTCAGGAGCAAAGAAAGGTGAGTGGATTGTTCTCCCTTCTGCACAACGGCCTTTCCTCCAGATGACGGTTCTCATCCTCAGGCTGTATTGTCCCTAAGGCATTGGTCCTGGATCGGCCCAACCCAGCCCCAGGCAGGAGCAAGAGGAAGTCCAGAGGTTGGGGCAGGCCTTGTGTGTGTGGGAAAAGGCCATTCTTGTTGCAAGAAAGCCATAGAAGGCAGTCAGACTTGGACAACAGGGAGGAGATGGTCACATGTTGATGGTGGTGTGGACAGGGACATTGCCTCAGGATAGTGGCAAGTGACTGACATACATATAGATAGGAATAGTGGGAGCCCAGCCGGGGGCCCCTAGAGGGCTCCGGGCAGTTTCAGGTACCAGGTAAGCAGCCTGGGGCTTCTGCCCTCAGCAGCCAGCAGCAGCACCTCGACAATATGCAAAGGAAAGTCACTCTGCCCCATGTAAAGATCAGGCAGGGTCCAGGTAGGGATTCCAGCTTGCTGTTCCCAAATGTGATGTTAACACATCCAGAAGTGTTTTAGTTTTCTTTTTTAATTTACTCAAGAACTGGCATTAAATAACACCTAATAGCATTTAAGTACTTAAAATGAAAAAGCAATAAGACAAGGAAGGGTATTGTGTCGATAGAGGTTAAGCAAGGGCCACTCTGAAGACAAAGGACTGAAAGAACCCCGGGAGCCTGAGGCGCACAGGTCAGGCTCCAGCTCCAGGGCTGGGAGGAGCTGCCAGGAGAGCAGACTGGGTGCTCAGGGTCCACACACCTTGCTCCTCCTCAGTGAGGAGGTGAACAGAAGCGAGAGGGGGTGCATCTCAGATTCCAGCTCTGCCTCTTCACACTGTGTGACCCCAGACAAGTGTCTTTCCCCAAGAGCGCTGGCGAGAAGTGAGATTATACACGTGAAGCGTGCTAAACAGGGTGTGGCCATGGCGGCCACCCAGCAAATGTCTAGTCACTACTGTGATTATGACTCCAACCCAGTCCGGCTGACCATTTCACGTAAAAAGAAAGTAATGGGGCTGGAGAGATGGTTCAGCGGTTAAGAGCACCGACCATTCTTCCAGAGGTCCTGAGTTCAATTCCCAGGGACCACAAGGTGGCTCACAACCATCTGTAATGGGATCAGATTCTTCTGGTGTGTCTGACAACAGCTACAGAGTACTGACATAAAAAGTGATTTTTTTTAAACTAACTTGAAACACGCAAAAATGAAACCTGATTTTGTAGTATTCATTATTTTGCATGACATTGCTTCTTTCCTATTTAATTTCTTCCCTTTCCCCACCCCCTCACCTCCAGCACTTCTGGGTGTTGTCCTGGTTGTAACTTGGATTGTTTTGTTTGTTTTTGCTTTTGTTTTTTTTTTTGTAACTTGGATTAAAGGCATGCACCAGCTTGCCCAGTTTACTCTCTTCTTAATTGTGTACGTGTCTGTGAGAAGGCAAGTGCTGGTGAGTAAGGGTGCTTCTCAGAGCTGGAGTTACAAGCTGCTGTGAGCTGCCTGGTCAGAGGATGTGCTTCCCACTGAGCCACCTCCCCAGCCCCAGAATAGCTTGCTTTCTTTTCTTTTTACTTTTAAAAAATTACTTGTTATGTATAGTGTTCTACCTGCATGTATACCTGCATGCCAGAAGAGGGCACCAGATCTCATTACAGATGGTTATGAGTCATCAAGTGGTTGCTGGGAATTGAACTCAGGACCTCTGGAAGAGGAGCCAGAACTCTTAACCTCTGAGCCATCTCTCCAGCCCCCAGCATAGCGTCCTTATACAACAAACTTATCATCCAGAAGCTCTATATTTGCAAATTCATGCATTATGTAGAGATATTTATTACATCCTGCTTGCTTCCAAGAATGTTCCTGCCAGTGGGAAGCAAAGTCCTTATGAATTTAGTCCTTATGTATTTAGACAAATACAGTAAATAAGAAAGTAAATAGATAATACAATTACAACAACAACAAAAGCAAAACAAAAGAAACAAGCAAGCAAACAAGCAAATAAAACTCAACAAGCATCCAGTATTGAGCAGTATTGAGTAGGTGAAAAATCAAGACAATGAACAAATCATGAAAGACGCTAAAAGGTGCAAACACTGCTCACAGAGGAACAAAGATAAGGATTCCATCAGGTGTCAGAGGACAGTGAGTGTTTGAGGCATTGACAGGAGATAGCTAGAATTCTGTAGACAACAGTGAAATTATCCTTCAAAGTGGAAGTAATGCGAATAGCAATAAGATCAGTGAGACAAAATAAACCAGGGGAAGGGGTCATCAGCCCACAGTGGGAGGGCTGTGTCTGAGCGGCTCAGGGACTCTCCCTAAGAAACTCCTGAAACAAAGTGAAAGAGCAGAACATGAGCCAAGTGAGGGTGAAGGCGGAGGGTGCTCTGGGCAGAGGGGACAGCAGGGCAAAGGGCCCTGAATCCAGATAGAGTATGAGAGCCATAGAGCGTCCCATGTAGGGAACGCACACTGGGCCTTGGACAGAGGGTGTGACGAGAGACTGGTAAAGCTGGGGCTCTGGTTGCCGAAGGAACTTTGATTTGCTCTGAGTGCCGTGAAAAGTCATGGCCAAGGATAGTACCTATTTTAACCTTTCTTAAAAATTATTTTTGTTTTAGGTACATTGGTGTTTTGCCTGAATGTATGTCTGTGTAAGGGTGTCAGATCTTGGAGTTACAGACAGTTGTGAGCTGCCATGTGGGTACTGGGAATGGAACCCGGATCCTTTGGAAGATCAGTCAGTGTTCTTAACTGCTTAGGTATCTCTACAGCCTCCCTACCCACCACACACACCCATTTTAAACTTTTGAAAGGTCACTCCGGCTTTGGTTTGTGGAAGAGAAGAAAAGACTAGCTAGAAGACGTTGCAGCAGCTCAGGTCCTGGGGAAGTCATAGAAGTCACTTGGCTCTGGATATATCCAGAAGGTACCGTCAAGTGTGTTGGTCCTGGAGTATGAGGAGATGGAAAGGCTGTGTGGGCTCTGGGACAGCTGTTGTGAGGCTCTGGGATAGTAGCGGGCCGAGGTCAGATAGAGTCAAGGCTTTGCTTGTTTGAGTATGTGATGCTTGAGGTATCTGTTAGGCCTAGGACTCCGGAAAAGAGAGAATATCATTTGAGAGTTATCGGGCAGAGACAGCAGCTGTAACACCGGACAGTGCTAAAGCTTGAGTCTGTCTTGGAATCCTCAGGGAATGCTCCACAGAGCTCCACTAAAGCCAGTGGAGAAGATATTTGTATTGTTGTCCCAACAAGGTTGGAATATTCTGACAACAGCAGAGACCTGCCTCTTTTCCTGCCTTGTTCTCAGTGGCTCCCTGAGTCTCTCCGTGTGAGTACAACAGCAGTGAAGCTTTGAGAGAAGACATGTTCAGGAGTTAACTGAGAGGGACAGTGGCCAGGGAAGGACAACTGGGCACAGCTAGGGGCCACCCAGTTTCCAGGAAGGACTTGTCTTAGATGGCACCTTGAATACACATCCCTCCAGGTCCTTATTTGGAAAGAGAATGCAATGGGTCTTCCAAATAACAGCTGTGTCAGGCCCCCAAAAATGTGACAAATGGAGGCTGGGACCCCTAACACTCACCAACATTCCTATTAAGAAAAGAAAGCAAACCTGAGGCTCAAAGTCCTGTAGAGGCAGCCTTAGTCACAGCACAGTGACTGCTGCATTATCATCCTGTTTATTTTTATAGCTGTTCTGTTTATGGCAAGCGCTACTTGTATTCCATTTATAGGAAGGATGTGAAATTTCTTCCCAAAGATAGTTTCGTGTATCTGTGTGTGTGTGTGTGTACAGTAGGTTAAAGGAGCATGTTAGTAACACGCACACTCTGATGTAACCAAAACTACAGAGGTTCTACTCAAGTGATTAACATCTAAAAAGCGTGACCCTAAAAGATACAGAAACAAGGGTTGGAGAGATGAGTCAGCAGTTAAGAGTACTGACTGCTCTTCTGAAGGTCCTGAGTTCAAATCCCAGCAACCACATGGTGACTCACAACCATCCATAATGAGATCTGATTCACTCTTCTGGAGTGTCTGAAGACAGCTACAGTGTACTTACATATAATAAATAAATCTTTAAAAAAAAAAGATACAGAAACAAAACATAGCCCTGGAATCATCCTCCTGCACACAGGGGAACCATCACCTGTCCTTTGCCTCTTCTCTATTTCCTGCAGACCACAGGTAGATAATACCCATGTTAGGTGCTAAATAGCCCCTAGTAGAAGTTCATCAACGGGAAAATTCCCTGTTCAATTCTTTTCACCTCAAGGTCACAAATCCAAAAGCTTATGGATGTCTTCTTACTGATGCAAATTTGAGAGAGAGCCTCTCTACATCAGCAGAAATTGCACTGAATCCTAGGAGTAAAAATGGCACCTGACCACTCAAGAGGACAATATCTTCAGACAGCACATGCCTCAACAACTAGAATGGGTTTTGGTGTGACATTGGCTCAGGCAGCACTTGGCCAAAGGGAGACACCCCCCCCAAGCAAGTTCTGAGATCTACGTGGTCCACCCAGCACTGCCAATCAGTCAGATGAGTACACAAGTGTGGGAGCCACAGACCCCGATGAACAGAAATCCAGAGGACCATCGAAGAAGGTAATCAGATATGAGTCATGCTGACCCTCTTGGGACCTCATAGAAGCCCCACATCCCTTCTTTGGAGACCTTTGGCCCAGTGATGTTATCCCAAAACTAGGAAGTGTGGATTCTGGTCTCTCAGTACCTCCAGCTGCAGCCAGGCTAAGGAAGGCACAGCTGTACTGCCTGAGGCTGTGTCTCTTATGAAGGAGAAACATCCGGCCAATTCCATCAAGAATGTCAGTCAAAGACCTGGGGAGGGATCAGCCAGCTTGCCATTCTGTCTAGCCAGCTCTGTATCTTAGGAGCAAGCACTAGGACCTTCTTTAGCCAAGATAAGGAGCTGCCTGTCTCCTGAGGGCTGTGGCCTCTGCTCCCCTACCACCACACATCGCCAAAGCTGTTGGCCCACAATCTGGGGGAGGCACAGGGCCTCTCAGGATGTGACCCAGGATGTGGGGACCTGCAGGCTCCTCAGAGAGATATGCAGAGGTGAAAGGGCAAACCTGTTTCTAGTCTTCTTATCAGGGATAGCTGAGTGAAAGGGAAGTGGGCAGGCCTGGAGGTCACGCTGTGGGATCATGACTGGGGGGGTCATGGCTGGGGCAGGGCTCAGCCCAGAGGACCTTGGAGGAGACCCTGCTTTGCAAAAAAAGAAAGAGGGGTAACATGAGGGCCAGGGAGGGAAGGTCCTGGAGGAACAGCCTGTTCTCAAGGAGAAAAACAGAGTGACAAACCGTCTAGGTTTACTCAGCCTCAGAGAGACTTCCCGGACCAGGACTCTCAGGCTCAAAAATGGGATGGTGGGTCACCTGAGGCACAGTCTGGATAAAGATTACCCTACTTCCCCCTCATTTGAATGCCTTCTTACTTCTGTTCTGCTCCCCCATTGTGTGCATTCCACAGTATTAATGCAATGCCTACTGTGTGCCAGGCTCACTGGACTCTCCAGGGAAAGGACAAACACACCCTTGGCTGTCCCTGAACTTAGAGATGGCACACTCTTCAGTGCCCAGGTGGGATCCTTACTCCTTGCCTCCCCTGCCCCCCGTGGGGTCTGAGGGGTATGAATGTGGAAGGCCTTGCACCCTGTGAGGGCTGTGTCTAGCACACTGTCCCACCTCATTGTGGGTACCCAGCACAAGGATCTGCACAAGGAGGTGCTTGATACTTGTCTTGGGCATAAGACCTAGGCAGGCAGGAGGAGGGCAATGCCTCATTAAACTGTCAGTGCTCCCTGTCTCTTACCCTCCTCCCCATACTCACAAGCACACCGGCACATTTAATCTTCAAGTGGCAATCTCCTCACCTTAGAAGGGTGACGCTAATACATCTTCAAGCAGGCATCCACTCCCAAGCTGGGGAGCAGGGTGGGACACAGGCAGACCTGTGAGCAGGTACCAGACTTGGTCAGGGGAAAGGTAGCATTTGGAGGCAGCATTTGGGATAGGTGGGCTGTGGAAGATAGGACATGACGTGGCTTCTCCTAACTGAGAGATCTGGACGGTGGGCTCCAGCAGCCTGTTCTCTCAAGGGTCCAAGCTGCAGAGATCCCACAGTATACATGCCAGGTATACATCAGGGCATTTTGGAAAGACAGAGTCCAACCTAGGGTCCTGCACCTGAAGATGCCAGTGGGACTGTGAGAGGCTAGGTAGCTATAGAATAACAACACTGATGGTGAGACAAGGATTGGGAGAGGCTGGAAGTCCTGCTTGTGACACACCTCTGCCCACCTAAGACGAGGAGATTCGCATCACCAAAGCCACAAGTGGACCATAAGTGTCATGCAAGCAGGAGCTCCAGTGTCCCTTCTTGGTACAGCTCACCGGGACGTGCTGAGAATAGGCTCCAGGCGTCTCAATCTTCCCAATGCTGCAACCCTTTAATGCAGTTCCTCCAGTTGTGCCGACCCCCCAGCCATAAAATTACTGTTGTTGTTACATCATAACTGTAATTTTGCTACTTTTATGAATTGTAATGTAAATATCTGTTTTCAGATGATCTTGGGGGGTTGTGACCCACAGGTCAATAATCACTGCTCTAGGCAAATTCTGCAAACACAATGACGAAGGCCAAAGGGGAGCCCCGCACTTATGTTCTGCCCCCTGGTGGCAGTTTTTTATATTGCGACCCATGGTATTTAAGGAGAGCAGGAGTGTTGAGACTTCTGAGTTCAGTCACCTCATCTTTGGGGCCTGGTCTTTAATTATCATTAGGATGGGGGCCCCTGAACATTCTAGGAACAGCTGAAACCCAGCTATTCCCAACCATCTTGAGACTGGAAGCCAGCAAGATGTGGGAAGCTGTGCTATAGAACCCGGGAGAATGGTCTATCCACAGGCCAAAGAGGCAGGGAAGCAGAACAGGGACAGGAGAGGGTCTTTGTTTTGTTTTGTCTCAGATGTGTTTCTTTTATGTGTATAATTGTTTTGCCTGCTCCCGTGTCTGTGCCCACAGAGGCCACTAGAGGGCGTTGGACCCCCGTTCCCCCCCCCACCCCTCCCCACCCTCCCCCGCCCAGTGGAGTTACAGGTAGTTGTGAGACACCATATGGGTTCTGGGAATCAAACCCAGGTCCTCTGCAAGAGCAACCAGCAGTCCTAACCACGGAGTCATTTCTCTTGCTTCAGCCCTGGATTTTGTTTTTTGTTTTGTTTTTTTTTTTTTTTTTTTTGAAGTTCAAATGTCCAGCACTGGGTTGGAGCATAATCATAATCTTTGACCTCTGATACATTTCACACTTGCATTTAGCTAATTAATCCCTCAAACTCCTATGAACTAGGGAAATTCTTCTCTTGTAAGCCAAGCCTCCCTGCTTTTTGCCAGCCTTCTCCCAAAGGAAGCTTCCCATGAAGTACACGAAGTGGGGTGGGTGCGGGAAGAGGGGTGGGTGTGGCTGAGACAGAGGCTGCCTGCTTATCCTCTCTCCGCTCAAGCGTGAGCGGCCCCAGATAGCTTCTGGAATTTGTGTTCTATGCCCACAGTGTTCAAACAGCAGAGATCTGTCTTCCCGGTTCCCATGCCTCAGTGTACAGCACATGTCTGGTCTAGGCTGTGTTGAATACAAATGTTGGGGGAAACTTACTAAATGAGAGGAACATGTTCCAGCGCTACCAGATCTCTGTGGGGACCAAGAAGCACAATGCCTCTCCGCCTCAAAGTATCCCCCTTGTTGACAGTGCTAATGCCCGTGCCCAAAGTTCCCCTATCATCACAGAGTCTGGCCCTGAATGTCCCCCTGGTCCCAGAACAAATGCTGCATTCCAATGGAGCTTTCCCGGATGCTGCGTTTGAACACCCATCCATTTTATGACATCTCTTCCCAACATTCTTCACTCACTCAGCCCTGTGTGCATACCTGCCTCATTCCCCCAAAAGTGCAGGTGCTGCCAGCATCAAGAGCTGGAGGTTGGCTGACTGCACCATGCATCTATCTCAGTGCTCCCACAGTGACCTTCGATAAATGCTGGAGAAGGAAGAAAAGGTCTCTGGATGCTCCCTGAGGATGCTAGATCTACAGAAGAGCCTGGTCATGCGCCCCGGGAGTGACACCTGGAACCAATTTGACCTCCTATGACATTAAGTTGATCTGATCCAGGACTGTCACCAAGCAGAGAGCACAAAGGGAGGGGATTCAGGATAGGTCACTTTTGTTGGAGACTAGGGGTATCTTGGGCCCACTGGTTCCAGAGCCACAAACAGAGGATGTGTCCCTAGACCTGCCAGTGAACTTTAGCTAAGGAAGAAGGACCAGAGAATTACTAAAGGAGGGTCTGTCTGTGCGTGCTGAGTCTGCCTCCCTCCCTACGCCTGCTAGCCCTGTTTCAAGTGTCTGGCAGCCTGGGACAGAGGGGACTGCCTCCCTTCCCCAACCCCCCCCCCAGAACATCTGGGACTACATCAGACATTCAGATCTGGTAGAGAAAATTGTTATGGAAATATGTAACCGTGAGCCATTATCAAAGGAAAGTCTTTAAAGTCCCTTTCAAGCCCCAGCCCGGCAGAGGGGACTGGAAATTGGAAAACTGGGAGCCGATTACAGGACCATCAAAGTGGCCGAAATTCAATCCAATCTGCAGGTTCTGAGGATGGCTAGCAGACCCCGTCCCAGCCCAGAAGACTGCAAATCTACTGTTTAAAAACCAAATGAACCGGCATCATCAGATCCGGGTATAAAGCAGACTGTGCCCACAAAGTCTTCCCTGGACTTCCCTTACATCGGGAAACCTGAGAAGCAAGGGCCCTTGGGGGAGGCGTCTGGCCCTGGGGAGGCAACCAACTTCCAAGGTTTCGGTTCTCTCCCCACCCCAGCCATAGCCCCAGTTTGAGCAAGGGCCTTTTATATCTTCAAACTTCCTGATGTATTTCTTCTGCATTTGTGCCTTCTCTTTTTCCTCCCTCTTTTTCCATCTCCGTTCCTTTTTCACTTCCGAATCGTGACTCTCCATTCCTTCAGTGCGCTCCTCTCTCTCTCTCTCTCTCTCTCTCTCTCTCTCTCTCTCTCTCTCTCTCTCTCTCTCTCTCCATCTCCCCTATAACCTCCATAACCTTTTCTCCTTAGCCTTGCTTTTTTATTTTTTGTCCCCTTTTCTGCTCATGAACTTCCTATAACTTCTGGCTAGAGGTGAAGGGCTTTGAGCTGGTTTATTTACTGTTGTGAGTCCAGGGTAATTTCTACAGTTGTCCAAACACAAAGACCTTCCCTGGGTGCGTCAGCGACCCTTCTCTTAATGCACAAAGAGCTGTCCATTGCCACAAGCTGACTGTGCCAGAACACACAGGCACACACAAACACATGTGGTTTCACCTATAAGCAAGCTCTGCAGGCATGGAATTTTATGTCGGGAGGGTGGAATGCCACAGTGCATAAAACCGATACAAGCAAAGAAGTCCACGATTTATAATTCTTTTTTATATGAGGCAAGAGTAAGAGACTATAATTTTACTACTAATAAATTCTCCATGTTTATTCCTAAAATATGTTTCTCTCCATTCGCGGTTCTTCTCACCTTAACCTTGAAGGCTCTCTTAGATCTTAGGTTCACAGTTTTTGTTTTTAAAGGGAGCCTAATTTCCGCATGACCGCTCGCACCTCCATTTTGTCATCCACCTTAGAGAATTTACAGAAGAGTTTCCGAAAGACAAAAGGGGGGAAACACACACACACACACACACACACACACACACACACACACACACACTGTTTATCAAAGAGTTCAATTAAGATAGATTAAGATAGAAGAGGAAAAACCGAAAGCGCACGTACAGCCTGGGCCCCAAAAGTCCCCGGAAAGCACTGGAGCCCACGTCGCCAGCACGAACAATCGACGGGATTGAGTGTTTCGCTGCCAGCTATTTGGAGCCTCGCTGCGACCTGTGACCAGAATGAGTGGCATCGGGGACCCGATGCGGGAATCACGCACCCGCCCCTCAAGGGTCCTTCCCATCGACCGTAGGTTAGTGGAGGACGCTCGCTTGCAGTGCTCCCGGCTCGCGCGTTTCAACCATCCTGCCGCCTCGGCTTTAGGCCGGCCCGGAGGTCCGATGGCACCCTGTGGCGGCCCCTAGTTCACAGGCACTCCAAGTGGCAATCGAATGCGTCCTAGCCGGACTCCTACCCCACGCCTCCGCGACCCTCGTCCGAGTCCTCCGCCCCCGCTGGAGAGAAGAGCGCGCCCCGCGGCCAGCCGCAGGCTGGACTTAGCGAGCGCCCCAAGCCCCTTGGCGATCCGGGAGGAAGCCAAGCGCCTGTTCCCTTTGATCTGATTTTATAGAGGCTTGAAGTTGACATTAAACTTCGAATGCTTTTTATCTATCTCAATCTCTCTCTTATTCCCATTTTGGAGGTGAACTGTGCCGGGTGCGGATCAACCCCTGCTGGCCCGCTAGGATGCTAGGGAGGGGACAGCGCAATCCGGCCATCCCGCAGTGCGGCGCGGGAGCGGCTCTGGGAACAGCCCCTTCATCACATCCACATTTAGCTCCCACTTTCGCCACATATCCCTCCTTCCCCCACATGCGCCCCACTGCCTCCCCTCAAAATAATAACTGACTTTGGGAGGCGCAAGGTTGAGGCGCAGTGGAGAGACTTGGGCACTGGGAGGTTCCCCAAATGCTATGAACTGCCTCTGCAACCGTCACTCTGAAGCCCCCCCACCCCCGCACCCACGCCAAGACTCAATTACTTTCAGGTGTGGACCACTTAATAAAATAAATCTTCCGGGGCAGGAGGCAAGGTTTTAGAGGCCAGAATCAAAACAGCCGACTTTGAAATCATAAACAGGGGCTTCCCTCGAGTCCAGTATACTTGGGATGGCAGGAAAGAAGGTTTGGGTAGAGTGTCTCTTCTTAGAGAGAGAACGCTTGTTCCCTGTCTGGGTGAGGAGGCCCAGAGAGACTCTTTGTGTGCTGTCTGGTGCAGTCTTTTGTCTCTTTCCAATCTCAGCTCTGATGAGGAGAGACCAATGTTTGATCACCAACCAGAGACCCGGGAGCTCAGTCTGGGAGACCCAATGGAAAACTAAAGGGCCTTCATCTCCTCTGCGTTGAGTGTCCTTTGTCTGTCATTCACTAGCCAGAGTTCTCTTCATCTGACATTTCCAAACCTGCTTTTGCAACACTCCAGGGAAACCAGACTGATCTCTAGGGCTTTGTGAATCCCTCAAAAATGAAACTAATTACTTAGCTACAAATACAGATCCTTGGATGTTAGTGAGACCAGCAAGGCTCCCTCGGCGGCATGGCTTACTGAGGCAAAGGTACCTTCTTCAGAAAACTCTGGAATTTTTTTTGGAGCGGGGGCAAAACAAAACAAAAGAAATTCCCAGGAGGACAGTGGCTTGGTTTATTAAGCTATGGGGCCAAAGAAAGAATCTTGACAAGAAGGACAGGAACTTTGTCCTACACTGGGTTCCTGCCTTCAAACCCACACCATCCATCTCTTTTCAAACCTTCGAAGGAGGAAAGGGATTTTTTTTCTCCCTGAAAGAGCATTTAAAATCCTCCAACAAGGTATAGTTTATTGGACAAAACACACTTGTTCCTTCCCTGTTTGCTAGAAAAATTCAAGCTGAAGAGAATTTTTATATAGCTTCCCTAAGAATTTGGGTGGACATTAAAACACGGTCTATGGTGGCTCTGCTCCTTTAAAGGAGTTCCTCACCCAAGAGTCTCAGAGGGGCCCTCACTCCTTACAACACAGGCTGTAGGAGACTGCCCTCAACTAGGGAGCCAGATGTGGGGGCAGTCCACTCAGCTCACTCATTCTCACGGCCTCTGACAAGAACCCACATGTTTCCTCACAGAGAACAAGTCTGCCCTGCTACAGAGTTACTCTGTTGAAGAAAACACTGGTGTGATATTGGAAACGTGCTGGGCTCACTTGTGAGAGCCGGAAAGAGAAGTTGTTCTCCTCAGAACTGGCAGCAGAGGCCAACGGGTGAAACTAAGTCCACCCTCACTTGGCCAGAAGAGACTGAGGGAGGGATTATTGAGCAAAACATCTGCAGTGTGAGGCCATGGGACTCAAGGACTAGTTATGGAGAGTATCTGCCTAGCAAGAGAATGGTATTGGTGCCTTAGGGACCAGCTAGGTTAGCAGGACGCTTGCTTGGGCTTGGGGCCAAAGTCGAAAGGGACCTTGTAGCCTCCCCTGAGCCTGAACTTTAAAGCAAATAACTTCAGCATTTAGCTGGATGTGTAGCGCTGCTTTGGAATTCTTGCCTTACCAGTCCAAGGCCCTGAACTGAATTCCCGGAACTGTAAGGTGGGGGACACACAATTTGGGCACCAGGGATCCAACTGACCTAAATAGCTTATTAACAAGTGGAAAATATATAAGCACACAACAATTACCTCTAAGAAAAAAGTTATTAAAATCCCTCCTCATGCAATTTGAAAAATAAGAAGCTGAGGCCATATGGGTGAGGGGGAAAAGTGGCAGTGGCAGTGACCTAATTAGCTCAGTGCTGTTGGCCAAAGTCCCCTCTCTGGGCCTCCAAGCCCCTAAGCCAAGAGGACAGACTAGATCAGTGGCTCTCAGGACTTCAGAATGCAACAGAATCACCTTGGAGAGGGGTATGGTGGTAGAAGAATAAGCTACAACAAGGAACGTTTATTTAGTCTAAGGTAGAGCCTGGCAAATCACCTTGTTTCTAACATGTTCCGTGATGCTGTTGGTGCTGCCTAAGGATGACATTTTGAGAACCTTTGCATCAGATAACACTTAAACACAGACTCTTCTCACTCTCTTCTAGTCTGTGTCCCTATATTTCTCTAAGAGGCCCTGGAGAACTTGAAGCCAAACATGAGCAGATTGATGTTTTATGCCAAGTCTGAGGCTCCTGCCATCCATGCAAAAGGAATTTCTTAGCAAAACAACAAGGTCTGACTACCCTGCCCACTAAGGGGTTCCTGATCATGGAGTGCAGACTCCCCAGTTTGAATTGCCCCTCAGCTGACTGATTATAGGACCGAGTATTCCAACAGTGGCCAATACTGGTTTTCCTCTGTGCCATTGCAAAGCTGGGCCTAACCCTAGCTAAGTTCCAGGAAGGCCTGGGGTATAGACAGCAGCCTTCAGAAGGGCTGGCAATATCTCCAGGCCCCTCGGTGTGGCCTAGTATCTGCCAAACAGTTGCCCAGCACACACGCACACACACAAGTCTGTGTGCACACATGCTCACATACACACACACTTCACCACACGCGGCGCCCCAGTCAAGAGAACTAGATTTGCTTTGATGTACCTCTCACTGCACATTTGTTTCGGCTCCTCTCCTGGAGCCCCGGTCTTATTTATCTTCTTGGCATGGGTTCTTAGGATACTTCCATTCAGACAGCAGCAAAATCACTCAGCTCCACTGTTTTATGAAGTTTATCAAACGGCAAAATATCCGGTCTCTTTGTCCTACGGATCTGGTGTGAATGTGCCTACAGAGCTGCTTTCCTACAGTCGTCCTGGGGTCTGTGTATAGACATGGATCCCCTTCCCTGGGAGTACCCTGCAAAATCCAGGCTTTGCACATTTCTTGCTGCAAGGGGCTCCAAAGCAGATGTGGGGCTTCGGGACTTCTCCTGAAGAGGGACACACAGACACATATGCACATATTCTCACCCACTAGAGAACTCCATGCACCACGGCAGACTGGCCTCTCTATGCACCCCCATCCTGGCACTGTGCCCATCCCAACAGCAGGAGCTGCTCCTAAAATCATCACTACTATCTCAGTCTAAAATTTGGGGATCTCTGTGGAGAGAGCCTCATCCCATGCAGGCGAAACCTGGACTTTCTGCACCCCTTTAAAAGGAACGTGTTTCATAGTCATAAGGAAACTCAAAACAGCCACAGGCCTGGTCTCTCCCAGACTTTTGCCTCCTCCCTCAACATCCTGCTTGTATTGCAGAAATCATGTCAACCCCAGGGGCTAAACCCATCAGTAGCTGGGTGATACTGATCCTAGGTATGGTAAGGCTCATCTAAGTTGTCCCTTTCCCCTTTAAGGGGGCTCCTAAATTCCAGAGAGTCACCCTGGGCCTTACAAAGACTTTGCCTTTACTGTTTTCAATGCACACTGGGGACAGGAGTCCTCCCTGAATGAATCTGGCGTAGAGGTTCCAAATGTTCTCCTGAAGACACATTTCTGTGCTCTGTCCTAGGAAAACCAGCTATCCCTCCTTTTAATGCCAGAGGGGATCTGTGACTCCCTTCTATTGTCTGACCTTTGGATCAAATATACACCTCCCTAACACACCACACCACACACGCACATGCACACACACGAACATACACCTTACTCCAATGTGAAAATGAGTCTTGTCATTTCTTCCAATGAATACCTCTTTTCCCTAGCCATCTTCTGCCCATTTCCTTAACCACATTCCAGTGCAGGCCTTCTCGTCACCTTCCTGGACCAACCTTTTGTCTGCTATGTTCACGTTGCTTATGTCCACCGGCTACCTTGAGAAAGTTACTTTCCCTGTAAAGTGAGAACTGTTTTGTAAGGAGGTGGGAATTAAATAAAAGCAAAGCATCTCATTCATAAGCAAGTGTTCAACAAATATTAGGTCTCATCTTTATAATCATTATTCTGGTCAAGCTTCCAAAATTATCTTTCCAAATCACTTCTCTCATCTACCTACTAAGGAACAAGGATGATAATTATATGCCTACTGGAATACTAACAGTGGGCCAGGCCCTGCTCCCATTGCATCTCAGCACTCTGCAGTGGCTCCCTATTGTCTAAAACAATCCTGCCCATCCTACCTGTCATCTCTGCTTCTGGTAAGCCCTCTGATAGAGGAGGTAAGCTGTTCCCTGCCTGACCCCTCCCGGCATGTCCTTTCACACATGAAATCAGAAAAAAAAATCTTCATGTAAAACACAAAAATCTTTGAGGATTCTCTGGGGAAGTGTGGGGAGGAGGGGTGGTGCTCCTTGCTTTAGCTTCCGTGTCCAGAAACATCTCATGACCACCTGGTGGTTCCCGTCTCTACCTGAAAGTCACCTGGAGGTATGCCAGCCCCCTCCTGAATCTGTCTAGTATTCATCAAGGGCAAGTGTTCACATTTAGCCAACATCCAATGTTTCTAGAGAGTCATTCATAACTCTAAATCTTCTCTACCCAAGGGGACTGTGTGGAGAGCGCCTGGTAAGAAGGATCAGCCCGGCCATGGCATGAGGCTGCAATTTTAGCCCCATCATTGTGTTGGTACAGACTCTGCTTCACTGGATGCTCAGACCCTTTGAATGGAGGCTATGAAGAGAGAAGAGCAGCTCTGCATGTGAGATGATTCTGATTCTGACAGCATCGCCTGCTGGAGACCATGCAAGCTTTCCATACAACTGTCATGGCCTCCCTCCCACCGCTCACAGCAGAGAATGTGTAGATCCAAGAGCGCTTCTCATTCTCCTCTGTAAAGCACAGAGATGAGCCTGTTCCTTCCCATGGGGAGATGGATGGCATTGCATATCTACAGACCCAGTGATCAGGAGCGCTAATCTCTGGCTAGTTTGAGACTTGCCATGACAACTGGACACAAGAGCAGAGAGAAAACCAGAACACACTTTTTCCCGTTATTGGAACCTCTTAGGCTTTCTCGGAGACAGGCAGTTATCATACAGTGGGCTTTGACACTTGCCTGCTAAACACCCTTACACCCTTTTCAGCCATCTTAACCCACCATCAATACAGTCATTCCTCAGACTCAACATGTGGGACCAGCCCCTGACTAAGAGTATCCCAGTAGCATAGGGCAGTGGTAAGATACGAGCAGTATTTTGAATCGTCTATTGTAGCTGGCCTCTGAAGTGACCTCCAAGGAGCTCTGCCTCATGCAATCCTTCTTTACACTAAATTGGGACTGACCTTGGTAGCCATGGTGGCAGAAGCCATGGTGTGTTGAGCTGCATATGGTTATGCATACATACATATGAACCCAGCAGTTGGAGGTAGAAGGAGGAGAATCAAGAGTTGAAGCTCAGCCTTGGTTACAGGAGACTTTGTCTCAAAACTCACATTCACACACACACACACACACACACACACACACACACACACACACACACGGGTACAAAGAAAAGACCAAAAAAAAAAAAGCAGTAATTGTGTGATAATTCCCAGGCCACAAATTGCACTGCCATAATGGTCTCTCAGACCACTGGCTGTGTGGGAGGGCCACCTGGTTGTGCTTTGTGACATTCAACCAACCACAGGGTGAGCCAGAACCAACATGTCAACCCTGTGAGCAAGCCACTTGGAAACATCTCCTATCCCCAGTCAAACTAAGTCTGCGTTGGGATCCTGAGCAATCCCCAGCTAGACCCTCAACCATTCAAACCACTCCTGAATCCCATGGTACCCACAGTTCCTTCGGGAACTGACTATGAAGCCTCTAAGCGGTGAGATATTTTGTTACACAGGAACAGATAACTGATGGGCTATAGCTCTAAGTTAACACTAGGTTTACAGCACTGTAAAGATTAAGCTGGACTGACACATGCCAGGCATTCTGTAAACAATGGATGTGGATAGCATCCCCATTCAGTCCCTCTCCTTGCCCAAGATTCCAGAAGCCGCTACCCCACACTGGGCCCCTCTCAATTCCTTTTACAGTTCAGTCCCAGTGTCAGTTCTCTCCCCCTTCATTCCTGGCAGACCCTGGTCAGGAGTGGATGTACCTAAACCATGGTGATGAGTTCCTTCAAGAACTCTTGGGTAGGTCCACTCACATTTCTCAGGGTGTTCAGGGGTGTATGTTTGGGTTTCTTTCCAAGGGCTCCAAATGTGATAATTACATACTTATTAGCCCTGTAGAATAACAAATCTGGAATCTGCACTCTGGAACCAATGGATTTCCTGCTGAAATGAGTTCAAGGGGTGCCCTAGCCAGCACTCTCTGTGAGAGCCAAACCCCTGCTTCAGAAGGCTGCACAGAAGGCCCCGCCCAGCCCACACCACACACTCAGCCCTTCCACTCCTCTCTCCACTTCAAGGCTTCCATTGTAACTGCTGGCTCTGGGTCCTCACTCTCCTTATCATTGTTACTTCTCTGCGGACTTACTGTGCGCCTGCTCGGGGTTTGTCTTGGGTGTTCCTCCTCTTGGAGTAGAGGAGATTCCTAGGGACTGGGCTTTCTCTTCTTCCCCTCCTGTGGGTGAAGACCATGCTGGAAGCTGCATTTAGGAGATACTAGAGACTAAACTGATGTCCCTGGAACTAATCTGCTCTCCAGAATGTCTCTAGGTTCTGTTGACTCCTCCTCCTCCCCCAACCTAGGCCCAGCAAAATTCACTATATCTAAGTGCCCCACCCCCATGGTTTCCTCTCTTACCTAGGATCTACTCTTTCTAGGATACTCTTTCTTCCCGCCCCTCCATTCACATTACATGGGCACCCCCTACTCTACTTTTTAGACTCAACCTTAGAGTATCTCATGACCACCTGTCTCCTGCTGTCACCATTACTGGGTTAGGCACCTTGCCTTGTAGCATCCTAAGTACAATCACACACTTTGAGATAAAAGCCTATTGCTTTGCATCCTTCTCCCAGTCATTTGGAAAGGTCCTGGAATGTAAGTGGTACTGTCTCTGGCCCAGTCCTCCATGCTGTCCATGTCTCTCTGCCATGTGGCCGGCATTCAACAAATGTTTGGTGTCTATACATCACTGCACAAGATTAACCAAGGTGTTAGAACTTCCCCTGAAGTCTAATAATACCCATCCCTGCGTCATACCAAGAATAAGTTAATAAAACTCCACAGCATGGCAACATGGTCCACAGGGAGCACTTGCAAGAGAATTCACATATTTTCACACAAAAACAACAAGTCTGCTGTACTATCTCAGGACCTCTGAGCACAGCCACACTACAGGCATCGCTCCACATATTATACTCATATATATGAAATGTATGTTCAAGGTATATATACATATATGTATATGTTCATATATGTATATATATTGGTATATATGTATATATAATACACATATATATGTATATATTCCTATATGTATATATATAATACATATATAATGTGTGTGTGTGTTTAAAGGTGGATCTAGACTTAAGAAACATCTGTGTAAACACTAGCTCACTCAGTTCACTAAAGCTGACCACAAATTATTCCTTGCACTTTTCCAGTATAGAAACTTAGGTATGGAGAGGTTACATGGCTTTCCAGTCAAACACATCAAATTGATAGAGAAGGGGGGAAAAAGTCCTTAAACTTCCCAGAAATTTCACTCTAAGTCATAGGATTCAGCTTGTATTGTTAGAACCTAGTCAAGAATCCCAGTTTCCACCATACAAACCTTTCTTTAAAATATCATCCACGGGCGAGGAACACCGGATCTTAAGGTTTATTTACCATTCCTTAGCCTGACCTTCCAGGAAGAATGTAGCTAATGAGAAACAATCCACTTGGGCTTCCCAACCCAGAATTTTCATAAGGATCAACTTAGGATTTCAGTTTCTAAATAGAGCAAGGGCAACACGACTATCGTCCCTTCCACGGCAAAAGCAAGCAACTGGAAGGCAGTTTTGTGTATATTAAGAAAATCTCAAATGCAAGGTTACATTTGCACCATTGTCCTGGCTCCCCTTGGATCCCCACAGATGGATATTCACCTTCACGTGGTGGAGTCAGAGGGATATAGAAAGTAAAGGGGAAATATAGCTGGTTCTGATATTTCCATAATCAGAGAGCCGACCCACCACTTGGGGAGGGCTGGACTGAGGCACACTAATTCCCATCCATACAAGAGATGGGCTGCTTCAGTTCAGCAAAGCATAAGCACCAGGCAGGCGGGGATGCCCTCTGTATCCTGGCTTCAGCTGCCATCAGCAGACCCTCCTGGGAGACGAATGGATTAAACAATCATCAATAAAAGCATAATTTCTATTTTAAAACATGTTTTGCTTAACAAATGGAAAGATTTTTTATAGAATGTTTTTGTTTGTTTGTTTGTTTGTTTATTACAGGACCTAGAATCCTCTGAATCACTTATGGGCTCATCTCTTACCTCTGTTGAGAATGAACCAGTGACAAATGCTGTTAATTTAGTGGTTATTAAATGGCCCAACAATGAATTCATGAATTCTCTTAAAACCCTGTCCCACATCTAAATTAGTCATAAAATCACCCAGGTGTTAGACATTGCTTTGTTTGGTCTCAGTTTAGCAGAAGTCACCCTCCCTCCTCCCTCCTCTGATTTTAGCCACCCTGGCTGGGTACCACTTAGTGTTCCTGAAGCCACCACTGCAGCTCATCTCAAAGGAAATCTGTCCCCAGCCCCATGTGGTCTAAACTTTCCTTTGGGGGAAAATGGGATGTATGAAAATGGTCTCTACCTTGCTTTGTTAGCTGGAGAAGAACGGAGAGTCTTGTAGGGTGGGAAGAATGGATGGGAGAGCAAGTTCTGGTTCTAATACTAACTAGTTATGTCTGCATTGAACACATGGTTTATTCTGTAAAAGTGGCCCGATAATTGTGCCTACTTTGTGGGTTGTTGGGAAGAAAAAACAAATCCACGCATGTTAGATACACAAAAGTCCATCGCACTGTGTACAAGCAAAGAGCGGTGAAATGAGGGTTCTTGGGTCTCCCAGTGCTCCCCCAACTCTCAGACCATCTAAGAAGGAAAATAAGACTTCGGAAGGTTTCCTAGGTTTTCTATGCACCTGCTCCACCAGACTGCCCTCAAGCAAGGACAGACTATGGCCTGCATTTTGATCAGTGATTTAAAGGGAACAGGAGAGGCTCCTCTGGGATCCTTGTTCTCCACTGTTCTGGGACAAAACCCTTCTAGAAGATGCAAGTCCACTAAACTCAGATGTCATCTGGGACCCCTGTCTCCTTAATCCAATCAGTAACAGCATTAGGGCATGGAAGTTGCCTCTGTTCAGAGCAAAAGAATGTCAAGAGGAATTTCTAGAGCTGGGAAGGGTATGGGTGGGTCGTGAGGCAGCAGAATTCTTTGTTCAGCTCCGGTGTCAGGGCCATTCAATCTGGAGTCAGACTTTCATAAATTCAGTGATAGAACCCTGAAATCTGGGTCCCCATTTTCTTGAGAAATCAACATTGTCACTACATTAACATGGTATGGCAAAATACGAGTGCTTCTCAAATAGCCAGTCTATATGTGTATGATCCATTTTTATGACAAGAAAACTGAGGCACTTAGAGCAAAAGGCCCAGTGTTGAATCCAAGCTGCCTTGTTTAATTTGTTGATGACATTGTTCTTGTGTCATATTTTTATCCTCCGCATTAAGCTGCTTGATAATTTTGTTGATTAGATGCCCTGAAATGATACAATCCTTCTAGACAGTCAACACTACCTAACTGACGATTATGGAAAAACTTTTATTAATAACCAGTTCGACAGTGTCCACAGCTGAGAGGCAGTGGACTCCCCTCTGTTACAGGCAGAGGGAAAAAACCTCATTTTAAGCTAAGCGTCTCTAGCTGGAAATATCAGCCCCAGGTGCTCCCATCTCTGCCCAGCCTGCAGTCTGTGATTAGGGGCCCTAATGGCCATAATGCCTCCAATGTGGTGTTTAAGCCAATAAGGCTTCAGAAAAGTTACGGTATGTTTAATAATGGCTTAATGACTCCTTGTGAGATGCAAGGCTTCTGGTTCCTGTTTGGCCTTGATTTACAGCCCAACTCTGGCTGAGGACAGCCAAGAAACCTCCTCTAAGCCTCCAACAGAAGAGGGAGGTGTTCACACCAGGCCTCTTAGATTCCTTTTAAAAATGAGAATTCAAATAGAATACAAATGATGTTTGACTCCCTACCCCTTTCACTAATCTCCAGGGGTACTGAAAATATAAATGCTTTAACCCGGACCTAAGGGGTCTTCAAGCTCAGGTCCAAAGGACCTCTGGCATTTTTTCCCCCAGATCTTAAGCAGAGTAAGGACTGTTCAATTTCAGAAAGGCTAAGCTACATCCTAATCCTAGGCTTCCTTTGGGCTGGGGAGACTCACCTCTTGGGAGATGCAATCCTACCCTCCCTATGTCTAAAATAGCAGGCCTGAAGCAGTCCATTTGCAATGGACCCCTGGACAATCTGAATGACATTTATTTCATGCTGCTCAGAAGGACAACGGCCCTTCTACTCTTCCATACCTGTCCCAAAAAGCTACCTGGGCAGACCGCTGTGAAGCCTAGAAATCTGTCTGCTCTGGCCTGCCTGGGCTTTGGAACTCACTGCCAAATGTAGAAAGACCACAGTCAGATGAAAACACTAACTGATAGGTTCAAGACACAGATAACTAATGATAGTATTCAGGCCCAAGCTCCCCAAGCCCCCACTGTTTCCACAGTGTCCAATCACTAGGATGCCTAGGCAAAACAAGTGTCTAAGGGAGATAGATGTCTTTGCTTTTTGCCAGCTACCAGCAAGGAGCCAGGTTAAGGAATAACTACCACAGCAGAGGCCTCTCTTCTCAGACTGATGTCAGATGAGGCCTCAAAGAGAATGTTGGAGAAGGGACGGGGTGCGGGGGTGGGGGTGGGGTGGGGTGCGGGGAAGGATGTCTGCCCTCACTGCCTCACCTCCCCAGGGCCAAGAGTCACTAAGATGGATATCAGCTCAGAGCCAAGGACTCACCCGGACTGCTAGACAAAAGGGATCCTGCCCTCGAAAGGAAGCTGCTTTCCTCTTTTCTCTTCCAACTGCTCGGGATACCAGGCTCGGGGTGAATGGGGTGGGGTGGGGGTGTTTCTGGACTCCGAGGGGTTAACCCGCACGGGGCCGCACGTGACGTGGATGGTTCCAGCATTAAGTCAGAGGCGCGGCCCCTTCTCCTGCCCCCCACCCCCCACGGCGCGCGCCGCTCCCGGGGGCTCCGCGCCCCCGAGCCCAGGTCCCTCCCCCTTGGCAGGCGCTCACAGGCCGCGCGGGTTAGCGGGAGCCCCGGAGCTCCGGCGGCCTGTGAGCCGGAGCCGGCATGGACCCCGAGCGCTGCGTGCCTTTCACCGTGGGGCCGGCAGCCGGTCCTTACGCGGCCCCGGGGAACGAGGCTCCGGGTCCCCAGGGGGCTCCCGATGCTGCGCCTCACCTGCACCCCGCGCCACCCCGCGGTCCGCGCCTGAGCCGCTTCCCGGCCTGCGGGCCCCTGGAACCCTACCTCCCAGAGCCCGCCAAGCCGCCCGCCAAGTACCTGCAGGACCTCGGGCCCGGCCCGGTGCTCAACGGCGGCCACTTCTACGAGGGCTCCGCGGAAGGTAACGCGCCGGGGGGGACCCCAAGTCGTTCCCTCCCCCAAGCCTTCCTGGTCTCCCCGACTCTCTTTCCCGCTTTCCTGCTGCTTAACCTTGGGGTACGTCTCTCATTTCCCACGATTCCCTCGCTAGATCGCTGCTGGCCTGGGCAGGCAAAGCCAGGGCATCGGGGGCGGCAGAATCGTCCTTGTCCCCGGCCGGCAGAGGCAATGGGAGGCGGGAGGTCAAAGGAGGGTGGAGTAGCCACGATCTTGGGCCCATTCCGGTCCCCAAGGCGATTGAACCTGGGAGGATAGATCACGCTCATCCCGAGCGGAGCCTCTACTGCCACCGACCCAGAAGAGGGAACTGGGTAGAGGGCCTGCGAGCCTAACTGGACCCCAAAGCTGGGAGAGAAGAGCTCAGCTTTTGTGCGTGGCGCCCGCTGAGGGCGTAGAGGCTGGGCCTCGACTTCGTGGCCAAGCTGGACTCCGCGAAGGAAAGGCTGCGACCTGGACTTACCCAGCTTTGCTACTCGGGCCCAGCCTCGGCAGGAAAAGGTTTTCTGGTGCCGTTAGACGCTCCGCTGAGTGGCGGTGGAGGCTGCTTTCCCCCAGGACCGGGGCTGTCTTCAAGATCAAATAATTATGTTCTTGTTTCTCAGATTAACTTGGCCTCCCCGTCGCCACGGGGATGGCTGCCCTTCTTGCAGTTGGCATCTCGACACCGAATCATCACCGCTGAGCCGTCGGAAGCGGCCCTGAACAGTCCTAAATTCCAGGGCGCATCTCGTTCCAGGGCCGGTTCCCTGTGTGCTAAGGCGGGTCGGGCCGTACCATTATCTGAGAATGCGCCTGAGTGGCAGGGCCTGCCAAGACTGGTTTGCCGCCCACTGTACTCGCTGACCCACGAGTGGCTCAGCACGCACGCCCACCCCTTGTATGCTGCTACATTTTGTAGCCTAGACCCAAAACTAGATCCCGGGAGATCCGCCAATGCGGCAATCGCCTGCTCCTCGCGGGCCTCTTCAGAGAGGCCGGGCGGCGAGCAGCTCCCGGCTTCGTCCGGTCCGGGTGGTGGGAGTGTGCAGGGGAAGCCCGGGAGGTGTGTTGGGGTCATCGGAGGAAATGAACAAGTCCGTGGAGCTTCGCGTCTAATGCCGTTTGAAAAAGGCTCTCCTGATAAAAACCACAGTTGGGACTTAATGAGAAGCAGTTGGCCTGGCTCCTCTGATCCCTGCCAGACGGCGGCAGCCGCGCAGCGCCCAGAGCACCGCCAGAGACAGGTACCCGTCTGGGTCGGCATCACACCCCGCAGCACCCCACCACGGTCCAGTGTCCTCGTCGCTGCGCAGCCTCCTGCACTACTGTTCGGGTTCTTGGACAGCCGTGGGTCTGGTCGCACTACGAAAAGCGGTGGGGTTGAATGGGCGGGCAATGAGTCTGTTGTCGCAACGAAACGGGGCGCAAGAAAGTCAAACGATGCGATCAGCCCAAAGGGAAAGGGGGAAATTGAACAAAACAACGGATTACAGTCTGAAGAACAAAGGTTCGAAGTCCGTCGGTGAGATGGAGAGAGGAACGAAAGGGAGTAAATGGACGAACGAAAAGAGCGAACAGCAGATCGAATGAAGCGGGTAAACGAGGACGAAAAAGATGAGAGAGAGAGAGAGAGAGAGAGAGAGAGAGAGAGAGAGAGAGAGAGAGAGAGAGAGAGAAAGAAAAAGAAGAAGAAGAAGAAGAAGAAGAAGAAGAAGAAGAAGAAGAAGAAGAAGAAGAAGAAGAAGAAAGGAAGGGGGCATTTCCTAAAAGGATAGAGCACACCAAAATATGAACAAGTATACGAAAATTAACGGTTCAGGCAGCGTAGGACAGGCCCCAAACGCAAAGAAGGCGCCACCGAACGAGCTCGAGCCTGAGCTGGAATCCTGGCCGCTGCTCCCTCCCGACGCATGGGCTGGAGCGTCTCTATCCTAGTCTTGGTTGCGGGAGGGATTCTTAGTGAAGGTAACCCCTCCACACACACCCCCACGTCCCTGCCTTTAAAATACCGGTCTCCGAACGTCGGCTGGTCTGTTCTGAGACCCGGTTTTTTGCGCAGGGCCTGGCGCACATCGCTTCTCTCTCGTCTGGTGGCTTCCACATCCGGCCGCCTCTGGCCACACTTTGCGCCCTGCCCTTCTCCTTAAGAGGGCCTTGTTTCGTGCTTTCCAGTCACCTATGCACCCTCCGCAGTATATCAGTAGATGTGTGTGCAGGAATGGTTCCTCCTGGCTCCTTCAGGGCTGCCAGTTTTGTCTCAGCTGGCTGGCTGACATGGGAACTAAAGACTGGAGATCTGCCCACCTGCCTCAGTGGAGATCCATTGCCCTAAGACCCGGCCGACCCCCGAGAATTTAAGTCCTTAACTAAGAACCTCTAAGGAGAACGCCACCGCCTCGCTAGCGTCCCAGCGCTTGGCGCTTATTAAGGACTTAAGGTCTTCCCCTAAAGTCGCGGTCAGAGCTGAGGAAGCCCGGGGCTTCAAAGACTACTACAATTCATTTAGCGACCCCAGCATGGCGACAGAAAAGAGCGCACCTTAGAGCAAGACTGCCGTGAAAGCTGAAAGCCAGGTAGTGGATGCCACGGATCTGAACTTTGAAGCAGCCAAGAGCGGAGCTGCTCACTGACCAAGCTTACAGTGGCTTTGAGACAGCACAGGATAGGGCTGTGGCGAGAGTCTTCCGGTCCCGGATGCTCGGCTTTGAAGGAAAGGTCGGAGATAAAGAATCTGCCCCCTGTTGGCACGGTCGGAAGTCCCAGCCCTAGCACCTTGATTTCACTCCTACAGATCGCTGTTGCATTCCTGTGGTTGTAAAGGCTCCCAGTGACCAACAACCAACTTCAGTGCTCCATGGACCACCTCCGGAGTAGTGTAGTAACGACAATAGTTCAAACCTCAAATGGGCCCTCCTTAACAGAACAACCTTCCCTAGCAAGCTTAAGCTTCGCCTGCTGGCCTTATTTCTCCCCTGGGCCCTACCACTCAGGAGGCTGCTTGGGAGCCTCTGAGTGACCCTGTCCTCCAGTTAGACCAGGGAGTCTTTAGGGAAACTAACGAAGAGGAAAGCAGTGGTCTGTCCCTTGGAGAGGACCGTAGAGGGGGCAGATGTGAGAGAGGAGCAGAGGCCAGCAGGCTTAGCCGCTTTTGGAGGGGGATGCTGCCGTATTGTGTCTTGATCTCTTGACTTTACCAGCTTATGGGCTCACGGTTAGGAAAAGCAAGTGCCTAGGACCTAGAACTGAGTATCCCTTCTCAGCTGGATCTTAAGGGAACAGTCATTAAGGGTAAGGAAGCAGAAAACAGGGGTCTGGACCACGGGGAGCTCTGGGTAGTGGTGTTAGTACCCTTAAGCCCCTGCCCTGAGTTCCTCTCACCCATTTCTGCCTGAAGTCCATCTTTATCTCCCTGAGAGTCCAGGACGCCAAGGCGCTTCCCTGCCAGGCCATTTTGAGGGCCTGATATCTCTACAGTGAACTTGAACTGTTTCAGGCTCTCTGCTCTGTATGACAATTTTCTCTTGTTTGTTTGACATTGTCCATCTCTTTGTCCTAGCAAACAGGACTGCCTCTCCGATGTTAGAGAACAGATTGTAAGGGATGCGGTGAGATTCCTCCCTGCATCGCCTGTGGGTCATGAAGGAGATGGTTGCTACAGGCTGGGGTAGCCAGAGGCTCTCCCAGGTCCTGAGGACACCCGTGGGAAGCTTACTTTACAGTCTGAGTGGTCCAGAGAAGTCACTGACCACTTTCCAGTTGAAAAAAGACTACCAACCTGCCCTCCAGACAGTGACTCATCTGACTCTGTGTACCCTTACACACACACACACACACACACACACACACACACACACACACAGCTGTGATCTTGACATTAAGTCCCCAGGAGGAAAATGCTTCTTTGGTGCCAGATAGCTAGACCTCCTGGGGACCAGGCCCCCATCGAGATGGGTCTGGGCCCAAAGAAGGGGCCCTCTGAGTCAGCAGGGTGCCTTTGTGGCTTAATGGCTTCCATCCCTGTTAAGGACTGTTAAGGAGGAACTTTATGGGGACATTGCTGGGGGTCCTTTCCAGAGGGGAAAGGTGGGGGATGATCATGGTGACCTATTTTTCACCATGCCAGGTTGGTCATATGGGGTTCCTGAGTGACAGCATATCAGAGTGAGGCCGCTGGGGGACTGTTCCCAGCCTGCTTTGGAACCCTCCCTGACTGCTAATTGAGGTGGTGAGAAAGCAGGCAGAAACTACTGAGGTGGGTGGGGCAGACAACAGGAGGGCAATGGGGAAGGGGAGTTGTACTGGTCCCTCATTAACACCTCTAAAGCCCAGCCTATCTGGCTTTCACCATTTAAGCTGGAGCTTGAGTTCTGGCCCAGAGGACACAACTTTAGGATGAATGAGGACAGGTGATTCCTTATGGAATCATCATTGTCCTGGCTTGCTCTTCTACATCAGAGTTGGGAAAATTAACATTGATGTGAGACTTGGGCTTCAAAGAATGAGGCACAGGGAAAGCAGCCAGAGGTGGTCTGTGCATCCCTGTCCATGGCTGCCTGGATCTGGTAGCAGGGGCATGAGCCTGAGGGCCTGGGGACCAAGTCCAGCACAGCCAGAACAAGAGAGCACTCTAGAAGGGGTGGGAGATGTCAACCACGCCACCCTTAACCCCTGCCCCCACTCTTGGCCCTGCCAGGGTGGCAGTCCCTGCTGTGGCGCCAATCCTGGCACCTCCATACCCTGTGGGGCACACCACCACAGAGCGCTTCCCCGAAATGAACCTCTCCTCTGGCCCCATCGCATCTTCCCAGACCACAGAGCACATGGTTCCCTAGGGCCCCCTCCCCAGCTGGAGGCTCAGCAGTCAGGCCTCTGAATGCCAGGCTCCAAGGGAGGGTGGCTGCCAGGAGGAAGGGAAGGGGAAGGGGGAGGAGGCGGAGACTGAGGCTTCAAGGCTCTTTCCCTCCCTCTATCCCACCCACAAAACCCTCTGTTAGGTTTCCATCCTCCTTTCTGTTTCCATTGCAGCTGAGGAGAAGGCGTCCAAAGCTGCCAGCTTCCCCCAACTGCCAGTGGACTGCCGAGGGGCTCCTAGAGACGGACCCTCTAACGTGCAGGGTTCCCCGGGCCCCTGCCTGGCCAGCCTGAGTGTCCCTCTTTCCCCGGGACTCCCTGACTCCATGGAGTTGGCCAAGAGCAAGAGCAAGAAACGCCGGAACCGCACAACCTTCAGCACGTTCCAGCTGGAAGAACTGGAGAAAGTCTTCCAGAAAACCCACTACCCTGATGTGTATGCTCGGGAACAGCTGGCTTTACGAACGGACCTGACCGAGGCCAGGGTACAGGTGAGGGCATGGTGGGCACCAGACTCTCTGGCTGCCACAGACACTCAGGCCATGGACGAGATCACGGAAGAGCTAGGAGAGGTGGGCACCAGTGTCCCACAAAGCTGTCTTGCCCAGGCCCTCCTTTTGGAGCTCAGCTCTGCTGTGGTCACAGATTTTCCTGTATTCTTAACAAAATATGTCATTGGGTCAAGGCTTAGACACAGGCTTGCTGGTAATAGCCTCTTGGAGTCCAAATATCTGTATAGGAGCCCTCTACTGTTTACTAGCTAGCCAGGGGATTTGGTACATGTCACTTAACGGATTTCTGTTGCCCACATTTGGAAAATGAGTACCAGTAGCAAGGCAGAGAATCTTTGAGGGTCAGCAGTTGAGCAGCATTTGGAAGAAGCGAGTGCTTAACGTGCTACTTCTAAGGTGGCTGGCCTGGACAGGAGGGTCGCTGAAGGGCATGCAAGTAGCTCCTAGTTAGGAGAACTTGACCAGGACTTTCCCTACTTCAACAAGTCACCGCTTCCTTTCATGTGGTGGGGGACCCGGCCAATTAGGAAGGGAGAGAGAGGGGTGGGTGGATGCTCGGAAAGAGAGAAGGAAAGCTATGGCCAACCATGTCCGAAGCGATCGAGAGATGAAGGTGGTAAGCAAGACTGATGGAGAGGCAAGGGAAAGACTGAACGTTGGCGGCCTTGCTTTGATCATGGTTTAGCCAGAACAGACTCCCCAGTGGCAGAAAAGGAGGCACTGGAAGGGGTGTTTGGGGTTCTAGAGAAAGGTGAGGTGGCTGCCTTGGCAGAGGAACCTACTGCCCTACCCTGAGGGAAGAGGAGGGGTGAAGCTCCTGTTAACCGCTCCCCGATGGGTCCCTTCCATGGACTCTAGAGATGTGAGGGTGGAGGTCAGATCTATGGGGCCCCACAGACCACTCTACAGAAGCCAGAACCATCGATCAAAGCAGACCTGACAGCCAGATCCAAAATAGGACCAGAGGAGCTTCCTCTCCTCCGCGGTGTCCTCCAGCTTTCCTGTTCTGTCTAGGTGGCAGTTAAAACTGTCCTCTCTGACAGTCCATCATGGTTCTCAGAGCTATGGGAACCCCAGATTTTATAAGCCAAGGGAGTTCAGGACAGAGAGTCTCAGGAATGTTTTGTTGAGGAGGGGTCTGAATTCCTCTTCCCTGTGGAAAAGCAAGATGAGTATGTGTTTTTTTGGGGGGGGGGAGTGCACGTGTTTCTCACTCCTCTCCTAGGTCCCCCTCTTCTCCTAGGCCTTCCCTCTCCTTTCCTAGGCCCTCACCATCCTCTCCTAGTTCCTCCCCATCTTTCCCCTTTTCTTTTTATTTTAACTTGGGGGGTATTTGGAAATGGGGTCTCATTCTGTCTAGAACCTACGCTGTTCCAGGATTCATTTGACACCCAGGCTGAACTCAAACAAAAGATCCTCCTACCTCAGCCCCCTGAAGGCTGGCGTGAACATGTTATAGGCATGAGGCACCAGGCCCAGCTCTGAGGCCTTTTCGACCCTGGAAGAATACAAGAGTAGTCATGAGACTCCCAAACCCAGTCCAGAGCCTCCCCAACCGCCAAGGCCCTAGAGAATAGGGAGGCTTTTCTTTGACAGTAGCATGACGCTTACCGTAAACTCCGCCCCATGAAGAGGACTAATTAAGACCACACATGGGACAATGGAGAGGGCAAGTCCCAAGCCCAGGAAGAGAGCCACAGTGGAGAGGCTCCAGGGGGAATGGGTGGTGACAAGAAAGTAACTCCCAATAAAGGCCTGTCTGCCTGAGGAGCAGCAGGCAATTCTTGATCTTGGCCAGGCCTGCGTTGGTATCACAACTTGGAAGCTAGGAGGAAGAAAGATGCCCAGCCTCTTCTTAGCTCTCAAGTTACTGACCTAGGTGAGTGGAGGTGACCACGGAGCAAGGAATAGATGAGGGCTGAGGTGTTCTCATCCCTGACTGGGTAGGAGGGTCTTACACACTATAAACACAGGCACAGTTTTGTTTTGTTTTGTTAATTTTTATTTCTAGTTGGATCCCTAGAAAACAGCAGTTGGTTTGTGTGTGATTGGTGTGGTTGGTTTGGGCTTTGGTTTTGGATTAACAGGGTTCCATGAATCTTAGGCTGGCTTCAAACTCAATATGTGGCTGAAACTGCCCTTGAACACCTAATCCTCTAGCCTCTACTTGCCAAGTTCTGGGATTACAAACATGCACCATTACACTCACCTTGGCTTGGTTTTGATATTCCCAACATCTAACACAGTCTTTTTTTAAATGAAAGAGATAAAACTATATATACCAATACAAATAAATGGAATTGAATCGGGAATATGCTGAATTCATCACATATACTCTCAGATAATATATAAAATATATCACACACACACACACAAACACACACACACACACCTGCTAAGAACTCATAAATGATTGAGAAGTAGGCTCTCAAGAGATCATGGGCAGAGAAAGGAGTGCACTGAGAAATGGACATTAGAGAGAGGTCCAGTGGAAGGACCCAGCCTGGATTCTGAAGAGATGGGTAGCCCAGGAAATGGAAGCTTACTCACAGGCAACACAGCAGGGATCTTAAAAGAGGCATGGGTGGGAGTTTGGAAGTCACCTATGAAGAACCAAGTGTTGTTGCCTGGCTGGTCATGAGACTGTCACGAGGGTGGGGCCAGACCTAAGCAGCCTTGCTGGGAACTGGGCTCTAGGCCGGGTGTTCCAGGGAGCCACTGAGGGGTTAAACAGGACCTCAACCTGAATAGCGTGCTACAAGGCAGATCAACCAGAGAAGCCAAGAGGACAAGACTCACTCACACACTGGCACACCTAAGAGGTATCCTGGGCCCCCCGAGGCCCACAACCCTCCTTCCCCTATAACACTGTAAAGAGATCTAGCCAGGCTGGAGATGAAGAGTGACTCAGCCGAGGGAATGGTTGCTGGGGTATCTGGGGGCCAGTAATACTGCTCTGGGATTGGACCTCTCCCAGGCTCCCTAACCCCTGGGAACAGTGTGGATTTCTAAGCTCCTGCCACTTGGGATTCTGCGGCTTGGATCTAGATCGAGCAGAAAAGGCTCAGTGATTACCCTTAGGCCTTAGGCCTCAGGGCTGCTCCTGCATCCCTTAACCCTTACCAATGGTCCCCAGGTCTGGTTCCAGAACCGAAGAGCCAAGTGGCGGAAGCGTGAGCGTTATGGGAAGATGCAGGAGGGGCGGAACCCCTTCACAACTGCCTATGACATCTCTGTGCTGCCCAGAACTGACAGCCATCCTCAGGTGAGACCCTTAGTCCTACCCTTCATCAAGGCCTGCTCCTGAGTTGCCAGTGAGAACATGTACTCTGGAGGAGGAGGGGGAGTGGCAGAGTCTGGGTCCTGTGTTATGTGTGCAAATCACTTCTTCTTCCACAGAACATAGCTGTTGCCCACTCTGGTACATACACAACATAGAAAAATCAAAGAAGAAAGTATAGTTCTGAGAAGCCATGGGTGGGACACCCTGGATGCCAGAGTGGGTGGTAGGAGGGATGGGTCTGGACCAAGTGGAGACCAAAAGAAAGCTTTTGAGGTTTCAAGAACAAGGAAGCCACCAGGGTAAGGCAAACAGCTTCTGGGCAAGTAGCTCACATGCCTTCTTTCCCCTTCTCTTTCCAGTTGCAGAACTCCCTGTGGCCCAGTTCAGGATCTGGGAGCCCGGGGGGGCCCTGCCTCCTGTCTCCAGAGGGCATCCCCTCTCCATGCATGTCCCCATACTCCCACTCCCATGGAAATGTGGCTGGCTTCATGGGGGTGCCAGCCTCCCCTGTAGCCCACCCTGGCATCTATTCCATCCACGGCTTTCCTCCTGCTCTGGGAGGGCACAGCTTTGAGCCTTCTCCGGAGGGCGACTACAAGTCCCCAAGCCTCGTCTCGCTCAGGATGAAGCCCAAAGAGCCCCCCGGCCTGCTGAACTGGACCACGTGATGGGTTACATGGATACAGACTGAGCTGTCCACTTCTCTTCCTGCTCTGACCTGCTCCCAGCCCATCTATACCTGGACACCAAACATCAAACCCTTTTACCTCCATAACCTGGGTGGTTCCAGAAGCTTGGGAGAGGAGCTGGGACCTTCAGCCTCCTGCAGGGAACAAGCTACAGGGTCTTATCTCTTAAAATAGGTAGGGCTGCCTAGGAGAAAGGGACTTCAAAGCAGGCAGCACTCTTCCTTCTAAAATGGGTTCCCTTCATTTAAATTGGGCTGGAGAAAAGGTGACAGATGCTTCCTGTTTTCCAAAGACTGTCTCTAAGTCCAGAGAACCCAGGAAGATGGGAAGGGGATAAAGACTGAACAGGGCGGAGCTCTCTGTGGGTCTTAGGACTGGCTTCACTTTTGCCTTCTTATCACCAGGGGGCAGTACGCTCAGCTCCTGGGACTGACAGGAGCCCAGAAGGTGAAGGTCAGCTCAGTAATAGGTCTCCTCTGTTCCAAGCACCCCTCACTTCTGCCCTGTGCCAGTCTACCGAGATACTATAACGCCATTTTCTCCAAGTAGGGAGAAGAAATTTCACTAAACATTAAATATTTGGATTTGCTTTCATGGGATCAGGGATATGTCATGAAAACCGTATTGGATGTCAGTCAAAATAAAAAAAAATATTTTTCCAGTCTCTGAGCCCCTGAGACCCAGACCCCAATTTTTGTAAAGATAATTTTGTTGTAGTGTGCTGTCCAGCATAGTAATAAACACAGTGGTGATTTTCATTCTAGGCCGTCTATCCCCGGGGTGTGGTCCTCAGTTGTATGTAGGATCTACATTGTGCCAAGCTCTCCTGCAGGGGCAGCAAGAATCCAGGAGCCTATAATAAAAGGTGTAGAGTCAGCACAGAACCCTCAAGGTCAAAGTATGCCGTGCTGGCTGTCACCTGCATAAGCTCCTTGGCTTTGGCAGGTCCTGAGAGCCTCTAGTGTGGGGCTTATTGGGCAGGAAAACTTGAGGGTGGGAATGAGAGTAAGCTTGTGGTTGGGCTGACCACAGAGAGAATGGAGGGACAGGGATCGAATGGAGGTTTTGAGTGCTTGTGGGTTGGGACCCCAAGCGCTGGGGGTGGGGCAGCTGTCTTCTCCCAGATGCCCCAGAGAACATGTCTGAGCTGTGGGGCAGAGACGAAAGCCAGAACTCTTTCTTGTGGTTTTAGAGTATTACCCATTCTCTCCCTCATCCCCACTTTCTGCCTTATCTCTGGAGCCTGGAAGGCAGGAAAAAAGCAGGCCTGGCCCTCCCACCCTCCCAGTAAGCACAACCACATTGCTCAGAAGAATTCCACTCAGCTCAGTCCAGCCATCCCCCACCCCATGCCTCATCTTTCAGGCACAGAGACACAAAGTTCCCAAGCGGGGACGAAGTCCTCCATCAGATTTCCTAGCCAAGACAGCTACTGTGAGGTGGCCATGCATCTCCACGGAAGCTAGTATCTTCCTTCTTTCTTCTTTCCACAAATTGGTGAAGAGAAAGCTGCTGGCAACTTCTGCCTTCTCTATCCTGACACTGGTAGAGTGTCAGAATACTGTCTAGAACTACCACTGAAAAGTCTCCCAGACACTCACCCACTGATCCCAAGGGGATCAGGGCTCAAGTCCCTGTCTTTAATTCCAGGATACACACCAGTTCATTAGAAATGTCTTCACCCACGGAATGGGCAGTGAAATTTTAGCCCTTAGGTCCTACAAAAGCCAGAGAGCTACTTGTATTAGTTGGTTCTCTTGCTGCGACAGAATATGCAACAGAAGGAAGGAAGGCTGTATTCTGACTCGTGGTACAATTGTTAAAGACACAGTTCACCGTGCTGGAGGAAATATGGCAGCTGGACACGAGGCAACTGGTCACACTAGGTTCACCGTCAGGAAGCACAGACATATTCTGTCATTCAGCTCGATACCCCTATTCCAGTCGGGGACTCCAGCCTGTGGGATGGTACTGGCCACAGACACAGAAAGAGGTTGGTTTACTCTAGAAATATGTGAAAGTCTTACTCTGAGTTGGGTGGGCATTGTGCTATACCAGAGACAGCAAAGATCAAGGAACACACAAGTTCTTATCTCCTAGTTTAGAAAGATAGAAAGATGGAAGGAGACACTCTGTGAAGTCCAAGAAAAAGGGTCTAAAATAAGGACGGGGCCAGACAGAAGAAAATAACATTGAGTCCAAGATGAAGTCAGCAAGAGTGGTAGATTCCACAAAGGCCATGGGCATCAGCTGAAAAGGGACGGTGGCGCGGGCACAAGGAAGCTGGACGCTGGCTACTGGCTCCCATCCAGGTGCATCTACCCACAGCTCATATTTTTCTGTCCAGTGACAACTAAATGAAGAGAAAGCTAACTTTACAACCGCCCACTTCACACATAATGAATACGAATGGGCACCCCGGAGCCTGTCTCATGGGATTATCTGTGAATTGACAGATCCTCCCACTGACTGGGTCATCCCAGCCAGCCTGTCCCCTGGCTGGGGTACAGACAGCCCCTCACCTGCTTCCCATTAGCCATGTTCCCCTCCTCCTCCATGCCTTTAAGACGCAGCCCCCGGGTCTCCTGATACCCTGCCTCCAAGTTCACTCTAGAGGTTATCCTGGACCACCTCCCCACCCCCACTCCCCTGCTAGATCCTGTAGTTTACCAAGGTCAGACTGGGGTTCTGTTCACTCCTGGGCAGGGAAACGGAAGTAGATTCACCTGGAATCCCAACTTTAGGAGAGTCGTTGCACACAGTGTGTCTTTGTCGAGGCCCTTCTAGGTCCCATGAGAGTCAGATAAAGAATCAAGTCTTATGCTGGTTGTGGTGATGTACACGCAAGGTATGTTGGAGAGACAGAGGTAGGAAAAGATCTTAGATTCTACCTTTAAATCTAATTGTGGCATGCACATTGATTCCACAGAAGAATTGCAAGGCCCTGGCCAGGGTGACCCATTAGTCCAGGCTTCTACCTCAGTCAGCAGTAGAGTCTGTTTCCCATCAGAGGCATTTAGTACTTCTTCCCCACCTTGCTCAGCCAGCAACACATCAACCTGAATTACAACCCAACGTACAGACTCTCTGCAGCCCCAGGCAGGAGCGGAGCCCAGGGGAGGCAGGACTTGAGTAGTCATTTCCCTGACCCAGCCAAGGAGGCATACACCTTACCTTCACCCCAGCTTCCTTGGCTTCCTCCCACTCCATGACTGGAGGCTCCCCCAGCCCAGTCTCTTGTCCAGGAGGAAGGCATGGACTGGGACTCGGGCGCCCATGGTAGGCCCTGTGGATGGAAGTGGTAGACTGTGATATCTTCCTCACCTGGACCTTCAAGGCACCTAGCACAGCACCTGGCCCAGAGCAGAGGGTGGCAGGAGGTTCTGCCCTTAGAGGATTTTGTCCTAAGAGACACAGGAAGTATATGCAAATTCACAGGTCAGAATTAGAAGGGCATCAGCAATGCTAGTTACCCATTTATAGTTGTCCCTTGTCAGCCAGGTATGAGACTCTTATACCTGTTACCTTATTCAGCCTTTGCAACAGGGCTCTCATTAAGGCAGACATTACAGATAAGCCAGCTGAGGCTTGGAGCGACATTAACTCCAAGGTATTCAGTGAGTAAAGGTAAAAGCTTAGATTAATGTCAGGATAGCTGGGTGTGGTACCACACAGTTTTCATCCAGCACTTGAGAAGCATAGTCGAGCTATGATGTTAGCTCCAAGCCACCAGGACTACATAGTGAGTGAGACCATCTACATGGTTAGACCTACATGGTTGGGCTGGAGAGATGGCTCAGTGGGTAAGAGCACCTGACTGCTCTTCCAAAGGTCCTGAGTTCAAATCCCAGTACCCACATGGTGGCTCACAACCATCTGTAAAGTGATCTGACGCCCTCTTCTGGTGCTGAAGACAGCTACAGTGTCCGTACCTAAAATAAATAAATCTTTAAAAAAAAAAAAAAAAAAAAGACCTGTCTCAGAAGGTGGAAAAAAAAAAAAGAGTCAAGGTTGTCTGACTCCCAAGGGAGTGAAGCCCTTTTTAGAGCAGGAGTCTAAGGCTGTCTGTGCCAAGTGTCAAATGAAGAGCGCGGTTACTGTGAAAACTAATTTATTTATTACACAACAGGCAGGAAAACAGCCTCCCAGGAGATAAGCTCAACGTGAGCATCAGAGGCAGCTGACAAAGGAGTCCTCTGAGACCAGGAAAGGTATAAAGTGAGGCTCAAAGCTGGACCAAATGGGACAGACCTGCAATCCCAGTTATTTGGAAGACTGAGGCAGGAGGATTATACGGTCAAGGTCTTGCTGGGTTACAAATCAGTTCAAGGCCAGTCTGGGTAGAGTTACTGAGACATTGCCTCAAAATAAAAAGTAGAGAGTACTGGGGATGTATCACAGCGGCAGGGCTCGCCTAGTGTGTATAAAGCCCTAGATTCAACCACTAATGTGTCAAACAAAACAAAACCAAAACACAAAAAACACAGCAGTAATCCAAATTCCTTTGAGGGTACACTCAGGGTTAGCCAATAGCTAAGACAAGGCTAAGCCTGGGTGGCCCAGTTAGGGCCTAAAGCAAGGGACATTTGCCATGAATCTTCTGCACTAGGGACCGTGCCAGAGCCAATACCAAGCAAGGGTAGCTTACAAATGAACAACTGAACAGTGGCCGTGAGTGCCCAGGGATGGCAATGATTAAGAGGGTGGGGGCAGGGAAGCCATGCTTGAAGCCTGGCTCTACCTCTTATTTCTGTATGGGCAAGTTCCTCCAGCTTTCTGTGCCAGTTGGCGCATCTACAAAACGGGGCGTGTGGTAGCATTTACTTTTCGTGGTACATTCGATCCTTCTCTTGTTGCTGTGGCAACATATATGGCAAAAGCAACTTAAAGAAGGGTTTGAGCAGGGCGGTGGTGGCGCACGCCTTTAATCCCAGCACTTGGGAGGCAGAGGCAGGAGGATTTCTGAGTTTGAGGCCAGCCTGGTCTACAAAGTGAGTTCCAGGACAGCCAGGGCTACACAGAGAAACCCTGTCTCGAAAAACAAAAAACAAAAAAAAAAAAAAAAAAAAGAAGGGTTTGTTTGGCTCCTAGTTTTAGGGGACACAGCCATCATGGAGGAGGCATGGTGAATGGAGGGTGGGGTGGCTGGTCATATTCTGTTGCTCCCAGAAAGCAGACGAACGCCAGTGCTCAGCACGCTTTCTCACTATTTCCTTTCTTCAGCCTATGCGGTGGGGGGCCATCCACATTTAGGGTAAACCTTCCTTCCTCGGTTAATCCTCTCTGGAAATGTCCCCACAAGCACACACACTGAAGTGTCTTTTTTAGGTGATTTCTAAATCCAGTCATGTTGATAGTGAAGAGGAATCATCACACAGGGCTATTATGACAGATGTTCTGTCAATTGCTAGTTGCTATGTAGAGAATTCGACTAAGAGACACCTAATAGTCAATCTTTTGAGATGAGACAAGCCTTGGGGTAGCGTGGATCGTGGGTTGGTGTGGAAACGCCACTGGGGAGGCGAAAAGCGGGGACGGAGAGACTGTGTTTACCCTGCACTTCCTGTCAGGTGCTGGGCTTTAGGGAGGCACTGAGACACCACTCTAGGGGTGGGAAAACTGCAGCCTAGGTTGAGGGAGGCTGAAGCTAGGGTTCCCTGACTCCCGAGAATCCAGTCACTGCTGAGGTGCCACACAGAGGAGGTGGTAGTGGAGTTGGGGGCCCGCAGGCTGAGGACTATGATGCAGGGCTGGGGGAATGGGGAACTCCTACTTAGCTCATCAGCGAAAGTCCTTAGCTTAGTGAGTGTTTTCTGGGAGCAGAGAGAGACATTCTGCAGGAGATTTAGGTAGCAGCTTTCTCCATGCTCCCCACCACGATTCTTGATGAAAGAGACAGTCTATGTTTATCCATATCCATTGTTTACTGGCTGTTCGTCCTGCAAAAACGATGCATACCAACTCCTCAGGGTAGACTAGAGATTAAAGACTTTTTGCAGGAAGGAGTGTCTGGGAAGGGAAGCTTATTGGCTAAACCTTCAGGGCCTCTAGACACCTGATTAGCATGGAGAACTCTGTTTTGGGGTACCTATGACGCCATAGCCCAAAGTGTGGTGGGTGACATTTCCTAGGTGGGAAGTGTGGCACATGTTCTGGGCCAGGAATCTAGTAGCGAGCAGGGAGACGCCCACTGTCTCAGGTGGGTGCCGGGTGCCGGGTCTGGACCCACTCAACCTGACTAAGTTTTCTGGCATGGTTCACTGTCCCACAGGGTGATTCATCCCTTAGTACATTAAAGAGCACTGGACCCTTCTGTGTAACTCAACCATTTTCAGAGCATCTTCACATTCATCTCATTACCCAGGTGAAACAGCCAGAAATTGGGTGTCTCCAAGATGTTTACACACAAGGACCTGGGTTCTAAAGGGAACATGACAGTAACATGCCACAGTCGGAGAAGCAGTTTTGCTCTCTTCCTGGGGCCAGTACCTGAATCCAAAGAGGAAGGGATTCATCTGCCCTGGTTCACTGGCCTCGTGGTTTTTGTTTTCTCTTCTGCAAGGAAGAAGTGGGTCTGGGGATGACTGGAAAGAGGAACAGGAGAGGTCAGAGCGTTTCAGAGAGCTAGATGCATGTTGGATTAAAAACGTGGAACCCACCTTCCGCAGATAGAAATCTCGGCATCTGTAGTTCCTGTTAGTGCCAGCATGCAGCAGCAGACCCACCATGCAAGCAAGAGTGGTGAGACTCCACCGTCCTATGCAGGTTACTGTGGGGGAAACGAGCCAGCCATAGGGAACTTTCCAGCCCATAAGGCTATGCGACTTTCCTGTTCTGACCCTTCCACCTGGCTATTATTAACCATGCCATCACATTAGAGCACATCCTGGCACGCAGTAGGTCGCAGACCCAGCAGGCACTGTGTCTAAATAACAACAAAACAGACTTGCCCTGTAACGTTCCCTTTCTCAGTCAAGGCTCTCTCCCCCCTTAGAGATTTAAGACCTCATACATGTTGCCTACAGGAAGCTTCTAGGAATTATGAAGAACAGTCCTGTCACTAAAATCACAAGGATGTTAAGCCTGAAGAAAGAGGCCGAGGCTGATTATCTGAGCCAAGTGAGGTTCTAGGACTTAAATGGACCTGTTTCCCTTGTTTCTCCCTTAGCCATAGGAGACACCTGCGCTCTCCATCATTCTCCCATGAAACTGATAACTGATAGCTCTGAACACACAACTATCCTCTTTGTCCCAAACACCTCGGTCCCGATGAAGACCCAATCGACTTCACTTAAACCTAGCTCTAACTGGCTCGACTGAGGACAGCTATAGAATGTCATCCAGAGAAACTTGAAGTTTCTACTGAAAGTACAGCACGCTCAGTAGTCAGGAACACTGATCCTCAGAAAACCCAGAACCCTAAAGCAATCCCAGACTGAGAGGGCAGATGCTAATGCCTCCTTCCCTCTGATAGGTAGGAGAGGCAGCAAGGCAGGCAGGCAAAAGCTTAACTGGGTGGCCTATCACGCTGGAGGGAAGAGATATTTTAGAGAACTGATAATTTTCAGACCGTATTTCTAAGAGAGACTCTCGAGTAGCCTAGGCTGGCCTAGAGCTTCTGGTTTGCCTGCTTCCACCTCTCAAGTGCTGAGCTGACAAGTGAGTGTGCCGCTATGCCGGCGGCTTATGTGGTGTGTGGCTGGAACCCAGGGCTTCCCACCTGCCAGGGAAGCGCTGGAGCACCTGAGCCACACCCCACCCCCAGAACCTGCATCTATAGACAAGGCGACAGGGACAGTTTTGTTTTCCTTTAATGTAAACAGAATACACAAACACATTAAAAACCCCACCATGACACAAGAGATCACACAGTTTTGTATATTTACAGGCCATGGCAATCACGAGGAAACCAGCACCTCTGGCTTCAGGAAGCCTCACTCCACCCTTGACCACACCCAGAACCAGGGCTCAGAGGCTGTGGCATCAATCACCTCTGGCCAAAACTCAGCAGGATGCTGGAATGGCGTGAGAGACGCCCAGAGCACTCTGTTCCTGGCACTCACGCCAACCCTCCTTCTGGACCAACCGACATGCCAAAGCTGCTCGGGAGTCAGCGCCACCTCAAGATACAGCTGCTGATAAGAAGGGACGCAAGGCCCGTCTCAGCTTCCCCAGCCTCCGCTAACTGTGAAATGAGTTTCCGAGATCATATCCGAGAGAGGAGGGAAGAAGCTGGGGAAGTGGAGGAAGAGTAGATCCCAGCTTGGAGATGTCTGCTCCTGAGTAGGATGCTGGGATTCAACCAGAGACTAACCTAGGTTCACTCACAGGTCCAGGGCTGGCTGTGGAGGACTCAATGGAGCTGTGCTGCCACCTGCAGGGGAACAGGGCCACTGCGGCAGTGGTGAGGACAGTCCCTCAGGTATGAGATAGAGCACGGTCTTTCTCAGCACTCCTCACTGCAGCAGCTCTTCCCAGGAAATGGGCTTAGAGAAGACCTCCCTTTCTAGCCATAGGTCATAGTTCATCTGGAAGTCCTCAGGAAGATCTACCCGCTGGCCCAAGACACTCTGCAGGCAATTGTCCACTGGCAAGAAGTCAGGGTTGCTGTGGGTCCGGTCATAGCGCCGGGCATTGAAGCGCTCAATGTTGGCACGGAGAGCACACTCCTCTGCCTGGAAGTCCCAAGGCCGGGCATCAAGATCTGGGGAAAGCCAAAAAACTCAGGAGTCAGCCCTATAGTAGCTCCCATTGAGTAAATGTGATTTTAACCAGGAGATCACCTCCAAACCCCATCCTCAGGAAGATAAATAGAAATTCTTTCCCAGTAGAGGATAGTCAAATATAAGGAGAAAATCCATAACTCTGGGAAAGAGACTTGTTCTCCCAAAACATGTAGACAGATGGGAGAGGCCTGGGAGAAAAAACTCTTTATTTAAGCACAGTCTCTCCTTGGTTCCAGGGACAGAGATAAAACCCCGAAACTCCCTATCTGTTCATCCTCTCACCTCTATGACAAAACGTCATGTACCACCTTGAGCCCAGATGCCAGGTATAGAGTTACAGAATGATGTTACTGCAATAGTGTAACAACACAGCAACACCCAGACAGACAGCAGTTAGACCGGGAGAAGATGTAGCTATCCAACAGTCTCCAGAGGCCCAGTGCTCAGGGACTAAGCGTAGTTTCCCTCTGTACCTGTGCAGTCTGCGCAGGCACAGGGCACACTGGAGAGCATGGGCATTCGTGGCTGCTGGGATCTGCAGAGCTTCTGGGACAACCTCAGCAGGTACTGAGGTCTTACACTGTCGGAGACTGGGCACCAGCACACAATGGGCTTGGGGAGAAAGCTGCAGACTATGGGACCAGGGAGGTGACTGAGTGCCCCTCCCTGTCCTCATGTTTGATTTCATTCCTAAGGTAACTGAAAAGCTCATCAGGAATTTTACTCAGGAGGCAACAGCATAGGATGGAGAAACTAGAGGCAGAGCTGGTGAGGATCTATCAGATTTGGGCTGCCAGGAGGCAGCTGCAGTAGGGATAAAGACGGAGCAGAATCTTACGGCAATTTCTATAAAAGACAGGATTTGGGGGGGGGGGACAGAGAAACAGATAAACACAGATACTCAGCAGCTTCCCAAAGTCTTGCCTAGAGCCACAAATACTAGATCCAGGCCCTGCTCGGTGCCTAAGGGCAGAGAAAACTAAGGTGCCACAGGCAAGGGGTGAAAGGCGTCCCTTGTCCTACCCTCTCCCACTCCTGTGTCACATGTAGCCTCACCGTTGCCGTACGCCCAGTCATCGTTCAGCCGGTGCCGCACCTTCTGGTAGATGGCAGACATGGTCTTCATGTTGCTCTTCCGCCACTGTCGCCCCAGGTACTTGGTCTGCACCTTTAGCAGCTTCAGCACGTAGAGCTGCATCATGGCCTGCTTCACCTTCAGGGCCCGCTTCAGGATGGGCGCCGACTTGAACACCACCAGCATCTGGGCGGCCATGGTGGCAGCCGTGTGAGAGAGCAGTGAGTATGAGTGCCGCTACACGGTCATTTAGCACTTCTGAGGTAGCAAACGGACCACAAGCCATGCGGCTTCTCTTGAACTCACTGGTTTGCTGGCACATGAAGCTTTAGGCACTAGAACTAGCAGAGCTACAGTAAGCCACCAAGGTTGGTCACCTTAATTAGGGGTCAGTCTGTAATCTAATTTCTGAGAATTCATTGACCTTCCTTGTTCCAAAGGCATCCCACGGTTAAGGTGGTTCCTGACTCCGGGCTATCATTTCCCACCCAGGATCAGGAGGACACAGAAAGTGTCTGTGGTTGGGGGTTTGCTTCAGGGCATGACTGAGTATCTCTTCCAGCTTCTGGCTGTACTCATCAAAGAAGCAGGAGTCTGCAGACCCGGATGAGGACAGGGCCATGCTGTCTGGGAAGCCCTGCCCTGAGGGCCATGTCCAGGTGAGGCGGGCACAGCATGCCCCAGGCTGCCTGCAGCACCAACTCACCATGGTCCTTGAGTGTTTCCACTTCGTTAGCTTGTTCAAGATCCGAAGCAGATTGATGCAAGAAAAGAGGTTCCTCCAGCAAAACTGGTTGTTGTCACCAGCTTCCTGCAGGGAAAAGCCAGAGACAAACACAACTACCACGACCGCAGGCTGCAAAGCAGCAGCGTCCCAAGGCCTTGACTGATTTCAAGGATTCTATCGCGGAATGAATGCCCATATAACAGCCAAAGGGGAACTCCACCCACAAGCTGACAGAGCATTCTGGGACTCAACAGACTTTTCCTGCAGAGAGCCATAAAACTAGGCAGCAGGGCCCTAGACTTCAGTGGGAAGATGTAGGCAGCTTGAGTGGGCAAGTTCTAGGTCAGCAGCCCTGCAGAACGTGCCCCGACTAACCATATCCCCAATCGTTCTGCTCCACAGCATCCGTCTCCCTGACTCTATGGCCATTTCTGGTACTTTAAAAGCCAAAGGTGACCTCTTTTGTGTTGAGGGAGGTAACATTCATACCAAAGGGATAGACAGGAAGACCTGAGCCACTCACCAGACTCTCTGCAGTTAGTTCTGGAAGCTCGTTCACCACACAGTGAGGGTAATCCAAGACGGAAATGCTACAGAATGCAAAAAGACCAGGTGCTCACTGTGAGCAAAGGCTGCGACTGCCACAGCAGCTGTGATTGAGCTGAAGAAGAAGTAGCAATCTAGCTTGCTCTAACCTGGCTTTCCTGACTATAAGACGAAGAAATACCTGCTACAAGACGGTATGTACAGTCCTCTGTGGCTGAATGAGTTTGTAACGTAATTAGTAACTGTAAGGGATGGAGACACTATTGCAGCGTTTCCCTTAACGTGAATCTGGGAGGTGGGGCTCAAGATAATTCATCTATGCCAAGCCCTCTTAGAGGTCACAGCTAACTGGACTGTTCCCTTGAGATGTCCCACGCTGACAAGCAGGTGCTATCGGGTACAGTGGGCACAGGTGGGAGTTAAGAGTACACAAGAATCACCAGACAAGGCTTTACAGTACACAGGGCCAAGCTCTGGAAGGGGAAAGGGAGGAAGGATTGAAGTGGCAATTACAGAGCCTAGGATGAGAGCCTCCTGGTCACACACAAAGTCACTAGAGAAGCGAACCCTACAACTGACACACTGTCCTTCATTTTGTCTCCTGAGGCCTGGCAAAATGTTAGCCCATAGATGCTTAAAGAAAAGTCCACTGAATAGTCTCAGTGGAGAGACAGCTGGGAGTTCTGACACCTGTCTACACCACCCTTCTTGGTCTCTGGTCCTTATCACCTGTTCTTGGCAGTGATGTAGGACATGATGTTTTGATTGAAGAACTTGAGTATCAAAGGGATGCAGTTGGCAAACACCAGGTGCTGGGCCATGTATTCAAACTGAAACCAACAGAAGAAAATAAGCATAGCCCTTGCCCTCTCTTGTCTAGAGATAAAAAGCCTTGGCTGGATGACCTCATGTCAGAATGCTCGTGCAAAGCTCAAGTGTGCTCAGAGGTGAAGCCCTACTCTTTGGGGCTAGGGGAGCTGCACTGCCGGAGGCTCTGCCCGGCCCACAGGAAGGCAGACAACCCTACACGTACCTGGTAGATGTGGTTCAACTTAAAGTGCTTGAGCAGCAGCAGCAGCACCGCAGAAATGGCCTTCACGATGACCTCTTTGTGGCGGTTCACGTCCACCCCCAGCTTCATGCTCTGCAGCACTGTGGTACTAGAAACACACGGGCCTGGTGAGTCCCTAGCACACAGCGGCTCCTTCCTAGGTGTCCACAGAGGAGAGGGACTCCAGAACCCTCTGGCAAAGGCCCCAATCCGCACGCATCTCAGAGGCCAGCCTTAGGGTTCTCTCTCTCAAGTGATCCAACTGGGAACAGCGTCTTTCTTCCCTCCAATACTTACTCAGTCCCTTTCTCTGCTTCTCCAAAATTGAACTTCTTTCTTTTCCAAACTCTCCCTAAGCTTTAGCCTTCCTATTAACCTGAGTTCCCCAAAGTATGTTCTGTGGAACACCAGTATGTAGGGAAATTTCACTCTACAGTGGCGGGGTAGGGGATGCTGAAGTTAGATTTAGGAAGTACTGAATTATATCTGTTTCTTAATTCAGGACTTCTCAACTGCAAATCTTCAGAAGAAATGCAGTATTTGATTATATTTCCTAGGATTATCAAGATGGCCTACTGTTCTGTGAACCTCTCTCTGGTATGAGCCAATCCCTGCCTCTCCCTGCCAACACCACCACCATCACACCTGGGGATCAGCTCAGAACAAGGCAGCCCTGGCAAGCAACAGGTCAGGTGTTGGGCCTCGGTCTGTTCTCAATGCAGAATATGACCTCAGAATGTTCTCTTGCATGAAAAGACCTGTCAGCCAGAGAGGAAGGACAGCTAACAGTTTCACTCAGACATTTGCTAGGGTTCTGCCTGCCAGGTGACCGACCAGTAGGAGAAACTCCACACAGGCACAGGCTCGGTGGTGGCCAGCAAACTGACCAGGAGCTACCCTTCCCACATAGGGTGTGCCAACCACACGGCTCTAGAAGAAGGACGCTGAGAAAGTCCACTGCCCAACTATTTTACAAAGGAAAACTGGCATTCCTAATTCACTTAGAAGTCTACTCAGTGACAGTGTGTGTTGGCATTCAAGGCCAAGCCATCTCCCTACCTAGGAAAACTTATCTAATTGATCCCTTTGTCTGAGTCAGAAACACCCTAAACTCCACCTGCAGCAAAGCTGGGCCAAGGAAAGGAACCTGAACCCCCAGCCCTGCCTTCTCCCCTCGCTTCGACCTGTTCCACACACAGTGCTGATACTCACGGCATCTCCTCAGGCAGGACATCTGCCAGGATGTTGATCGAGTCTGTTTTGGCTTTTGATGTAGGAGCTGCAGCCAGTAGGATCTTCAGGAGGGCGATCTGGGAAGAACAGACCACTTCGATGAGCACAGAACCTAGGACCACAATGAAGCCCTGGGAAGTGGGACTCCTGAGGGTCCTCAGGCGGCAGGAGCCTCGTAGGGTGAGGACCAGCCCCTGCTCCTTCCCAGTCTCACCACAGGTGCCTACTGAGAGAGCGGGCTCAGACACAGCACTCACCATATACTGAGGCAGGCTGGGGAGCAAGCCTTGATAGAGGGTTTCTGCAGGAACCTGCTCAACTTCCTCTTCTCCCTTTAACACGAAAGTCACAAACACAAAACCTATGCTCAGGCTACCGTCTCCTGAGCCAGTTTACTAGCTGGCTGGAAGAGAATCTCTAAGTATCAAAGTGAAGCGTGATGTTGGTGATACTGACAGGAGGCTCTGAAACATACGGCAGCCCAAGAACGTCACTTGGAATAGTTTAACTAATTCTTCATAAGGTACCACAGTCATGCATGCTAGCAAACACCTGTAACCCAGCACCAGTAAGGCTGAGAAAGGTGTTTGAGGCCATCTGGGCTACAGATAGATGTTATCTCAAATAAACAAGTAGATAAGGAAGAGCGAAGGCACTAGTCTAACACTGGTCTTCTGTTACAGGTAGGAACAAAGCACAGAGAGATCGAATTTTATGCTCCAGGTGCCACTCACAGACTGAAAGAAAGACGTGCATGGGACTCTCTTCAAGGAGAGGCCGACTCCTGGAGCAGCCTTGTGGGCCAGGCCCAGCTCAGAGACTGAGAGCAGTTGGGGACTTTGTGGCCTCTTAACTCACCCCTGAGAGAGGAGAGCGAAGGTATTCCTCCTCCATCTGTGCCTGGACCTCTGCAATCGATGTGTACTTGTGCTGGAAAGAGAGGCAGGAAAGAAAGTGCTGAGGAAAAATACCCTTCTTCTTTGGCCAGACCCACCCTCACCTGGCAAAGACCCAAGATTTTACTTCAGTCTTCTGAGAGAGGGCTGAGCCACAGCACAGATTCCTAACTTAAAAAAACTGACAGCCTGCGTGAAAAGCCCATAGTAGTCAGAAAAAGGCAAACAAAGTGGAAAGGACGTTCAGAAGCAAAACGGCAGGAGAGAGACAGCAGAGGCAAAACTAACGTATACTCAAAAGCCTAGCGCAGAGACCACCTGGTACTATCAATTTTACAACTGGACTTAAAATATTACAGTTTAGACACACTGGAAATACTCCTGAGCCTTGTGTCTTCTCCCTGCTAATCCTTACACCTACAGCTTCCTCAGCTCCCTCTCAGCAGTGAGCACAGGAGGAAACAGGATGGTCTGAGACTCCACCTGCCAGCCTGCTGAGAGCCTGGGTCCTGTCTGCCCTCCAGCTGTCTGGGCCTGGATAAGTGAGCTTGCTTGGTTTCTAGAGTATCCTAGTAGCACATCCACTCTGGTGCTCTTAAGCCTTGCTCTCCAGCCATTCTATGAACAGCGAAGCTGACAGCATCATCTCCATCTGCCAACTCCTCACAATTGCCTTGGCTAAGGAAAAGGGAAGGCTACTCGTGGGCTCCTTGAACTCTAAAGGCTGGTACGTACACATCTGTAACCGATGTCATACTTAGGAAGAGATGCTTCCCAGGCTCTTGCTGGCAGACAACAGCCCTGAAAGGCTTCTCCCTTGGGCCCAGGCTCACTTTATTCTCCTGGGACCAAACAAAGCCAAAAGTTCCCTTAGCGCCACTTACTTGTTTCAGTGTCTTGATGCTTTCGTGGATTGGCCTTGGCAGCCCCACCACTGTGTTGGTGTCACTGGAAAATAAAGAAGGCCTTACTGCTGAGCCCAGAGAGTCACTCACCAGTCTGCTGCCCCAAGGCCAGGCGAGTGAATGTCAAAAGGACCTCAGGTCACACTCACCTTCCTAGAGTGTAGCCTATGAACTTGCTGCGGCTGGATTCAAGGAACATCTCAATGTCTTTCTCTCTACCAAGCAAGAAAGGGGCAGATTTTATCAAGTACTGTTTCTGAGTGTGCCAGTCCCAGGTCTCTGTTCTAATAGACAAAGCATCTCCAGATGCTTACAAGACAGGTAAAGGTCTCTTACAGTAAGGGGGAAAATATGAACTTTGACTACATAATTTTTTTTTACATAATTTTGTTGGGTTCATAAATTTAAAGTATGTTTATATTTATTTATTTATATTTCTATAATACACATAGCCAGTTGACTCAAAATTAGGGACATAAACAAAACTTAAAAGCACAGCTTATTCAAACAATAGTAATATTTAACACTTTTAAACACCAAGAAGTGTAAGAGACATAAGCTACTGATTTTAAACAGGTCATTTTCTTGTCTCAACAGAAACACCTTGGCTTTGAGGCTGTCCTACATTCTTCTCAGACAACACAGAAAGCTGAGGACATATCCTCTTTTATATCAGTTCATATACACATCTCTTTATTAAGTTGCTGCCTACCAAATATACTTCTTTTTTGTTTGCTTTGTTTTCAAGACAGAGTTTCTCAGTGTAGCCCTGGCTGTCCTGGACTTGCTTTGTAGACCAGGCTGGCCTCGAACTCACAGAGACCCACCTGTCTCTGCTTCTCTAGTGCTAGGATCAAAGGAATGTGCCACCATGCCCAGCTACAGTACACCATTTTAACATTTCCAGCTACCTTCCCATCTATCAACTCACCCAAGCATACTGTTTAATACATTGGGTTTTTTTTTTTGAAACTCTTCATCTATCATTTTTAAATAAAAAGCCACATACAACTCCAAGATGAATGGGAATAGGTTTGCCTAAATACTCATTTTTTTCCCCTTGTCTTTGTTCACTATCAAGTTTGACCAGTTCAAATTACTGACCCAGGAACCACATAAGGGTTATTCCGTGTGACATCAGCAAGGCCGTCCTCACAGAAGTGCCCAGGACAGCACAGGGTAATTTAAGGTCATCTTAGCCTTGCGGAGGACTCCAGGCCAGCACTGACCTGAGGATATGAAGGCTCTCACTTCAAGAATATTCTAGAACTGAGACTCACCTAACCTTGGGAGCCCAAGGGAGCCCTTTTGGGCAGGTGAGTCTGTCAGTCTGAGGGTGCTGTAGTGGGGGAGGCATCACCTCGTCTCTCTCCAGGGGAAAAGCCTCCCCCTCAAGGCTGTTGTCGTCATCATTCTCCTCTTCCTCCTCCCGAGAGTCGTCCGCTTTATAGGGGTCCCGCTCATTGAAGGCATCGAGATTGTCCTGCTTTATCAGAGCCTGTAAGCACAGGGAAGAGCTGAGCCACACAGACAACCAGTGAGATGGTGGACGAGGGACAGGGTTCAAATGGAACAGACGCGTCTCAGATGGGACCATGAGAGCAGCGGGAATGTGGACAAGGAGTTAGGACTGGAATGAAGTGACAAGTCACTTCTCCAGCACCTCAGAAGCTGCCATGACGTTAAGTGCCCACTATACACTGGGCCTGAGGCTGGGGACAGTGTCCCTGTGGTGGAGGCACACCTCCTGATCAGCTTGACAGAGCTGACTTCTAATAACCTGCGGGCACCCGACCTACTCCCTGAGTACGTACTCTGAGATCTCCGGGAGGCCTGGGGCCCTCGGGTGCCTCACCTTGTGCTCCCGTCGGCCCCGCTTCTGCTGCTGCTCAATCAGGTCCGAGGCAGAGGCTGGTGGGGAGGCAGCCCTCATGTTCCGGATCACCTTGATGCTGTCCTCAGGCAGAGGGGGCAGGCCCAGGAGAGTGCGCTTCTCAGCCTTCATGCTCTGCAGCTCCTCAAAGCCGCCCAGCGTGCACTGTGTAAAATGGGGAGCAGAGCTTAGGTCGCCATGTCCTTTTTGACATCATTATGCTAAAAAGCATGCGTGACATCACGAGAACCCAGACCTTTATAGAGACCCACACAGCCACTTGGATAAAAACTAAAGCCTTCAAGGAAAGTCCAGTGCTCTCTATAAGGGACAAGAGGGCAAGGATGAAGAATTCAACACTGGCTGACAGAAGCTGGCGCATGATACACACAGCTCTATATGTGTGATGCAGTCTCTAATTTTAAAAAGAAGCAGGTTGAGCGTGGAGTGGTGGCACAGACCGACAATCCCCAGCAGGAGGCTCACCATAACTTTAAGTCCAGTCTAGTACACATAGCAAGTTCCAGGCAAGCCAAGGCTATAGAGAGACCATGTTTTTAAACCAACCGACCAACCAACCAACCAACCAAAGTAGAGACAGTTCTCTCAAACATCAGCAGACTAATGCTTCAAAACTACATGTCAAACTTCCAATAAGACTAAAACCTGTGTAGCTCAAATGAAATAAGATAGTAAAATTAAATAGAAATTGGCCTACAGTCCTCACTGGAAGCCCAGGCTCTCGCCTGGAGTCACTGGATGCTCAGTGCCATGACTCCGAGTAACTCAGCTTTCCTCTCAGCCTCAGAGAGGCTTCCTGAGGAAGCAGCAGGTCTGGTCAAGATAAAGCTTGCATACGCCCTATGAGGCGCTAAACTCCTTAAGCTCTGGCCACTGAACACGGTGGTCCTCCTGGAGAGAGGGCTCCATGCTTGCCTGGGGCTTGGTTTCTGACAACATCCCCATCCTATGTATGAAGTCAGTCCACCCAGCCACCACTCTCTGCCCGGGTAAAAGCAGAATCCACTTCACAACACATCCTTAGGAAACAGGCCACCTAGAGGTTCACTCTTGTTTCCTTTAAAAGACATCTTCATGGGGTTGGAGAGAGTGCTCCAACACTCAAGGCTAGGATCACAACTCAAGAAGCAAAAGTCATCTGCTCAGTGGATTTTTGTTGCCCCAAACCACAAATACAGGTTTGGGAGTGGTCTCTAAAGAGACATCTTGTCTGAGGGTGAAGCTGTTGTATGATTGAGAAAGTGGCTTTAACAAAAGCCAGGGAGCCAATCTAATATCACTTGAGGGCCTGCCTCCAACCTACAGCTTTCTTTGAGACAAGGTCTTATTACCATGTAGCGTTTGCTGGACTCAGAATCACAGAGATCTGCCTGCCTCAGTCTCTTGAGTGCTGAGACTAAAGGCATGTGCCACCACATCCCCGTATTTCTTTTTTATCTCTTTTCTGGAACTTAAAAAAAACAACAACAAACAAAGAAACAAACAAACAAAAACCTGAACCTGGTAGCAGATACTGACAAGGCTGAGGCAGGAATACTTCAAGTTTAAGGCCAGACCTTCTGTCAAAAAAATAGTAAATGACTGAGAAAATGACTCAGTGGGTAAGAACACTTGTTTAAAAAAGATGAGGCTCTGCGTTTGAATCCCCAGTGTTCGTGTGAAGCGTCAGACGAGCCGCACATAAGACTGTAACCCCACAGAGCTGGGTGGGGCAGTGAGACTTCCGGGAGTGCTTGCTGCAGGCCAGCCTAGGACCAGGTTCCCTTAGAGACCCTATGGTCAGGGAACCAAGTATGACAGAGCAGGACACTGGTGTCTCCTCTGGTCTCTGCACAAGCGTGTGCGCAGCTACACAAGGGTGTGCACAGACCACACAGGTACCAAGTGCACACCCACATGCACAGGAAATAAGCAAAGAACTAGAAAGTAAAAAGGCGCTAGTGGGTGAACTGGAGAGATAGTGGTTAGGAGCACTGGCTGTTCTTCCAGAGGACCTGGGTTCAAATCCCAGCACCACACAGCAGCTCCACCTGTCTACACCTCCAGTTCCAGAGGACCTGGGTTCCATTCCCAGCACCACACAGCAGCTCCCTCCTGTCTACACCTCCAGTTCCAGAGGACCTGGGTTCAAATCCCAGCGTCACACAGCAGCTCCCTCCTGTCTACACCTCCAGTTCCAGAGGACCTGGGTTCCATTCCCAGCATCACACAGCAGCTCCCTCCTGTCTACACCTCCAGTTCCAGAGGACCTGGGTTCCATTCCCAGCACCACACAGCAGCTCCCTCCTGTCTACACCTCCAGTTCCAGAGGACCTGGGTTCCATTCCCAGCACCACACAGCAGTTCCCTCCTGTCTACACCTCCAGTTCCAGAGGACCTGGGTTCCATTCCCAGCGTCACACAGCAGCTCCCTCCCGTCTACACCTCCAGTTCCAGAGGACCTGGGTTCCATTCCCAGCACCACACAGCAGTTCCCTCCTGTCTACACCTCCAGTTCCAGAGGACCTGGGTTCTATTCCCAGCATCACACAGCAGCTCCACCCGTCTACACCTCCATTTCCAGAGGACCTGAGTTCCATTCCCAGCGTCACACAGCAGCTCCACCCATCTACACCTCCAGTTCCAGAGGACCTGGCATCTTCACACAGAAAACACCAGTGCACATAAAATTAAAATAAATAAATTAAAAAAAAGAGCTCCAGGGATTTAGCTCTGTGAAGTCTGTTTGCCTAGCACGCACAAGGTCCTAGGTTCAGTCTATAACACCACTAAACAAATACTTTTAAAACCAATTATATTCACATAATTCAGTATTCAAACAGAAATGCAGATATTCATCATTATCTGGTAATTTCCCCTCACCCCTCTCTCACAAGTAGATATCACATCCCTCATTAGAAGGAATGGTACTTGTGTTTAACCCATGCACAACCTTCTGCAAGCCTGAATTCATCCCTAGATTATGTCTAATACCTAATGGTACATAAATTATTGGTATACTAGTTATGGAATAATAACAAGGTCTATAAAGTCAACACAGATGCAAACTTCATCCTATGACCTGTATTTGGATGCATATATGGACGTGATCCTACAGGTACAGAGGCCATCTGTAAAAAGATGTCTCTTTCCTGCCCAGCGTCCTAGCATACGAGTGCCCCCAAGAAGGTGCTCACCAATACAGTCTTCCAGAGCAGCAAGAGAACTTTCTTCATGGGGAAGTGGGGGGCATGGCCACTGCAAAATTTGGTCACCATCCCAAATAGCATGATGGCAAATGGCTCGTTGTTGTACAGAGGGGAACCTGGAAGTGACTCAAAGATATCAGGACACCAGGCAGCAACAGGACCCACCCAAAGCCCTCCAGTCTCAGCTCCCAGAGCATCCCCAGGGTCCTACCCAGCTCAGCTCTGAAGGTCTGTCGCATCGTTCTCCACTCGGCCTTGTCACCGTCACAATCCTGGTGAACAGTCTCCACAATCAGGTACATGATGTTGAGCAGGACCCTGAGCACAAGAACTCATAATGTAACAGGGGCATGCTCGGCCAGGAGGAAGGCCTTAGAAAGCTGAGGCAGGAGGATCTCAAGTTTCAGTCAGCCTGGGCTACATAGTGAGCTCTAGGCTAGCCTAGGTCATGTATGAAGACAGTCTCAAACAAACAAAAATGTAAGGGAGGAGCCCTTGGGCTTTCTCACTACCTGGCTAAGATGTAAATATCTGTGCATGTGGTAACAGATGGCTATAATACAGAGAAACCAGAGAAAAGAAATGACATCTGAGACCCTGAAGAGCAGAGGGGTGTTTGAATCTTTCTTCCCAGACTATAACTCATTCTGTATCTCCACTGTCTAAAAGGAGCTAACTCAAAGCTGATTAATACGAACAAGAATGGCGGAAAGAATTCACTGTCCTGAGCCTCCGGAAAAGAAAAACAACACTACTCAGTAAACTACTGAGGTTAAAGCAGGGCAGGATTACAGGAAGGAGGGCAGAGCAACCAGGTGGAGTGGAACACAGGAGATGAAATGCAGAGACCCTGACTACAGGGAGGAGACCCACAGTTCAAACTCCAAAAACAGATTTCAACCCTAAGACATGGAAAGATGACCCCATTGTTTAGCAGCTACTATTCAATGAAGCATTGTCAGGATAACTCAATGTAGATGGGGATCACATTGTGCACAGTGGGTGGTGGGAGCACAGGAGCAAGCTCCTGGGTTTTCTCCACACTGTAATCTACAGCCAGCTTCTTAGCAGATCTATTAAGAGGCTTGGTCCTAGATTTCCTCTGGATTTTCCAGGCTGCCCCCCCACCCCCACCCCTAAGACCTACCAATGACTCCCAGTGAGCCTTTCACTTGAGCGGATTAATGTGTACAAAGCAACGCACACACAGCTAAGAAATGCTCGGCCTTGCTCTGAGCTTGCTTTCTCGCTCAGGGTACCAGGCCTGTAGCTCATCTCACCTCAAGTCTGTGCTGTCAGCCAGGGAAATGGCAGGCTTCCTCACTGCACTGCTGCACGCGGCACTGTTACTGCAGGAGAGATCTGAATCAGCTTGGCAGGGCGAGGGAGGTAAGTGATGTCCTTGGCAGTACTATCCCATCAGGCAACCCAAGGCTGTGTGTGTTTAGGCTCTACAGGAGACCTTAGGATACCACACTAGTTAAGAACTCAAGCCCTGAACCAGACTGTCAAGTCTCCAAGTATAAATCCTGGCTCTAACATTTACTAGTTATGCATATGTGGGCTAGCTGCCTCATCTACAAAATCAGGGTGATAATAGCACTTGCACCTTTAACCTAAGTCATAATATTTAGTGTCCCAGGAACATTACTGAGAACTGCCTGAAGATGCAGTATTCACTGTGTGTTTTCACTTACTACTGTTATTTATTTTGTTTTCATTTTGTTGTTTGGTTTTGGATGTGGTCTCACTAAGTAGCTCTGGCTGCGCTGAAACTCACTATGTAGATTAGGCTGGCCTCTGACTTGTAGCAATCTTCCTTATTTATGATGGCTGCTATCCTTAAACAAGCAGTAGCTGACCTGCCCATGAGACAAAGGACCAGGGGCAATAAGCTCTGTTGTATGTACATGTCAGATTTGGCTTGGTGTCCTGCTGAAGGGAATATACAGAGGGGGTCCACAGGATCAAAGAGTTCAGGATGAGAAGTTTCCTTTGGCAGGTGTTTTGGGCCTGGACAGGGGCTGCCCAGACACAAATGGTCCAGCATTACAGTGTGTGGAGGCAGCACAAGAACCCTTCATTACTTTCTATCAGCATGGGACCCTCTCACTCTTCTCTGTAATTTTATTTTCTCATCTTTGTCTCTATTATATCATTTTCCAAGGAATCATCAAGTAGGTTCTCCATTGTTCGACCCTGTATATTCCAAACAGCCTGGAACAGACCCTTCACCTTAAGTGGCCTATTTACCTGTCTCAGATGTTTGTTCTATAAGCTCAGGCCCACTTCCCACTGCCCGCTTCACTGCGTAAGCCCCTCGATAGAAGTGCTCACTCTATTTCCATGTTCAGAAGCTCCACCAAGGCATTGAACGTGCCCACCTCCAGGAGCAGAAAGATGTTGTAGCGCATCCAGAACTGCACTTCTGCCTCTGAGCTGCACTCGCCAAAGGTACCTGTAAACACAGGGCAGAGCTTACCGAGCCCCTCCATACACAGCTAGGCACCATCACTGGCAGAGGTGCCCGGGACATCCTCACAGTACCTTGGGCAACATAGAGAATTGCTCGGGCCACCTTGAGTCTTTTCTCTCGGGCAGTGACTTCCAAGCCATCCAGAAGCCTCATGGCATGGGTGCGGTGCTGGTTGGTATCCAGCTCAGTCCACTTCTTGTCTGACACTGCAGGGAAGAGACACTTATAACTGAGCCCACACAATTCCTCACAATGGAACAGACAGAGTTAACCTTTCAGATCAGGACAGTCACAGGACCAGAAGGACAAGTTGCTCTTTCATAAGGGATAAAGTCACACTGCTGTCCCCATCGGAATGCCCAGAAGGCCCACTCTCCATGTCAAGTTTAGCCTTAAATAAGTAGCACAACAATTTTTCATATTCCTGCATGGCTCAGATCAGTGAGACAATGAAGAGAAGTCCTGTGTTGTCCTGATGGGGCAGGGAACCCAGAAGTAAGGGATCTTACCATGAATCCGGAAGTCCTCTTCAAAGCATTTTCGATTCATCAGGAATTCTGGTCCTTCTGTATAGCTGTAAAGCTCTGTCAAAGAGCAAAGTGTCCTATGACCACACTCTACGGTCTCACATACAGCAAAGAAAGTCAGGCTTTCCTTTCCAGTCCCAACTCTACTCCTGCCTGAGCCACAGTGATTCTCAGACAACTCTAACTACTGAGTGAGGAAGGCCTTAGTGTTCTGATGTGCTCGAAGAGATAACACCGGCCACTGCAATGTCGGTGGGTCATAAAACTGGGCATTTCTAGTAAGATGCGCATCAGACTGTGCTGTATCAGAGGCTGACCGTCACCCTGAATATATGTGTGTAGTGTCACGTCCTGAGTAAGGACTGTGAAGACTGGAGAAGCAGCTCATGCTGACCTCACATTCCCATCAACAACGCTAGCAGCTCAGATGGCCAAGATTCAAGCACAGTTGCTAGCATTCCGAGACTCACTCACAAGTGAGAGATCACTGCTCGGTTGGCATGTCAATGAACACCACTACCTGCCTTACATGGGGCTGGTGCTAACCGATTCAGTTGACCAAACCAGTCTTCATGGAAATAAAGGGCAATCCCAAAGTGCAGATACATGGTCCAACTTAAACAGCTAGTTTATGTTTCAAATATCATTAATAGGAATAAGTAGGAAAACAGCCAGTCTTAATCTTCTTAGGAACCCAGTCAAAACTCCTGTCAAGTAACACAAAGATCTGTTTGTCTTTACCTGCGAGCTCGGCAGCCCACTTGTCTGTGTCAGCATACTCAAACTCCAGGTCTGGGGACTCCGAGTAGCCCTGGTGAATGGAAAGACTATCACATACAGTAAACACATGCCTCAGAGACTGCACTGGTGACATCAATCCCTCAACTTTTTGTTGATGTTTTATCACCATATTTTGTCTCCTGGACTAATGGAAGTCCCTTTTACGCCCTACCCAGCACCCTGTATTTCACCTTCAAAGCACCCACTCTGCACTACAATTATTCACTGAATTTCTTTTTTTTTTTCATCCTCCTTTCCATGAGACAGCAAGTTCCTTGAAACAGGAATTCTGTTTTATTGACCATTGATATCTGTTACATATCTGTTCAATAATAAACACAAAACTTCTATCTACTTTGTGCAGTAACTGACTACTCCATATGGTACTGAATATCTAGGACTTTCACTTCTTCCTGAACTGTGGACTATAAACAGCTAAGGATAAAATGAGCACTGAAACCCTCAGCCACCCTGCCCCATCTCAATTTTCAGTGAGAACTAACAGAGAAAGCAGAAATGGAACAGACTGGCTTCCCTCCCACACACAGGAGAGAATGCAATGAGAATCTGTTAGGGATAGGTGACTCCTGAGAACATGCCATCTTGGAAGCCTTGTACTGGGAAGAGAGGAGCATCGAGATAAAAAGGATAAGCCCAGTCCTGACTAAAATGTACTTGGAAGACCAGAGGGTACAGTTCACCGTAGGGTACCTTGCCTAGAATGTGCTAGAACCCTGGACTTACTTCTCAGCATTGGAATGGGATTGGGGGGGTGGTGAGTGAGTGAGATGGAGGCTGGGGTCAGGGAACACCTCCTAATAGACAATGACCCCTGGCAAAATGATATAATAACCCACAAACGATGCCTCTACTCCTTATTCACAGATGCTAATGGACACTTTCATAAGCTACTGAGCTTCTAGGCTAGAGATATAGTTCAGTGGTAAAATAATTACCTGACATGTGTAGGGTCCCGGGTTCAAGTCCCAGTACCATTAAAACACAAATAAAATCAACAGTTGCACACATTACTGCAGTTAAGTTTCATTTACAGAATGGGAATGACAAAACTCTGCTTGGAACTTAGCTTAAAACTTTTTTCTTGACAGTTTCATACCCATTATACAATGTATTGTGATCTTATTCACCACCTAATCCATTACCACTTCCTAGCCCCTCCCAGTGTATTTATGTAGAGAGAAGGTTTTTACTATCCAGCCCAGGCTGGCCTTGAACTCTGATCCTCCATGCCTAGCTGCCTTGGCTAGTTTTGAGGACTAATAAAAGTGTATTTGGCACATACGGAGCTCTCCTCCAATGTCAGCCTCCTTGTGCTCTAGGCACTGATCAGATCCGCACATTACTGACTTCGGCTGTCACCAGGAGTGTGCAGCATCAGTACCTCCAATGCAAGGGGACAGGTCGATTTGATGGGCCTTCCAGACGTTGAATCCAGCGAAATTAAAGGATAGGAAGAGAAATAAAAATATATACTAGAGGCTGAGGACATACCTCAGCAGTATAGTGTTTGCCTACCTTGCACAAGTCTCTAAATTTGATTCTCAGCACCACAAAATAATAAGGCTGGGCAGTAATGGGGCACACCTTTAATCCTAGCACTCAGGAAGCAGAGGCAGATGAATCTCTGTTGACTTTGAGGCCAGCCCCGTCTACAGAGCAGAGTTCTAGGACAGCCAAAGCTACACAGAGAAACCATGTCCTTAAAAAAAGGAAAAAAAGCTCTTTCTCTCTCACCCCTCTTCTTTGCCCTTCTGTCTTGTCCTCTCTTCTTGTCTCTTGTCCCCGTTCCTCCTCTCTCTCCATTCTTTTTCCTCTTTCCACGTAGTCATGGCCAGCTCTCACCCCTCTATCTCTTCTTTCTCTCTTTTCTATCTCTTTTCTTTCCCCCTACTTTTCTATAATAAAGCTTTAAAATAAAAAAAAGAACCAAAACAAAACAAATAAAAACGCAAACAAACAACAAATAAAATAAAATGCACAAAAGGGTATTTATCTATTTTGTGGCTTCTTAGGAAAATTTAAAACTTCTTTACCTGCTGAGCCATCTTGCCATCCCTAAAACATTTTTTTAAAAAAAAAATGTATTTATGTGTCTATCTGTATGTATGCATGTGTACATACAAGTGCCCATTGGAGGTCAGGACATACTGGATCCCTAGGAGCTAGAGTAATTGGAAGTTGTGAGCAACATGGGTCCTGGGATCCTCTGAGAGAGCAGCAAGTGCTTTTAACCACTGAACCTTCTCTCCAGCCCACTCTCAAACATTTAAAAAAAAAGTTGAGGGTGTAGTTCAATTCTCGGGGTCCTCTTCAGAAAAACTGGACGAATCTGGTCATTAAAGGTCTCACAAACTTAACTTCCATACTCCTCCATACTTGAGAGATCACTGAGTAGTAGCCACTGATCACCCATCATTCCACAATAAAAGGTCCATCTTTTTCAAAAAGGCCACTCTAAGCTCATCCTCTCTACTCTGGGCTTGTTCATCTGTGACATGTTTTATCAGAATTTGAGCCTGCAACAACAACAAAATGTTTGAAGGCAACTGATGTCATAGGTTTAAAGACTGCATCTTTAGTCTCTGGTACGAGCTGGAGCATCAAATTTGGATTTGAGGAATTCCCTCAGTAAGTGCCTGGCTGTTCGTCACGCTGGAAGTTGTCTCGGGTGGAGGAGACTGCGTAGAAAGCGTTCTGGGAATGAATGTGCTGATTAAGAAGCCCTGAAAAGCTGCGACGACGAAGGGTGTGTGTTCATTCATGAATTCTGCAGACGGAAGCAGTGGGAGGAATTTTAACTTGGGGCGAGGTGAATAGCTCCAGACTGCGCGGGCAAAGGGAATCACAGCTCACTAGCAAGGAGAATCCTGCGCCCTTTGTGTACTTCTGATCCTTAACAGTTCAGCAACCGGGCTCACTGGGCATACAAAAATACTTTGCAATGTCTGGCCGTGGTTTGATCCTGCACTGGCTAAAATTCGGAGGGAGGCCACAATGTGCTCTCTCTGCTACTCACACAACCTGGGGCTGAGCAGCCCTGGAGAGAGAAGCTCTGTTCTAAGTGCCCGGTAAACTCTCCTGGGTCCCTTCGCTGCCAACTGGCGTCGCCCACCACCCTCCTACCATTAGAAGCCGGAAATGATGAGGAGCAACCAACCAAAGCGGACCACCGATTTTGCACCCCAGGAGGGCTGGGCCTCAGGCCACGCCCCCGGGGCAGACCCGCCGTCCGCAGCGCCAGGACCTTCTCCCCGAGCCGCATAGGAGTTTGTGACAGGACTCCGGGTTTTCCTCCCCGGGGCTGTGGCGGCTGCTAGCCTCGCTGATGGCACGGTTCTCAGTAAAGTGACAGCTCCCAGGCCCCCTGTCAAGCCATCGGGAAGCCCGGCTGGGCCCGGATGTCGCCCCGGCCCCGGGACCCCCTCTGCCACCCGCCCGGTGCCAGCCTCGCCCCCCTGCAGCTCTGACCTCCGAGTCTTTGCGCTGGTTTCGGTTGAACTCGCGGGCTTTGCCCCCCGGCAGGAGGCCTCCCGCGGCCCTCGGCGCCCCAGGAGGAGGCTGTGCGGTGGCAGGCGGCGGCGGAGGTGGCGGCTGGGGCTGCTTGTTGTTCACAATCAGAGGGCCGGGACCGGCGGCTGCCGGCTCCATCTTGGCTGCTCCACACCCCCGGCTCAATTCGCGGACGGCCTCCGTCAGGCAACTCTCGCGTGATTTCCTCCAGGAAATTTCCCCAATCGCCATATTCAGTGTGGCTGCGTGTGTTGAAAGTCGCAGCTGCCAATCACCTCCCAAGGTCTTTCCTGTCTTTGTCTTTTAGTTTCTCCTCCCTCCTTCCCATGGAACTAAGCCAGAGACGTGCGGTTGAGCTCGCAGGAATCCTTTTAGATGTCTTTTTATCTGTGAGACTTAACCCCTTAATTAGTTGTCTCTATCATCGCTTTGCCTGTCCTCACATCCCTCCCTGCTCAAGGTGAGGCGGGATGAAAGGAGAAATTAGGGAGCTGTCAGTAGAGAAAGGAATCCCTTACTCGTGGGTCTAGTTGAAACGTTTTTCTAGCAAAGAATTTCTGTACAATTAACAACTGGTTATGGCTTTTCTCCCACCTTCCAACTGAAAATCCTCCAAGTCTGTAGGACTCTAAGAAACACCTTGTGCAACCCTAGGGACACCTGGTTTTACTGGTTATAATTCCATCCAAGACACCTCTGGAACCGCGTTAATAATCTCACTTGTCAAATTGAGACAAAATGCACAGCGGTGGAGTGAGAATTTCTTAGCCTTATAACTTGAGAGCCCCCAAAATGGTATGTATGGCTAATACTAAGCCAGTGAAGAGTCTCCCTTGGGGAGGCCATCTCCACAGGCAGGGATATCTTACTTCCTTTTCTTTTAGCACCTTTCTTCTAACCCTCATACCTAAAGTCTACAAGCCCCAACTCTGCTCAGAATGGATAATCTTGAAATTCTTTTCTGCATTGAAGACACAAATTCTGGTTTGAGGCATACACACAGTGCAAGATAGAGATGCAAGCAGAAAAACAAACAAAAAAACCCATACACAGTCAAAAAACCCAATTTGGAATTCTGGTTTGGCCTGAGTTGATGTCCCTAAAAGATAAGGGGAACTCCTTGTGGGGCTGAGGGTGACAGTGTGGACTTGTATTTGTCCTCAAACCACTGACAAATACTTTAAGGATATAATAATGAACAAAAATATAATTCCAGACTTCGTGGAGTTTATATTTACATGGGGGAGATAAACAAATGAATAAATAAAACTAAAATTGAAAATATAACAGAAATCATGGGGGAAGTGGGGGTGTGTTTAATAATCACTTAGAAATGGCTCTTGCTAGAAAGCACTAACTCCTTGCTTTTCTGCCTTCATTTTGTAGCTGTCTCGTTTACTCTGAGTTACCTGCTCACCTCTCAAGGAGCAACTGTCCAAAAACTGGCATCTCACCTCATGTCAGACTCATGTCTGAGTGCCAAACACATAGGGGTAACAAGATGATTTCATTGTTACTTTTGACAGTGTCCTCTTCCAGAAACCTTTCTCCCCAAGAAGTATGTGAAAGACTCTTGGTCACTGGCCTCAACCCTCTAGTCATCAGGGAGTGGCAAAGCTTCGCAGGACAGAGCATCCCCAGATGACAGACAGCTCTTTCTAACTATAATGGCATGTGTACCCTGGAGGAGAAGGAATCGCCTCCTGAGAACCAGCTTGTCCCCTCAAGTAAAAAGGACTTCTACCCTCTCATAGAACCAACATTGAGAGGATGATCAACAGCCCACACTTGACCAGGTCTGCTGCATTATTCCAACCTCTCGCCCCCAATCTCAGTTCTTCTTCTATTTAAATCTAAAATAAATTCCCCCAAAGACAGATTTGGGGTCAGTAAACCCTTTATCTGTTTCTCTTTACAACGTTCACATCGATGAAATCTTTATGTGTTGTTGTTCTCCTTCTCCTCTCCTTCTTCCTTCCTCCCCTCCCTCCCCTCCTTTCTCCACCCCCTCCTCCACCCCCTCCTTCCTTTGTCTCTTTGTTGGGTATATTGAGACTGGCGATGGAGATTGAACTAGTGGAGATACAAAAGCCAACATTTTGTCCCTAAACACATGGGTTACAGATACAGGAGTGTAGTTTGATGGAATAACTTTGTGTGTGTTATTGAAATTGAAATTAAACCCTGGGCCTTGTACACCAGCCTCCCCCATTTCTAAAGATAACCAGGTAAGACTAAATGTGGCCTGATTGTTTACTGAAGTATAGCAAGAGTAGTGACCTGTCCATGGGCTCATGGTAAGTATTTACTGGAATTCTTCATGTGAAATGTGAGGCTAGGTGTGTGTGTGTGTGTGTGTGTGTGTGTGTGTGTGTGTGTGTGTAATCCAGGGCCTTAGGCAGGACAAAGTCTCTATTAACTGAGCCATCTCCCAGGTCACAGGAGGGACTTTGAAAACGCCTCAACAAGAAGAAGACAAGCCACTCTGGAGGTCAGACTTCGATTTGGCTGAATTCTTCTGCCTTGGGGGATCTCCCAAATAGTCATGAGTTTTTAGGAGTGCCAGAAAGTGATGTTCTTTACTTACCTGTCAGGCTGGGAACATTTTAAAGCAAGCTATCAGGCCAGTTTGGCCAAAGGGCACTATTACTCAGTCTTAGTTCCTTAAATCTGCAGAAAACTTTGTCATCATGACAGAAATAAGACCAAATTCTACTTTTGTATCAATGTATTGTTTTTATAATAAAGCTTATTTTAAAACAAGTATACTAAGTGCATTTAAGCATAGTGTGATCTCTTTTTTTCCTCTCTACAACTCTCTATATCATTTTAGATTTTGTCTGTTTGTTTTCAGACTATGTCCTTCAGCCTCTCTCATTAGGAGATAGCCTGCAGCATGAACCATCAAACCCAGCATAGGAAATTATTCATAAGTAGACATATTGTACAACAATCATAGCTGAAATTTTGTGTATGTACTTTTGTCTAATCATTCACTTCTTTGTAACAATTGTAGTTGGTTTACCAATAAAAATCTCAAGATATCAACCACTTAAAAATCATCTTATTCGCATAAACTCCATGACTGAAATGACATGGATTTATCATTTAGGAGTCCTAGGTGGAGTCAAAGTCCTATGTCTGGATTATATTTAATACTGACAACTCTGAAATTAAATCTTTTTTTTTCCTACTTTACTGGGATTGTTTTCATTTTGATTTTGAGATAAAGCCATGATTGGTAGCTCAGGCTGGCTTGGAACTCACTATGTGCTCCAGGTTACAGTTGGACTTGTGGTTCCAGTGTCTTAGCCTCAGAGTTTGGGTCACGTGTGCAGTACCACACACAACTGTAAAATCTCTCCGCTAATCCAACAATGTTTTTAAGAAAGATTACTTAAAATCTTAAGGTTTTGGGTCAGTTCTTGTTTCTGTGTGTGAGCCTGTGTGTGTGCCTGTGTATGTGTGTGTGCCTGTGTGTGTCTGTGTGTCTGTGTGTGTGTGTGTGTGTGTGTGTGTGTGTGCTGGTGTGGGTGTCTGTGTGTCTGTGTGTGTGTGCCTGTGTATGTGTGTGTGCCTGTGTGTGTCTGTGTGTGTGTGTATGTGTGTGTGTGTGTGCTGGTGTGGGTGTCTGTGTGTGTGTCTGTGTGTGTGCTCGTGTATGTGTGTTGTTAGTTTTTATGCTCCTTGTTGGTTGTATTTCAGTGGAGACTAAACACCAGACCTCATTTATGCTCAGCGAGCACTTGACAACTGAGATACATCCCAAGACCCTTGTTCACTTTCTAAATTTATGTTTTATTTTGTCCACTTGCTTTTGCTGATTTTTTTTTTTAGCTTTGAAGTTTTATTTTTAGGATAAAAATGAAAGGAGTTTTAAGTCACATTTGTCTTATAGCGGTCAGTTTTGTGGGCGCCTTAGACTGGGTGAAGCGGTGGCTGTATGAATGTTTCCAAAGCACAGCTGAACAGATAAAAGATTCAGTCTGTTTGTAATTAGTCTCTCGGGGACTCCTGGGTCTTTCAAAAGCAGTAGAACCTAAAGCTCAAATGACTGGTGTTCCGGTCTGGGACAGGGAGGAGTCTGGCAGGACACAGACCAAGAAGGTCATCCATGAGAGAACACAAAGGCCTCACACAGAGCCTGTGAGGACTTCCAGCCCCAGGAGTCAGCGAGTACTCTCCACTCAGGGAAGAGGCCCAGAAGGACCTCTCTGCCTGCAGGTGCCTCTCAAAAGGAGCTTGTCACTCTGCAGCCACCGGAAACTGCCCTCGGGATCTTAAGACTCTGTGGTGGCTCCTTCTCAACTCCAGCGATATCCTCCTGCTCAGAGTTGCTAAGTCCTTGATTGTCACTCTTCTTACTGCTGTGACAAATTACCTAACAAAATCATCTGAAGGAAGGGAGGAAGGAAAAAAAGGAAGAGAGGGAGGGAGAGAGGGAGGAAGAGTTTGTTTTGACTCACACTTGAAGAGTACAATCTATGGTGGCAGAAATTTGGTAATAGGAGTGTATGAGTTTGTCACATTGCATCCACAGTCAAGTACCAATGCTGGTACTTAGCTGGTTCCCCCTTCCCCTCCCCTGTCACCTCAGTCTCCAGGATGGCACTGCCCAATTTAAGGAAGGTTTTCCCATGTCAGTTAATCCTCTCTGGAGATGCCTTGACAGACATGCTCAGGGGGTTGCCTTCCAGGTGATCCTCAGTTCAGTCAAGTAGATTAACTCCTTCTCCCATATTCTTTTATGTGGGCTTCTAACAGAAGGTCCAGATTTAGGATGGGTCTTATCACCTCAAATGATCCAATCAAACCTCAGGAATGGCCGTTGTGGTGGTTTGAATAGACTTGGTACTATTAGGAGTGGTACTGTTAGGGGGTGTGGCCTTGTTGGAGGAAGTATGTCACTGTAGGCATGGGCTTTAAGAGACTCTCTTCCTCTCTGCATGGAACCTAGTCTTCTAGAGGCCTTCAGATGAAGATGTAGAACTCTTAGATCCTCCTGCACCATGCCTGCCTGGATGCTGCCATGCTCCTACCTTGATGATAATGGACTGAACCTATGAACCTGTAGCCACACAGTGACATCTTCATGTTGTCTTTATAAGAGTTCTTGGTCAGTGTCTCTTCAGCAATGGAAACCCTAACTAAGTGGTGTACACCTTTAATTCCAGCATTCAGGAGGCAGAGTTATCTTTATCAGTTTAAGGATAGCCTAGTCTACATAGCAAGCTCCAGGACAGCTGAGACTGTGAAGAGAGACCCTTTCTCAAAACAAGAACAAATAAACAAAAACTAATTAAGAAAAATCCCTCACAGGTGCACCCAGCTGCTTGGGTTTTAGTTGACTGCAGATGTAATTAGGTTGACAACCAAGATTAGCTATGAAAGTTTTGCTCAAAGGAGATTTTTTTTTAAAAGAATTATTTTATTTATATGAATGGTCTATCTGTGTGCACTAATAGGAGTAGATGCAGAGTACCACAGCCCAACATTATGGGGAGCTTGGTGAGTCCTGCTGAAGCAGGGGAGGAAGGATCAGAGGAACCAGGAGTCAGGGAAACCAGAAGAACACAGCCACAGTCAACCAACTGGGACTCAGGGGGCTTGCTGAGATCAGGGAGCCTGTAGGGGTCTGACCTAGGTCCTTCACATATATGTTATGACTGAGTAGCTTGGTGTTCTTGTTGGAATCCTAAATGGGGGTGGAGGGGCTGTCCTGACTCTTTTTGCCTGATTCGGGGGCCCTTTTCCTCCTATTCTTCGGTTGCCTTGTCCAGCCTTGTGCCTGGTCTTACAGCCTGTCATGCTGAGTTTGTTTGACTCACTGGGAGGCCTGCCCCTTTCTGAGGGAAGGTGAGGGATGGGGTGGATCTGGGGGAAAGGGGAGGTTGGGGGAGAGAAAGCAAGGAGGAGGGAGGGGAAACTGAGGTAGGGATGTAACAGATGAGGAAAGAATAAAAGACGAAAGGAAAAAAGGAGAAAACAATAAAATAGTAGCTACTACAATTGAAGGTCAAAGTGATAAAAAATATGAAACATTTAAAAATCCAATCAAGTCAATCATGACAACCAATACAATAAAATTTATGTAGAATAAAGATGTTTTAAAAATTAAAAAAATTTATTATGACTTCTGAGGAAACATATAATGTCCCACTTGAGCATCCGACTGTTTTGCCCAGTCAAATAAGAAAGCCATTACCTTGCACTTAAATCTCTGGAAGTATCCTTTTTTTCTTTTCCTGGGCTTATTGGTGGATGATCAGAGATAAATCTTCGTATGGCAGCTATTTAGATTGAGATAGGTCATACTTGTCCTGGGAGCTATATTCTGGTATTTGCTATTGATAATCTGAGAGGAGAAATGTGGACACAGCCAAAGAGAGCAACTACTTCAAAATTAACTAAAATTTTGTGATAAATAATTCTAGGCTTAACTGCTTTATTCATCTATTTTAGTTTGGACTAAAAGTATTTATTTCTTGATGTAATATAAATTAATATTTCTGTATATGATAAAATAACCGCAGAATTGGACAGTTTTTTTAAAAAATAATTCCTGTGATGTAACTCTTGTGTGATTTCCCATAGAGTCCCACCTAGTAGGTGTGTACGCATAATTTTTTTGCAACCTACTTTTAATAAGGGTTCAGCCTCTCCTCTACCCCACCACACAGCAGAGGTTGTGGAAGAGACGTTACTAGGATACAGGGGAAGTGGACCTGTTCAGCAATAGTTCTTTGGGAGAGCTTGATCTTCTTTGGCAGCAGTTCAGGCCCATAGCAAACACCAAATACGATTCAGCAGCTGCAGACCAGTCCTCCAGGCAGGCAGACACCAGGCACGAAACAGCAGTTACAGACTAGCCCTTTCAGCAAGCAAACACCAGACAGATGTAGTTCACTCCTGAAGAAACCGCGAGGCTCGCCAAAAGGCTTAAGTGCGGCTGCGGAGGTAGCAAGCTGCCGCCGGAACCTTATGCGCAGTTCTTGGGCGAGTTTTTCAGAGTTACCACAAGTTGAGCTCAACAACACTATGTCAGGCAAACCAACACATGTGCGCCCTTAGCGAAGAATAGCGAGGTGGAGCCCACCAAACCAAAACTCAGTGTCCGTCTCCCACTGTCTGTGGGGTCATAGTTATCCTCCTTCATCCTGGGTCCTTTCGTGTGTTTGCTATATCCAAACATTCACCTGTGTCTGCCTCAGGAAAACAGTCTTTCACTTGTTTGCTTTTAGCAAGACATCCTTTCATTTCACCTGTGTGCCCCAGCAAACCATCATTTGACATAACCAAATTTCCAAAGAACTAGAAGTTTCCACGTCAAGGTGCTTTAAGTCTCTGCTGCCATTGTTCCTTATTTCAACAAATAATGTTGCCAAATACCTTTCTTTCTTAAACCCAGACCCTGCTGCCTCCTTAACTTCTCCATTCTTCCCCCTTCGTATCTAACCTGTCAATCACTCTCCCATGACCTCAGCGGATCTGCTTCCTTTGTCACCTCTATCAATGCACTCCTTGGGCCTCCATGGTCATCCTCTCCCAAGGCCTGCTTACGGGGCTGCACATACTATCTTTTAGGGCATGGCTGTCCAGGGAGGCTTGACTTACCATTTCTGTAGATATTAATATCAACAATGGCAAATATTGATGTGAGCTGTCAGTATGGCATTAAATTCACTTAGTCTTCACAAGTGAAGACGGAAGAAACCAAGATATGGAGTACTTGTCCACTGTTCCACCACTGACTTGGGTCAGGTTTTCCCAGAGAGAGCAGGCTCACAGGCAGTCATCTATGTTGGGATTGTCCTTGGTAGTAACACCCAGGGAGGTGAGAAAGATACAACGGTGGAGGAAAGGCGTGTCAAAACCACGAAACAGTTGCAATGAAATGACCCTCAGATCTGCCCACACCAGAAGCTAAGTGGGGGCCTTTATGCTCCTGCGTGGACTGGTGCTTGGTAGAAGTCCTTGGAGGAGGGGCCGGGTAGCTTCTTTGTAATAACTGGAGAAAGACAGCGACAGCAAGCAATGGCAGTGCTGGAGAGGAGCTTGTGCCCACCATCCAGCATGCCCTAGCTTCTGGTGGAAGAAGTCGGATACGCTAACACTTAAGTGTTTAAAACAACAAGTATTACCTCCTGGTTTCTATTAATCCGGAATCTGCAGATGTCTTGTTTGTTTGCCTCCAACTCAACCTCCTCGATGAAAATCATGCTGACACTTGTTACATGTGTTACAACCATAAGGACGACATTAAGGATAGTAGCAAAAGGTGACAAAAACTGTTGCACTTCCAGAAAGAGTGCTGGCTCAATTCTGAACATAGACAAAACAAAGCTACCACCCCAAAGGGAATAAGAGGTAGTTTATTCTCAGCCAAATATAAGTCCCCACCGTCTGGGAACTCAGATTTAGGTTGCCTTGAAAAGCATGCTCCGTGGTGAAAGTAGCTACGTGAACATTTTTTTTTTTTAACTATGTGAGGGGTGCTGGGGGGAGAGGTGAGGCATTGCACATGTGATACGGAGCCTGTTGAGTGTGTGTGTGTGTGGGGGGGGCGGGCTCTGATGCCCTGGAGCTAGAGTTACATGCAGCTGTGGGTGGTCTGACATGGGTGCTAGGAATGGTCTTAGATGCTACCTGATGATATTCTTAGCTTTTGGGTTGGTGCAAATCAGTGGTCTCTTAAGGTAGTATTCGTTACAGGTTTCACCTGATAGGCTCCACCTGAATGTTGAGAGTTACACCATGGATTAGGGCACTAAAAGTAGTCCAAGACAAATTGGCTCAGCGTCTGTAACATTTTCACTACCTACAACAAAGTTGTAATCAGCCAGTCTATCTTGTAGAATTTTTAACATAGTTTCTGCTTTGGGAGATGGAGGGGGTTTTGGGGGAGGAGGGCTGGTCAGTCAGTTCCTGGTGTTGCTTCACATCTTGTACCTGCAAAAGCATTGGGGGTTTTGTTGTTGTTTGTTGGTTTTTGGGTTTTTTTTTCTTTTGTTTTTCACACTCTACAGAGCTGGGAAGGCCCATACCTAGGCTGTCATAAAAATCACACAGAGTAGGCAAGAAGGCAGTCTTTAGGAAAGGGAAATAGCTGTTAAAGCCTTAAGGAAAAAGTTGATAAATTGTTTTAATATTGTTAGTCACCATGATCTGGGTCTCATTTTCGGTCCTTTGTATCTGACATAATATGTACATGGATATATAATAGGAGTTATTATATCTAAAGTTAAAATAATCAAGGACATTCCATGTCCTAAGGAAGTAAAGGCAGCAGATGACGGAAGCAGGCATTCTAATCAACCCAGTATACCAGAGGGCTTGCTGAACATTCCAGGCCTGATGGGAGTGTGTACAGCATCTAGGATTTGAGATCACTAAGTCACTCATATAAATTAGAGCTTGTGTGTTTGATAGGGAAGGTTAGCACCCATACCATTGTGGGTGTAGCCACATTTACCATGAAGACGGTAGTCAGGATGGATTATGCTGTGACAGAAAATACAGGCAGCTATAACACACCGACCAACAAAAATTTGTTGTATCTTAACATTTTCCATATCGACCACAGCCTAGTGATCTATCTGATTGATCAGATCTAGCTAATATTCTTCTCTGTTTGTAAAGTTTGCTTTGTTGTTTTGTTTTTTGTTTTTCTGCAGAGGTATGGAGAGAGAAGTTTATTGTTTTGGCTTTAAGAGTGCCAGCTGAAATAGAGGCACTCTAGAAAGCTAAAGAGATGGCTTGGTGGTGCTCTTCTGGAGGACCTGGGTTCCAATTCCAACACCCACATGGTGGCTCACAACTTCCTGTAACTCCAGTTCCTGGTTACCCAACACAATTATAGCCTTCAAAGGCACTACAGGCACATGGTGCATAGCATATATGCAGGCACACATCTGTACACATAAAAGAAAAATGTAAATCGTTTAGTCGGGTGGTGGTGGTGCATGCCTTTAATCCCAGCACTCAGGAGGCAGAAGCAGGTGCACCTCTGTAAATTCGAGGCCAGCCTGGTCTATAAAACTAGTTCCAGGATACCAAGGGCTACACAGAGAAACTCTGTCCCAAAAAGCCAGGGGAAAATTTTTTTAGAAAGAAGATTTAAATGTGAAGGTATTTAATTATGTCATAAAAGAGGGACTTGGTAGAGCTGTTGGGGGACTTTTGGATTAAGTTACTTGGGGTTCTTAATGGCTAAGGTAGTTGAAAATGTGTCATCTTTTCTCAGGTTCATCTGCATGCCAGAAGAGGACACTGGACCCTGTTATAGTTGGTTATCCACACCATGTGGTTGATGGGAATCATTCACGACCTTTGGAAGAGCACCCAGTATTCTTAACTGCAGAGCCATCTCTCCAGCCCATAGGTATTATTTTAACAGTCTCTTCTAATAATGTACAATGTTTCCCTTTGAGCAATAGTTCAGTCCCTTGCCCTGTTGTCCTTTCTATTTCTATGATAAACACCATGACCAAAAGCAACTTCAGGTATAAAGGGATTTATTTCATCTTACACTTCCAGGTTACAGCCAGGGAGGTCCAGGCAGGCACTGAAGCAGAAAACACAGAGGACAGCTGCTGACTCGCTTTCTTTACTAGTTTTCTTATATTTCAAAACTACATGCCTAGGGATGGTGCCGCCCACAGTGGGCTGGGCTCTCCTACAGCCATTAGCAAGCAAGAAAATATTCCACAGACCAACCCACAGGCCATTCTGATCCATGCAAGTCTTCATTTGAGGTTTCCTCCTCCAGGTGTTTTTTAGCTCATGTCAAATTGACAATAAAAACTAACCAGTACACCCATTAATTATTTTACAAGGAGATAATTGATGTTTTCCAAAAGAAGTAAATATTGGATTTAGAATTAATGGGCATGTTTTTGGCTAAGGAAGATGAGAACTTCAATTAATTTTAGCAACTGATTTTTTTTTTACATCCTTACCACACTTTTCCCTCCTGCCTCCCCATCCATCCACTTCTCCTCTGTTTCTCTTCAGAAAAGGACAGGCCTTCCATGGATATCAACCAGCCATGGCATATGAAGAGCAACTGACTTTTTTTTTTTATGTTACTAAATGTTCACTTAACCACCAATCCAGAGGACTAAAGATTACTGTAGACCCAACGAGAATATTGTACAATAATCCAGATCTTACAAAGATTTAAACATTTGCCCAGTGAAATGAGTTCCATACTTACGTAATTTAGCAGAAATGTTCCAAATAGAAATAAATATTTCTAGTATTTTTTTATACTTCTCAGGCAGCAGCTTTCTGTCAAGGGAAAACTTCAACACAATGAGAACACACACATGTATTTATATCCGAATGCCAGAGGAATCAGGATTAAAATCTAATTGCTAGGTTTTAAATGGCCCATTCAATAAGGAGACAAAACATAAAATCCCTGTTCTTTATTTAAATTTTTTTTTGTAAAAGTAAAGGCTTATTTCTAGAAGTAGAAAATTAGGTTTTAGTTTTGTATCTGTGTTTAATTTTGATCGTAGGATTTTTTAAAAAACAAAATGCTAACTTAAAAAATTGCTTAAAATTTTTGTTGATGTGCCTGTGTGAGTGTTTGCCATGAGATGCCCAAGGAGGCCACAAGAAGATTCTGAATCTTCTGGAACTGGAATTGCAGGAAGTTATGGGCTACCCAACATGTCTGCTGGGAACCAAATTTGGGTCCTTTGGGAGAACAGGAAGCACTCCTAACCACAGAATCATCTCTCCAACCACAGTGACTTTAATAATCTTTAATTATGATGAAGTTAATAATTTACATATTATCTTAAATTTTATTGTTTTCACAAACTTTCTTCTGACATACTTTAAACTTTTAGTTTGGTTCAAATCTTTCCTTTTTCATTTTGGAAAAAAAATTCTTTAGGACAAAATCTTAGTATAACATACAGAGCCTTTTCTTCTCTAAAAGCATTCTCTTTTCTCTTTAAACCCCCTTTTCAAAACCAAAATAATATTCCATACCTGTAATTTTCTGTACCTCTTTTTCATATATGATCTTATTTTTCCATACAAATCTCTGAATTTATAAAAATTACTTTTTTAGGACTGTGTGGGCCCTGGGAACTAGGTTTGGGTCATCAGGCTTGGTCGAGGAGCCTTTACCAGCAAAGTAATTTCTCCAGCCTGACAACTTTGCACTTTGACACAGTATTTCTCCCTAGGAGCAGAGTAGCAGGAGGAGAGGAAGAGGCAAGATCGAAGGAGATGAGAATGATTTAGATTCCTCAGAATTCAGTTTTAATTCTGATGCAATCTCTAAAATTTTTAAGTGGATTTGTTTTTCTTTAACAGTTAGCTCTTTTTAAAACACTTGCTACAATTTCCAATTTTGTCTCTGTTCATTTTGTTTTTGAGAGAGAAGGCTATAACATGTAGTCTTTGAGGCTCTGGAACACACGGAAATCCTCTTCTTGTCATTGGCTCTCAAATTTCCTTGAAAATCAGAAAAAACTTTATTATTTTTTTTCTTACATGTTACTTAAGTAGACTACTCTTCTATAGTAGTTAATCCTATTACCAAGGACTTTTAGCTTAATGCAAGTATGTGTTGAGTACAAACACACATGCACACACACATCTGCATGTGCATGCACAAACTATCTGGGAATGTTCCCTACTTTAAAAAAATACTTACAAGTTAAATTATCATAGTTATTAGAAATAAAAAAAATTGGAAAACCAAATGGCAGTTCTTCTCCAAACATTTCTTTCTTCCCTGAATTTTGGTTTCCTGTTTTCACTTTTTAAAAAACTATTTATTTATTTATTTATTTATTTATTGTGAGTACACTGTCCCTGTCTTCATGCACACCAGAAGAGGGCATAAGATTCCAGTACAGACAGTTGTGAGCCACCATGTGGTTGCTGGGAATTGAACTCAGGACCTCTGGAAGAACAGTCAGTGCTCTTAACCCCAGAGCCATCTCTCCAGACCCTATTTTAATGTCTTTTATTTTTTTTCTTGAAAATTTCGACCTTCTGTGTTAGCTAAGATTCATGTTTTGGATCAGATTTATATTCTGCTTATGTAACTCCCACAGGGGTCACTGCAAGGTTGGTTTCTCTTGTTGCATTTTGGATTTATTCCACACAGTTCTGAGAACACTAAAGGTCAGGACACTGGGTAAGCAACTCTTACGTCTCCCAACTGAGGAAATAAGATTTCTTTTAATGCTGGAAGAGTGTATTCTGTCTTGGGTTTCCCTATGGCGCCACTGCATGTCCTGAGGAGTTCCCCCTGACACCTTCGCCCTGCCTCTACCTCTCAGCATCCTCTTCTTCATGACTCCTCACTGGTAGAATTCTAAACTAAGAGGCATTTGGAATGAGTAGGAAAGGATGCAGGGAAGTCATGAAGTTAGATATGGAGGGCTAGGCATGAGGAAAACCAAACAAAGGGAGGCCAATGCTATCAAAGAAATGTCCTGACCAAAATGCACTGAGGTAAACGAATGTTCTGTGGCAAATGCCAGGTTATCAGCAACCATCTTAGAGAAGAGGACATGGATGCTTGGGCAAACAGACTCATGCTGGTACCTGGTACCAATCTGGGTGACTCCTCTGGTGAATGTGGATCATTCTTGGGGTGCCACATTGGGTACCCAAACTGTCAATACAGGACACTGGTCTCATATCAAAGAGAGTAGGGAGCAGTTTCATAGATACAAAGCAGCATAGGAAAAGGCCAGGGAGTCCCAAAGTCTAGGGGCTAAGTTTGAGCTCCCCCTATCAAATGCATGTTTGATCCGGAGAGAGATTGACTGCAAAAATTTCATGCCTTTGAAAATTTGTTTCAGACACCCAGCAGTGGTGGCATACATCTTTAATTCCAGTACTCAGGATGTGTTTGAGGCCAGTCCAGTCTATAGAGTGAGTTCCAGTATAGCCAGGGCTATACAGAGAAGTTTCAAAAAAACAAAAAAACAAAACAAAACAAAAACAAAACAAACAGAAAAAAAACAACAACCCCAAAATAGACAAAAAGAAAAGGAGAAAATTTGTTTCGGTAGGCCTGGGTTCTAGTAGTTCATTTAGTTTCGTTTTCATGGTGCTGAGACTCAAGCACAGGACCGTGTGCGTATTGGGCAAGAGCTCTACTACCCATCTATGCTGAAGCCCCTGCTCTGGCTGATCACCCCATCCCCTGGCACACTTCCACGTAAGCAGCTGTTGCCCCTACTCCTGGGGCTGTGGACTGAGCCATTTCAGCACGCCTTCCCCATTGGATTGACTGAAACCACTCTGAACTGTGAGCCAAAATGTTTCTCCTCTCTAAAGTTGTTTCTGTCAGGTATTTTAGTCACACTGATACAAAAATAGATCACAAATTTGCTCAGGCTGTAGGAAGTCTTAGGTTCAATTCCCAGTACCACAAAACAAACAAACATCCCCCTCCCCCAAACTGACAACTAAAAGCACAACCTCAAGGGGTAAGGACAGTACCTTATCTTCTTAGTGATCTTGCTGTCCCTACACAGTGCATTTTAATGTATTGATTTTGTGTATATGTGTATGTGCCTGACTGGATTATGTGCATCACGTGTGTAGGAGCTTGTGGAGGTCAAAAGAGGCATTAGATCTCCCGGAACTGGAGTTACAGCAGTTGCGAGTGAACATGTGGGAGCTAGGAATCAAAGCCAGGTCCTCTTCAAGAGCAATAAATGCTCTTAACCACTGAGCCAACTCTCCAACCCCTGGACTGTACATTTTATGGACAATGGAGGGAAGGATTATTCATGGTCTAAGATGGGGAATTTCCAGATGGGCTGCAGTTTTCCCAGAATACGATTTGCTCCCCCTTTCTGTCTCTTACATGTGGTTTTGAGATGTGTCATGGTATCAGATATATGACGAGACTGGTCAAAACCACAGTGCTAATAATATGGAAATGCCATTATAACAAAGCAAAGAACAGTTAGAACTTGTCTGTTGACCACAGTGGTCTCTGGCAGAGTTTTTCACTAAGCAGTCACATGATGCCTTGATGTAATGTGCCCTGTGGTTGCATAGCTTTTAGGCGTCTTGAAGCTGTTTAGACCATGCTAGCCTAATTGTCTCATCTCACTTCAGAGCAGTGGCTCTCAGCCTTCTACTGCAGCAACCCCTTTAATACAGTTTCTCATGCTGTGGTGACCCCAACCATAAAATTATTTTTGTATAACTGTAATTTTGCTACTGTTATGAATGGTAGCATAAATATCTGTGTTTTCTGATAGTTTTAGGTGATCCCTATGGAAGGGTCATTTGAGGCCCAGGCTGAGAACATCTGCTTCAGAGACTTCCACCCCTTCAGATGTAATGGTTGTCAAAGGGCAGACAACTGGCATTCGGGACTTCTTTCTGCTGAAGTCAAGGCAGCTGACTTTGCTTGCTTTGAGGGTGGAAATCTCTGGTTGTTAAATCTAGATTAGCCAGAAGCATCACAGGGGGTTTCAAGTTGGGACAACTAAAAACTTGACCAAATCATTATTTTAGCCTGAAAATGCTGAGTCTCCTAAGACATCAACTTTACAAGATGTGCTGGTTGTTTGTCAAACTAGCGTCATCTGGGAAGGGGGAGTGTCAATTGAGAAAATGTCTCATTCAGACTGGCCTGTGGGCAATCTATGCAGCAGTTTTGTTTGTTTGTTTGTTTAATGGCTGGTGTGAGGGCCCAGCCCAGTGTGGGCAGTGCTACCCCTGGCTGGCTGGAGAAAACAGGCTGAGCAAGCCGTGAGGAACAAACCAGTAAGCAGCAATCCTCCGCGGCCCTTGCCTTGGTTCCTTCTTTCAGTGACGGACTGTGATTAGGATGTATATGCTACATAAACCCTTTCCTCCCTGAGCTGCTTTTGGTCATTTTATCACAAGAGAAAGCAGACTAGGACACAAGGTTAAAACACAGGGAAAAAATACTAGCAGTAAAATGGTTTTCATAATAATACAGTTCCTCTGGCAATCATTCAGCGCTGGTCAGAGGATGGAAAAGTAGTGCTCAGGGGAAAGGCATGCTTAGAAACAGTCACGGTTTTGAGGTGAACGTTCTGCCACTTGATTCCGTTTGACACATGGCTGGACTAACCCTTATCCTAGAACTGGGCAAGAAACAACATGCCAGGCCCAAGGAAAAGAAGGTTATGCTCTGGTTTACCTTAGGATTTTCTTAAGGTGGGATTTTGAGAGAGTAATGATAGAAGGAGAAAACCCCACCAGGATATCTGTCTGAGAGTAGTTTTCCTTGGGACATTGTGCTTTTTGTTTTTTTAAAGATTTATTATTATATGTAAGTACACTGTAGCTGTCTTCAGACACACCAGAAGGGGGCGTCAGATCTCATTACAGATGGTTGTGAGCCACCATGTGGGTGCTGGGAATTGAACTCAGGACCTCTGGAAGAGCAGTCAGTGCTCTTAACCGCTGAGCCATCTCTCCAGCCTGGGGCTTTGTGTTCTTATCTGGTGATTACCTGTACTTGCCTGCTATGGTTACAAAAATGTTTTTAAAATCATATATATTTAGTGTGTGTGTGTAATAGCATGCTCATGGAGGTTAGCTGACAACTTAGTGGAGTCAGTTCTCTCCTCTACCACAAGGGTTCCAGCAGCTCAAGTCATCAGACTTGGCAGACATCCAGCTTGCCTTTTTTTCTTTCTTTCTTTCTTCTTAAACCAGACAGGGTTTCTCTGGGTAGTCCTGCCATGTCCGGGAACTCACTTGTAGACCATACTAGCCTTGCATTCAGAGATCTGCCGGCCTCTGCCTGGGAGTAGAGGCATGTGATATCACGCCCAGTTGACAAATTGATAGAGAACGATTCTACAGGAGGGTGCACACAACTGAGGCCTCGTGAAGGAAGCAGCAGAATTGGAGGATGCTGGTTTTGTTTTCCCCAGAGGATTGGTTACAATAGCAAATAAACTTTCATCCCTGAGTACCTGAGAAAATGGTCTGGGGATCTCCTGGGGTCCATGAGTCCTTTCACATAAGTGGTCTCTGATTTAATATCTGTGACTATGTTAGTAAGCCAGGCCATAGATTTGGAATAGAAATGAACAAACATTCCTTTGTTTAGCTATCTAGGGGTACTGTAGGATTAGAGTGGGTAAACTTTGCTTGGAAAAAAAAAACTGTCTAAAGAGACTACCTTTATGTTTGCAGGAATTTCAAGTAAAAAGAGCCAGATGTGGATGTTGGTGGCAAATCCAGTAACTAGTCAGACTTTAGCTTAAGGCTTCTGTGAAGCACTTATTATTATTATTATTACTTTTCTCCCCATTCTGTGACAAAATACCGGGTAGAAGCAACATAAAAAAGGATTTCCAGGGCTGGAGAGATGGCTCAGTGGTTAAGAGCACTAACTGCTCTTCCAGAGGTCCTGAGTTCAATTCCCAGCAACCACATGGTGACTCACAACCATCTGTAATGAGATCAGATGCCCTCTTCTGGTGTGCCTGAAGACAGCTACAGTGTACTTACATATAATAAATAAGTAGATAGATAGATAGATAGATAGATAGATAGATAGATAGATAGATAGATAGATAGATAGATAGATAGATAGGAAGGATTTCCACTCATGGCTTCAGTCTACCACCATTGGCATCTTGTCTGAACACATGATAGAGAAGTGTCTGTTTGTTATCTTAGCAAATTACCCTGGAGGCTTGCCTGCAGTGACCCACAGACAACAGCTAGAGCTCATGCCCCAATGGTTTCACAATCTCCCAACACAGCTACCAGCTGGAGACCAAGTGTTCGGACACTCAAGCCTATGGGGGAAATCCAAACTGTAACACAAGAGGAGGATGTGAATAGTATTATTTCATCATTTGTTAGGGAGAATTGGGATAACATGATTTACAAAGAAATTTGTTCAGGGTGAAGTGGGTTAGGATGACCTGCAACAGAAAAGCCAGTTAAGAAAAACTATTAACAAGAAAACCTCCAAGAGGACTCCCAGGCAGAAGAAGCCTTTAATCATATTACTTACTTCTATCGTCCCTTTTGAAGAGAAGCCTTCTGTAGGGTTTCAGGACCAGTTAGAGCAGTTTATCATCTTTGTTTTCCAGTGAGCCCTTGAGATTCACAATAGTGGGAACAACAAGGCTGGGATACCCTTCCATTTAGAGTAGAGCTGTTCAGAGGGTGTGCCTTCAAGTTTTGTTTTGTTTTGCTTATGTATTTTTTTTAATATGTGAGTGCTCTGTCTGCATGTGCTTCTGCATTCCAGAAGAGGGCATTGGATTCTATTATATAGATGATTGAGAGCCACCATGTGGTTACTGCAAATTGAACTCAGGACCTTTTCAAGAGCAGTCAGTGCTCTTAATAGCTGAATAACCTCACCTAGATCCTTCAAATTTTTAACAGGCTTGTAGCTCCTAGGATCAAGTAGAAATTCCTTATGCCTCAGATTTCTATTAAAAAAAAGACTGTACACACCTCTCAAGGACTATTTTAAGGAGTCAGGAGCTCTTCATACCCTGAGAAGGCATATGGATGAGCAGTTTTAGTCAGGACTCTGAAATAACTTGGCCAGGATGTTTTTATGTCTATGATTAGCATTTTTGATGTTATCCATATCACATGAAAGTAATTGGTGACCCTCAGCACAGAAGAGACCTGTTGGGTGCCATGGGCTTGCCCCAGCCTTTAGGGGAACGGGACTGGGTGGGACACAGCATCAGATAAAGACTGAAGATCCCTGCCTTATAATCTTACTGTTTGTGTTTTAGTAAGTGCAGGTTTCTTTTCTCTTAGTATCTGTGCTTTAAAAAGGCTGGTTTCTTTCTCTGTAACTTTCTCTTACTATTTTGTGATATTAAGCACTGGTTTCTTTTCTCTCTTGCTCAAGGACCTTTTGCTGGCCAGGAGAGAGGTTTGGAACTCATTAACTCTTCGTGAACCAGAGAGAAAAGAATTAAAATCTTTTACACGGGCAACAGACACACATACACACACACACACACACACTCACTCTCTCTGGTTGGGCTGGACCACTTGTCTCATCAACTCCACAAGTGTTCATGCATATTTACATATACATACATACATACATACATACATTTGGTGGATTGGGCAGTCCCCCAAGCCACACACATACATTTGGTGGGTGGATGGGCCACAGCCCCAGATGCTATACTTTATCCCTTCTCTCTGACCTTCTTATACTTCTTAGACAAAAGTTCTTTAGAAAGTTACCTCGTAGATAAAATGATAAAGGGGGAAATTACAGGATGTTGTTAAGTTCAAAGCAATAGTTTCTCACAACCTCCCTTTATCATAGTACATACTTGTGGCTTCATCCTTGGATCTGACATACAATGTTTTTCTTTGCTCACAAATTTGTCCCAAGCCTATTTCTCTTTTTGGTGTTATTATGAAAGCTCACTGTATTCCTTATTATACAGGAATCATTAGACTATGCACTAATGACAGAAAAAGGCATACCAGCTGCAAGAAGCAATCAATCCTGAGATGCAGTCTCTTAGAACCTTGCCTCTCAGTCATCATCCATCATAGGCCATGCAAAAATGGTGGGCCATATCTAGGAAAGTTACCTGTTAGCCTTAGCCTCTCCTAGACGACTCCTGGACAGTTGGGTATCTTGCTATAAAGGAAGGCCCATTACTACTCTATAGGACCTTGGTAAAAAATGACCCCTTTAAATGTCAGGTAGGGTAACATATGCCTGTAGTCTCAGCAATTGGAAGGCTGAGGCAAGACAGTGAGTTTAAGGCCAGCCTGGGCTATAGAAGAAATTTTATTCCATATAAGGTGTTAGTAATGACCAGGAGGTAAGTACAGCTTTGTGGTGGTGGCATGTGGGTGAAGTCCATCTGCCAATCCTTACTCTGGGATACACTCACTTGGACTGGAGTCAAGTCCTCCTGCAATATTATGTTACTAAATGAAATAGTTTTTTGTCATTTGAACAGTTCAGTAAAGTCCCTTGCCAAGTAGGGAACTCATGGCATCCCTCCCGAAGGAAGAGTAATCTATTTTTTTATTATTATTTAAAAAAATATTATGTTTGCATGTGTTTATCTACATGTGTGTGCAGGTGCCTGCAGAGACCAGAAGAGGGCATCAGATCACAAGAATTAAAAATTACGGGTAAGCTGGTTTTCCATGTGTGTGTCCCTCATCTTTTATAAACCTTCAATAGTTAATAAACCATTCTTACTCAATCAGTTCATCTCTTAAATCATGTCAATTGTTCCTACACATGTAAGCTAGTCAACTGTTGTCCTTGGCAGGCATGAAGGTGGACAGATCTAAAATCTGACAGATTCTAAGAACTGGGAGTTAGGTCCCAAGTGAGTCTGACATCTGGTTAGGTATCATGCTCCGTCATAGCTGGTCTTTCACTTCTAGGCACCCTTCTATTTGATGAGGGCTCTGAACCTTCAGAGGCTGTCCCAAAGTCAATTTAGAGCCTTTTCAACTAGAAGTGGATAGATGCTACATCCTGAAGGCAGCTGGACAAACTGCCTAAGAAGTTTGCCTACAGCCCACTGTGTTATGGTTTGGGGGTCAGTATTCTGAGGGCAATCCATTTCCTCTTAGCAACTAAGGTGAATGATGTTTTAAATTAGGGTGGCTCAGGAAATAGGTTTTAGTTAGGACCTGTAATTATTCTTTGCATTTCTTTTGAAGAAAGAGTATCTACCCAAAGCCTATATTATCTGTGCATTTTGGAAATGCACAATGTTTAGCTTTGCAGGCTCATAGATAGAGAGCAACTGGTCTCAGGATGAACTATAACTTATTACCATATCTGATTTTGATGAGCCTGTGGATTTAGACGAGCTGGTGCTGGAGTTAAGACTTTGGGAACTACTAGATTATTTTCTAGGTTAAAAAAACCAACCAACCAACCAACCAACCAACCAACCAACCAACCAAGAAAACCCATGGATTTTGGAGGCTGGGGCAAGAATGCCGTACTCCTTTCAATTCATCAGTTGAAACTGATTCACCAAAGTGATATTACATATGTGGCTTTTTATTACATCATTTGAATGGACTAGGGGAAAGGTTTGGATTCTCATTGTGACAATGCCAAGAGGCACCATCTTGGAAGCAGAGAACAGCCTGTAATCCTCAGTTTGCTGATTACTTTATCCCGGACATTTCAGCCTCCAAAAATGTGAGAGTAAATTTCTTTTTTCTTTTTCTTTCTTTTTTTAAAAGATTTATTATATGAAAGTACACTGTAGCTGTCTTCAGATACTTCCGAAGGTGGCATCAGATCTCATTACGGACGGTTGTGAGCCACCATGTGGTTGCTGGGATTTGAACTCAGGACCTTCAGAAGAGCACTCAGTACTCTTAACCGCTGAGCCATTTCTCGAGCCTCAAGAGTAAATTTCTATCCTCTATAGAATGCTGTTTCACAAACTGGTATATGTATGTGTGCATGCAGGCCTACCTATATGGATATGTGTGTGTGCATGCATGCAGGTCTATGTATATGAATATGTGTGCATTTGTTGGCCAGAGAATAGTCTTAGGAGGCCTTGTTAGGTACAGAACTCTCCTCCTTCAAGACAGGGCAGCTCACTGACCAATTAGGCTAGGCTGCCTAGCCAGTAAGTGCCAGGAATTCTCCTTGTCTCTGTCTCCCCAGTGCTGGCATTATAAGTATGTGCCAACACAACCCACAGTTTTACTTGGGTTTGGGGAAAGAAATGTATGTCCTCATACTTGCAAGGCAAGAACTTTTATCAATTGAGGCATCAATGCTCTTTACAGCAGCAAGAAGACCGACATGCATACACATTAGTCAGCTTTCCATCACTATAATGAATACCCAAAATAATCAACTTACAAAAATAAAAATATTTTGGCTTATAGTGCTGAAGGCAGGTTTCAGTCCATGACTGATTGGCCACATTGCTTTGGGTCTATGTAAGGCAGAACAATAAGACAAAAATTCAAGGTGGAAACAAAACTGCTCATCTCACTAGCTAGGATGCAAAAACAACAGTAGGTGATGGCATACTATTCCTGCCAAGGGCACACTTCCAGTGACCTAAGCACCTTCCATTAGGTCCTACCCCCTAAAGGTTCCAGTGCACCACTCAACAATAACATCAGATTTTGGAAGGATATTTAATATTCCTATCATAATAACTTAAGATATTAATTAATTAAGTGTAGGGTACACTGGTTTAATGATATAGTTCCAGCTACTGGGAAGATTGAGTCAGGATGACTTGATCCAAGAAGTCTGAGGCCAGTTTGCGTAAGACAGACCTTGTCTTCAAATGGCTTGTCTCATCCTAGGATACAGGGTCTAATGAAGTTTTGCTATTTAACCAAAAAAGACACAAGACTACCAAATGTCTTGTCATTTTTAATTGATTTTAATGATTATTGCTCATCTGCAAGGATTAATATTGCATTCATTAAAAATCATTCAATACAAAATGAATATTTTCCTCCCAAGTTGGTCTCCAAATGTTCCCTCTGATGCAAGACATTTTCCAGTGTCCTTTGTTACATGGCTTGACAGAGACTAGCCCTTACCTATTAATCCTATGGACACAGTAATAGATATAGGACCAGAGGGCAGCAGGAACTCAGCCCCTTCCCTCCAGTAGAGCTGACCAGATGGATACACTGCTGTTAGCCAAGATAAGTCCCTACTGAATGTGGTGTTCTGACTGGATGGTTAAGTGCCCTGGGAAAGGGGTCTTCAAATGTTAGCATCTATAGAGAAGAAAGCATGATCACATTGGCAAGGAGCAGGAAGGGACTGGGTACGAAGAAATAGGAGATGGAAGGGAGAGAAGTTTGGCAAGATAATTGTTCCCTGCAAGAAAGGTGCAGGGTAAAAGCTTTCCTTTCTTGCATTTCTGTTTTCAATGCCTGTTTCTCTGATCAGTGGAAAGAGAGAAGTAAACATTTCTAGTACCTATCATTAACACGTAACCCATCTTTGAAGGATCACAAGCTAGAACACGTTGAGGACTTAACATCCTGGATAATTATATACTTAAAGCTCATGAGCATGAAGCTCGTTTGACCATGCAGAGATACTGGCAAGCGGGGAGCGTGGCCTGGGAACAAGTCTCTCTGAGTTTTAGAGGGCCTCTTGGGATTCTCTTAGAGCATGACTCAGGATGTACTTTCTCCAAGACTTCTTTACGATCTCAGTTTATAATTTTCATTTTCTATTTTTGTGGCAGGAGTCAATCAAAAGTGGCACCATGTCTATAAAGCTAACACCAGACAAGGTCTATAGTTCTGAACAGATTATATAGTTATATTTGTTTCACCTTGGCCCAGTTTATCATTCTTTCTTCCATCTATACGGACTTCCCTTCAAATAGTTTAGGCTGCAGAAGCACAGCTGCCCACAGGTTTGCTCTTAAAGGATAAACCCTAAAGACAGGGCTCAGTGTCTTATACTGAGTAATGGCTCAAGAAATCGGCCGTCAGCATAAGCTGCGTGAGGCAGAGCTGAGAAATTCTGCTATGGCTCCAGTTCACTGACTATAAACTATGAGCTGGAAACATCGGAGTCTGAGACTAGTGTTTTTCTAGCCTCAACTCTTCACACTTTGCTTCAAATGTTCAAAAGAGATATTGGTAACTAACCACCTGAGCTGTTCCTCAGGGTTAAAAATAATTTTTTTCCTTAATTAAAAGAAATAAAACAGAAATAAATGCTAAGGGACAAAATTCAACTTGATAGAATGCAGTTTAGTTAAAGCTAGAACAATGAGAGAGACTGGTGGAAGGGCTGAACTACAAATCCAAGTGAACCTACTGAGTTTAACAAGCAACACATCTCTGCCAGACATGCCACCTTACACAGGAAACAGGGCTTAGAGTTTCTATGGGAAGTTGACATGCACCACCTACATCTAACCTACCTGGCTGGGAAGTACCATCCTGGCTCCTCTGAGGAAGTGAAAGAGCACTAGTTCCAGCAGCTAGGAACAGGCTCTTTTAAGGCAATTTAGACACTGTAGATTGTTCCACATAGAAGAAGATGCCTTAGCATTTTCTGTTAATAAGGTAACTAAATACGATCAAAGTTCCCAGAAATGGTTAAAGAATCAACTTTCTGGGCTGCAGAGCTAACCCCTTTTAGCGACTAGGATGAGAAAGCTTTCACTTCAGTTCCATCTAAAGAGCCATGGAGCAGGTTCCTGTGTGGTCTGCAAAACTCAAATGATGAGATGAGAAAACAAAATGAAGTTATAGAAAAAAAAATCAAAAGGAAAGTAATAAGAAGAAAATAAAAGTTATCTTAAAAAATACTCTATTAGAGTTGTGTGGTTCCTGTGGACTGGTCATTGTAATACGTCCATCAGTATCTGAAAGAGAGAGATGGACCTGTAAGCACGCCTTCTGAGATCAGCAACAGCACCTTCCCAGCTTCCTCCCAGCCCAGACTGGGAGAATTCTTTCGTGGGTTCCTTCTGAGGTGAGACTCACCTTCTAAAACCTTAAGATACTTAGTTCTTTACATTAAAATGTGGTTACACGTTTCCTCTGACTACCTTGTTAATTTGGTTTTCTGCAGAGCTGGGGACTGAACCCTGCTAACCTGCAATGGTGGCCTTATACTCTTAAGTATCATACATGACACTCATCTTTACTGAAGAAACCTGTCTAAACTGGTTGGTCTAGTATTGGGGAAGAACTTTTCACTGCTTTCTTTCAAGTTACCTGTAATAATTAGGTTTGAATGGCCCATTTTTGTTGAGTCCCAGATACTTTGCTTGGTCATCTGTCAGCTCTGTCAGGTGGGCATCAAATGATGGCAGGTGCAAGCTGGCGACATATTCATCTGGAAGAGAAAAGTGGTAAGGGCAGTGGACTTGTCAGACATGCCTTTAGGATACAGCCTCCCTTCTATTTTCATTTTTTAAAACTATTCAGGAAGAGGAATGGTACAACCCTAAAGGAACCCACAACTTGAAATATCTGCTTAATTAAGAAAGCTTTCAAAGCTGTATTTCTGGGAAACTATTTCTTTTAAGTATATATACTAGGCAAACAGAGGGCCATGTACCAGGTTGGTGAATGGATGTCTTGTACTTCCCCCTCAGCTTTTGGCTTGAGTAGTTACCATGGGTAACCATGTCATATACTACACCCAGATTCCTGTGGCAACCTCTTTAATTATATCAAACTATTGTCAAGTCATGAACCATAAAAATGAATCCAACAGGCTTAAAAGGGCCTCCTGTCACTGATATTTATTTAAGACAGGATCCCTAAAGCCGCATATCTTAGACTGATGAATTTCTAAGGCACATATTTAGTATTGTTTCCTAACTTTTATGAATATAATTTCTTAAAACAACAAAAACACTACACAGTAGAGACATGACTCAGCAGTTGAAAGTACTAGCTGTTCTTTTAGAAGAACCAGTTTTGATTTCCAGCACCCATGTGGCAGCTCAAACCATCTATAAATCCAGTTCCAGGCATTTTGATACCCTCTTCTGGCTTTGACAGGCAACAGGCGTGCCTGTGGTCACATATACATGTAGGCAAAACACCTGTACATATAAAAAAATACACAACGACGACAAAATATCCAAAAGCAATATAAAATTAGTTAAGAAAATTCTATGTGTATGCATGTTTTCCCGTATGTATCCATTTGGATCACATCTGTACTTGGTGCTCACTGAGCCCAGAAGGCACTGAGTCCCTTACCCAGTACAAAATGGTTGTGAGACACTAAACGGCTGCTGGGACCTGAGCCTGGGTCCTCTGCAGAAGTAGCAAGTGCTCTTAACTACCAGCATCTCCCCAATATGCAAGTTGTTTTTTTAATTGTAAAGCCAGGCATGTGGACTGGCTTAAGTATGGGGAGGGTGCCGAATGCAGAAAGGTAAAGGACAAGACAGGGTTTATGCCACCTGAGCCAAGTGTAAGTGCTCGTCCTATAAGGAACATAGGTTGGGTTGGAGGTGATTTGCCAATCAAGATATTAAACTTGTTTCTGTTTCTCTCACTTTGGTCTAAACTGTACTTAGTTGCACTGGGAAGTCTGGTGAGCTTTGGAAGGAACTTGAGAATAAGAACATCTTCCTTATTTAGCTTGGATTCTTACTACAATTCTGTAAACTACACAGTACTATTCTTACATTCTATCTCATAAAAATGGAGGTTCATGGTGCTAATAGAATGTCTCCTGAGGCAAGGCACTAGAAAAATAATCAGAGTCCTGACTCTACAGCTAATGCTTTAGGAAAGTCATTTTATAAAACCATGCAGCCAACTAGGGTCAATGCAGGCTTCAGATTTTACTCACCCATTTTCTTAGGAAGCAAGTACACATCCTGTTTGTAGCGACCCTCTGGTGCATTATAAAGTTCTATCAGTGCCAAAGCCTAAGGTGGGACAGGGGGCAGGAGAACAAAGCATTTCTCAGACAAGGACATAATATAAAACTAGATTTAAAAGCACTTTAAGATAAGCATGACAGTGATTGGTCATCTGAGTGCACCCAGGACTCTGCCCTGAGATAAAGGCTAGATGACATAAGAGAAAGTGATGTTTTTGTTTAATTTCTAACAAAAGAACAAACTAAATATAACTAAGCTGAAACTCTATAATTTCAGCTGAGCAGCAATTCAAAGACACAATCACAAATACCTCTTCAAAGGAAAAATGTGAACTTCAACCACTTAGGACATGGAAAGGTAACAGTAAGAACGGGTAGTATACTCATCAGAGCCTTGATCTGTGTGTGCCTACATCTCAGGCATCTTGCCACATACCTGTGTTGTAGCCGTGATGGAAAGAACAAAGGTAGGAACTGTGGAGCAGCTCAAATTGAGTAAACGACCCTGGGAAGAGAAAAGAGGATGAGCCGCTGCCTTTTCCCAGGTTCTAATGGCACCAACATCAGCAGACAGGGAAGACTTTACACCTCTCCGCACGCCACTCAAATCAGGACTGTAAGCTTTCCCCTCGGTACAAATCAGTGTGAAGGCTGAAATTGGCTAAGGGCTGGAAATAGTGCATGTACTTAGCAAAATGGAGGTTTTCTTGGTGTGCTTCTCTTTTAGGGGATACCCAACTGGGAAAATACATCTTTATCCAAAGACAGAATTCACCAGAATACAGAACTAGTATTTCCACTGCTTCCTCTTCCGTACTCTGTGCATCTAGAACGTGCTTGCAGTCGGTGGTGTGTGTTACCTCTGCTAGAAGGACGACCCGTTTGCCATCAGGCCAGATGACATGGTCCACCTGAGAACGCACGCGCTCCCACGTTAGCTCTGGAGTGCGGAGGCTGGTCTGGAAGGAAGAACAGAGCTGGTTGTAGCTCCAGTGAAATAAATGCAAAGGAAGGCCTAGCTGCCATGGAGAGAAACCTTACCACGTCGATTTCCGTGTTGGAATGGCCCATATTGCACACAATGCAACTATTTTTCATTCGGTCCAAGTGCTCCCGTGTCACTACATTCTTATTTCCTAAAAGGAAAGAAGAGTGGCTGAAGAAAAAGAGGTGCTGGACAACAAGAATAGCAACTGTTTCCAGCTGGAACCTGGAAGGTGACTGCTAACCTTTTAAAGAGCTTGCGCACATTGTGAGAAAGATGTGTACAGAAAATGCTTGAGCTCAATTATTTGGCCTTAAAGCCAAGTAATATGAAAAATCGCCATGGTAAAAAGCTCCTTTGGAAAATGCTAAAAGTTCTGAGAACTCACTCTAACACTGAGCACAGGTCTTCCCTTGTGTCACTTCTGAGAGTTAGCCCTGTTCTCCGTGCACCACAGCGCTGACACTCACCTGTGCAGGTTATCACCACGTCCACCTGCCGGATGACCTCACTCAGCTTCACCACCCTGAACCCATCCATGCTGGAAGAAAAAAAAGCAACACTAAGCAAAGCAAAGTGTGCTGTGTGTCGCATGTTGTCAAAACATTCTGAAATGGCTACAAAATCAGACAACAAACCCCCTTCTGAAGTAAAAGCTAATGTTCCATCCCTGAAATGGTAAACGATGAGCTATAGTGAACTACAGACTGACTTCTGCCGAGCCCCATGAGCCTACACAGGAAGAGAAAATGCCAAGAGGCCCCATAAATGGCTTAGAGTGAAGGGAACAGAGCATCTTACTCTCTTTTCCTGGGAGATTTCTACAAAAACAATAAAGTGAATCAGCCACCAGCTTTCAGAAATACACAGCACTGACATCAAACCTAACAGTGTTATCAGTACTCCACCTTACCAGGCCTGCAGAGCACAGATGGGATCGATTTCTGTGATGTAGACAATTGCTCCAAGGGCCTTGAGAGCAGCACAGCAGCCCTTTCCTACCTGCAGAATATAGGAAAGCCCAAGTTGCCAGGTCTAAGAAGACATGATCAGTGGGGCAGACAAGCTTTTGAGGAGGTAGGAATTAGCTTCTTTAAATCAGTCATCATCCAGTGAACACTCCAGCCCCAGCTGAAGCAGAAAGAAACCCAATCTAGGCTGTAAACCTCAATTAGAGATAATTTAGCAGACAAGTCACAACAAGAATTGGGGAGAGGGAGGCTTTAGGTAATAGTTACCATTATGAAAACAAGATCAAACAAGAACAACTGATTGACTCCATTAAAAACTTGGTAAAACTCACTTCCAATGTGTCTACTCAATACCCAGCAGCCCAAGAACTTCAGTGGACCATTGCTGAAGATAATGAAACTTCCTTGGACCTAGTCCAGTTTAAAGATATTCAACTATAATGTCACTATTCACTTGAATTCTATTTCATAAAGGTTATAAGTGGGAGGCAGTAATGCTGACATCAATCAATAAGATAAACTAGTAAAATATGAAAATCCAGTAACTCTGCCTTTAATTCATGAATATGGAAAGGACTTTTGCCACTATTTTCAAGCACAGCATCAAAAAACATTCACCAGTGTTTCTAGGTTGTCTCCAGCCCATGTTTCTCTAAAGCCTTCTAACAAGACAGGGACGTGGGGCCAACTATTTACCTCGCCATAGCCACACACCACCACCTGTTTCCCACCAAACATCACATCCGTGGTCCTCTTCAGGCTGTGGAAACAGACAGGGCTCATCTCAAACATCGTTTACAACTCAGTCCCTTTGTATCAAATTCAAGTATAAGGCAGTGCCCAGAAGAAACGCAATTGAAAGCTGGCTGAGATCAGTGTGAAATGGGCCCCTTTAATAACATGTAAATGAGGGAGACTACAGGTATAGCTATAGGTATCAGACTAATAAATCAAACAAATACCACTAGTCCCTGCAAGTCTGAACGTATTCATTTCAACATACCCATCCAAAATTGATTCTCGGCAGCAGTACAAGTTATCAAACTTCTGTTTGGTAACAGAATCATTGACATTCATGGCTGGAACACAGAGCTTCCCAGCTTTGGAGAGCTGATACAGCCTAAAAGGGAGAAGAAGCCACAAAACAAACACACAACTAGTTAGTGATAAACAATAAACAGCAAGTGTGCTTCTGTGTCTTCAAGGTCCATGCTGTCCTCCTTAGTCTTATTTATGCCCACAAGTTCTTTGGAAACATGACTATTTTCTTGTCACCTCTCCTCAACTCATTTCCTTCTATTTTATCCTTTAATTTTGGAATAAAAATAAAATAAAATAATTCAGTTGAAGTAATTTACTCTCTTCCACAAAGGGAACATTCTAACCTTAGGGCAGCATCGTTCTAACTTTAAATACTCATGTCTACTTCAGTCAACCAAGATGACAGTAGTGCTGATGTGGTTACAGTGTCTGTGAGAGCAATCATGTACACTGAGCCCCGTAGAGCAATACTCCTAGATACCATTTAGTTATTTCCCCCAAGCCAAGAGTATATCTCCAGTTTTACTTTTGGTTGCATCACCTGTAGTTTTTCAATAGACTTTTCCCTCCATTTTTAAAATATAAAAATTATAATACAACATTGAGCATAAGTTTTCTAAGACACACTCCTCCCTATACCTTTACCCCCAAATAACTGTTAATTAATTACTCAGTGGAGCAAATGGGAGAGATAAAAGCATGTGAATTAGAATTTGAAAAAAATTCCTTCAAAATTCCTTCTATGGTCACTTTGATTTTGCAAAAGTAAAAACTCAGTTTTATCTAATGAAGGCACTCCCACTTGGTTATTTTAAGTCTGAAACACAGCCCTAAAGTCTAGGAGAGACCAGAAGAATCTGATGAGGCAAGGACACAAGGGGCAGCTACTCCAGAGTCTGTTACCTGTGAACACCAGTCACGCTCTCTTCCACAATGCCTCGGATCTTCTTAAACACGTTTGGATACTTCTTATAAACCCAGTGGGTTAAGTCTCCCCCATCATCCAGGATCTACAGAACAGCCAGAAGACTTGCATGGGCATGCAGGCTGCTAGAGCTACGGGGACTTTGAGCCCATGGTCTACACTAGTGAGAGAGCCCTGGATATTTTGAAAGAGCACTTCTTAACGCTCTGCATTATTAATAGGCTTAGACAGTGGAAATATAGCTAAATCTGCTGATGTAAAATGGTTAAAAGAATCCCTAATGACCTCTAGGCTACAGTGGAAAGCTCTTTTTTGAGACTGGATCTTGCTATGTTGCTCAGGCTAGTCTAAAATTCCTGAGCTTGAGGATTCCTCCTGCTTCAGCCTCTCAAATGCTGGGCTTACTTACAGGCACGTGCCATGCCCAGCTACAGTTAAGTAAGTGTTACAAATCATGGGCTCATTTTCAGTCTACTTGAAATATACAGCTCCTTTGAATGCAGAAGGAGAAGTGGAGCAGGAAGGAAAGAAATAAGACTCCTACTCCAAAGAGGGACCACGCCATTCCCTTCTGTTTATTCTGCTGTGTTTGAGCCATGTGTCCATGTCAGCTTACCCTTCCCCCACCTTTCTATACTTCTCAGAGCTTGCTTGCTTTCTTTTCTTTTCTTTCTGTCCGTCCTTTCTTTCCTTTCTTTCTTATTGGTGCTGGAGATTGAATCCAGGGCCTTGTGCATCTTAGATCCATACTGAGTAGGTATTGTGTTATGAACACTTAAGCAATATATCCAGTAATAAGACCGAACATACAAAAATATATTCAGGGAACCATGCTTTAAGGGAGAAAAGGAAATAAATCCATAGTAAACAATATGAAATGGACATGAATGATTACCATGTTAGCCTGCCACCCGTCCATGTTGACACAGCGGTCAATGCACCACCAGAAATCATCTTCTGACTCGCCCTTCCAAGCAAACACTGCAACTCCTATAGAGACAGAAATAATCTGTTAATGTTGCTTCTGGTGTGCACATCAGTACCAGCTCCGAGATCCATATGGAGAATGAAGGGGAAGAGAAGCAATACTAAAGAGGGAAAACTTTAAAAGTCAAAGTCGTACTTTTTAGTTCAGAAATTACTTTAGTCTTTAAGAAATTAAGAGATTTCTGTTTTAAAAATATCTTGGGGTCATAAAGTATTACTGTCTTTAGGTCAATTTTATACTTTGCTCTGCATCTTAAGGTGGCAAAGTGCGGTATATCACACAAAGCTCCCAGAGCACTGCACATCAGCAGATGTCTCAGAATAATTTAAACATGCAATCTAGGAAAATGAAGGAGTAAAATCATGTGGCCGTATGAAAGAATGATGTGGTCACTTTTCAGTGATAAGATAAATTACTTCTGAAAATGCAATGTTTTGGTTATAAAAAATGTGTAGATACTAAGATTTGGCTTACCAATGTAATGTATAAAGAGAAGCTTGTCAAATCTTTGTTTTTTTTTTTAATTTCTTAAATCTTCTACAATAAATAGTTATTAGAAAAGAATTAAACAAAGTCTATTCTGTAACTTTTTCAAGATCCTAGAAGGTGGAAGGTCATCCTCAGACCAACTTCAAGGCGATGTACTTTTGAACATTTTGACAATAAAAATTATTTTATTTTTAATTAAAACTTATAGCACATACATTTTAGTGTACTACAAAATACCTAATAATACATTAACCATCAATATAAAAGACACTTCTTACAGTGTTCTCTCAAAATTGATAAGACTTTTGGGGAGAAAAGACCAGCTGAGCTCACACTTACTAGTTTTCCTTTATCCATTTAACATCAGAATTGAGTATTTCCTTAGGTGTTTGTTTCTAAGTATACCTTGGTTTTTGTATAAATTTCTTCCTGTTCTCTTCACCCCTGTCATGATAATGGGGATCAAATTCACTATTGCACTGCATGCCAGGGAACTATTCCACCATTAAGCTTTACATCCAGGCTCTGTTGTTTTAAGACTGCCCAAGTTTATAGTCCCCAGATATACAAGGTATAATGACAATTTTGCTGTGTTGTATTTAATTACTTGAGGCAAAGTTGGCAAAAACCGGAACTTACCAGCCTCAGCCAGTGCCGCAGCTACTTCATTCTGAGTTGAATAGATGTTGCAGGCAGACCAGCGGCACTGAGCCCCCAGGGCACAAAGTGTCTCAATCAATACCTATGGGTGTATAGAAAGATGGGTGAGAAAAGTGGGTACCCAGGAGCAGGGGACAAATGTCAGCAAGAGGACAGTATCTGTAACATCACAGAGCTGACCGACCCGGCACTGGAGAAGTACATAAAGGCACAGCTGTGTGGCACACAGTTACTTATCTATGGCTGAAAGACAGGCTCCTAAAAGTCTTCAAACACCTTTATAACAATCACTTTACATCTTCCTAAGTCAGCTAGGTAGGAAGAAAAGGCATGTTTGTTCATCTGTCTGTCTATCTATGGTTTTTCAAGACAGGGTTTTTCTGTGCAGCCTTGGCTGTACTCGAACTCACTCTGTAGATCAGGCTGGCCTCCAACTCACCGAGATCCGTCTGCTTCTTTGCCACCACTGCCTGGGATGGCATGTTTATTTTTAATAAAAAAAAAAAAGTTTTTTTCCCCGTATATCAGAAGTCCCTCTATTTTCTTCCAACAAACTCACCGCTGTCTGGGCCGTGATGTGTGTACAGCCCACTATTTTAGCACCAGCCAAAGGCTTCTCTCCCTGAGCACGTTTCCTGAGTGAAATCAGAGCAGACATGTCTGTGGAAGAACAGAGGATCTGAGCCAGGTCCACACTACGAACACCATTCGTTCCTGCCCAGCCACAAGCAGTGTTAGGTCTGCTGACCCATGGGGAGATGGGGTACAAAATGCCGAACCTATTTCCCTGATGACTAGACGTTTCACCAATGGAGTAACTGGAGGTCATGATGTAAGCACAATTGGCAGGTCTTGCTTCTGCTTTATATACACAAAGGCACGAGCAGAGAATGAATTAAACTTTCAAAACTGGCCAAAATGGACAGAATTCCATATGCCTTCATCAGTCCAGGAGGAATGACTTTGAACTCAGTGGAAGACCTTTTTATTTTTCTCTGCTATCTTACCTGAGCCTGTCAAGCTCGGAGTTGGAAACACATCTTCAACATGAAAACAAAACAAAACAAAACAAGACACCCCAAAAGACAGAAGAAAGAGCAGAGACCACTGGAGTAGTGTAGAGGAAGAGAGACTAAGATGCAGTTGACTGTTAGCCAGTCACTTGTTTCTGTTCTAGCTGAGGGTCTCTAGGACTTAATGAGACCCCAGGCCACCATAACCTCAGGTTAGAAACCTGTCATATCAGCTGCTTCTGGGAAATCTGGGTCTCTGGTACTGGCAGCTAGAAAAATATCCCACACAACTAACCACTATGTTATGATCCAACACTTGCTGACTATGCACTGTAGACCTATGAGTATGGTGTCATGATGAGAACAGAAACCACTCTGTAATTACCATACACTGGGAACAGGAAAAAAAAAAAGAAAGAAAGAAAACATACACAAGAATCCTAAGGCTCAATTTCCGTATAGAGAGAAGTGTTTATCCAGAGTGTGAGACACTTTTCCAGGACACTTGAATCCCCAGGTCTTGATAAGCAGTGAAAGGGTGCTTCCGGCCTCCACTCCCTCCCTCCTTTACCTTGCTCTGCAATCTCAATCTCCCTGCGTCCGAACTCTGCCTGCTTGATGTTCTTCACACAGAAATTGCTGCTGCCCTTCGAGTTGGTTTGCTGCTTCTCTCGGGGGGAAACCTCATCATCAGAGCTATCTGTATAGGATGCAGCTAGAGACAGAAAAGAAACAAGGAGAGAAAAATCTCAATGGCCCAAACTCCACTGAGTGCAGTCCCCATGGGACTGTTATTTAAGTGAAGCGAATACTTTTAATTGCAGGTCCCTTTTACGTCATCAGTTCTGCTCCTCCAGGCTCTAACAGCTGGTGTGAATGAAACTCTATTTCTTAGCACCGCAGCTCTTTCACTCACCCTATGATACTTTGCCAGGAGTGTGTGTGATAGAGAAGTATGGAGCCTAATCCTGTACCACCTGTGGTGACCCTCCATTACAGTTACTTGGCTCCTTTGGACTGTAACCAGACTCTACAAGAATGGAGTAACAGTGATAAGGAATGCCATTTCTATAGGTCACTGGTTCTCAACTTACACATCTATCAGAACGATCTGCTTGTTAAAGTACAGATTGCTAGGTTCCTGGCCAAAGTTAGCATTTGGCAGTCTCGGGAGGTATTCAAGGTGGCATTTCCAACAAGTTCCCAAGTATTGCTTCTGAGAACCACTAATATAGATAAAAGCAATTCCTGTGGGATTTTGTGCTCAAGGAATATAGAAAAGGGCAGAAAACAAGCAGGTCTTTCTCACAGCTATGGGAAAAAAATCTGTCAAGAAGAAGATAAATCTGAGATAAAAACTTCACATAAAATTTAAACCCATCCTTCAGATGGATATGCAATAGGATCTACAGTCATGCATTACTTTTCCAGTCTCTTCTTTCCTCTCTGAACTGATGTTTCCCTGGTCACTACATGAAGGCTCTCTTACCAACTCCCACAGATATGTCCTCCCAAAGGACAGAAGTGCAGTCAGCACACGCACTGGGAAAGGTCATCTTCTCCACTCTAACAATTCAGCTCCAGTCTAGGCTTTACGTGTTCTAATGGGTTTCTGTAAGATGACCATCTAATGGGTTTCTGTAAGATGACCATCAAGACCTTTGAGAACTTCACCTCCTCCATTTCTGTTTTCCTCCCAGAACTCAATCTTCCCACATGAAATCCCCCTCTCTGTTTACCTATAAGTGCTCTGCTCATCTCACACTAATTTAGTTGTCACTTCAGATATCTTTTCATTTTTGTTACACATCCTATTTGGGATTGTTTCTTGCATGCTTCAGCCCCACAGAATCCATATAACCATTTATTTCAGTTTACCCTGCATACCTACTCTTGTTTGTCTATCCTGCCTATATTGGTTGGGTTATCAGTGCTACAGAGAAGAAATACAATTTTGATATTTTTTTTTTACATTCCTTAAACCTCACAACCAGCCCTTGAAGTTTAATAAAACAATGCAAACAATACTGGTAAGAAACAATGAAGGGCTTTTCATACAAATCCTCATTAATATTAACAACAATCTTTTAACTATTTCTTTTGTTGAATGATGGAGTTGTATCAGATGCCTCTAAATGTTTTCTTCAGTTCCTTCTCTACGATTCAGAAGCTTTTGTGAATGTATGTCTGTGCATACAGAAGTCAAGAGGTCAGCTTCAGTAAGTTCATCTCAGGTGCCACAGGGTCCATCACTGGGAACTGGAGCTCACTGATTAGGCTAGGCCAGCAGGCCAGCCAGCCAATCTAGAAATCTGCTTGTCTTCCCAGTACTGGAATCACAAGAATCTATCACCCCACCCAGCTTTTTTTTTTCTTTTTATCATTATTATTTTAATTTTTTATTGGATATTTTCTTAATTTACATTTCAAATGTTTTCTCCTTTCCAGGTCTCCCCTTCAGAAACCCCCCATCCCACCCCACTCCCCATTCACTCCTGTCTTTCCACCCCGGCATTCCCCTTCACTGGGGCATAGAACCCCCTCAGGCCCAAGGGTGATGTCTAACAAGGCCATCCTCTGTGGCCAGCACCATGGTCCCCCATGTGTACTCTTTGGTTGCCCACCCAGCTTTTACGTGGATTGAACTCAGGTCCTTATCCTTGCAGAGTGAGTACTTTACTGAGTCATCTCAGCCTCTAAACAGCTTTCCAGTTATTTCCTAATACCTTCTCTGTGGCTGAGACAGGCACAATCTAATTAGAACAAAGACTTGACTTACTACATGGCTAAGATAGGAGGGTAGGAAAACAGCTGGAGTCACATTACAATACTTTATATCTTCCCATTCCAGAAATTAACAGGGAAAGACATGTTAACATAAAGGGTAATCTTGTAAATAAAAGGAGACAAAAATACAAATTTTATTGTCATAATTTAAGCAACAAAAAGAAAAACAAGGGTGTAAGGGTATGTTTTATACAAATAATTTATGTTTAAAAGTACATTTCTTTTTAAATGCCAGTTCTGAAAGCAGAAATATCACTGACTCTTCCCCCTTGCAAATGCAGATATAGGAACTTCCCAGTACCACTAACTAGGCAATGGTCACAGACCACACAGAAAACAGCCTGGAACAAAAGCATCCTCAGCTCCAAGTCTTGTTGGGAATGATTTTCACATTCTAAGTTATTAGTGCAGAGCACCAGTGACTACGATGGGACAGAGGGGACACGACAGTCGCACGCACCTGAACTGTAGCTGTCTGTGGAGGACTGTGAGATGGAGCGAGACAAGGACCTCCGGCTGGTCTTGGTGGGGAACCTGCTGAACTCTTGCATGTCATCGGCAAACTGGATCTGCTGCAAGAGAAGGTGAAAAGTTGAAAACGTACTCCAAGGGAATTGTGTGGTCTTATTCATCATGTGTTTGTGCATGTACCAAGGGACACAAGAAGTCAGAGGGCAAATCGTGGGAGTCTGTTCTCTCTTTTCACCATGTAAGTCCTGGAGATAGAACTTAAGTTGTCAGCCGTGGAGACAGGCATCTTCACCCTCGGAACCACCTTGTTGTATCAAAACATTTCATTTTCCAAGGCCATACACTAACTTTCCTAAAATTCAGCATTACCATGTGGTTCTTATTATGGCAGTAACTCTCATTTGAAGGGTGGGGAAGAGGCTGCTTTCTGAACTCTTTTAAAACTACTGTCTTAGGCTGAGAGATGGCTCCGAGGTTAAGAGCACTGACTGCTCTCCCAGAGGTCCTAAGTTCAATTCCCAGCAACCAAATGGTGGCTCACAACCATCTGCAATGGGGTCTGATGCCCTCTTCTGGTGTGTCTGAAGACAGAGACAGTGTACTCATATAAATAAAATAAATCTTAACAACAACCCCAACAACAACAAAAACAACAACAACAAAAACCCCTACGGTCTCTTTCCAGTTATTTCAGGAAGACTTAAGCTGGAGAAGAAGGAGGGTAATTCTGAACAGCCATTTATTTTAGTAACTATCCAATTTTACTAAACTTTCTTCATCTCATTAAGTTTCTCTCATCCCTTTTATCTAACTTTTACACATTAACACTAAACTCTTTATCCTTTACCCAATTCTATCAGAAAACAGATATACTCTCATAATCTGGTTTTGTATTCTTTTCAAGAATACATTCTTAAAAGACCTAGGCTAGCTCAAAACTCACAATTCTCCCGTGTCAGTCCATTAGCTCAAGTGTTAGGGAGATATATATATATATATATATCACCATATCTACATGGTAGAATACTTAGACCATTGGCTTTAATAAATTGAAAAGAGTTTGCAGTCAGTATTGTTTATAAACAAAGTAATGTGTGAAAATATGGAATTATATGGCTTAAACCAGTGGTTCTGAACCTTGCTACTTTCTTCACCCTATAGTTCCTCATTTGTGGAAACTCCCAAGCATAAAATTATGTTCGTCATGTAAGTAATTTTGGAGACAGAAGTTTGATAAATGGGTCTCAACACACAGGTTGAGCATCACTGGCTTAAACCTTCCCTCTTGAACTCTCACATATATTCTGATGACCTCTTTTTACAAAATTTGAGATAAACCTCACATTCCTGAAAAAGAAGAGTATAAATTGAGAATCCGTATTCAGATTCAGAACTCTGAAAAGGTTCCTATGGCGAAACTATTAAGTTATGTCATTAGCAAATAATATCTATGGAACTGTATACTATCATAGGTGAAAAGTTTTTCTGCATAATGCAAATGGCCCAGTCATCAACACTTTCAAGCTAAAAAGAGTAAACCAGGTACTGGGGCAATAGTTCAGTGGCTAAGAGTACTGGATGCTTTTCCAGAGGACCTGGGTTCTATCCCCAGCACCCACATGGCAGCTTACAACTATCTATAACTCCAGCCCAAGTTGACCTGACTCCCTTCTCTGGTCTTTGAAGGTACTGAACTCGTGTGTACACACATGCAGATAGGTAAACCATTCGTATACACAAAATGATAAATTTTAAAAAGTAAACTCTACATTAGCTACAGCTGCACAATCTTCCTCTTCCAACACATACATCCTCTGCTGGGGTAGCACTGCACTATAAGAACTAAGCTTTGGTTTGTAGCTTTGGTATAGGCAGTCAGTATGAACAAATGAAAAACAGAACTGGTAGGACTCTACAGTCAAAGTAGCAAACAAGGGGACACTGGTTTTGTATTCTGAACTTTCTATCTAGCATGGTTCCCACTAAGAATGAATGCAGAGGACAGAATCAAATAGCAGACCAGAGACAGAAATCTGGGTGTTTAGAACTCATCTTGGTTCAGCATTTAACTGTGGAAGTTTTTCTCTTCAGGCAACTCTGACACAGAAAGGGAGAGCCTGTTTTTATTAAGTCTGAAAACAGACACTGAAGACATAAAGAAGAACTACATACCCCCAGAACAAGTCAGGGCCTCACACATGCAGGAAGGTATTTAATAAACACCTGCAGAATAAGTGAGCCTTTAAAACTCCTTTCTCACACAATATTAAGTCAAGCTTCAAAGATAAGTGACAATCATAACTCAAGCCGAGCTGCATATATCATTTCAGAATATGATTAACAAGTATTATCATGAAGCCCAAGATATTTTACTTTAAATGTTAAAACTTTAAGTACTTCAAATGCATAGCTGTTTTTCAAAAAACAAACAAACAAACACTAAATCCTTCTAAGTAGGATTTCCAATTACATGCTTACTACTTCTTCAGTAGGCTAGATGAAAATCAAGAAGAGATGACAAAGCAATGAATTTCAACCTAATATGCAGTTACTTTGGCAGTGAAAAAGTATAGTCAGGAGCCCACCAGTGGCTCTTAACGGCTTCCAGAGGCAGCACTTCCTCCACAGGCTCCCTGCTGCTGAGATGGGCAGCCTGTTCAGAAGTGCTCCCTTCTCCTGGCTGTTAGATTCCCTCTCCTCTCCTCCTCCTCTTTTTTTTCTCAAAAGGTTCTGGGCATGATTCCAGATACCACCTACGTTGTGGTGAGGTGGGGGAAGGAACTTCAGTAACACTTGCAGATTTTTAGATAAAAATCATAGAGAAGCAGTTGTAGCAAGCTAGAAATATTTCTTCAGCAACCTGAGATTAATAGATATAATCTCTCCTTGTATTAATAAAGCTTATCAGTGGTCTAAAGCTTAGCAAACTCTTTCCCATCTAAAAATAGTAGGCTATGGCAAGTAGCTTACTACTATGTGCAGTGCTCCTAATACCCCATCTCTCAAATACTAGATCTCGTCCACATCTGCAGTAGGCAGTGTTAACTCAAGTAATGACATAGTGGATCGCTGTCTGTAACGTGGTCTAGAAGCACACAGATGCATGATATCCTTGTCCTCTCTGCTACCCTGAACTACAAGCTGCAGAGACTTGTCTCACAGCAGCTGCTCCAGAAGGTGGTGGCTCTGCCAGTCTCCTCCAGGAGTGTAAGTCTACAGGTTCTTTCCAGCTAATAGCGCTTTCTCCCTTGGTGGAAAGAATCTTTGCATGCTGTTCACCTTTATGCTGTAAATAAGGATACTGCTGCCAAAGCCAACTTCTGGTTTCTAGTGAAACCAGATCTAACAGCAGCTTTCTGTTTGGGTTAAACTCAGTGTAGTTAAGTGGAAAAATATGGTCATTTGGATAAAAGAAAACCCAAAGACAATTGCAAAAGCATGGTTTGTATTACTTCTTATTGTCATGATTTCCTCCAACCATTAGGTTTTCACTGGGGTGCTTTAGCATAAGGTAGTAAGTACAGGGAAGAAAGAAGGAAACATAGACAAAATATCCAAAGTACCACTCGGCTCCACTCTCAGACTAACAGCATACCTGAGGAAGGATAGGCTACATCAACCATTCTCCAATGAGCATATCCAAACAGATGTGTATTTGCTGCATCTGAAGATTAGTATAGTACACATCAGTATAGTGTGCTGTTTTAAAGCACAACTTATGATGGTTAGACTGATTTCTCTGTAACACTGAGGCTCATTAGGAAAAGCTTGACCCAATAATTTGGGTTCATTATGGTGGGTGTAGTAACAGAGTGATCTACAAGATGGTACAGTACTTACCAAGACAAAGGGAACACAGGCAACCCCAAAAAGTTATAAACTTCAAAAGAAAAATAATTGTAATTATTTGTTTAATTGATCTTAATACATTTTACTACCCAAAGTTGAGTTTACTTCTGAAAATGTATGGTCTACCCACTCAGAAGTAAATAGCTCAGCTGCCCTCCCTCCTTCCCATATCTAAGTCAAATTTTCCTTTTCTTTATCCAATTAGAGGAAATTAAAAGCTATCAGAACACTACTATGATGACCCTATGGATAAGTCACAATGATCAGGACAATATACAACGTGCATTATATTCTTTTAGTCAACATATTCACTTAGCACTAAGTACTTCATTCTATGAAAGATTGACACAAGAACTCTTTAAAATCTGTGTATGTGCTTCGACTCTCCATGTAATAGTAACAAATGGCTTTGCCATGAACTTTCACCATTCCTCTAGGAACACAATGGTTACTATAACACACACAAACATGGAAGTCTATTTGTTGTATCTTTAAAATCTAATTAAACTTCAGGCCAGTTTAAGGTGCTATTTTAAAGCAGCTTTTCAAATAGTTTAGTAGATATGATGACTTGTGTTTATGCCTTATTCAGATATTGTTTAATGTGGGTTCTCCAAAAATTAGAGTTTAGGCCAGACATCTTATTAACTTTGTTATTTCACATACCTATCTAACAGCTTTTAATTTCCTCAGGAAGGTTTTCTCCTAAGGGTGAAGAACTAGACTCAAAGGTAAACAGCAAGTACTAGGAAAACAAATCATTAAGAAAGCATACCTTAGGTGTGCATGGAAGGACCAGTCTTTCTAACCACTGAGATTATCTGAGGGCCCACTGTCCCTCTTTTGGTTTTCTGAGGCATTTAAAAAAAACATATATATTCTGTCCCATTGCCTTCTGTGCATATTGTGCACAGAATTTTGCTGTTTAGAAATTATGGGTAGCATATTTCTTAGGTACCAGCATTGGGCCAAAAAGGCTATCAGAAACTAGGAAATTTAACAAGGACAATTACTAAGATGTATATTAAAACACTAAGGTTCCTGTATCTTTTCTAAATCCCTTTTCCATACATCATCTAGCTAATTATTCCTTTTAAGACTCTACTCCTAGTCACTACCTTCTCAGAGAATAGAAGAGGTTGAAACTGTCAGCCTCCCTCCCCAATATAACATCTTTTTATATTATTAGCAGAGATCAGTCTGATTCCCATTTTAAATGTATCCCCCCCCAAAAACAATAAATACCAATATTGTGAAACAAGAAAAAACCAAGTCTACTATCTTTTACTTCAATTAGATAAAAATAGTTTCCTAAAGGAGGAATGGAGAGATGGCTCAGTGGTTAAGAGCACTGGGTACTCTTCCAGAGATCCTGAGTTCAATTCCTAGCGCCCATACGGTGATTCACAACCATCTGTAATGGAATCTGATTCCCTTTTCTGGTGTTCATGAAAACAGAACACTCATATACATAAAATAAATAAATAAGTAAATAAATAAAGGGGGGGTCTTTTCTTTCCAATAACTTGACTTCAAACACACATCAGAGAATACGAATTGAAAAAGGATCATTTTTGAGCTACAGAGCCAAACTAGGCACCTTCAGCCTCTTTCATTTCCTGGTGCAGAAATGTTTTCTGAGACCCAGGTTTTGGTTGTTCCATTTTCCTTCTGTCTCAAGTTTCTCAAGTTCTCAGTCTCCCCAGATGGGACCTGAGTTTCCAGGAGGGAGTGGGTGGGCAGGCTGACTAATCACAACACACATATCCTTCCTCCACTGTACCCTTTTGTATGTCACCAATAACACACACTACTAGAATCCGATTCCACAGTCAGACAAATTATGCCTTTTAAAATGAGACTCAATGTGATACTATGTCAAGGCAAGTTAGTGTGAGGAAGAATGAGGTACTATCAGGCCCATATAGCTGAGTCACTGAAACCATGAGAGACAACACTTGAAAACGTCCCAAAGAACAAGTGGTCTTACCATCAGCCACTACCCCTTTTCTTCAAGAGACAAGTCTTCACTGGCCTCTACTGTCGCCCTAAGAGCTGCACTCAACCAAGCAAATTAGCAAATTAGTGGATTTTTAATTCTGTTTTTTTGAAGGAGGTATTGAAGTAGTACAGAGGTGGCTTTCCTAATCTAAAAAACACAATTTACAACATAATGTAAAACACATTCAGAGCAACTTTCCATGTCTACTTAGTCTAACTGCCTTACCCTCATATCATGCTAGCCTACCCTCTCCTAACACGCATCTACTGGCACCTCTAGATTTTAAGAGAGAATTAGCACTAGTGACTGTAGACTCCTGTCCCATAGACCATATGCATTACTTCAGGAACATGTTAGAATGGACTGTTCACCTTCCTCTCCCAGCACCACTGCTGGAGCTTTCATTTCCCCAAACTTACCATTCTTAATACAGAAAAAAAAAAAAACCTTCAAAAGAACAGTATAATAAATATGTATATACTCTTGATTTAGAATGAATCTTTGAATTTTCATGTGGTATATACATATATATATATACTCACATATATTTGTGCATGCATACTTTCATATAATAGAAGCAAAAAAAATAAGGTACAAACATGACAATTCTAATAAACTCTTTGGAATTCATCCGAAAATAAAGAATTAAGATACTCTTCTACCAAATCTCAATGGCATTATAAAATTTAAGAATATTAAGCTGGGTAGAGAGGTGCATGTCTTTAATCCCAGCACTTGGGAGGCAGAGGCAGATGCATCTCTGTGGGTTTGGGGACCAGCCTGGTCTACATAGTGAGTTCCAGAAAAGCCAGAGCTATATAGTGAGATCCAATCTCAAAACAAACAAACAACGAATTGTAATTTTGCATATTTAAAAAGATTTCTTTATTTTACTATTGTGACTGATGTACACAGGGAAGCAGAACATGCATATGCTATAGAGCACAGTAGATATCAAAGAACCACATCGGAGAGCTGGTGTTTTGTTGTTCTTGTTTGTTTTTGCCCTTTCACCTTTCTGGGAGTTAGGGGCAGGCGAGGCTCACAGGCACATGAAGTAGTGAATAACACTGTTTCAAGCAAAGTGGAAGGGGAGGACTGACACCCATGACTGTCCTGTGACCTCCACATTCTGTACCACAGTGTATACAAACATAAACAAAGGTAAGGAGATTTCCTTCAAGTTCTTATTGTCCTTACACATGTCAGGAAGACTGTTTACTGGAAGCCTGCACAACCAATATGATACACCAGCTTAGAGTTCCTGTGCTAGTTGAGCTCAGTTTTTCATTTTTCCCTCATCTATGAACTCTTACGTTGACATATAGTAGACAAGGTTCATACAGGCATCGCTGTACGCAGAGGCTCACTCCCCTCTGCTCCATTTTCAGTGGCCTCTGCATGTTTCCGTGTTGCTTTTCTTCCAGCATGTTTACTTGTTTACATTCTCATTTTCCTTCTCTTACTTTTTCAAAAGGTATCAAGCTAAAATATTCTGCACATTCTGTCCCGCTTTGGAAGTCACTTTGTTTAGATTCATAGAGCATGTATTAAAAATCAGGTCAGAAGACAGTTATGGCAGCACAAACCTATGATCCTAGCTGAGGCAAGAGAACCACAAGTTCGAGGCTAGCCTGAGAAAGAACAAGCTAGCTTACTATAGTCACCTTTCTCTCTATGCCAATGACATGCTAAATGGCACCTTTAAGTTAAACTGGCATATCCTACTGAAAGCTAGGTGGAGACGCTCTTTTTTAAAGAGGGAACCTTGTCAGTTGCTTACAAATAGGCCTATCAATACACTTCACACAAATGTCTACGGGAAGAAAATGTAACAGGAAGCAAACAAATAGTGGATAGATCTAAAAAGAAGCCCACTTGGTTCTCTGGCACCACTGGGTAATGTCATAACCTAACAAGAAGAGGGTAATATTTAAAATCAAATTTTTCTTCCTTGGCCTGAAGTACAGCTTCTGTGAGATTTAAAGACCAATTACATTTTAAATTCATGCAATGTTCAGTGAGTAAGTGAATCATGCTGAGTCAACTCAGCATTTGGGAAGCCTAGACTATGTCTAACTGGAGATGAAGAAATGAGTCCACCAACTAGTGTTTAAGTGGCAGAACTATAAGCAGCTACAGTATGTGGCCATCAAGTCAATAAGAACTGATGTTTTGAGCCCTGGGCTAACCAGACAGGACCTACTTTTTTTTTTTTTTTTTTAAAGTTGTCATCCATTAGCTGCTTCCCATAAGCTTATAGGCTCGAACTGTCAAAACATAACAAAATAAATCTGACTTTGAGGAGCCCAGGTTAACTAGTAACTATGTAGCAACCGCAATTATTTCTATGAGACTGACACGCTGCCTACTGAGCTAAGAAGGCACTCGCAATTATTTCTAAAGGAGTCAATGGGACCTTTCACAATGTATCCTATAGCTGGGTTACATGTTTTCAATTTGAAAGGATAAAGTGAAACCCCTACTGATCAGCTTCAGCTGATTTTAGTTTTCATATTTCAAGTTTACATAAAAAACTTATTATGAAACTACGACTTTATGTAACTTCTAAGAAGCAAGAAAGCCAAGAAGGACTGTCAGTTGTGGCTTCTCTGGAGTTGTTTTAAAACAAAAGTTACCTATCACAGCAGAAGTGTAATATGCTACCCATCTTCCTTCTGACCAGCATGTGTAAGCTTGGGTTTTCCTGAGCCCTGCCTTCTATTGTTTTCTAACCAGTGGTGTGTAGAGGAGCACAAGGATCAAGTTTTCTTGATAATACTGCATAGCAAACCAAAATAAACATTAAATTTTGTTTAAGAAAAGCTATTTTCTCAACAAGTAACACTACAAGGATATCCATAATCTAAGCAATTTTCAATTTTTAAAAAACTCCTGATATACAAAGAACAACCCTCGCAACACAGGGAGTACTAGATTGGAATTTTTACTTAAAGTTGATGAGAAAAGAAGTTTAAAAACAACATGTTCTAGTATATTAAACAGTAAAATCATGTATCAGGCTGGTGAAATGGCCCAGTGGGAAACGATGAATACTGCCAAGTCTGACAGAGCAGAGTTCAATCCTGGGTCAAATACGGTAGAGAAAACCAACTCCTGAAAGCTGCCCTCTGACGTCTACATACACACCTACCCACATACATACAAAGAAATAAAATTTAGTAAGCAATAAGATCCTAAATGCCCAGATTTCCTTGACTTTTATACTTATATTGTCTGTCTCAAATTAATGGTTTTTGGTTTACAAAACAATGTTATTTTCAAAAACTAGCATTATCTAAGGGCTGCATGCTCACAGATACAAAAACAGGACGGGGTAGCAGTTGGGGTTACATGATTTGTTTAAGGCAACTTGACACTGAAATGTAAAAGAGCAAAAACTAAAAAAAATTCCAAACAAGCTACAAGTTCAGTAGCATTTCTTCTTTTGGACTAGGTGGGGAAAGCAGTCCCCTGCTGTTTCAAGGGCCAGTCCACTCAAGACACTTTAATAAATTTCCTCATGCTGTGATGACCTCCAACCATAAAAATATTTTCATTGCTACATTATAACTGTAATTTTGCTACTGTTACAAATCTTAATGTAAATATCTGATATGCAGGATGGTCTTGGGCAACCCCTATGAAAGGGTTGTTGGACCCACAGGTTGAGAACTGCTTCTCTGAGGGGGGGGTACTTTCTGGAGAGCTGCTAGGATGTGCTTTCAGCAACAGTATGGCTAGCAGTGTGCCGAACTTTTCACAAAAGATAACTGAGGAAATGGTTATGTTAACCGGCTTGATCTTGACTGTGTACAAATAACACAGTATAACAATGTACCCTTTGAGTACATTTAATTTTGCCCATTACATTAAAAAGCTGAAAAAAATTAATGAAGAAAAAAAAAACTGGAGTATTAGGTTACAGATCGAATAAAACTGTAAAATAGATTTTAAAAGCCCCAGGACATGAAGTTTAAAGTTCCTTTGGTCATTTAAAAATATATTTTTATTTTTCTGTGTATGAACAGATGTGGGCCTTGGATCTCTTGGAGCTGGAGCTACTGGCATCTGTGAGCCCTCACTGGGAATTAGACTCCAGTTCTCTGGAAAGGCAGGGAATGAATGCTCATAACTGCTGAGCCACCACTCCAGCCAGTAACTAAAGATAACTGGTATATGATTATATCCCCTCAGTTTTAATGCATCACGAAGCAAACCATGAAATATCTTTATGCTAACAACAGGCTTCCGGTTTTCCCACAAGAAAGCAGTTAGAACTGGAACCAGGTAGAGCCTCCTGACTTCTCTGGGGAGGGATAGGGTTCTATTAATGGGACCTAAGTCTCTATACAAAGCTAGCTTGGAATACTCTTATAATACCCCTTATTTGGCAGTCTTTCAGTATGGGCATGGAAAGTTCTCAAAACCTTAAATAATAATCCTCTAAGAACTTCCTTCAAGTAAAGGAACATTTGGGCTGTGGTGATCCTGAGGTCAGCTTAGGATCCAGCCTCAGCGGGGACACATGCACCGACTGAGCTCTTTTGCAGTCCCCTGAAGGAGTTCCCTCTGCTCTTGCAACACTCATCCTGAGGGGCCTGGCCATTCTTTCACATCAAACGCCATATAACACTGGCTTTAGCTGGTACCATGGCTCATCAGCTTACTCAACTTTCTAAGTTCTGTTTTTCCTCCTTACTACATGCTTCTGATCTATTCTTTAGTTAAATCCCTAACGCTTCAATAATTAACTCTACCAATCTGTGTGTTTCTTCTGAAGTCAGAATTTTACCAAAATGTTTCTCAAAATCTTTAAAATACTATTATTTTCAGTCTAAGAGTTTATAATATAAACTAACAAATTTAAACTCTCATATCCAGACTTGACCATCCAGAAGCTAGAAGTAAGGGTATGTACAATGTGTTAGAATTATACTTAGCATTTCAAAAAGAATTTAGACTCAAGAAATGGTACTGGCTTAAGAGAGGCCTGATGTTCCCTATTTTTTCTACAGATATCCTCCAGTACTCTTTTGTAAATGGCCTTCCTGTTTTGATAAAGACTGTTTAGGAGATAAAGTCCAAAGAACACAGCTTAGGGCTTTCTTTGACCCTAACACATCCTTAATTCTAGATAAGCAATCATTCCAGGTGCTTAGGTAGCCTGGGTCCAAGGACAGGCTTCAGGTTAACAAATTTCCCTTCTATTTAGATTATTTTATTTACTTCAGGTTTTTTTTTTCCTTTTTTCTTTTTCTCTCTCTGGAATATGAACACAGGTCTAAGAGTGTTCCAATGGGTAAGGGAGCATGTAGTAATTTAAATGACCTAAATAATCTCATGGGAATCTAAGCTCTATAGGACATATCTGTAGCTGTGTCTAGCACATGTCCTATGACAGGAGTTACTCAAACTTGACTCAACAGGCTTCATGACATCTGTTCCAGACTTCCTCTGAGTATGTGAGAAAAGTACTGGTAGGTAATTTCTCTGATCTCTCACACAGGTTGGAAGATTTCTTCCTTGGGAAATAGATGACTTACATAGATAGTGGCTGTGCTCCTACCCCAATATCTAATTTCAAAATAATTTTCGGCAGCTTAGTCATTCAAAATGCCAACCCATTCACCAACAGCTGCCCTACCTTCAGGTCCTCCCCTACTGTGAATAATGTCTAATTTAGAGCCCAGATAATAAATATTCTGAAAAAAAACTCCCTTGTGACAAGTATCTTTCATACTCCAACTTCACGAAGGGTGCTGATTTAACAAGCAATCTAAGGAGGACTTGAAAAAGCAAACAATTACACTGAGTTTGCCAGGCTTTTGACAAAGCACCTCAAAAAATGCAGGAAATAAATGGGTTAAATATGCTTTGCTCTGAATTAAAACAAGGGAAAGGAAGTGGAGAAGCTACTTATAATACCAACTATACTTGTTAGTACAGACCACGCATATGATGGATCCATAAAGGGTTAAGAGAACATGAGAGTCTATCTAAACAAGACAGAATGTTTTTTGTTTATTTATTTTTAAACATGGTTTAGTTCAAATTTAGTAAAAATTGGCAATATGTTTTCATTCCAATCATGCCCAGCTTTCAGCTAATCCCCTCTCTATGGAATCAGAAAAGAATGTGTATAAATATGAATCCCATATTCCCCAAATAGGAAAGGAGGTTCTAATTCCTGAATGCAAGGGCTAAGATTAGTTTCATCAATCACCTATTCCTAATTACAAACCAGTAGACAGGGGACTTCTCAATACAAGTGTTTTCCATGTGCCCTTTAGAACCTGGAAGCATCCTTTACCCCACTTGTGTTAAGAACCAAGTCTTTGTCAACCTTGATTTACTCCCAGCTGGCAAGTAAGAACAGAAACCACCTCCAGAGTAATGTTTCCTCCTGGGAAATACTGGAGAAGGGGTGTAGTGAGGTCAGCCCCTCCAGGATTTGTTTTTCCTTGGACTTAGCCTACAGCTTATTACAGTGAGAACATGATGTCCCCGATCAACTTAGTCTCTTTCTATTACAACCCTGAAGCAAACAGATTCTACAGCAGCTACAAGGCTGTTACCAAGGCCACGGTATTGATCAGTGTAATTAAGATTCACAATTCATCAAGTCCAGCACAAGTCAGCTGGGCCAATCTCTTCATAGCAAGCCAGCATTGGGAATCTTCCTGTCTTGCTTGCTAAGAAGTCTGGTACTGATGCTGGCACTAAAAACTCAAGTACTGAATTAGAAGCTGGAACCACCTGACATGAACAGGAAACTGAATCTGTTACCAGAGTAACTGCATGTATCTGCCATCTCTATAAAGCACTTATTTCACTTTCCAAAAAAGGGAATTTTGAAAGTCTCCCTTTTCCCCAAATCTTGCCAAAGTCAAACATTTTACATAAACATCACAAAATTTAGTGCCAACTAGAGCCAGGAGCTTATGGTTAGGACAGCACTGGCCCATTCCCAAAAGACTGTAATTCTAAAGGTGTGTTTCAAGGACAAGTGCACATCGGACTGTTCCAGATGTCAAGTTCAACTGTTGGTTCAGCTGAATGGATACCCAGCACTGTACAGTATGAGGGATTGCTAGCAAGGCTGCTAATGTTGTCAGAGCCCTAACATGCATTCCAAATCCCACTGTTCAACTTTTAAATTAGTACTCAAACTTGCAACTCCCTGGGGACAAAGTTTCTTAAATCCAAGATACCAGTTTCAACTTTGAGCAGAGGGTTCCCAGTGCTTAAAATGTTTGCTCCAATGGTGAGAATTTCAAACTGCATCCCTCATTACATGTATGGATAGCTCCAGCTGACTGCTTTATGTCTCCACACTAGCTAATGAGGAGGCCATGTAATGTGCATTCTTTCTCTTCCCTTCCCTTCCATTTCCTGCATTAGAAAGTGATCTACTAAATGAGTGGAAACTCTCATTATGTTCTCTCCTGCAGTCCCTAGTTACTGCCTTATCCATCCATAAGGGAGGTATAAGTTCGTAAAAACAGCTATGGCAATAAAAAAAGGAAAGCAAGTCAGTCACTACATGAGTCGAACTTACTTTTTCTCCTGGGGACAATCACTTCACAGTATTTGATTCAATAAACATTCATCAACAGTACTGTGTGTCAGACCTTATATGTCTCAAACAGTCCTTGACTTCAATAAGCTCTATCTAAAGAAATCAAATGATAAAATTCATATCTTATCAGCTCAGTATTAAAAATAGTTTGAAAAGTAGTTTCCTATGACGAGAAGTAGATCTGAGAAGGTACTCACCCACAGCTGCTGAAAACGTGGTTTCTGTGTATAAGCGTTTCTGAGTTATACCCTCAAGGCAATGAGACCCAAAGAGGACGTAACACTGCCACCAGCCCCAGCTTTATTCCAAACCACAAACACAAAGTGCAAACTAGAAACTTTTTTTTTTTAAAGCAGAGTCTAGATCTGTAAAGAAAAGAGATACTATGCTTAGAAACCTGTCTACTTAAAGCAAGGTTTTAAAGTCAGGATCTATGAATGAGTTCCAGGCAGCCCTATTAAACCCTCTAGAAATAAATATGTATTTTTTGTGCTCCTCTGAAGTTTCCTAAGGACAGAAACTATGATTTCATGAAATTCTTCAAAGATTAAGGCTCAAAAGATTAAGAACCATTATGCAAAGTCTCTAATGCAGCACTCCCAAAGGCATTTCCTCAGACAGGCCAAAGTGAGACTGGTTCTAACTCTGCTTCTACACATCCTCTGTAGTCACCTCCTTCTAGACTTAGAAACATTGATGAGGGTTTACATTTTAAAAACTCAAAATAAACTTCTACATCTTCAAGATAACATTAACAATTTGATTAAATGGCAACTAAGCAGTAAAAGGACTATACAGAACCTAGGCTAAATGTTTAACATGCCACTCGGCAGAACCCTGTGTCCTTCCTCCTCAAATGCCAGAAATTCACAGAAAGGGTAATATTCTGAGAGATATTTAGAGAAACATGTCCATCAAAGGAGATTTCATCAATAAATTAGAGACTGAGGTTTATTTATGGAAATCCAACGATCTGACACAATGTCAATTTCTGAAGCTCCAAAGACAGTTACTGTCTGCACCACAAAATATATTGGATTTGTTTTGAATAACTGCCAACATTAAACAGGGCTCTCCTTCAGTTGTGGTACAATGTACACTTCTCCTTACTACTAAAGGAGTCCCTCTCACTTCAAGCTTTCCTGACCATCTACCTGAAACCACTTTTAAGTTGCGAATAAGTGTTATCATGTAAGTTATACCACAGCAATCAATGTGGTCCCATGAAAATGGCCTTTATAATTCTGGGTCAGGAAAAAATGTCTTCCATCATTTCCTCATGTCTACTAAGAGACAAGACTATTCTCACGATCTTCTGGATGTTTTATGGAATTGCTTATGATAATCTGTATCACTAATTATCTTAGCCGTCAAGCTTAACAATACTTTCCCATTATTTCTTAAGTTTTATCTTCCCAGTATATGGCATTTAGACTCCCTACAAGTCACAACAAATGCTCACTTACAAGAGGGGACAGGGCCAGCAAGATGCTCAGCAGGTAAAGACATTTGCTACCAAGTCTGACAACCTGAGTTTGATCCCCTGGGCCCACAAGATAGAAGGAGAGATTAGACTCATGTAAATTATCCTGACTCCTCCACACATACATGCCCTCCCTCCATAAATTAATGTATTAAAAAATGTTAAGGAGGGGATAAAATATACTTTAAAAAATTACTGTTGCTATCTTAACTTCCAAATATCTCTATCGTCACCTGTTCCAAACAACAGACATTTATTAGGCAAATGCAGAAACTAAGGCACATGAGTTATTCACTTAAAGGGATACCAATTAATAGTTGGCTTCTTAACTGCCAAATATTCAAGTCTTGAATCAAACCAACAAGCCCTGTAATATCCATAGCACTGGAGTAGACATTCAAGAATACAAAACTGGATATCATTATAGAAAGAGAATAAGATATGCTTTTGCTTGAATGGGCATATAATATACTGTACCTCAAACACAGCAAACAATAACTAAAAACTGGCAAGAAAAGCATACTAGAAGCTGACCTGATTGAAAAGCATTAAAGTCACCTATGACCCCAGGAATGTTCTCAATTCCAGAAGTTGCTCAGGAATGGGAATGACCCAAAGATTACCTGGTTTAGAGTCAAGCTGGGATCCCTTTGGATGATGGACTACATCATTTTAAAGAGACCTTTTCCTCACACTATTCAGTACCATGTCACCTGCACCTTCACCTTGTCCATACTTTATCACATTATCACCACATGGAAGAGGTACAAAAGTGACCTAAGTCATAATGTCTAGGAGCTGAAATTCTAAGAGGGAATAAAAAAAAGCAAAACCAGATTACCCAGAATTTACTACATGACCTTGACTAGTCCTTAACTGGTCCATTAACTAAATAAATGCTTATTACCATCATTAAGGGAAAATAATTAGTCATCATAATGAATTTTAATACAAGTACAACGTACATACCACACAATAAAGCTCAAAGAACAAGATTTATAACAGGAGGACACATATACTAGCAAATGGAAAGTTACAACAGGGTCTTCCCACACTCCTGGCAGAGACTTGCTTATTTTAGCTAATGGAATACAAGTCTCTAAAATCATTAGCACTTGGCTTCACAATAATACTCATTTGTGAGATTCTTCTCAGAAAGAGGAAAAGAAAAGGGATATTGACTGCTGCTGACATTCAGCACCTCAGTTACTGGTTAGCCAGATTGGCGATGAACAATTGAGTACTATAATGCAAGGTACAGAGCTAGGCTCCATAGATACAAAGGTAAACAAGAGTCCTTGCCTCTAGGAGTTTACGATGTATAATACAGATTTTGGCTTACCATCTTGACTTGCAAGAATATAGTTACAATGAAAGAAAAAAAAAAAAGGAACAATAAAAATGACCAATATTCTCTGGAGTACCTAGACAAAAGAAGGTGGGCTTATGGCAAGAGATAAGCATCAGGGGATCAGGCTATCAGGGTTTCCGACTCTTTCCCTTAACTCATCTGAGGCACTGCACGGAAGCATTTTGCTTGTAAGAACTCTAACTTTGTATTTAAATAGTGTAGACTGCAAAAGGTCACTTCGCCAACAAAGCAGTTAGGGGAATGAGAGCACTAAAAAAATGAGGTCAACTGGATCCCTTAGGATCAAGGAACCTTCTATAAACCTTTTAAAGGTGTTACTGGTAACGATCTCGATTTTGTGAGAAAACAGAGTTAAAGCACACAGCGATGACTTCTTTTTTTGAGACCAGTAAATGAGTTTGCTGGAGGAAAATAAATAAAGTCCTCTCAGGCACTGGGAGCAGCTTAACTAGTTCAGGTACAGGAACCTTGGGGATTAACTATCTCTGCAAACCTTGCTCTGCTGAATTTATACCATCCCTGAACCATACTAATACTGTAGGCAGGATTAATTTTGAAATGACTTTATACAAGAGGGAACTATTTCAGAAAGGTCACCTCTTTGCAACTGTTCTTTGGTCTACTGCTAATTGGGTACCAGGTTAGAGGAAGGTCAGAAAATGTTCGACAGAAAGCACTGTGGATCTGGATCCCACCACTGAGAGCTCGATAGACTCAGCCCTCCATAGATCACCTTTTCCAAGAGCAATAGAAGGCTGTCCTTTGAGCTCAACCCCCAGCACGATAGGCTGAACTTGTAAGTGCAGTAAAGAATGAGCAATCATTTCTTCCCACCCACCTCTCCAACCCACCCAAGCTTCTTTCTGGAGGGATGTCTAAGCGATCTATTCATATGACTGGGATCAACCTGCATCCATGACAGTGTCTACTGTCACCAACCTCTAAATTTTCCTTTCTCACATACTTCGTGGAAGACTGCAAGGCGATTATCATTTTGCCTTTCAATCTCTTGTTGCTTTTAGGACCTTCAGTTGCATAAACCAGTTCATACAGTTCTTTCCTCTTGCCTCTAAGCTATCACACATTGTTGGTCAAACGGCCAATTCTCCCCAAGAGATGCCTTGAAAAAGCACTGCCTGATTTCCCCTACTCACCTGAGGGGAAATTTCCTGCACACCCTCATCCCCTGGACAGGTCACAGGGGTCAGCTGAGTCGTTCACCCCCTCCCAATCTCGTCTTCAAGGCCCTCCATCCAGGAAAAGTCAGTCGCGAATTTAAGGCCTGGCCCTGTCGGGCTTCAGAAAGATCCAGGAGGACTCCGGCCGAGGGACAAAGAAAAGCGAGGTCAGAGCGGCCTCTTTGGCTCCAGACAGGCCCATCGCCGCTCACCGGCCACCCCCCACATCGTGTCAGTGGTCCTGAGCACCCCAAATCCTAGCCCGGAGTCCCGAACCCCGAGTCCGGGCCCGGGGCTTGCTCGCGCCCCTTCCGCGAGGGCCCTCGCCGCCACCCAGAGCCCCGCACCTTCTTGGGAGCCTTGGTGACCGTGGCCATGAAGGAGTACTTCTCGGCGTCCTCGATCTCCTTGGCCTGTTTCAGCTCCTCCCCGACACCGGGCAGCGGCATCGCGTCAGGCATCGACATCCCCCGGCCGGCCCGGCCCGCGGCTAACCCGCCGCCCCCGCCTCTTTCCCTCACGGGCGCCCGCCCGTCCGCGCGGCGCCCTCGGCCACGCGCTCGCCCGCCTTCCCGCCAGGCCCCGCGCCGAGCTGCTTGGGCTTCCGAAGGGTTGTGACCCGCGCGCCTCGTCGGCTCCGCCACCCAAGACTGCCGGACAGTGACCGCGGCCACGGAAGAACCAGAAGCAACAGCACACAGCTCCGACCTGCCCGCGCAGCCACCTCCGCCACACGCAAGCACGCACGCAAAGTAAGGGTAGAGAGCGGAGACGCCACATCAAGTACTGGCAGCCCCGAGGAGGGTGGGGAAAGAGGCGGGAGAAATGGCGCGCTCTGCTGACGCCACCTCGCTGGGCCGGGTTGCAGGAACCGTCCCTCCTTTCCTGCTCCCGGGTGATGAGCTTCCCAGGGTGAGTAGTTGTACCTTGTCTGCCGCCAGGTGGTGCCATCAGCCCTATTGAGCCGTGAGTGGTTCCTATAAAGATGCCACAAGACTAAGGGTCTTTGGACTACCAATTCCCCAGGAGACCTCAGGATGGGGAGGTGGCAGGACGTCAGGGGTCGGGAAGATGGTATATCAAGAGCGATGTTTGGGAGCGTAAGCCAGAGTCCCACCGGACACATTTTACGACCCTTCTTGGGAAAATTCAGTGTTAGAGACAGCCTATTCACTCACGGCCCACTCCCTGGGCCCTTTGGACCAGAAGCCCATTTCCAGGGGACAGTGTTTGCTTTTTTACGGGGGGCAGAACAAGCTGAGAGCAGTCTAGTTTCTACACAACCCTTTATGACCTCCATCATCATCTCCTCCTGGGCCTTGTCTGTTTACAAGACCTTCAGGCGGCAGTGCTGATGCAAAGAGGGCATTAAGATAAGGTTGATGGGTAGGTCAGAGGGCAGAGAACAGGGCAGATTGAGAAAAAGCCCCGGCTAAATTGGTGCTCCCTGCTCTCTCTGGGGAGTAGTCTCTCCCTGCCAGCTCCACTCGTAGTGAGTGTACAAGTGCAGGGCGTTCAGTTTGGACTCGCACAGTTTCTGGATTCTATGTGTACAGTCCCCGTATAAAGCCCCTGGGATGGTAGGAGTGCATGTGGCATATTTATGTTTTCCAAGAACTCGTCCATTTGGGGAGGGAAAGACTATTTGTAAGCTGGGGTCAACTGAGGTATCTTATCCTTTGAAAGTCATTCAAATGACATTGGCTCCAATTCCTATGTCCTGTGGAAAGTACAATGTTGTCCCCAGGATTTCTGTGAATTACTGAGGGGACTCAGGTTTTCATGGTCATCTCTGGCTCTAGTTTGCTGCCTCATCTGAAATTTTATTCCCTATTCCAGTCTTAGGACTTTTTCTTTAGCTCTTGTAGTCATATCAGCCCTTTTCTCTTTCCAAGTCTCACTCCTAAACCACAAAAATGAAGCTATAACATGTAGCAGAACTTTTAATGAAGGTTTGTTGGTCAGAGGGGAGAGGTTACATCACATAGCAAACAGTCTTCAATTACATTTCTGAAATGTTCGGAAAAGAGATTTCAGCCATCTCACCACTGGGATTTCTCAATGACCACAATCTCCCTCAAAGCTCTCTAGTACACTACACATCCAGCTGTCTCCTGTGACTCCTTTTTCATTCCTTTGCTTCACCCTTTTCTCTTGGGTGAACTCTGAGAAGCCAGATTCTTCTCCACTGTGCAGAGAGTAAGTCTTCCTGAGAACCTTTCCGCTAAATTCCTCTCTAAGTACATTCTTTTATATCCAGCACCTCAGAGGGTTGTGGGTTGTTTGCGATAGGGTCTCTCTAATAACCAAGGCTGACTTTGATCTCTTATCCTGTGCCACCATTCCTGATCTTTCCAGGTTTTAAAGACTCAACTTTATCAAGAAAAAAGTGGTCTTAAAAGACACCACCCCTACCCCAATGTTGATTTGTGCTCAAGGTTGGGGAAGGTGTGAAGTAGTTATTTCTGGGACCACTGAATTCTTCCTATGAGAAGCCTGTGGATGTTTGAGGAGGGCTGTTGAAGTACCTAGAAGGATCACTATGTCTTAAAATGTTAGCATTCGGAATTGAGCTTAGTACAAGGAGATAAGAATGGATCAATTTGCATTCTTCTGCATGCTGACCTCCAGTTGAACCAGCACCATTTGTTGAAAAGGCTATCTTTTTTCCACTGGATGGTTTTAGCTCCTTTGTCAAAGATCAAGTGACCATAAGAGTGTGGATTCATTTCTGGGTCTTCAGTTCTGTTCCATTGATCTACATGCCTGTCACTGTAACAATACCATGCAGTTTTTAACACTATCGCTCTGTAGTACTGCTTGAGCTCCACATAAAACCAGACACACTGAAACTAAGAGAAAAGAAACTAGGGAAGAGCCTTGAACATATGGGCACAGGGGAAAATTTCCTGAACAGAACACCAATAGCTTATGCTCTAAGATCAAGAATTGACAAATGGGACCTCATAAAATTGCAAAGTTTCTGTAAGGCAAAGGACACTGTCAAAAGGACAAAGCAGCAGCCAACAAACTGGGAAAAGATCTTTATCAATCCTACATCCGACAGAGAGCTAATATCCAATATTTACAAAGAACTCAAGAAGTTAGACTCCAGAGAGCCAAATAACCCTATTAAAAAATGGGGTACAGAGCTAAACAAAGAGTTCTCTCCTGAAGAATATCTAATGACTGAGAAGCACCTAAAGAAATGTTCAACATTCTTAGTCATTAGGGAAATGCAAATCAAAACAACCCTGAGATTCCACCTCACACCAGTCAGAATGGCTAAAATCAAAAACACAGGAGACAGCAGTTATTGGCGAGGATGTGGAGAAAGAGGAACACTCCTCCACTGCTGGTGGAATTGCAAGCTGGTACAACCACTCTTGAAAGCAGTCTGGCGGTTCCTCAGAAAACTGGGCATGACACTCCCGGAGGATCCTGTTATACCACTCCTGGGCATATACCCAGAGGCTTCCCCTGCATGCAATAAGGACACATGCTCCACTATGTTCATAGCAGTCTTATTTATAATAGCCAGAAGCTGGAAAGAACCCAGATGTCCCTCAACAGAAGAATGGATTCAGAAGTTGTGGTATATTTACACAATGGAATACTACTCTGCAATTAAAAACAATGAATTCACGAAATTCTTAGGCAAATGGTCAGAACTGGAAAATATCATCCTTAGTGAGGTAACCCAATCACAAAAGAACACACATGGTTATGCAGTTACTGATAAGGGGATATTAACCCAGAAACTTGGAATACCCAAGACGCAAGTCACATATCAATAGATTTCCAAGAAGATGGAAGGAGAGACCCCTAGTCCTAGAAAGACTGGATGTAGCTGAATACCAGGACAGAGAAGAGAGAGGAGGTTGAATGGGGAACAGGGGGAGGGAAGAGGGCTTATGGGACTTTTGGGGAGGGAGGAACCGGGAAAGGGGAAATCATTCAGAATGTAAATATATTTGTGTGTGTGTGTATGTATATATATATATATATATATATATATATATATGATGTTAGCATTCTCTTGTGTGCCCACTGTCTGGAGCAGTCAGACTTCTCTCCTTAGCAATTCTGTGGCCACAGAGGCAGAGAGATGAAACCAGAGCACTAACCTCATCCACACAGGGCCAGGCAGGCCCCTTTCTCCTTAAAGCTGGGTCCGGGAATCACAACTGGCCCACTCAGGAGCTTTTGTCTTTTTGATTTTTGTCTAAGCTATTATTGGAGCCCCGTAGATTCAATTCAGCTGCGTCTTAGGAATCAGCTAAGAAACTCTTAGTCTCCTGAATTTAAAAAAATGTGTCTTGCCGGGCAGTGGTGGCGCACGCCTTTAATCCCAGCACTTGGGAGGCAGAGGCAGGCGGATTTCTGAGTTTGAGGCCAGCCTGGTCTACAGAGTGAGTTCCAGGACAGCCAGGGCTACACAGAGAAACCCTGCCTCGAAAAACAAAAAAAAAAAAAAAGTGTCTTGAGACAAATTATTTTTAACAAGCCCTAGCATATTTATATTTTGGATTTGATTTTTTTAAAACAAATTTTCTCCAGATGCTTTGTACTTTCTCTTAGCATTTTGGCCTCCAGGCTGTGAGCTTCCTGGAGATTGAAGAGTACATCTCTTATACTTCTTCAGCGTCAGGAGACAGAGGATAGTTCACAGGACCAGACCTAGAGGGAATACAACCTTATTGAGTGGTTTAGGTCAAGATAGAGACCAGCAAGTGATTCCTCTTACCAGAGTGCTTTACTGGACAGGAGGCTGATGATTTGCTCTTAGGGGAGATGGACAAGGATGCTTAGTCTAAAGGTGGAAAGGGTACCCCTGTGATGCTGGAGAGGCAATAGGCCTCTGTGATGGAATCCAGCCCAAGGTCATGGCATTGCTGAAAACCACCCACTGTAGAAGTCCATGGTAGCCACCATGCTCCCCAGGTGGAGGCTGGAAATCAAAGTGCTTACCCAGCCAGGGAGTGTGGCAGCATACCATCCATGAGAAACACTGCATGCTGCCTACCTCATGCCCAATCCCAAGCCTCACGTGGTCCAGCTGGAACCTGCCACTTCTGAATGTCAAGAAATGACTTGTCTTTGCCTGTCCCCTCACCTGACACTACCTCTATCAGTAAGCAAGCTAACTCCTCAGGACACCACAGAGGCACCCAGACTAGAGAACTATCCCTGGGCCAGTGTTTGTGGAAAGGAGGAATCTAAGAATAATGCTACTTGTTGTATGTGCTGGTAGAAAGTTTTCCAGAGATCTGAGGATCAGAGAGAATCCTGCTCTAGAAAGGAGCAGCTGAGGACAAAGGTGAATCAGAAGATCACATGACTAAAAGTGTAATAGTGTTGCAGTGTCTCACATGGTCTTGCTATGATTAGTCAAATATACTTAGTCTATCCAAAAATTAATTTTATTCTTTATTTATAAAACAAAGTCATACAGTGTATGATGATTTGGCCAATGTTATACAACAGTAGTTCCATGGGATTATGATGGAGCCACACATGGGAGCACACACCTATAGTCCAAATAGGAGATGAGGCAGGAGGATCACCAAGACTTCAAGACCAGTCTGAGATACAGTGTGAGTTTGAGACTAGCCTGGGATATGTAGTGAGACCCTGTCTCAACAAAGACAACAACACTAAAACTTTCCTGGTTAGATTTATGTCAACTTGACACAAGCTGGAGTTATCTGCACAAGGAACTTCAACTGAGCAAATGCCTCCATCAGACTGTCTGTAGACATGTCTGTGGGAGCATTTTCTTGACTGATGTGGGGGGCCTAGCCCAGTGCAGGCAGCCACGTATCTAAACAGGTGGTCCTGGGTGATGTAAGAATGCTAGCTGAGCGTAATGGGGAGTAACTCAATAGCCTGCACTCCAGTTCTTGACCCTATGTTGCATTATAATGATTTATATGGTTTATAAGGGTTCTGCCTTGAGTTGCTTTATAATGGACTGCGACCAGGACATGTAGGCTAAAATCCTTTCCTCTGCAAATTACTTTTTGGTCATGTTCTTTATTACAAACCATGACTAAAATAAAAAAAAAGATTTTAATGGTATCAAAATAGTCCTATAATCCTGTGACAAAGCTATTGTAGTGTTTTAACACTACACATTCCTCAAAGGTTCATGGTGGTACTGATGTAAACATACCTTTTGATATGTTTAAGTTTGTAAAGTATTGACCATTGTACTACAGCCACTTGCAGTATGTGCCCTATAGCCAGATGCAGTGGGTGTACTATATACATTGTATACCAGGCTATATGACCTACAATTCACAAAGGTGTACTTTATGGTGTTCACAGTGTTGAATCTGCCCAGTGATACAGTTCTTAGAACATAGGATTTACTAGGGTTAAGTTCTATCACTGTATTGAATGCTTGAGACATACTAGGAACAGTGCTAGATGTGGCTTGAGAGACTAATAAAATGAGGCACTGGTTTCTAGCTGGGTACAGGTTCTGTGGGTCTCAGTGGATGAACAGAAGGGGCTTCACAGACAGAGGTGCTGTCTTGATAGTAAACAGTTGGCCAAGGTTGAGAACAGAATCCAGACTGAGGCCCAGTCTTAGGAAAGGCAGGACAGTTGAGCCGGCTTGGTGTGCCATGGGAACTATCACTATTTTAGCATGTTTAGGGAATAAAGGTACAGGAGCACAGATTAAAGGCTGAGGCTAGAGCAGATCCAGTAGGGTTTGTTGCACCATGGTGGGTAAGGCTGGTAATCACCAATTAGGAGAACAAAGGAGGAAAAGCAAGCCTTCATAGAGAGGCTGATGAGATATGGGATCAGCTTGAAATATGTTGAGTTTAATGTGTTTGTGGAGAGTGCTGTTCCTGAGTCTTAGGGAAGCCTTGTTTGTGCCTCTGTCCTCCATCTAGCCTGGCACCTTACCTAAGAAAAACTATGCTTGTTCTGTAAGCCTTTTTCTTGTCAACAGGCCTCCCTTTAAGGGCCTGTGGTGGTTTGAATATGCTTGGCCCATAGGGAGTACTGTTAGGAGGTGTGGCTTTGTTGGAGGCAGTGTGTCACTGTGGGGGGTGAGCTTTGAAGCCACGCCCACTGCAGAAGTATCAGTCTTCCCCTGGATGCAGTAGAACTCTCAGCTCCTCCTACACCATGCCTACCTGGACACTGCCATGCTTCCTGCCTTCGTGATAATGGACTGAACCTCTGAACCTGTAAGTCAGCCCCAATTAAATCCTGTCCTTTATAAGAGTTGCCTTGGTCATGGAGTCTCTTCACAGCAATGGAAACCCTAACTAAGACAGGGCCCTATAATTGTAGTGATGTGAATTGTGGACAGTACTAGACAGAGGAAAGCCCTCATCCTCTTTCTGCCCTGGTTGTTGCACAGCTCTTAGAGGCACCATTGACATGTTCTTTAGTGGGTTGGGTCCCCTTGGAGCAGCACTCCAGATCACCAGGGGCAGGGCCATATAAGATTCCTGCTTCCTGTTTCACATTGTGCTCTCTAAGCAGCCCCTTACCCAGACTCTGGTTCTTCCATTTCAGCAGCTCTAGCAAGAATTCTTCCTCCTTCACAGCTCCCTCTCTGCTTATTAAGATAATCATATTTGCCGTATGCGTTAGGAAGTTGTTATTGCTAGTTATTATTTGAACATTATAGGGAAAACCTACAAAGAGAAAATCTTTCATTCATACTTCTCAGTTCATTCTGCTTATTAGTTTGTAGATGCTCATTTGCACACCTGTGATTGGTAAGTGCCTGCCATTGTGGGTTCTGCTCTATTTGAATTACAGTATTTCAAAAACATGTTACCATGCACAGAAATGCTTTACATACTTACCATTGTTTATGTTACTTAGACATTTCATCATTCATCTTAAGAGTTTAACTGTTTTGTTTTGTTTCTGTTATTGGGCATTTGGAGTCATTTCCAACTCACTGCAATTGAATTTCGTATTTGGGAGTGAGGAGTAGGAGTGGGTGTGATTGGCTTTCAAGCAAAACAGACTAAGTTGGGTCAGAGAACAGAGAAAAGGAACAAAATGTAAATGGCAGAGAGCCTTGTTCCTGCCAATAGTGATAGTTTATCTGAAGGAACTGGATTAAGGACCTCTTCACTTTAGGGCATCTGAGATTCTGTGCTGAGGACTTGAGAACTTCTGATGGCTGACTCACTCTCTCTCTCTCTCTCTCTCTCTCTCTCTCTCTCTCTCTCTCTCTCTCTCTGTGTGTGTGTGTGTGTGTGTGTGTGTGTGTGTGTGTTTTCTGGGTGGGTGGAGATGAGGGCTCAGATCTTGACTATGTTCCCAACTTGGCCACAGGGATCTTAGCTCTTTCTGGATTTCTTTCCCCATGCAAAACAAGATATAGCTCTCCATCTAGGGCTTGTGATGACTTAATTCAATCAGATAACAAATACAAGGTAGCTTGGAGAAAGTTACAAAAAGTAATTTATTCAAACGTAAGTTACTAAGAGGTAAGTTCCAGAAAAAATAATTGGAGGTTTTAAAGGAGCTGTTGTTGAGAATTTGGAATTCTGTCTGAGCCTTACCTTCCAGAATTACAAGAATAAGAACTGCCTGCAGCCGGAATTGGTGGCCTGGGCCCATGCAGAGCGCTTGTTTGCAAGCAAATGTGCTTTTCGGATAGCGAACACTTAAACTGTCTGAGCCATGGGTAATTGTCACTTCTCTGCTTCAAGTTGGGTCTTGACTGGCCACTGTGGTTCCAACAGCCCTAGGAAACATCCTTAAATAATGGATTGGAACAATGATCTGATGAACTTCTTCAGTTTCTGAAGCTGCCACCTTTTAAAGTTAAGGCTGGAAAGGCAGCCAAGGTTTGTAAACACTGGTTGTGGAATAGGTTCTGATAGTTCGTTGTACTTCTTTGTGTATTTTTTCTGCACCTCTGTCTCTGTCTCTGTCTCTCTCTCTCTCTCTCTCTCTCTCTCTCTCTGTGTGTGTGTGTGTGTATGTGTGTGTGTGTGTGTGTTGAAGAGTTTACAATAATAGCAGAAATTGTGAAACTGCACTTCGACTTTAGCTTCTGCCTGGTAAGTCACTTTAATAATTCTTGACTTATGACAGAAGATGTGCTGGGATCCCATAAAAAAAAAGAAAACAAACCAGCCACAGTCCTCATGGGGCTTTAGAGTTAAGATCAGAACTTTGTCAGAAAATCTGGGTCCCCCAATATATTTTCAGAGGAATCAGATTCTCTTGTCTCTCCTGTCCCATGCTGAGAACTATTTCTCAGGAGACTGGGTTGATTTCAAAGGTGGGAAGGGATCAGCAGTCTAACTCTCGAATTCAGAGATGCTTGCCCACCCTTGAGGCTCATGTGAGTTTTCTAGAAGCTTCTGGTTTTCTACCCAGAAATACCCTCTCCCAGGATGATAGTGAGTAGGCTAACAGGGTGGTAGTGCCAGCTTGCCAGGGTCAGAGACTGTGCCTTCCACAGTCCTGAGTCCTTCACCCTCTGCCTGTTACCTTTTCCTAAGACTGAAAGTAGCTCCCCTGATGAGGAGACTCCAGAACATGTGTGGTGGGGCTAATGGGAAGGCTTGCTTGACCAGAAAGGCTAAGAGGTTGGATGGAATAGGGTAGGCAGAAGCTGCAATTTCCCACAGCTCAAGCAAATAGGGACTTTTCTACCTGCAAGGTCCCACCCACCATGTGGCTGCTTCCTTGGGACCAGAGGAGAGAGTGGCTGTCTGTTGGTAGTGTGGAGTCTGCTGCTGGGTGGGAATCAGCCTTCCTTACCCTCTCTGGTGTGCAGGGCGGGCCCCATTGCATCACCCTTGGAGTCTCTGCTCCTGGCTTTGCAGCCAGCTGGGCCCCTAGAGGAGGGACTCTCCCTGTTTTTCAACAAACCATTAACCATTTCACCCTCCTAACTCTCATTATGCCAGTCTGGATTGCCAAGGTTAGCTTTCACACCTCTCTGCCCTGAAGGTGCTAATCCTCTTTATGCCCACAATGACAAAAGGTTCTGCCTGTGCAGCTTTTGAACAATTGTAGTCTCCCTCATACCAATGCATCCCTGGTCTCTTCCCTGGGAGAAGAGTTAACCTCCTGCATCCCCACCCTCAACAGTTGTCCCATTCTGCAGTGGTGAGAACAGAGCTCCCAGGCCTCCAGAATGAGCTCATGCCACTTCCACACTCCAGAGTCCCGACAAAGGGTCAACAACATTTTGGGATAAGAGCAAGTACATAGCTCAGGCCAGAGACCAGGAGCTTGGACATCGGCCTTTTCCCAAAATTCCTTTAACCATTTTCTGCAGGCCTACTTATGCCTTTGCCTTATTTGTAGGGTCACAGGGAAGGGATGGGTGAAGTCCCTCGAGGGCCCAAGGGTCCTGAGGACACAGTGTCTTCTTGTTCTTGCAGGGCCTAGACAAGGAGGTATTGAGTTGGTGGGCAGGCACTGAAGCCCAGACCACACTCACAATCAAAAGTCTCATCTCTGAGTCCCAGCATTCCTCTCATTGCCCCACCCATTCTGGGGCCTGAAATAGTCAGGAATTAGATCCAAGCCTAAGTCTAGGTCCCAATTTTAGTTCTACATTTGGCTGATAATAACTCTCAGAACCTTGAGCTGAGTCCTGGAGCGGGTACACAGATAATAAAGCACAGCCTCTGCCTTCAGGGAGCTTGCAAAATGTATAGATGACTACCCGCTGCTATTAGATGCCTGGTGAAGAAGAAAGACGGATTCCCATGGGAGAAACAGTGGCAGCCTTGTGAAAGGGAGTTGTTTTGTTGAGTCTTAAAGGGTGAGTTGGACTTGAAAATGCAGTGAGGGATATCCATACTGGACAGAAGGAATAGCAAGAGTGGAAATGTAGAAGTCTCAAATTTATGATTTGTCTAGGAATGGGGTCAACAACATCTGGTTTGACTGAAACACATAGGAGCTGCTTCTATCTTCTGTGGACTTGTGTCTGTCTAGATTTTATGTAGACTGAATACTACCACGTGGCAAAGACCTTTGGTCGGCAGAACTTTACAGATGGAAAGATTGAAGGTTAGGAGGGTAAAGAAACATTCTCTGAGCTCTAAAGCACGTTTGAGAGGGAGCTAGGGCCAGGCTCAGAATATCCTGCCATTTCTGCCTTAGCCCAGTTCAGGCTCCTTGGTCCTGGGGCTTAAGCCATATGGTTAGCTGATCCAACAGACCTTGCCACTCCTTTAGGGGTCAAAAGACATCAGAGGTGAACCATCAGGGACTATAGATGAACATCAAATTATAGTGTTTGTCATGGCATGGCATATAGCAAGGAATAGCTTTGTGACAGTTGGCAGGGAAGAAATTATCATATTCTTTATTTTCTGGAAATTTATTTAAATCCGATTCCAAACCTAGTTCACAGTTATTTAGTTATTTAGTTAGGTAGAGGTCTAATATTATTACAGGGTCTTCCTCATGACTCAGTTGATTTTTCTAAATGTAAACTAAAGCAGAAATCCTAAGAAGGTGAATTAAAGTAGAACTGGACAGCTGGTCCTGGTTTGGAGGAACTCGGGCAGTTAATGGCTGCCCATTGGCTACCTATGGGATGCTGGTCTTTTCGTGTCTATGGGAATGGCTTCACCAGGTAAGCTCCGCCCTTCTGGCTCCCCCTGCCCCCTGGGATCATTGGCTGATGTTGGTCCATAAGGGCAGTGACAGCAGGGGTTGGAAGCTCTGTGAGTATTCAGAATGAATGATCATACCTGGACCAGCTGCAGGGAGTCAGATCAACCTTACATGGATTGATTCAAAGCTTATATAATTTGGGGGAACTGGAGGTAGGAACATCCAGAATGGGCAAAGGTCATGGGCTGAAGTCTTAGGGCACCAAAATGCATCATTAGCATAGGGAAGCATTTCAGGGATCTCAGGTGCTAGCTGAACAGGTTCTTATCAGGAAAAAGGAAGTTGATCCTGTACTCTAAGGCTATGTGACATTCCGCAGGTAGAGATTTTTTAATTCCCCAGACAAGATCAGAGAAGCAGAAGCCCTGCTAATAAGGGGAGTCCTCCATATTTCAACAAGCCTAGAAGGCTCTCCAGTCAAGGGTAGACTTCAGCCTGAACTAGCAGTTTTCCTACATCCACTCATCATGCATGCCCTGCCCAAGTGGCTTGTCACTGAAAAGTCTTCTTTTCAGTTCCTCACAGCCGTCTGCATACCGGCTTTTGCCAACCCATGGAAGAGGAAGAGGACCCATCTGGGTCTCAGTGTCTGACATCTGTGGTCACTGACCCTCTGCCAGGTGCTGGAAACCACTGCCCTAGGTAAACCAACTTCCTAACTAAAAAGCTACCTCTTTGACCTACCAGACTTGAAGTCCTGGCCATTCTCCTGGGAGGATGTGGGGGAAATACTTAACATTCCTTTCTGAAGAGTCCACAGCCAAGAAAACTAGATATAGCTGATTTCTCAATCAGGTTTTTCTACTGCAGTAAGTGTGTAATTAATCATCCTTCTTACACTCCCAAAAGTCGAAGAAAAATTCAAGTGACTAAAAACTTAGGACAGCTATACAAAAGGCAACAGTAATTAATGACATGTGTGATAATTTTACTACCTGAGAATGTTTAACTTTTAAAAAAGCACCACAGTGTAGCCTACTTTGGGAGTAAACATAAAATTGCATGTTTATATAGAGAAAAAGCAAGAGCTTATCTCCTCTGACGAGATGACAGGTCACAGGGTCTCTCATTCTTGCTTTTATCCATATTCTAAAAATGTCCACAGTGAGTGTGCATTGGCTGTGTTTGGTGAATAAAAAGCTCCACATGAGCCCTAGCTTATTTACATATCTCTCATTGAATAAACAGTAGTGCTCTCGCATGGGATAAGTGAACAACTAACTTTATGTTCAAGCCTTCCTTGTGGAGGTTTCCTTTTTTTCTGCTTTCCTTACGCAGACTGACCAGTTACAAGCCATGCTGCTCCTTGTTACTCAGTTCGCATGGGTTTTTGTTGTGGTGGTGGTTGTAGTGGGTTTTTTTGTTTGGTTGGTTTTTGTTTTTGTTTTTTTTTTTGTGAGGTAGGTTTTGAGACGAGGTCTCTTTCTGTAGTTTAAGCTTGCCTTAAGCTCATGGCAGTCTTCCTGTTTCCACCTTTCAAGTATTGGGAATATTAGCATATGCCACATGCCAGGGTGCATTTTGTATTTTTCTGGGGAAACAGGAAACAGTCATGCTTGGAACTCCTTGGAACTCCTCATGGTTGTGAACTGCTTGGTCTTCTTGGCTGCCCTGATTTGTAGATTTTGGCATGGGTGTGGCAGCAAAACAGAAGAAAAACAGATCAAGTCGATAATGAAGCTGTAGGAAAATGTAAGCATGTATTGCATCAATCTCTGAAACACTAGTCATCTGGGAAGACTATTTTCACAATCAGCAAAAAAGACAGTGAGAGGACAAAAGTCTGTTTCCACTGAGATTATATGACTCCATCTTGTGTTTGAGTCAGAAGCAAATCATAAAGCCATATCCAGTTCACAGACCAGCAAATGTGACCAACTCAGAATCCTGGAAACATCTTTAAGATGTTTGCAGAATAACTGTCATCAATTGTATTTTTATACACTGTCAATTGAAGTTGGAGAGTGAAAGTCAAAACGTTAATTCCACTTCAAATAGCAAATAATGCAATATTTTCATATAGAGCAAGTCCAGGAATGAGATGCTGAAAACTATAAACCATTGAAAGAAAAAAAAAATCATGGAAGGTCTAAGATATCATATTGGAGATTTGAAGACTCAATAGATTGCTCTCTAAACTGATAACTAAATTTATTGTTGTCTTAGTCACTATCTATTGCTGTGAAGACAAGTCATGAACAAAGCAACTCTTATAAAAGAAAGCATTTAATTGGGAGCTGGCTTCAGTTTCAGAGATTTAGTCCATTATCATGGTGCTGGAGCATGGCCATTCATATGGCACTTGATGGGAAGCTGAGAGCTACAACCTGGTCTACAGGCCTCAGGAAGAGAGAGAACCAGACCTGGTTCTTGGACTTCTGAGAACTGAAAGCCCATCTCCAGTGATACACTTCCTCCAATAAGGCCACACCTACTCTAATAAGGCCACACTTTCTAGTCCTTCTCAAATGGTGCCACTTCCTAATGACTAAACATTCAAATATATGAGCCTATGGGGGCCATACTTACTCAAACCACTATAGTGGTTTCAATTGAAGCCCTTTAAAAGACCCATTCAACCTAAACTGGATGCAAATGCACAGAAGATTGAGAATAGCTATTTTCTGCTTGCCTCGATGCCAACCCTACACCCAAATCTACCAACCAGACCAAAGATAAGAGCACGGTTTTTGCAGAGGATCTGAGTTTGGTTCTCAGCACCCAAGTGGCTGCTTACAATCACTTATAATTTCAATTCTAGGGATTTTTAAACCCTCCCTGGTCTACACACGGGCACACACACATACCAATAGATACATCCTTTTATAAAAAGAATATGTAAAGAATTCTCAAAATCAGACAATAAGAAAGCAAACAATCCCATCAAAATTGACTCAGAAGTAAGCAGGCAGCTTACTAAAGAGTATATGAACAACAAAGATATTCAACGTCATTAGTCATGAGGAAAATATGGATTAAAACCTTGATGAGATAAGGACACAAATACTAGAATGACTGAAATGAAATGCCAAACCATGCCAAACATGCACTCATATGCTGAGCTCTCACACAGCTGCTGAGAAGGCACAGATGACCCACCCACTGGAAACACTGGTACCTTTTTCTTAAACAAAACACACAATCCACTATGACCTAGCAAATACATTTGCAAGTAACTATCCCAGATAAATGAAAATTTATATGCATACCAAAACCTGTACAGGACTATAACAGAAGGCAGGAAGGAATCCCGGAGTGATGACTATGCAGTGAATATGATGGATACACAAATCTCCTAATTACACACATGCGCATCAATTCAACATACTACTAAATTTAAAACCACATTCACTTCCAGAGCTGCTTTTGTGTCACAGAAAAATGGAACAGGAACAGGAGAGATGGCTTATCGGGGAAGAGCACTTGCTGCCAAGTCTGGCAACCTGGGTTTAATCCTCTGAATTCCCATGGTAGAAGGAGAAAACTGATTCCCACTGTGGCCAAGGACAAGGAGATCTCCCATAAAGCCCCTGCCCTCCCGTATGCAGTCTCCTCAACCATGACCCACCAGAGTGCCACATTTGTTCCAGTTGATGAGTGTTATGTTTTGAATTTAAAATGTCCACACAAGTTCATATGTCAGGACTTAGCCCAAGCTGTGCAACCCATTTCGGGAGGCTCTGAAAAATGTTAGGAACTAATTCTAACTAGAAGAAACAGGTCAGTAGGTGTGGGACCTTAGGTACGCTCCTACTGCCTTTCATCTCTCTGCTTCCTCCATAAAGTAAGGTGGTACTGTCACATGCTTCTCCAGCCCTCTGGAACCATGTGCTAAAATAAGCCTTTCTTGTAAGCTGGCTCTCCCAGGTATCTCTGTCTCAGGAATGAGACAAGCAGTGAGTTCAGTAGCTCACAGTAGCACACCACTATTACTGTAAGTCTGCAGTTGAAACCAGGACTCATTTTGGTGTTTTATATGCATTTCAAAAATGGATGGTGACATGTATATGCCAGTGTCATACAGAACACTTTCCTTGCTAGTATGAATACTTTTTAATGTTTTCCTGTTTGTTTGTTTTTTTTTAAATCTAGCACTTCTAGTATAATGCTGAAAGAGAATGAGAAGAGAGGATACCCTGGCTTGTTCCTCATTTTAGTGGGAAGCTCCTAGTTCCTCGAGTTAGTTATGAGGTCAACCATAGGGTTTTCATAAACGTACATTCTCTGTAGTAGGTTGGTCTGAGTGTGTGAGGTTTATGATCTTTTCAAACAACCAGCTCTTCATTTCACTGAATTCTCCATGTTTATTTTCTGTTTTCCGTTTCACTGACACAGCCTCTCACTTTTACTAAATCTTTTCATCTTCCTGCTCTATATTTAATTTGGTATTTTCTAGTTTCCCAGGGTGGAAACTTAGATATTATCTTAAACATTTTAGGCTACAATAACAAAATATCACCAATTGAGTGACTTAAATGACATACATTGATCTTTTACAGTTTTGGAGACTGGGAAGCCCAAAGTCAGGATGCTAGCATCGAAGTCTCTCTGGTTTGCACTTGGCTTCCTTCTTGCTATCTCCTTGAATGGTGGAGAAAACTCTGGGTTCCCTTCTTTTAAAAAATACAATTTATTTTTATTTTATGTTCATTGATATTTTGCCTACATGTATGTCTGTATGAGGTTGTCAGAAGCACTGGAACTGGAGTTACAGACAAGTGGGAGATGCCATGTGGGTGCTGGGAGTTGAACCTGGGTCCTCTGGAGGAGGAGCCCCTGATCTTAACTGCTGAGCCATCTCTCCAGCCAGGGATCTCTTCTCATAAGGACACTAATCATTGTGTGTGTTTTATCCTCATGATCTCATTTGAACTCTGTGTAGACTAGGATGACTTTGAACTTCTGATCCTCCTGCCTCTACCTCCCAAGTGAGGAGATTACAGGTATGTACTACTATACCTGGTTGATGTGGTGCTATGAATTGAACCCAGGGCCTTGTGCATGCTAGATAGGCACGATACCAACTGAACTATATCCCTAGACCTTGCCTCCCCCTTAGTGCCCTTCTTTTTCTTGTAACAATTACATTACAATTTTTTTTACCTTTCCTTAAAAAAACATATTTTTAGTGGTTGCCCTAGAATTTGCAATATATATTTACAGATAATCAAAATCCATACTTATATAATAACCTCTCATATTTTTATTTATTTTAATATTTTTTTTCATTACTTTTCTCTTTAAAATTTTTCTTATTATAAATATCTCATAACAAACAATATTCCTAATTTCTTCCCTCATCCTTTGATTCATAAGATTATACATAGAAGCATACTTAATATATTATTGCTATTACTTTGAACAAACTGTTATCTGTAAATTAACTAAGATTTTTTTCAATTGAAGTTTTAACTACCTTGACATTAATTGTTTTAATCACAGAAACAGAGCCTCCTTCTCTGGTGCTTTTCCTTTCCTCAGGTATGTCTGCCTGTGAACTGTGCCCCTTCTCTTGTCTCTGAAGAGCTTTTAACATTTCACATAAGGCAGGCAACAAATTTCCTGGTTTTGTCTAAGAAATCTTTATTTTTTCTTCACCTTTTTTTTTTTTAATTCAAGATGAAATCCTGAATGTTACCCAGGCTTATCCTGAGCTCCTGAGATCAAGTCATCCTTTACCTGCCTTAGCCTTCAGCTGCTGGGACTCCAGGCATATGCCACAGTCCCCACTGTGTTCACTTTCGGAGCCTCCTTTCTTACAATTCTAGACTGTCTTTTTCTTCCCCATCAGCGTGGTAAGCATTTCACTCCATGCTTTTCTCATTTGCATGGTCTCAGAGAAATTCTTGTCTTTGCTCCTGAATAGGTAAGGCTTTTTCCCCTGAAGTTTAAATATCCTAGGTGTGGTTTGTGTTACTGTTGATGTTTATGTATTCATTACCATTCATTTCCCTCTGTATCTCAGATGGGGCATGCTAGTGAAAGGAGCGCTGAGAAAGAGGCCATTTTGTGTGCATGCCTGTAGATAGTGGGAGCGAATGCTCAGTAACATGCCAGCTAGATCAATCTGGGGTCGGAGCTATGAGCTCACAGGATTTAAGTTTCCACCCGCACACCTCTCACGGAACAACAAAGTCGCGCTGTGCTGTAGCTGAGTATTTCCCTTCTCCCTGTTATTAGACTCTGTAAAAACTTCATTAGGTGGGACTCTGGGAAAATAGTTCCCTTGAGGGCAGTTTTTACAGTGCTCTGGCCTCAATATTTCAGAATGTCTGTTCTTCCCCAGAGGTATCAGATTGTTTTCTCTAGAACAGTGGTTCTCCACCTTCTTAATGCTGTGACTGTTCCTAATGTTGTGGTGACCCTCAACCATAAAATTATTTTCATTGCTACTTCATAACTATAATTTTGCTACTGTTATGACTCATAATGCAAATATCTGTATTTTCCGATGGTCTTAGGTGACCCTTATGAAAGGGTGACCCAAAGAGGTCAAGCTCACAGGTTGAGAACGCTGCTCTGTAGTCTTTGGGAGAAACTAGAAGAGCCCCTGAACTAGAAGTAATGAACATTTCCCCCACTCTGTCCCACTGCAGTCTTCCCAGCTCCTTACATACTGGATAAGAAACTGCTAATTAAAATAATTTAAATTGTTTAATTGTTAAATTTTATCATATTGTTAAATTTTTTAAATAAATAAGGAGTTGATAAATGGGGACCAGATATAAGGAGTAAGGTGATTTTTTTTTTCAAATGTCTGCCTCCATTATGTCAAATTCAACATATTTGGAATCCTTTAACCTTTTGTATTAGCTTCTTTTGAGTTAGTGTGACCATAACACCTGACAGAAAGAGTGTAAGGATTAGTTTTGGCTTATGGTGTTAAAGACTTTCAGATAGTGGTAGAAGGAATGGCAGAGGAAACTTGTTGCAGAGGCTGTTCTTATCAGTGCTAGCCAGAAAGCATACAGGGAAAGAGAATCAGGCATCAGGTATAACCTTCAAAGGCCCATTCCTATTGACTTATTTCAGTCAGTCATGCCATATCTTCCATGGCATCCCAAAATTGCATCCCTGGGAAATAACACCCAAAGTATGAGCCTAAGGAAGACATTTCCTATTCATTCACAGAACTTGCCTGGCTCCCTGTGTTCTCGAGTCTTAGTGTATGTCTGTCTTTCTATCAGCTATCCATGTTCAAAATCTTAACTCATATTTGACCCTATTTCTACCTAAAGTTTTACCAGTTGCTATAACATGTCAATTATACATTTGCAACTTAGTTATGTATCTATTTTCTCCATCCCTCTTGCTCTTTCTATCGTTCTTCACTGCTCCCCAGAATTTTGCAACTGCTCTCTAACATCCTCATAAAAGTCAGCTTTGGGCTGAGTGGTTGTGGCAGCATCACTACACGCCTTTAATCCCAGCTCTTGGGAAGCAGAGGCAGGCAGATCTCTGTGAGTCTGAGGCCAGCCTGCTTTACAGTGTGACCAGTACCGTCCTTCCTAGCCAGGACTACACAGAGAAGCCTTGTCTTGAAAAACAAAACAACAACAACAACAACAACAGCAACAAGAAGTCAGCATTAGAGTCAGAATAATCTGAAATTAAATCCTGGCTCTACCACTGTAGCTGCCTGGCCTTGACTACAATACATTTACCTTTTAAGTGGAGGCACCATCTGCCAAATTGATGCAGTAACACTCAAATTAGGAGAGGGCTCTGAGGATTAAAACATGTGGGCTACCACTATGTCTTAAGTGCAGTATTAATTTTATTAAGCAAGGCAATCGGTGCAAGACCTTGCTCATCTGCTGGGTGCAAAGTAAGTTTAGCTTTTGATGGCTGCTTCATATGATTATTCTTTTCCTGGGTCCACTGAATTTTACTGATCATTTTGATCATGTCTGTCCCTTGTTCAGGATCTTTCTTTAGTCTCTCTTACCTTTTGAAGTAAGTGCAAAGTCCTTTCCCAGGCATCCAAAGATGTACCCAATTGCCCCCTTCTCCCTTCCCTTCAGTTTTACCTCTTGGTCTCCGTACCCCCAGACATACCCTTGTGACTTTATTCCTCCCTAGTTTATTTGATCTCTTTCCTCTCACTGGCCTCTTTCTGGAATGCTCTTTCTCCTTCCATGTTGCTCAGTAAATATTTGCTAAGTAACTAGATTGTGTTCTTTGGAAAGGCTTTCAGAGAAGCCAGTTGCATCCAACCATATGCTCCTCCTGTGATGGAGACACACAGGGAAAATTATGTTTACTTTTGGCCAGACTCTGTAGGGGAGGCATGTATACAAATGGAGTAGTTTCAAAGAAGTCCCTCCTGTAATACCACACTCTTCCTGAATGCCAAGGCTGTAACTGACCGTGCTAGACTCTGCCGTGTCAAGTAACCTCACAGTCCCGGGTACTGGTACTGATCAGAGTAGTTTTAGCATCCTCTGGAGAGAGTAGAGGGCAGCTGCAGTGTCAGCAAACATTGCACAGGAATTTAGACTATGCTTCTAAATGCTGTAGTGGAAAAAAAAATCTCTGACTAAGATGATGAGCCTGTGCACTAAGAGAAAGGGTGAACAGAGCTGAGGCTGGATGAAGCTCTGGCCAGTGGTGCCTGAGGCATCTCCACTTCTCATGTGTTTTGAGAATGTATGGTATGAGAAAGTAAATATCTGTCAGGGGCTGGGAAAAGGCAAACCAGCAGAACTCTCTTTTTATATGTTATCCGGGCCTAACCAAGCCCTCTAAAAGGGAGCTTTCCCAAAGACGCAGATGACTTTCTACTTGTGGACTTTTTCCTGGGAAGATATGAACACATGTCTACTTACTCTAGATAGGGAACCAATGTCAGAGCAAAGGAACAATTCTACCCTAGTCTAGCTTGGTGTACCAAGAACTTATTGGGTTGTTTTAAAAAAGCATAGGTATGGGTTATTTACAGGAGTGTAGGTGACCACCAAACAGCCATATCACTAAAGACTCTCATCCAGTATGGATAATGGTTTCACCCAGTATGAATGATGGTTTCCTCATGGATGTATGGACTTCTATCCTTCAGTGAACGTCTCACTCTCTGTGTCCCTTAAGCACCATCTGAAAGTTTGTAGAACAGGGACAGAAATACACAGAGCCAGGAGGAGCGATACAGGAGGGAATGGCTGGAACCTCAGGTGACCTTCTTATGACCCTTAGTCCCTTCTAGGAGGGAATGTCAAGAGGACTCATCTTGAGGGTCACTCGCAAGTCACCACAACTATTCGGATTAAAACTGTAGTTGGAAAAAAAAAAGACTGTAGTTGGTATTATGTTCAGAGGGTAGTGTTCCACCACTACTACAGAATGGGGTGGGTTCAGGTAAAGACTTTCTTCTCTAAGCACTAAGTTCTCATCCAGTGAAGAGCATCTGGTTCAGAACAAGCTTCTTGTTGAAAATGCTAAGACGTTGTTTACAGCAGTAGGAGTGATAAGCGTAGAAGATGACAAACAGACTTACACAGCTGAGTAATTTATCAACATCTTAGCCTATCTTAACTTACACGATCTAACTTGTTAAAAGGCCTTTAATCTAGTTTAATTCCCTCAGTATGCCCAACTTTTCATTGTTCAGAGAAAGATGTGTGTAAGCCTGGAGCATGCTCTGAAATCAGATGGACTGGACTTTGAAATAGTTTCAACCACTTGCTAGCTCTGTGAGCTTAGAACTCAGAAACACTCTGAAAGTCAGTTTCCTTGTTTTGATAAGTGGAGTGGCAGTACTGATGTTAAGGTTTGTTGTAAATATTTAATGAAAAATGTGTGTGGAGTGCCTGACAGAGTTGGAACTCCATACTGGATAACTGTTGCCAGCATGGTTTCTGGAAGGTTTCCATACCACTCCATTCTCTGTCCAAATTATCTTCTTGAAGGCCATTCAGTTACAAATGCGATGGTGCTCCAGCCTCTACTTGCTGCCTCAGTAACTATCAGTAACTATGAATCATCAGCTGCAGCCTCATCACATGACCTTCCAGTTGCTATCCCCCTCCTGTGTTTTCTGACTTTAGTACAAGAAACTGATGCTCACAAAAGAAAAGGGACTTGCCCAAAGCAAGGGCAGATTTGGAATCACAACTCAAATCATTGGTTTCCAAAACACATGCTCTTTCTACTTCCCTAAATTTCTACTTACCTCAGAGAACTCTCTCGTTTCTGAACACAATAATCAGAAACACTAGTTGTTTCCTATGACATTCAGACCCTTTTGCTTAGTCTGCCACTGTAGATGCACTTCATTCACTTATTCACTCATTCATTCATTCATTCATTTGTTCATTTGCTCAGCAAATGTTTACTGAGTTTGTATTAGGCACCAGGGATCTTAAAATGGTTAAAACAGCCTGTGTTTTCAAAGAGCTCACTCTCTTGTGGAATAGACACATATGCAAGAAATGGGAGAATCTAGAACTAAAGGACCCCAGAGTTCAGAATGGTGGGTTTGAAGGGAGGTACAGGAGTATCAGGTAAGGTTTTAAAAGGAGGCAGTTTGAGTTGATTCATTATGTTGTTCCTTATCTTGACCATCTAGAAATGTGCTTTAAGTTTAAGCAAGTTTTCTATTTTAGATTCTTTTCAAAGCTGTAGGCCTAAACTGAGACATAGTATCTTCCGGTCTATGCCCTCATGGAATTTACATGCCATCCAGGAAAGAAGGGCCATAATTAGTCAAATGCCATTAAAATTGTATGGGTATTATGCCGGAAGAATTTAAGAGCTACTTTGGTGGTAAGGGTGGTTGAGTGGATGTACAACTATTAAGGAAGTGGTTAATTCCATAGGGCATAGGTTGTTTTGGAAGTCCCGTTTACTTTAAACATGCTTTTGTGTATTCATTCCTGTCTTGCTGGACTCTCTAGCCCTCTTGAAATACCTCTGAGGATGTCCCACAGACCATGCTAAGTAAAAATAGCACATCTAAAGCTACATTGTGTTTTACAACATTTTCCAGGGATAGAAGCTATAATTTAGACCATAATACATCAAGATAGGATGATGTCTCCATAATTAACAACATCTTGTGACCATAATACATCAAGATAGGATGATGTCTCCATAATTAACAACATCTTGGTAAAGCTAAGGAGGTGGGTATATTACTAATTACATTCAAACTGTGTATTACTTGACCACTATTGCCTTCTATGAAGTGGACAATAGCTCAACATCAAGTCTAACTCTCCAGTTGCATGACTCTCTTCTAGAAATCATTTCTCAGACCTTGCAAACCTCAGATTCACTAGGTAAGAGTAGATTTGTAGAGGTCAGAAACGTAGAATACAACAAATGAGTTATACACACTAACTATACATTACTGCATCTGCATTTCATCATTTTGCACTGCACTAGGATGAGGGCTGAGCAGGGTACACAACCGCACTGATGACTGCCACTGGATAGGAGATCTGGCCTCTCCACCAGGAGAGAGACCAGGGCAGTGCAGCTCATAAGGGCAAGGCAGCTATTGTCCTGTGGAACACAGGTTGACAAGAGACTGGAATGAAATTCTCTCCTTGCAACTCCTGTGGTAGCTCTGATCATCCTCTACCCACCTCAGATCTTAGGTAGAATCTTCCTCTGGTTCTAACAATCAAATGAACAAAAGACAGATTATCTGAGGAATGCACTAACATTTTATCAGTGGGATTCTCATAAGGAAGTGGCGATACAAAGAGATGGACAAAGCAGAAAGCAGGAAGGCTTTTCATGCAAGGAAAAATAAATTTATGAAGAAATCATAGGACTAGTTGAGTGTCCTGGGCTAGAGGCAGTGGTTACTGAGAGAACTGTGGTGGGGAGGATGTCGCTGATGGGAAGAAAGGGTCATTCCACGGAGTGTGTTTATTTCCTCTTGCTGCAGCGTTCCCAGCCTGCAGTGCAGTGAGCACTGTTTGCTTGTTTGTTTGTTTGGTCTGGGAACAGGGAAGACCCCAAAGAAATCTTTATAGCCTGCTAAATGTATGAAAAGGAGGACTGGGTAGTTTCTGCAGTGACAGTTTGTCTATCGGCATCAGTATGAGGTCAGCAGTGTATCAATACAGCGTGTTTGGGATGCATTTTTCTTAACTCCTTCTCCACATTCCCTCACCTTTGACATTCACTTAACTGAACAATTTGTGGCTCATGACACTCTGGTCAACTTGATGAGGTGACAACTTGTGATTTCCCCTCCTCTCTTGACTTTACTTTTATTTTGCCTTCACTCTTGTTATCTTGGAATTGCAGGCACTCAATAAACCATTAGCATCTAAACTTTGTTTCCTAGAGAGTCTGACCCAAGCTCATAAAGAACTATCATAAATCAGAAAGACCAATAACGTTATAAAAACTGAAAAGAGATGAGTTATTTATGAGAAAACTAAATATGAATGTAAACGGCTCTTAAAACTGTGGAAAGAGACTCGGTGGCACTCCTAAGACCTGCGCAGAGTGAGCTTGAGGGCTGTGCACTTCTGCAGCACTGGCGTTGCTTGCTGAGTCAGCAGACGCTCGAGTTGCTGGTGGAGTATGCAGTGACACAGCTTCAGTGGAGAGTGATTTAACAGTATCCTCAGAACATGCGCAACTCTTCAGCCAAGCAATTCTGTGTTCATTGTTCATCTATTAGAGACTGAGGCTCAGTAAATAACAGCACATCCATAAATGGACCATTATGCAGGTTTTTTTTTTTAAAAAGTGATTTAAAAATGTACTGAGAAGTAAAGATCTAAGATATATATTAAGTAAAAATGTTTCTAGAAATAAGACGCAGGTAACTAGTAACAGAGGCTGCCTCTGGGCTGAGCAGACTTATTTTGCATCTTCTGTACCTTTTCAATTGTGTATGAAGTTGGAGTACCTGTTTTTCAGCTTCATTTGAGAAATCATTTGCATACAGTTAAGCCACAGCCATTTAAGGTACAATGTAATGACTTAAAAATTGTGTATTCCTGCAAAACCACGCCACCATCAAAACAGAATGCGTATGTGTTCCTTGGAAAATTCCTTGTGCCTTAATCCCAATTGGTCTTAGCTCCCAGAAACCATGGATCTACTTTCTGTTGTAAGAGGCTGTTTTCATTTTATATAAATGGGATCATGCAATGAGTATTCTTTTATATCTTGCTTCTAAAGTTAGTATGCAATTTCAAGATTTGTGTTTTTATGTGTTCAGCTCTGTTCTGGTCTATAAATGTACCACATGTTATTTACCTAGCCAACTTTGAGGAATATTTGGGTTGTTTACAGATGTGGACTCTGAAAATAAAGCTATTAGAAACATTTGTGTAGAACTTTAAGTGGACATACATTTTAAATTTCTTTTTTTTGAGGGGAGTACTAAATATTTAGGGGTGCAATTGCTAGATTGTATGTTAGGTGAACGTTAATTTTGAAAGAAATGTCAATTTTCCAGAACAATCTGTCATACCCTCATCTATTCTTGGTTCTTTTGTGTTTGTTTTAAGAATATTTATTTGTTTTATGTAAATGAGTACACTGTAGTTGTCTTCAGACACACCAGAAGAGGGTATTAGATTCCATTACAGATGATTGTGAGCCACCATGTGGTTGCAGAGACTTGAACTCAGGACCTCTGGAAGAGTAGTCAGTGTTCTTAAACACTGAGTTATCTTTCCAGCACTGGTTCTATTGTTTTTTAAAGTGTTATAATGAGTATGTGGCGATGTACTCACTACTTTGAAAGATACATTTAAAAGAGAAAAATAGATAAATAAGTGATTACTACAGACAGATATTCAAGTCTGGAAATGATACTATAAAACAGTTGGGTACTGGAATTTTGTGTAGGAAGGTGTGTTACTTTCCATCCACTATTGTAACAAAATACCCGAGTTAATCAAATCAAACAGAAAAGGTTTGCTTTGGTTCTCAGTTTTAGCAGTTGCAATCCATGTTACTTGTTTTGGGACCTATGGCAAAGCAGAACCTTTTGGAAGTAGGATGTGGTGCAAGCTGCTCCCCTCAGAGCGGTGGGAAGAACAAGAAATAGAAGCCGTGATTGGTAGCCTACAGTCTTCCTCAAGGGCCTTCCCCCAGTGACCCTAAAACTTCCACTAGGCCCTACCTTTTTACATTTCTTCACTAGCTTCTAGTAGCACCATGAGGAGTCCCAAGCCTTTACTACATGGGTCTTTTCAGAACATTCCAGATCCAAAATGTATCAGGAAATATTTTAAATTTCTGTTGCTATGTATCAAATTTCAAGAAATGTAGCCGCTTGAAACACCATACATTTATTACTCCACCATCTGTGGGCTAGAAGTCTAGGCAAGGCTTTCTGCTGAGTGCTATGTTTAGGCTACAAAGTGACAAGGTTTCCCAGGAATTATATTCTTCTTTTTAAATCTCAAACTGGCCTTGAACTTGCCAGTGTAGCTGAACTGAACTAAAAAAAATGTTTTATTGCATTTAAATTGTGTGTGTGTGGTTGTGCATGTGAATATGTGGGAATATGTGGATGCAGGTGCCTGCAGAAGTCAGAAATGGGCCTCAGATGCCCTGGAGCTTGAGTTATAGGTGACTGTGGAGGACTTAACATGGGTGTTGGAAAACAAACTTGGGTCCTCTGGAAACAAAGTTTTCTTGGAATTACATTCTTCTTTTGTAATCCTTTTGAGTCAGGGGCTCATGTATCCCAGACAGGCCTTGAATTTGCAATGCAGCTGATTTGAACTTAAGAAATATTTTATTCCATTTTAAGTGTGTGTGTGTGTGCGCTTGCTCTTACATGTGTGCACTTAAGGAAGTACTCTTAACTGCCAGGCCATATCTCCAGATGAATAACTGGATCTTCGACCCTCCTTTTACCTCCTAAGTAGATTGCAGACTTGTGCCACCCTGTCCGATTTGATGTGTTGTTGGAGACTGAACCCAGAGCTCATGGGATAGGCAAACACTCTCCCAACTGACTATAAGCTCAGCATCACAGCTAAGTTTTTTATGCAGCTCAGCATCTACTCCTGGTTTGCATGGCTCTTAACAGGATTTGGTTCTGGTGGTTGTAAGGCTGAGGCTTGTTTCATATGGCTGTTATCTAGGGCCTGTTGTTAACTTCTAGAGGTCACTGGCTTTCCCTGAAATGTGCCCCTTCTCAATTTGCTTCCTCGGGGCTAGCAAACTATCTCCTTCTCTAGTTCACCACGACAAAGTCTTACACCAGGTGACAATGCCTCCCAACAACACAGAATGTTAATCACATTCCTATCATAGTTATTTTCTATTGTAGACAGAAGTCATAGATTCTTCCTGTACTCAAGGAAACAAAGAGATGGTACACCCAGGGTCAGCCCTGGCGTATCTGACAGGAAGTCTACTATGTCAGACCTGCACAGAAGTTTTTAAGTTCATATCAGAATTGCCTGGAGTCTACTAATACTGAAGGTCCCTGGGACTCGTCCTCATATTTTATTTTTTCTTTCTTTCTATTCTTTTCCTTCCTTTCTTCCTTCCTTCCTTACCCCCCCCCCCCCCGTTTTTCTTGGCAGAGTCTTATTATGAGTCTCTTTTATTTAGGATTACTATTGCTGTTATGAAACACCATGACCAAAAGCACTCTGGTGTTGCGGGAAATATTAAAAAAAGAACCGGCATGTTCCTGTACTTGTGCCTTTGCCCCTGTAGCCTGGCCGGCCATGTACTGGCAGGCAATGGTCGACCTGTTTTTATCTCATGGAGATTCTGACTCAGAACTCCACAATCTCTCTACCCAGCTCGCTAGATTCCCACTGGCAGGTCGCCACCACGCCAACCCTATGCTTCAAATCCCCCACAACCTTTGTGGTGCACCTCAGGCAAACCCATGCCTTGCCACCATACCTTTCTCTCTTGGGCCTAGACGAGCTGCGGTGTGAAGGCTAACACAACACAAACTTAGTTCAGAAATGACGGTAACTCAATCACTGGGCACAGCAATTAAAATCCTAATCATGTAAGCCTTGTTAAATCTAAATCCTCCAGTGGTGAATCCTGATGGATCCGCCATTAAAACCAAGAGACACTACTAGCTACATCTTCTGCAAAAGGACCCTCTTGCTCCCTCTCCAGCCTGGAAGTCCCGCCTACTCACCCAGTGATTGGCTCCTTTATTCATTAGGGGATTGGTTCAAAAGAAGTCACCTGAGTAAGACTCACTCCTTGTCCGCAGTCCCTCCCAGAAGAACGGATTTAGCATCAACATACAAACAGCTCTAGGCCCATCCACAATACTTTGGGGAGAAAGGGTTTATTTTGCTTATACTTCCAGGTAACAGTTCATCATTGACGGAAGTCAGAACAGGAACTCAAACAGGGCAAAAACTAGATGCAGGAGCTGAGGCAGAGTCCATGGGGCAGTGCTGCTAGCTGACTTGCTCCTCATGGTTTGGTCAGCCTGCTTTCTTATAAACCCAGGACCACCAGCCCAGGGATGGCACCACCCACTATGGGCTGGGCTCTCCCCCATCAATCACTAGTTAAGAAAATATACTATAGGCTTACCTACAGCCCAATCTTATGGAGACATTTTTTTCATTTGGAGTTCCCTTCTTTAGGGTGACTCTACCCAGTGTCAAATTGTCATAAAACTAGCCAGTACAGTCCCTTACTGGCCTTGAACTTGTGATACTTCTTGTGCAAGGCTGAAAGGTATGCTTTACATCAACACATTCAGTCAGATTTTCTGACTCAGTAAGTCTAAAGTGGGGCTCAGGAATTTTTTCATCAGCAAATAGTTGCTATTTCAGATGCATCTGAGGAGAGAGTCACCCAGAAGAATTGCTGAAAGGCAAGGTTACTGAGTCAAAGAAAAGCTACTGGCAACATAAAAGTAAAGTTTTAATGACAGTTCAACCATTTACAAGATGTAAAACATTGACAAGACACTTAACCTTCCTGATCCCCTCAAAGTTTATAAATGACTATGGTGTCTACCACCTGGATTCAGTACTCCATATCAATGACACCTTGGGCAAGAAATAAGCCTGCAATTCAAATTATCTGTCAAATTCTGTCTAGTGTCTAGATTCTACACTGTCAAAAAGAATTCCATAACACTGAACTATAAACACAAAGTCTGATGTTTCTCCTCTCTGATAGAGACCAGACAGAGAGGAGGGGATCATAGGGAACACTGAAGGACTGGGTCCATGCATCACTTACATTACCTGCCAGGAGATAAGCTTTCCTCAGAGAATAGTCAACTTAAAAGACTTACTAAAGTCTTTAAAAAGAAATGTAATATTCCATCACCTACAAGAAAAAAATATTAAAGCCTGACTTAGTTTGATAAGAGTGTCTTGAGTTTTCTAATGAGAATATAAAAACACAAAATCAAATACAAGAGATTTAACCATCATGAACATGAATCATGAAAACATATATTAGGCAAAGAATGATGGTCAGTTCTCAAGTTTAGATGCCAAGTGATATAAGGCATGCAAAAAATCTGGTAAACAGCTGAAAAGACAAAAAGAGAAACAGAGCTGCATTTGAATTCCTTGGCATTTCATTTACTAGCAAATGTTCATTTTTGAAGGAGAGAAATGGGAGGAATTAAATCACACACAAGAAAGATAAACATCTTTTAAATAAACAACCGTTTTAGTCACTTTTAAAGTCAGGTAAGTGTCATTGTCTCCTCTCACTGGAGCTTCACAGTTATGTGCAGGGAAGAAGCACATACTTTATCTGAAGCACTGTGGTTACACTGAGAGCCAGGGAAGTCCACTCCTCGAAAGCCCAGTGGAATCTCATGGTTGTTCTTCTCAGTGTGGTATTAGAAATGGTGGTAATAACTATTTGGGAAAGACATAAAATATATGGGCAAAAAGTAGTAATCCACTGGACATGATGATAGGCCTAAATGTTCCAAGAAAAGCATCCTCTAAACTGCTATAAATAATGAATGAGTTCAGCAAAGACTCAAGCCAAAGGAAACCCACACAGAACCATTGTGATTCTGTCAGTGAAAAATAGCTGCTTATTAATAAAAGCATAAAAGGAAATATTCCATTCATAGCTGTGAACAAAAATAAAGTTACTTAAGAATTTTCTTTGAGCCTCAAGATTTACTCAAAGAAAATAATTAAGCCATAACAGTTTAAGGAGGATGTGAGTGGATGGAGAGCCACACCAGATAATTGTTGGAAAAGCAACACTCAGTGAATTTGAGAGTTTCAAAGTTACTAGATTGAATAAGACCTGAATAATGGGTACCAGTCTTAGAGAACAGGAAAAATAGGACTCTGCCACAGGATTTAAAATACATTTAAACTGTCAAACCCACGCTTATCAAAATATTCAGTTTCTAAATGGGAGGAAAACCAGCTTAACTTGTCTATGTAGGATATTTTGAGGTTATAATATAATTACATTCCCCACTTTTTCTACCTCCAAAACCTCCCATACACCCTTCCTCATACTCCTCCAAATTTATTTCCTCTTTTTTTTCACTAATTGTATGCTTATATGTATACTCACATATATTCCTAGATAAAACCTGCTCAGTCTGTACAATGCTACTTGTATGTATGTTTTCAGGGTTGACCATTTGGTATTGGATAACCAGTTGGTGTGCTCTTCCCTGGGGAAGAACCCCTCTCCCAATCCCAGCTTTCCTCCTATAGTTCCTATAGTTCTTTGGGTAGGATCAAAACTTCATAGGCTTTCCCCCATCCACTTAGGCATGGCCATTGGTGTCATCCTTGCCCAGATCATGCTTGGGCAGACATGTTGGTGAAACTTTATCAGTGTAGCTTCTAATATTACTAGAAGACACAATCTCACAGAGAACTCCCAGATCCTCTGTCACTTACATTCTTTTTGCTCCCTCTTCTGCAATGTTCTGTGGGCCTTTGGTGTGGGATTGTTTGGTAGATGTGTTTAGCATAACCTTCTAAAGCTAAAGAGAGCCAGAACTAAATTCTGCTCTTCCTACAGACAGTTCCATCTCAGTAAAACTGCTCTGCAGCAAACTGCCATGGTTGGCCTTCTCTTAATAAAGACCTTTGTGTTGGTGACTTTGCATGTCCTTAGTGCAGTGGTGTTGATGTGGTGGGACCTACATCATTGTATCCTTGGGAAGAGGTAATGGTTGGCAATTTGCAAAGAAGGCATTCACATGAAAGCCTGAGTCTTGTTGGAAGTGGCTCTCTGGCTTTCTGTTTGCCAGTGTGATCATTTGATCACTCACATGTTCCTGCTCTTACCAATCCATCATATGATACAGCTGAACTATCACTTGACTGATAGAGGTGGCCATGTCCTTGGACCTCCAAACTGTGAGCTAAATAAACTTGTGTATAAAGTTAAGCTGCCTGAGGTGTTTCCTTATACTGATACAAAGCTGGCCCATTATACAACCACCTTTCTAATAAATGGCCTGGCCAGAACTTAAGGCGCTGTTCTTGACCTTCCTTCTTTGCCCTTTTGCTCTAAGAGCTGTAGATCCAGAATCTACCTTCTCACCATCCTGGCCTAAGTTATCATGGCTTCTTGTACACACCAGTCCTCTAATAGATCCCCTGCCTCTGTCATTGCTCTCCTACGGCTTTTGCTTCACCAGAGCCACAGTGACCCTGGCAAACTCTTTTTTTTTTAAATTTATTTATTTATTATATGTAAGTATACTGTAGCTGTCTTCAAACACACCAGAAGAGGGCATCAGATCTCATGATCTCATTACAGATGGCTGTGAGCCACCATGTGGTTGCTGGGATTTGAACTCAGGACCTCTGGAAGAGCAGTCAGTGTTCCCTGGTAAACTCTTAAGCCAGATACCACCTGTCTTTTTGCAAAGCCATCCAAAGGCTTCCTCCCACCTCTGGCAGATACCTCACTTTTCTGTTGGATGACCACTCTTCCCTTACCCACTCTGTGGTGGCCTCCTGGTCTTGGAAACTCACACTCCCGTGCACTTGTTTTCTCTATTGGAATCTTCTTTCTCCCAGATATTTGTTCACTGCCTCCCCTCTTTTAGCCTTTGTGCAGATGTCACCTTATCAAAGTCCTTTCTAGTTTCCACAGGAAAGTTCTACTCTCCTCTTCTTTGCTAGCTCTGATTGTTCTCTATCTTACTTGCTGTTTACTTACCCACCTATCACCTATTTTTAAACTTGTTTCTCCCCTACCAGCATGATATTATTTTTATGAGGCTGTATTTTTGTTGTTATTGTTGTTGATTACAGCTTCTCCTACCTGGCACCTTGAGGGGTTTGATATATATTTGTTGACTAGCAATCAAATGAAATAGTCCAAAACCTCTGCTAGCACAGCTCTTCTACTTTCTAAACTTTCAGGTAAGCAGAAGCAACACACATCCTGGAAAGATTTCCCAGCTTGCTAATTGTTGTGTGAACAATAGTATAGCAGAAAAGAAGTTTCTACCTTAGAGCACTGGTTCTACCTTCCTCATGCTGTGACCTTTAATACAGTTCCTCATGTTGTGGTGACCCCCAACCATAAAATTATTTCATTGCTGCTTCATAACTGTGATTTTGCTGTGGTTATTATTCATAATGTAAATATGTGATATGCAAGATATCTGATATACAATCCCTCAAAGGGATTGTGACCCACAGCTTGGGAATTCTTGTCTTAGAGCAATATTAATATCATGTTTAATAATACAAATCAAAAGGTGGATCAAAGTAAGACATGCAAGTACAGCTTTTAATATGCCACAATTTTTAAAACTGGAAAAATGTCACATGAACATCTCATATTTGAAGGATTCACAATATTTTAAAAATGAACAATATTAAAAATGAATACAGTGTGTATTTATGAAGAATGTATAAAATATATTTAAAAACAAAATATATGTAGGTTACTATGGAATTTGCAGGTGATATAATAAGCAAAAACTAAAGAAATACAAATTACATGAAATATATACATAATAGAAAGTTATTCTAACAAAGCAAAGGTCTGATATGTATAAGTAGCTTGTTTCTAGATTCCACTCCACAAGTTGCCGAAAAGAGGCAAAAAGTTTATTCTTAATAAAAGGGAAAACCAATAGTCACATGAAAAAGCATGTACAGCTTGAAAGTAATTCATATAAAAACACTGTCAAGAAGCTAGCAGTAGGGCTTAGCAGATGAAGACTCCAGCTCCCAAGCCTGACAGCCTGAATTTCTCCTCTGAGACCCATATGGTAGAAGGAAAGAACTGACTCCTGAATGTTGTCCTCTGGTGTCCACATATGCATCCCCACCTGTACATTCAAGTCAATAAGTAAATGAACAAAAAAGCAAAAAAGTGGTGATTTTAGAGCCAGTAGAAAGCAAAATAAGAACAATAAACCGTTCAGCAGAGGTTGTTGAACCTTCTAAACAAAAAGCCATTAGAATGTTCTGTCTCCTGGACTTTTCTAACTTTAAGGGACTTATCTACGTGGAAGTAAATAAGCTAAAAAAATTAAGCCAACAAGGAATCAATCTATTTATGCACAGTGAAAAATTGGAAATGATGCAAATTTCAAGTAGTAAAGGAATTTTTAAGCAAAATTAATTTAAAAAAATCTTGGGTCATTTGAAAAGACACTTTTAACCTGAGGGAATGTGAATGTCAGCATAGTAGAACTTCTCTATGAGATGGAGCTGAAATGTCATCTCCCTGTAACAGAGCCTTGCAATAAGAATATCAATATTTAGGAGAATACACTGTCCAGAACTTATTTTTTAAGATAAAAAAATTACCTTATGTTGGCTTGTAACCTTTCTCTACACCAAAAGGTCTAAGAAAACCCTTGGAGAGGCTTGAAGCTTTGAAGTTAGGGCTTAATTTATCCTCAGAGATGTAGCTAACCCTGACTGATGGGTTCCCTTGTCTTCCAGGAAGGAGAATGCAAGGGAAATGCCTAGGCAGACAGTTTTGAAACATCAGAGGCTATGTCCAGCCTCATCAGAGTGTAGTGTCAACTGAGAAGACCATAGAGGTAGAACTAGGGAGTATTTCAGCTGGCTAAGTGCCCTGATAGTAACAGAAGTAATAGGCGCTGGAGATGGATGGAGACAAGAATATGGTCCGGTGCTGAAGGACCCTGGTGTGGTCCTAGAGTACTCTGCATAGGTGTTAGGATGTGTGAAAATGCATTGTGAGTTGAAGAGCAACTGCAATTTATTTGTCCCACCGTCTTAGTTACTTTTTCTATTGTTGTGCTTAGTTTTAGATATCATGACCAAGACAACTTATAGAAGAGTTTATTGGGGCTTAAGGACCGAGTCCATGACCATATGCTGGGAAGCATGGTAACAGGTAGGCAGGCATGGTGCTGGAGCAGTAACTGGGAGTTTACATCCTTATCTGCAAGCAGGAAGCAGAGAGAGCTAACTGGGAAGACTGTAGGCTTTTTAAACATCAAAGCCCATTCCCAGTGATACACCTTCTTCAACAAGGCCATGCTTTCTAATCCTCCCCAAACAGTTCCACCCACTGGGAATCAAGCATTCAAGTATATGGGTCTATGGAGGTCATTATCATTCAAACCACCACCCCTACTCATGCTCCAGATCCACAGAAGGACAAAATGTATTGCCAGTTTGGGTGCCTGAGTACCTGGATTTGAATTCTTACTTTACCAATTATTAGCTATATAACCTCAAGATAGTCAGTCTTGCTGTGACTCAGTTTCCCTCCAGGAATAACACCAGTTGTTGTTGGCTCAACACTGTTACCTATTTTATTATGTTTCTGGGAGGATCAGATGCCTGGAACTCCCATTAATTGTGATTGTTATACTGTAACGTAACTGGTCATTATTACACACCTAGCAGAGTACCCAGGAGCACATCTTGGACATTTGGTAAAGGTTGAATCATATCTGTTGGAAATTTATAGCTAAACATTACTGAAATAGGTAAGGAAGCTTTAAACTTGGGAGAAGGGAGAAGGAGAGCCTTTAAGACATTCATACTGGAGATGCTGGGGTGTATCCTAAGCCTGCGAATACCACATGGGCGACCTGTCCAGTGTCTCCTTTTGCTGGAAGTCTGACAACAGGGCACTTCCTCTATGAATTGGTTCTAGTGAAGCAGGACTGCTCTTAAATAGAGTCATGAGACCACTGGTACTGAACTGTGGGGCCTCATGGACCCCACTGTGTGGGAGGTATGTTCAGAAACACATTCAAGAATTTAGGAAGTGGCTAGTGCTTTTCCTCCCCTTCCCAGGGTTGTCTATTGGTTGAGGGTGGGTGGTGTCAAAATTAAACCCTGATGTGCTTGCATTTTTCCTGGGAACAACTAGAGACTTGGCTGTCTGGGTGGTGGATGGGCTAGCAAATACAGAAACTGAGTGAAGGGGCCCGAAGGGGAGTGAGAAGTGTCTCCTGGGCACTTTTAGGAAGCTCTGCTGTATAATGTTCTCTGTAACCCCGTCTCCGTACTCCCAGGAGGATTTCATTAAAAACTGACATTTATTTTAAGATCTCTTTTGGAAGCCAGATTCAGATTTATTTGGAATGTTGTGCCTCATGGAATATTATGATCCTCAGTGTATATACAATAATAGTCCATGGGTATAGGGTTGTTTACTCATATAATTTTAAAATATTTGTTTTTATTTTGTGTGTATGAGTGTTTTGACTGCATGTATGCATGCATACTCTGTGTGTGCCTAGTGCCTGACAAAGCCGGAAGAGGGCACTGGAGCCCATGGGACTTTATTATGTGTGTGTGTGTGTGTGTGTGTGTGTGTGTGTGTGTGTGTGTGTGTGTGAGAGAGAGAGAGAGAGAGAGAGAGAGAGAGAGAGAGACAGACAGACAGACAGACAGACAGACAGAGAGACAGAGAGAGCGTGTGTGTGCCATGGCTCAAGTGTAGAGGTCAGAGGACAACTTTGTGGAGTTGATCATCTCCCTCCACCTTTATATAAGTTCCTGGGACCATCTTTAGGTTCTCAGGCCTATGTGACAAGTACTTTTACCTGCTGGGTGTCACACTTGCTTCTTATGTAATAATAATTTGGTAAACACCCCTGTATTGAGGAGCCATGATAAGAGATAGGGATACAGAGATAGTTAGGGTACAGCTCCACCCTCATATTGTCCACAGCATGCTGGAGAGACAGGCAAATACACATACAACAGGGAAATTCCATGTACAGCGATCACTGTATAGACTGAATGCCATAAAAAAAGTATGGGTCCAAGTCCCTGGAACCTGGGCACGTTCTCATACCCAGTGGGCTCTAAATACTCTCTCAGGAGACTTTATAAGAGGGAGATTTAATCAGAGAGATAAAATGATGTGATTAAAGATACGGCAATTGGAGTGGTGCACACTGAAGATGGGGAAGAGGTCCTACAACAACAGCAAAAAAATTCTATAGGCTTCTAAAAGTGAGATTAGAGAAGGAAACAGATTTGTCACCCAGGCTCCCTAGGGTAACCTTCCCTGTGACACCTTGATTTATCCCAGTGAGACTTCTGACTTCCAGAACTGCAGTTGTGTTAAGCCAAGAATTCTGAGATTCTTTGTTACAGCAGCCATAGTGAAGTAAGGGCATGGAATGGAATGGGTGTTCCAGCAGTCACGCTGTAGGGAGATGTCGTGCACTGAAGGCAGGTGTCAGAGGGAATTCAGAGAAGTGATGCCAACTCTTTCAATAACGGAGGCTGTCTGCAGAAAGGGAGCTAAGGAACTGCGCAAGTTCATGCATGCTTGTTGACTGAGCCAACATTTTTGGACATCTGTTCTAAATTAGGTCCTGCATTAGGTTTACTAGGATTTGAAGACAATGAAGGAGCTTCAAGGAGATGAGTGTCCAGGAGGGAGACTTCTCATAAAACTCCTGGCTTATTGTCATACTGAACCAGTTAAACTCTCTGGGTTCAAGTCCCTCTATGTCAATCATAAAAAGAGGTGGTCCACAGGATGTTAATAGACTGAGTAATGAAATACCTGGGTAATTGTTTCATAACTGTAAAGCATTATAGAAGTAAAAGATATTATAGAAATTAAGTATGAGAAAAATAAGACTTCCATCTTAATAGCTTCAAGGCACATGAGGAAGAGATAAATGCCATAGGATTCCTGGGGAGTGACAGAAGTGGCAGATGATGCCAGCTTCAGCCAAGGGCATCAGGAGCACTTCCTGGAGTCATGGTTAAGCAGACCATGGGAGGCACGAGTAAGTGGCAGAGGATCCTCACAGAATGTGAGTGTGGCTTGATGGAGGCAGGGCCCACTGTCACTGCCTGCCACTTCCCTAGGGGGCCCTGAGCCCCAGGAGATGAGGTGCAATGCTCCTGCTGGGAGGTTGTGTAAAGGCTGCCATCTTCACTCTTAACTCTCACATTTTCCTCCCAGTTTCCCAGTTTCTATCATCTCCCCCCAGACTGTCGCCTGGCTGCTTATTGCAATGTGTGAGGCCAGCCTGGTTGCATGACTGCAGTAAGCAATCTCTTTCAACACCAGGATGGAATTAATAGCGGAACTTCAGCTTCCATCCCCGTCTTGTTCTCTTTGAAACATCCCACTGTCCTTAAGAAAATAGTTCTTTTTGATTGTTGTTTTAATGAGAAAATTGTTCATTGTCAGGCCACGGGAAAGATGAAGAGAATAGTTGTTGGGAAGACAAGGCTATCATTTTAAGTCCAAAAGTCAAATGATATTTAAACTATGTTCTATTTGACCTCTGCTAATATTGTCAGATTATATTACATTATGTTGAGAAGTTACTGAAGAATGTTTTTACTGGAACAGATGGCTCTGTTCAGATTTTAGTCCCTGGTTAAAAATAATAATAATAATGAGGGAAATAATTGTTCTGAATGTTGTATTCTCCTTCTCCCAGGGCACGGGAGGTTACTGAAGGCCTTCTCTCTGCCATGTGTGCTCAGTGCTGGGCAGCCCTGTGCACAGTGCAGGCTAGGAGTGCTGGGGGAGCAGGTAAAGTTCTTGCACCTTGGTGTTTGAACTTGGAAATTAAAGGTTATGATTATTAAGGAAAATTGTAAAGCCCACAACCCTCTCTCCTTTATGTGTTCTCTCCTCCTTTTATGTATTCTGCCTGTTCATTGGCTGGAAGTCAGCCTCTTCCTCTTCTTCTTCCTCCTCCTTTCTTCCTTCTTTCGCTCCTCCTCCTCTGCCTCCTTCCATCCTCCTTCTGTCTTTCATGATCCCTCCTTCCCCTTCTGAACCCTTTTCTATGAGAGTGCTGATCTTTTATCCTATATTTCCAAGAAAGTTCAAATTTCAAATATTTTGTCTTTCATTCTCACATTAAATTCCAATAGAAATGCAAATATTTAGATAACTAAGCAACAGTTTTGAAGTATTTTTGTGTTCTTTGGTAATATAAACAGCAACTACTTGCATAGCATCATCCTCCCCCATTTAAATGAGAATGCAGAAAGTGGGGTGCAGTGGGGTTATATGGCTCATCCAAAGTCCTTTGGTCAGGTTTATTTTTTAAAGATTTATTTATTTTATGTATATGAGTACACTGCAGCTGTCTTCAGACACACCAGAAGAGGGCATCGGATCCCATTACAGGTGGTTGTGAGCCACCATGTGGTTGCTGGGAATTGAACTCAGGACCCCTAGAAGAGCAGTCAGTGCTCTTAACCGCTGAGCCATCTCTCTAGCCCAGCTTTTTGGTCAGATTTTGTAGCCTGAAGTCAGCCATCATCTCTCCCACTCCTCAAATATACATTTTTTTTGGTTTGTTTTTTTTCTGAAAACTTTGCTGCGTCTGTTTCACACTAATGGATAGAAGCAGTCATGGTCACATGTCCATTGAATGCTCCTCTGTGCTGGTCTCCTACATAGAAGCCCATCCTGTGATCATGGATTAGCTTCTTAGCTCAGAAAGGCATAGGCAGATAAGAACGGAAAGACAGTTATAAGAGAATAAGATTTGGAAAAGTGTTCATAATTATAACATTAAGTAAATGGTGCATATATTATGGTATTAACTATATCTATATCTATGATGTATATGTATATGAAAAAACACTGAAACACTGTAATACAGTAAGAAAATACAGTAGTTGACATTGGTTACTTGTAAATGGTGGAGTTAAGATTTTCTTTTTCTAGGCTATAGCGCAATGGAAGGATTTCTTTCTTGAACCCAGAACTCAACAATAAGGCTACTATGGCTCTAAAGCTTATCCTGGAGTTCTCCTGGCTCTGCCTTCCACATGGGGATTGCAGGTGGGCCTCCATACTGATCGAGCAGTTCTGGATTCTGTGGGTTCAGCGATGCAAACTCTGTCCTCACACTTGTGAGGCAAACACTAGCCACTGAGCCAATGCTCTAGTCCTCGTCTGGCTTTTCCGTTGAACTGCCCCCACTTCTGCTCGGTCCTTGTGACTAGCACTTTTCTGTGACCAAAGTGACCATTCAGAGGGATCAAATAACCAGTGACCAACCAGGAACTGACTAGCAATTTGTTCTATGGTCACACTGCTTACTGTGATGAAATCTTACCTCAAGGTTGTATTCTGTGGCCCTGTGAGATGTCTTCAGAAAACTTACAACTTCACTCACAGAAATACAAGTTTTATAAAATATTTTGGTTGATTATGAAATTGATATAAATATATTATTGCTAGCTGGAAAACATGGAAATAATAAAGAAAAAAATCTCCTGCAATTATAAATCTTGGTAATTGTCTCTACTAATACAACTTTTTTTCTTTGTAATTTATAGTTCCTTCTGCTTTTTTTTTCTATATTTAATTTTTTTTCAAGATGGGGTCTTACTTTCTGGTCCTGCTTAACATGTAACTCATTAGATAGCCCAGGATGACCTTGTGAACACCTATCAATCCTCCTGCTCTTAGCTTCCCAAGCACTGGGATTATAGGTCTGAACCATTATGCCCAACTTCAGTGAAACAAACACAGTACACTTACATATTTTTATTAGTATATGCATGTGTGTGATGCATATGTATGTGGTATGCATGTGGAGGTCCCAGGCAAGTTTGTAGAGTTAGCTCTCTCCTTCCATTTCTGTGGGAGTCTCTGGGATCAAACTCCTGTTACCAGCTGCAGCAAAGTGCTTTTGACAAGTGAGCCATCTCACTAGCCCCTTATGCTTTGTGGGTTCCCACTCTTTCTTTAACATTGTAAATATTTCTTCCCTCATGTCACACAATATTCTTTGAAAACTCTTATCAATGATGACTGCATAAAATTCCAGTGTAATGATGAACCAGCCTTCTATAATGGTTCTTCCAACATCGGAAAGTAAGCTATTTCTATCTGGAATGTCCTATATACTCCAGACCAGAGAACAAACAGCATCTATGAAATGTTCTTGTAAGAAAAGTGAATATTGAATCTGCTTGTCTCTAAATCTAACTTCCAAGTAGTATGATAGGAAATATGGGTAGCAGAAGAACATGCTAGAGACATTAGGGAGTACAGACTCTTGGAGACGCTACAAAACAAATAGATTATATTTTTGTTTTGCAAATAAACTACCAGGGACAAAGAAATGGATAAAACTTTTGAATGAAAAGAAGTTTAAGAGGCTCCAACCAGTTGCAGCTTATGAATGACATTTGGGTACACACTTAAACTCTAAAAACAATGTTTGGTTGTTACATTAATGTATTGTTAATCTCTTTAAAAGTGATAAGAGCATTGTGAGTATGCTTTTAAAAATGAGTATGTTTTAAGGACAGATACCAAAAAGTTTCATTTGAATGTATGTATTTAGGATCTGATTCAAAAATATAATTGGTGAGACATAGGGGCTTGTCATGGGAAAGGGCTCTGTCATTCTGGTCACAAACTGAAGATAAGTAATGGGTGCATGAAGGTTTATTCTGCTTTCTCTTTACTTTGCTTTAGGTGCGATGCTTCCCATAACTGACAGTTAGAAAAAGGATGAAACAACATGGAAGTCAGCATCTTGGAGGCCAGTCACTGGTCTGCTCTGTGGGGACAGATCCTGAATAGGACAGAACTCAAGCGTAGCCTTAGCTCCACAGTTACTAATGTCTCTGGACCACTTAACCTCTGAACTCATCCTCACTTTTCTTTTTCTTTTCTGGTGGTGGTGGTGGTGGTGGTGGTGGTGATGGTGTGTGTGTGTGTGTGTGTGTGTGTGTGTGTAGAGTAGCCAGAGGAGGGTGTTGAATGTCCTCTGTTATTCTTGCCTTATTCTCTTAATACAGGGTCTCTCACTGAAATGAGTTTGTTGTGTTGGCTAGATTGTCTGGTCAGCAAAGTCCAGCTGTCCTTTTGTCTCTGCTTTCCACAGTTCAGGGTTTCAGGTAAACAGACAGCCACATCAAGATTTTTACATAGGTTCTGCACATCAAGGTTTTTACATAGGTTCTGGGGATCTGAACCCAGGTCCTCATGCTTGTACAGTGAGCATTCTTACCCACTAAGCCATCCTCCTGCTGTCCCAACATCCTCATGGTTATAAAACCTCTCGGGGTTGTGTTGAGAAGGAAACATGATGCTATCTGGGATCGTACTTGGGAAACTGGGGGAACTTGGGTATTTTAAGTTATGTGTGGAAGATGGAATAAGGTGGAACAAAGGTATGCACCTCTCTCTCCTCTAGTGGTTGGGGCTCCTCAGCCCCCCACCCCAACCCCGAGATAGGGTTTCTCTGTGTAGCCCTGGCTTTCCTGGAACTTGCTTTGTAGACCAGGGTCCATTTGAAGTAAAGATCTGCCTGCGTCTGCCTTCCAAATGGAGATTAAAGGCGTGTACCACCACGCCTGCTGGCCCTCAGCTTTTATGGATTGCTCCAGTGACTCTGCCATTTCTTTCATTTTGTATTTGAGTTCTTTACTAGTGGCTACTGTTAGGTCTCAGGAGGTCCGTATATCCAGACCTGAGCTCAAGCTGGACTATGGAAGGATTTCTGGATGATATTGGTACAACAATCCAGTTTCAGTTCAAATCCATACCCACTATGGTTTTCTAGTATACAAAACCTTTGTTCATAAAGGCTCTGCTTCTGCGCCCCCAACCCACCCATCCCCATCCCCACTCTTTTGGTGGTGATAAAAGCATTGGGAATTTCCTTTTTTTTAAAAGTTAAATAAGAAAATTGTGTAATGCATTTTATATTTACCCTTGTCATTACTCCTGACTCCTTTATCTCTTCATATGGTTTTAATTTACTATTTAGTGTACTTTCATTTGCTCCTGGAAAACTCCCTAGGTATTTCTTAAAAATAAGATTGGCTTAGTAATAAAGTCTGTTTTTTGTGACTAATTTGTTCACTTTGAAGACTAATTTTGATGGGCATAGAGTTGTTGGTTGATGGTCTTTTCCTCTCAGAATTCCAAATATGCTATCTCACTATTTTCCAGCCTCTGTGAGTTAGGAAAATCAGCTGCTAACCTATCTGAGGATCTTGGTACTGAAAGAGCCTTTTTCTTTTGTTAAGTCTGTCTTTCAAAAGTTATTATGATGTTTCTAGGTCTGGATTGCTTTGAGTTTATCCTCCTTAGAGTATGCTGAGCTTATATGTGTAGACTAAAATCTTTATTCACATTAAGAAAGTTTTCATGTATTTAAAAACTACTGTTTTCTGTCCTTCATCTCCTGTCCTTTGAGTTCCGTCATGAGCCCATTGGTCTCGGTGGTTATGTTCATTTTTTTCCCTGGCTATTTATTATTTCCCTTTTCAGAGCTCATCTGGCTTACCTTCAAGTTCACTGATTCTTCTAGCTGTTCGTCTGCTATTGAGACTTTAGGGGAGAATTTTAATTTTAATTGTTGTGCTCTTTCTTCAATCCCATAATTTATTTCTGCCATTTAAAAAGATTCTCATCCTTACTGATATTCTTCATTTGGCGAAACACAGCGCTTGCCTTCCATCTTAGTCGTTGAGACGCAGCTCCCTATGATCTCTGAGCATGTGCAGAGTATAGCTTAAAGATTTGTTTAGTCAGGCTGTGCCCAGGCTTCCCTGGGGACAGACGCAACTCTTTACTTTGCCCCTGTGTGTAGGCATACTCCATTACATTTTTACATGTCTCGTAGACCTTTTCTCTTTTTACATTTATTATGTGTGCACCCAGGTATTCATGTGCTAAAAGTGTTAATATGGAGGTCAGAGAACAGAGAACTTCTGGGTTGGTTCTCTCCTACCAAGTGGATATTCCAGGAATGGAGCTAAGATTGTCAGGCCTGGTCAAAAGTACTTTTATACACTAAGTCTTCTTAGCAACTCTCAAGGCAGACACTTAATATAATGGAGGGAAACCAGGGTTTGCTGTTATTGCTGCTGTGTAAAATATTCTGAGCATAACACAGGACTTGAGCTAAAAGGTCTTCAAGCCCAAAGTTCTTCAGAGAGGACTTCCTACATGTTGGTGTGGAACTCATCTAAGGAAAGCCCATGGTTTGAGACCCTAGTATATTAGGTAATGATGCCTTTTAAGGGTCCCAAAATACCATAGTAAGATCCTATGGTATCCCCAAGGCCCTGCAATCTATAACTTTTGGCTTGTTTCCTCAGAATTACTAGAGCATGTTGAGCTTCAGATGTCAAGTTCAAAGATCCTAATCCATGCCTGGGCAACCTTCTCTTAATCCATGCTCAGACCAAACAAGAATGATGCCCAAACTGCTTCAAGCTGGAATGATCAGTTCCTGGGACAGTAATTAGCCAGGGGTATCAGAGGTGTCTGCTGTAGATAAGGTCACAAAAGCTTAAAGGAAGTCAGGAGTAATGGTCAAGAGAGATCTTTCCTGGGAAATGGAACACCTAGGAGGGCTCCTCTTCCTTTCCTGGTGAATTTGGGGTTAGTAGTAAGATAATGAGAGCAGGGGTCTGTCATAGGTGCCTCAGGCCATTTCCAGACTGTACAATTCATCTGAGAGGAACACAAAGACAACACTAAGGCCCTCCAACCCCTAGCCCCATCAGCTGTTCCAAGCTGAGATCTGTGCAAGAAGCACCTATGAAATGGCTACTTGGGTACAGTGTTGTCACAAGAGTGTGGGATTTGAATACTGCCAGGCCTGGGTTTAACTGCAGGCTTTGGCACTTAACCACTGTGGTGAGTTGGCTGAGTTGTTAAGATTCTCTGAGCCTTAGTTTCTATATTGGACAAAGAGGATATTAGCCTTTGGTTTGCAGGACTGTAGTAGGGGATTGGATTGCATTTTTAAAGAGTGTGTCACACATACCTGGTAATTAGTAAGTATTTTTCTGGCCCATCTTGTTGGCAGTCTTGGAAAAGAAGGAAGAATAAACCACTTCCTCACTTCATATAACCTTTCTCTACAGCCTTCTCCACCTTCGTCTCCTGAAAGCCTGGCTTAGGGTCCTTATTATGAGTTGTCACCGCGCTTTAACTTCTTACCTCCATTTGTACTTGATGACAAGAGACTTAGCTGGGTAGTCTGTGACTTTTAAAACAATGTATGCCTTTAAATTTTTTCTTCTATATACTTAAATTTTTAAATTACATGTGTGCATATGTGATTTTGTATGTGTGTGTGTGTGTGTGTGTGTGTGTGTTTATGAGAGAGAGTGAGAGCGAGATATGTGTGTAAGTCCAAGGACAACTTGCAGAAGTTGGTTCGTGGGAATCCAACTCAGGTTGGCAGGTTGAACCTAACCAAAATCTTAGCTCTCTTTATATTTCAATTTTTCCCTTAAAAGGAGCAAGTTGTGTATGGGTGGATTAAGTGATTTGCAGGCAAGAAAGATTGATAAAAGCAACTTGTTTATCAATATCATCTTCATTGTGTCTCTCTTTCCTCTTCTGGCTGTTCCCGGCAAGGATGCTTAAGGATGCTTGAGGATGCTCTTTTCTTAGCACTAGGTTTTCCTTGAGCTCACTCTGCAGCACTATGCTCTGTGTTTCTCCCTTCAGCTCAGCAGCCTTCTGTTTAGGAGGCTACTTGCCTCTTGAGTCAGAGTTCTTCCATATCTCCCCATCTCTTTGCAGCAGTCACCTGTAAATGGGCTGGGATGTTCTTTGATTTTAGTGTTGGAATCAGAACAGAAAAAGAAAGCTGAAGGAGGAGGTTTCTTGGATATATTGGGATCCTTAATTAAACTTTTTTCTTTTCATAATACTAGAGACCAAGCCCTGCATGCTACGCAGGTGCTTATCATTGACCTACGACCTCAGCCTTCCCATGTAAGAGGAATATAGGCCCCTCATCTCTCCCCTCCCTCCCACCCTTCATCCTCTCTCCCTCCCTTCTTTCTTTCTCCCTGTCTCTCTTCTTTGCCCCTCCCCTCTCTCTTCAATGTTTTGAACTCACTAATGTAGCCTAGACTGGCCTTGAACTTGTGATCCTCCTGATTCAGTTTCCTCCGTGCTGGGATTACAGGCATGCATCACCATGCCCAGATCCTAGTTTTCATGTCTCCTTCCTAGTGGCCGTGCGATGTCTTCGGATTTTTCCTCTCTTGGAAAATATGCTTGCACTTTGGTGTCAAAAGCATAGGGTATTTCTTCTTGCACTCCCCCTGGTGACTTTGCATTATGACATTTGCTCTTGCTTTATAGGACCCTTTGTCTTTGCTCTTTCTTCACTGAGAAGGCACTGAGTCCACTCTTCACCCTTCAGCGCGGTCTCCCCGGAACTCAGTGTACTGCAGTGGCTGTTATAACCTCTTCAGACTTCCAGCTACTAGTCATGGTGCTGAGAGTCTGGACTCTAAACAGAGCCACGGGGCTCAGCCTGTGGGATTTTCTGTGGTCTGTGGCAGCTGAGGTGGAGAGAGCCAACCACTCTATGTTCAGTCGCTGGCATGAGCTACTCTGCTCCCTCAGCAATTCCAGCATCCAGGACAGCAGAGTCTGGTTACCCGCTACCCTCAAGAAACTAAAAAGGAAACCCAAGGAACAAATGTGCTTCACTGGAAGAGGGGCCTACCCTGGGAAATAGGGACTTTCCTCCAGAGCTGCACAGTCACTACCCACCTCCACTAACTTCAGAGCCTTCTATAAGGGGCCATGGGACGCCCACCAGTGTCCCCTCTACCCTCTTGCTGAGGCCTGCAGTCTGCAAGAGGTTAACCTCAGGTTTCTTCCTAGTTGCTTCTGATTCATTTTCCTGCCTCTGGCCGGATAGAGGTTTAGGGGTTTGGCTGGGCCCTGCTTCTTAGATCTCTAAGCTAGAGTTCTTGACTCTGCCTGTGAAACAGCCATGGCCATAATGAAGGGTACTTTACCTTCCAGCATTCTATCAGTCCCGCCCTCCAGCCATAAATCTCTAGTTGCACAACCTCAGATGGCTCACCTAGGGTAGAACTCTAGCTCTGACACTTAGCTGGCAGGCCCTGATGGCCCAGTATGTGCCCAGAGGGTCACACTTAAGTCACTGAGGTGTCTTGACAATTCTGGCACCTGGTACCTGAGCCTCACCCTGAGATTCTGATTGTGTAGATATAGGGCAGGGTTTAGATATCAGGATTTTGGAAACAACCCAGATAATCTGCATTAAGCCAGGGTTGGACACCTCTCTTCTAAAACGTTGTCCATTATATTGCCCCAAACAGGAAAGACACTGTTGTCTCAGTTTTGCCAGGGCGTGGGTGTTTGTGCCTACCAGGACCTTTACCTGCTCTGGTCCACCCTGCAGATCTCCCCAACGAAGTCCATATCATTGGTTTCCCTCTACTTCTAATAGGAAGGTCTAAGGCCTTGCATGCAACTGCAGCTTCCCTTCCTACTAGGCTTGTCCACTTTCCAGCCTACCATTACCTAAATACCTCAGCACCCTACTGGACCTGCCAGTTCTCCCTCCCCTGGACAGCCGGGCTCTAAGGTCCTTGAGATAGATTGCTCCTTTCAGACCCCTCGGGCCCTTGGAAAGAGCCCAACCAGCCATTTTCCCAGGCTGGGCTGGGCTGGGCTTGAGGTGGCGGGGTGAGGGTAGGGGTGGCAGCCAGGCCTGAGGTTTGGCTGCTCTCTGTCCTTTTCCTATTAAACAGATATGCAGATGAATGCCTTTGGACACCCATAGTACAGAAGGCTTTAGAAAAGGACTGAAACCCGGAGAAAACTTTCTCTAAGCACCTTGAAAAAAATCTCAGAGCCAGCTCCCTCCCACTTACTGTTGCTGCCACGCCCCCAAAAACTTTTCCCATGACTCACACGTGGCAGCTTGTGCACTTCTTTTATTATTAAATATAAAAGCAGCTTCCTATTTTTTAAATAGATATTTAAATGACCTTATATAAAATAATTCACCACTTCCAAGTATAAAAAACGCAGTCTCACAGTTCGTGAGGCAGAGCTCCCTCAGGGCTTTCTCAGAGGAAAGAAGGGGTTCCTATGCACACAGGGGAGGCTCCAAAGGTCGATTAGGGGGCCCTCCTGCTCCGATGTAACCAGGCACCACCCACAAAGAGCTTCCTGCAATGGGTTGGATTTGCTCTTCTGTATTTAATAATAAATGTTTAAGGTGGAGGGGTAGGAGAATGCCTTTTTTTTGTTTTGTTTCTGTGTTTTTCTTTCTATTTTAAAATATGTATTTTCTAGCATGGAAATTGTCTGTAACTAGAAGGCTAGGTAAGCTCCAGTGTCCTCCCCCTGCTGTCTCAGGATAGGGTTGGTGGAGCCTACGGACCACTCTCCTCCCAGATCCAGGGACTGAAAGATTATTGACCCAGTAGCCAGGGAGGGCAGGGAAGGGGGACACAGCAGCATAAAGAGACCAAGGGGCAAGTGAGAGCCCTGTCATCTGTCACCCATGCCCAGGTCACCACAGGCAAGCCTGACCCAGGAAACAGAGGGCATCTGAGCGAGTTGGAAGTAGGCAACCCTTTTTTTTTTTCTTGACACTTCTCTAGACCTGGCTTGCTTGGCTAGAGATGGCAGGGTGGGGTAGGTGAGACTGGGAGGGTACCTTTGTCTACCTGGGTCAGGTCTGGAGAACAAAGGTCAGAAGAGGGTGGGGCTGGAGCATGGAGCTCAGTCTCCAGAGCTCGTGACAGGACAACCTGCTCAGCACCAGGCGTCAGACAGCGGGAAGGAGGCTGGCTGAGGGGCTGGAGTATAGAGATCAACTTCAAGCTTAGGGGTACACACATATTTTCAAGACCCATTCTCATTCATAGCTCTGCCTGTGGCCCTTGTCTCTGCCTCCCCTTCCTCTCTCCCTTCCGCTAGTCACTTCCCTCCTGGGAATGTCAAAGTGCAAGATGCAGAAACCTGGGCAAGGAACACAGCCTAAAGACCAGCTCTGACTGGTAGCCCAGGCGGTTCTCCCACAGTGTCACCCTGGACAATCAAAGGCTGAGGCAGGGGAAGGTCGGGGCTCAGGGGCTCCCTCAGTCAACATGTGAGGCCCGCTCAGTGCAAGAAGCCGAGAGAGGCTGAAGGAAGTGGGAGAACATTCGGACGGATGGTCGCTCATAGGGATGGATGGGACAGGCTGTTCAGCAGGCAGGTTCAGTATTCACAGTGCAATGGCTTCCTTCATGAGGGGTGCCTCTGCTGGGCAAAAGAACTCTGGCAGGGGCTATGGGCAGGAGAAGATGAGGCTAGAGCTCGATCTTCCTCTTGGCATCATGAGCCAGGTCAGACAGGTCCTGAGGGCAGGGCTGGTCTCCCTCCTTCCTGGCTATCAGCAGAGGGCACTTAGGCAAGTTGAGGGTGTAGACCCTTTAAGCTGTCTGCACAAGCAGCCAAAGGCCTCCTCTTCCCGTCTTTTGGGCTGAGTGCCTTTATGCCTTTACAGGAAATCAGGCCGATGCTGTCCCACCCTTTGAATGTCAGGCTCTCTTCTTGGGAAACAGGTCCCTGCCTGTCCATGTTGGGATTCCTTGGTACCAGTTGGGTCTTCTGGGCACAGAGCTCTTCTGCTCCTTCTCATCTGTCCTGGTCTCCCATGGGCCATAGAGGCTAGTGGGTCCCTTTCCAGGGTCTGGTTTTGAGAGGAGGGAGCAGCCCCTAAGGGAAAGGGTCCTGAGCTGACGAGCTGCCCTTCCTCAAATGCAGGGGGCCTCCAGGGCCCACAATAAATAGTGGCAGTATGTGGGGGCATCCTCCAGCCCTCTCTCTTTAGTTGAGAGTCTAAGGATTAGGGTGGAAAGACCCCATCAAAGCTGCTCTCATCCAGTCTTGGTAGGCAGGAGCTCTGGTAGTGGCAGGCCACATTCCCAGGAAGACGGCAGGAGAGGGTAGTGGTGGACGTTCCCATAATGTCTCCTTCCATAAAGAGATAGTCCTGTGTACCCAGCTGTAGGGGAAAGAAGGGAAGAAGGCTGGTCAACGGGGGGGAGTATGGGAGGGTCGCTGAGGACATAGTTGGGGGAGGTGTGGCATTCCTGTGGGTTGTTGGCTGGCTTCAGGCAAGACTTCCTCTGGCCCTCTAGGCGACCCCAGACACCACAAAGACACCAGGCAGCTTTGCCTGGCAGCATTCCAAGCCTTTGGACAGACTGGCCTCACCTCCTACCTCTCCTCCTGGGGGAGTAGTGACCACAAAATGAGGGACTAGCACTGGTGGAGGTCTAGGCCAAGAGAGAGAGGGTTTATTGCTCAAGAAGACGGGAGCAGGGAACAAGCTCTTGAATGTCCTACTAGGCTACTCCTCAGGTAAGGCCATCTCAGTAGTCTTAGACCAATGATCTAAGGTAATCTCGGTCAACTCTGGCAAAGAATTTTTCATAGCCACCTCCATATCATTCCTTAGAGGGGGTCTGCACAGAAGACACTTGGGCAAAGGCAATTGAATAGAACGAACTCAGGCTTGAGGGGCAGAGGGTAGAGACAATGCCAGGAAAAGGGAGGGCTTGCCCTGTCAACAGGCATGCTCAGCCCGAATAGCCTAGCCTCCTCCCAGATGGGATGAGGGACTTGCCTCTTGTCATCCATGGGAGCCAGGGCCCTGCCTTCTCCCCACCCACCCCCATCTTTGTCCCCTTGCCCAGCATCCTCAGAACTCTTTGTTCCACAGCAGAAATCCCCTGGACTCCAGCCAACAGTTTGACTTTGGACCCTGTGTGGTGCCTCCCCAGTAATGTCCATAGCCCCAGTGGTCAAGCCTGTGATGGGTAAGGAAGGAAGATGAGACCTACAGCCTTTGGCCCCCAGCCTATTCCCATGCTTTGAATAGGAAACAAGAAGGAACTATAAACTGGACATGAGCCATGCTGGTACAGTCAGGCCATAGGCCTATGGGGAAGAAGGCCCCAGAGGGCATGCTTTAGCCTCTGACCCCACTCCCAGCTTCCTGGGGCCGAGGGCCTGAGTTCTCTGCAGCTTAGTGTCCTTCCCTTAGTCCCCACTTCTGTGTGTCCTACTCATCTCCTTGTCAGAGTACTGGTCAATCAGGACACAGGCACTCAGTCCCCATAGGCTCATTGAACCTTGAATGGGGATCAGTTTAGATCTGAGCCAACTGAGTGAAATCTTGAAATCCTTAGGTGAGCAACTTGAAATCTTGGGCAGGTCTAGGAGTTAGGAGGCATGGGAAGGACAATTGGGTACAGAGAAACCAGGGCTGAGGGCAAGGTCATACAGGTGGCAGGGAGAAAGAAAACTGGTGGCCCTTGGTAAGGTGACACAGCACTGAGCCCCAAAGTCCCCAGCAACCTTTACTCTCTGATTCAGTTCGGAGGGGCTCTGTGTCCTTCTTGCAGCTGTTCCAGTGTGCCAGCTAATTCATCTCACCCATCTCCACCACACTACTGCCAGGTGGGTCCCCAGGATTCTAGATATGAGTTGTTGCTTGCTTTAATCCAGATAAATCTCCCTGGTTCTGAGCATCTGAGATTTCCTCTGTCTGGGGAAGGGGCTTAGACACATCATCTTACACATGGGACAGTTTGCTTACATGCAGCAAAGGGGTATAACTGGAAACTTCAACGGATCACACAGCTAGTTTGCCATCCAGTCAGTTAGCAAATCAATTAAGGACTCTGCCAGCTAGTTAGCCAATCAGCTCATCAATCAAGAACTAGTCAGTTAAGTAGTTACCAGCTAGTTGGCAGAGTAGTCAGTTAGCCAACTAGCTGGCAACATGAGTTGATTAGTTAGCTGGTTAACTGGTCAGCCAGAAGGCTGGTCATTTAGAGAAATCTGGCCAGGGTTAGTTGGTGATTCAGATCTGAAACCAGCTACCAACATTTACCAAGTTTTTGACAAGGATGGACTGTCAAGGACTGCCTGTACTAGAATCCTGGATCGAAAATGAAGTGCAGAAAAAAAAAATAGAAGATAGTTCCTGCCCTCTAGGGGCTTACAATCTTCTTAGTAGTGCAAAATTTACATATACACATAAAATATGATTTAAAATACATAAAACAATATCCAAATGTGTGCGGATTGATATAGCATTAGCCATATACAACAGAGCAGAAGGGGTATGGATTAAAGAACAACCAGAGGAATGTGGAGTATTTCAGGAAGGGAAGGCTTCCCAATAGGCTGGTGTGGGTGGGCGTAGAGAAGAAGAATACAGGTCACATCTCCACCAATATTGTGGGCAAGGACAACAAAAGACACACATCAATGTGTAGGGGACCCAACCAGGAGTTATAAAGTGGACCAAATTAGGAGCCAAAACAATTTCAGTAGGCTCAGGGCATGGGCAGAAAAACAACAAAGAGTTTTCACAAGGGTGAGCACCGACTACACTTTGGCTAAAATGGTTAAGTGTCCACGTATAGGAGTACAGGATGGCGAAGGTCTGCTGGACAGAGGCTCACGGGAAATAGAACTGGGGTTTTTAATAGACTACAAGCTCAACATATGACAATATATGATGCAGCTGTTAAAACTAATGTGATCTTAATCTGCATGAGTAGAAGAGTACTGTCCAGATCAAGGAAGGCAACCGTCCCACTGTACTCTGAGCTGGTCAGACAACATCTGGAGTACTGTGTCCAGGGCTGGGCGCCACATTTTCAGAGGGACATTGACAAACGAGTGTGTCCAGGATGGTGAGGGGTCTGAAAACCATATCATATAAGGAATGTTTGAGGGGCTTGGCCACACTTAACATAGAGAATTCTAAAAGGGGACATGAATAGCTGACTTTAAATATCAGGCCTCATGAGAAGAGAGAGGACTGGTTGGGGAAGGGGAGAAAGGAAGGCAGCTTTGCCCACATAAGGAAAGAATTCCCTGTGTTGTGACCCCAGTTGTGTGTGTTGTTGAGCAGACCGGCATGCACGGAACTTGGCTGGAACTGGGAGTGTGTATATGTGCAGGAAGCTAGCTGACTCCCTGTGGGGGATGCAAAGTAGCCCTTTTAGGCTGGGACACTGGGCCAAATGACCTCTTGATAGCTCTCCCAAGACTAAATTTCTATGGCACCATGATCCTAAATCAGGGAGGCAGCAATAACCTTGGCTTGGGAACAGGACCAGATAAGGCACAGTTTGGCAAGAAAAGGATACTGAGGAGCTCAGGGCTCAGCACCAAGCTGGAAGTGCTTGTATTTGAAGGGGGCTGGCGGCCATGCAGTGGCTAATGAAAATTCTCCAGGGTGGTAAAGACCTTTTAAAAGCCTCATTAGAGAAGGAGGAATGTGCTTTGGGATCAGATGTAGCAACAGCAAGAATAGAAACATAATGCAGAGGTTGCAGTAACTGGTCCAGGGAAGGGATTCAGAAGCAAGGGGAGACATGAGGCCTGGAAGAGAGGGGCCTAGCTAGACCTGATGATGAATGAATGGACTCGTGAGTGGGACAGAGGAAAGAAAGCTAATGTGTGGGCCTCCTGGGAGTCAAGTGATTTCTACAACAGGGGTGGGTACCTGGAGATAGTTCTTTTTAAGGGATAGAGAGATATAAAAATCAGAGCCTTACCTTAGATTCCTTTCTACACTGGCAGTTCCACCTGCCTGTCCTCATCCTGGGTCAGGGAGCTGCAGGCAGAACACAGGGCTGACATAAGACTTCAGCAGGAGCATGGAACTGAGGGGACCTCCTAGCTTACCCCCGACCCTGCACAGGGGTTCCATCTCTGTGAGATTTAGAAGAGCCAGAACTGCCCAACTCTAAGAAGAAGTCATGAGAAAGCTCCACTGTCATGGGAAGAAGAGAGGCCCTTCTTTCTTGGTACCCACCCTGCTCTGCAGCTCTATTTCCTTAGGGCAAGGGAGAGACGCCTCTCTTTCAATCTAAAGGGGAAACAGGTCCCAAGACAGACATCCAGTGACTACCATAGCCCCACTCCAACTGCTCACCTGCCCTCTGGTCGCCCCACAGAAGAATCCAATGTCTGAGGGTCTCGATGGCCCTGAGAACAAGAAAGATTTATCTCACTGAGGTGCTGGCGTGCCCCCAAGTGTCACTGAGAGAGTTGCAAGAATTCCTCCCACTACTCCAAAGCATGCACAGCCGAGGGAGATTCCTGGGCCTCTGAGGATGGGCACTCCTTCCCCTGTCCCCCCCCCAGGTAGAACACCACCTGTGGGCCCTCAGGCTCCCAGGACAGCACTCCTACCCCTTCCTCCTCTCTCCTACTTGGTAGTTCAAGAATAATCTCTCTCTCTCTCTCTCTCTCTCTCTCTCTCTCTCTCTCTCTCTCTCTCTCTCTCTCTCTCTCTCTCTCCCTCCCTCCCTCCCTCCCTCCGTCCCTCCCTCCCTCCCTCCCTCCTTCCCTCTCACTTTTTCAAGACAGGGCTTCTTTGTGTAACAACCCTGGCTGTCCTGGCACTCTTGTAGATCAGGCTGACCTCGAACTCACAGAGATCCACCTGCCTCTGCCTCCTGAGTTCCCAGCCAAGGAGGCTGGAGACCTCTTAAATGTGTTTGTTTGTTTATTTGACAGAATCTCTCTATGTAACTTTGACTAGCTTAGAACTTACTTTGTCGACCAGAGGCCTGCCTGTGCCTCTGGATTGCTAGGGTTAAATGCAGCTCCTGATTCTTGAAGCCACACTCCATCACTACCTTTTACCCTTTGAGCTGTCATCCCCACCTTCCAGTAACTACATAACCTATTGGGACCTGGTCAGCCTTCAGCCTGTACCCTACCCAGCCTTTGTTCTGCCCCATAGGATGTCCTCCTCTCCTGGAGTTCTCCTTACCCTCCGCTTCCACCTGTAGAACAGGAGGCCTCCGACAGCCAGCAAGACTAGGATGATGCCCGGTACCAGCAGGTGGAAGACAGACTCAGGGATCTGGGGGTCAGAGGATCCCTCATACTGCTTCACATGGCCTGTGTCAGTCAAAGGAATGGAATTAAAACGGGCCACAGGCCTGGCTGCCCCCGCACTTGCTGGTCCTCCTTCCAGCTCTGTGGGGCTCCTTCGACCCCTGGTACTTCTCTTGCCCTCGAGCTCCCCAAGGGGCAGTACAATGCCCCAAGAGTGGCTTTTGGGAAGCAGTAACTGAGCAAGGGGGGTGGCTGAGTTGCTGACTCGTTGGGGATTCGGTGTTGCAATATGGGGAGAGCGTGGCTCCTGGTGGTCTCCACGCTGTGTAGATGGACCATCTGTCTTCTCAGGAGTATTATTCTGTGTCTGGTCAGTGGGTCTCATAGGGTTCACCTCTGTCAATGGCTGTTGGTCCTCTGTTGATTTAGGGAATGGAGATGCTGAGAGGGCCCTGGATCTGTCAGTCTCTTCCTGGATGCTGCCCCCTGCAGGCTTGGAAGGGGAAAACTTCGCTTCCTGGGCCAAAAATCCCTCACTAGCGTCTCCAGAGGCTTCTTCTAGGACCCAGTTAGTGTCCAGTGAAGATTCAAGACTGTCTTTCACTCCAGGGACGGGTCCCCCCGCGGAAGGATGAGGTTGTGAGTCCTCAGTGAGTCTGTCCCCATGGTTTGGTTGCTTTGGTGACTTGAGGGTCTGGCAGGTACTCCTGGGTGGTCGCTGCTTGGCACTGCCTGGGTCCTCTATGCGAAGGGGAAGCTCACTGGGCAAGAGGGAGCTGCCCTCTGTCCTCTGAGAATCATCCCAAGCCAAGCCAGCCAGAGGGGCCATGGAGGGGGCGGGGGGCTGGTGAGGGGAGGCAGAGGCCAGGTCACTGCTAGGGGTGGCTTTAGGGTACAGGCAGTTGCAATCAGGCTTGGTCACCACATCTGAAAGAACCACAGAGAAGGGGAGAGAGAAAGATGGGGAGGAGATAGAGTCACCAGCCTCCAGCACAGCTTCCCCAGAGGGGCTAAGAGGGGGATAAGGCCCCGGGGCATGGGAAGGGGTCCCTCTTCTAACACAGCCCTGGGGCTGGGGAGAGGGCAGGACAGTAATAAACGATCATGACACAACTCAGGCAGGAGGGATCAATATGCAGGGTATCATGGACTAGGAACCAAAAGCAAGGTACAGACAAACAGAGCAGGGCTTGGGGCAAGGAAGACCACAGGACAGTGTACTGGGGCTCTAGGGCCAGAGGCCAAGCCAGGGGTTAGCAGCACCCAGACCAGGGGGCTGAGCAATAGCTCCTGGATTAACACAAGACACTCGAAGCCTCCAAAACACTGGTTTCATGCACAGCCAGGAGCGGAACAGCCACAACCACTGCCACAGGCAGGACAAGGCCAGGGCTGGGAAGCAGACAAAGGTCAGGATTTTGGAATTGAAGCACTAAGGCTGGACTTGGCTATTGTCCGGTTGCAGGACCTCAGCCCCTGCCTTGGGGAGTGAGGCTGAATGTAGGACACACGTGGCACAGGATGCAGAGACGAGTACACGCAGAGTACACAGGTAGAGAGAGTTTGAATGATGTTCAGACTTCAAATCCAGCCTTGTCCCTTGAGGGGACGTCCAAGGCATCCTGGGGACTTCTGGAGCCAGGTTATCCTGGTGTTTTGCAGCAGAGTTCCTGGAGCCAGGACCCTGATTGCCAGGTGGAGCACCTGCTCTTTCCACGGAACCCCCATTTATTCAGCCAGCCTGCAGATCCCTGGGGGAAAGTCACCATGCCTACATGGCTTTATGAGAAAGGTCCCCTTACCCATTCACTACCATCACAGCCACCAGCAGGGGCCTTCTTGATGCTGGCACATGAAGTTTGGCAGTGAGACAGTACATGCAGGCACAAGTCAGTGTACATGCACACACATGCCAGCAAAGACATGTGCCCAGGTACATGAAGCCACACAAGTACACAAAACACAGAAACACACTTAGCCCCCAGGCTGCCTCTGGGATCCCCCAGCCCCATGTCTCACCTCGCGCATGCCCTCCCTGTAGCTGGCCCCATCTGTGCTTACCTCGGCTAGAACACTTAGCAAAGCTGTTGTTGCAGTTCTTGCTAAAAATTTTCCAGTCCTTTTCAAGGAGATTCTTTGTTTCATTAAAGAAATTCTTGATCTTCTCCAGCATCTGGAGAGGAGTCTCATGGAAAGTTCGGACACAGGCCTGGGAGGAGAGTGGAGCCCCTTTGGTAAGCATGAACCTGGCTCTCCTCTCACTGTTATTTCTGTCAAATTCTCTTGTGTTTTCTCACATGCATTTTCTTTCCCCCTTTTCTTTCCTCCCTTACATCTTCTCTGCTTTGCAGCAGTAACAGTCTTGAGGTTGAGGGATGCATCATTTATTCAGAGATCCAGCTAACACGTTTAAGTGCCAAGTATATGGTAATTTACCTGGGCATCATGCAATGAACAAAAGAGAAGTGGTTCCTGGCCAAGCTGGGCACTGAGTCCAGCAGACACTGCACTAAACACATTGGTACAAGTCACAATGACTCCCAAGAGAGTGTCCTGAACCATCTGAAGGTGCATAACAAATGTGCGCTAAATAAGGGCCCAGGGAGAAGATCTCCAAAGGAACAGCTAAAAGATGAGCGAGGGAAGAGAAAGAAGCGGGGCCAGGGATGATAGAAGATGCAACGGCCCTGCGCAGGAAAGCACGAGACAGCAAAAGACTGAAAGAAGGCTGGAGTGGCTGCAGCTCCGCCATGTAGGAAGAAAGTGGCAGAGTTAGATACCGCTGGAAAGAGTTCCGCCAAGGCCAAGAACTTGCTGACTCTGCCAGGAACTTGTAATCCACAGAGCCAACAGGACACTGAAACCCCACTGGGGAGGTGGCCCGTGGTATAAGACGCATGTTTTAGGAAAATCATCTTGGTACAGTGTAGAGGACAGACTGGGGAGACCAGATGAGATGAGGTTCTTGGCTGGTGCCGCATTTCGGAGGAAGTGCCTGCCTGCTGAGTGGTTTCTCCTCTGCATTGGGCCCAGGTGCTCACACTCACACCTCTGCAGCTCTGAGAAGCTATGCCCTCCTGGGTTCTTCCCTCCTCACCAGCAGCTCCTTCAGGCTCTGTGCCAGAGAGTTCCTTCTAAATATTGCAGTGCCTCAGGGTTCTGCTGTGGGTCCACCTCACCTTCCACAGCAAGCTATTCTATGTGTGGTTACAGCCTGTTTCCAAAATGCCAACTTTCCCCCTCAAAGCTGAGCTATTCTGAGAAGAACAATAGGTTTTCCACGGCTACTATAGCTCCCTTGATTACATCACGGCATCTCTCTGGCCCACCCATAGCAGGCTTATTAACAGTTACTAGATAAATAGATGACAGGGGCTTGGGTTCATCGCTCAGCAGCTAGGTGAGAATAGACAAATGACGGCTTTATGTAGATTCATCTCCTTGTTTGTGATGTTAGGGCAACAGCACCCCAGCTTCTCCCAGGAGCTGTTAAGTCAGGCCAGCTGGCTCTGTCTTGTGTGTGTCTTTATAAAGCTGCTTCCCTCAAACCTGCCTTATATGCTGTAAAAGAAACCAGGCATCCTCACCTAGAACCTTGACACCCAAGCTTTCTCAGCATGGAGGTGCCTACTGGTTCAGGAGCTCATAATCCTTTTCTGAGCAGTGTGGCTGGACTTGGCTTCTTGGGCTTACACTCTGTCTTCCCCCTGAGCCACCTCTCAGCAGGTACTGAGTGAATAGTCACCAGTCCAGGAGAGACTGAGGAGCTTCTATCTCAACCATTGATGGGGCAGCTTCTCAAAACTTGGATTCCCAGGCTCGCCTGGAAATCCACATGGGTCCAGGAAAGTAGAGTCCATAATGGTGTAAGCTGGGACTGTGCATCTTAAATAAGCTCTCCTGGTGAGTCGCTGCATAGTAAAGAATCAGCCTTTTCTCAACCATACAGCCACTCTGGAAGATCTGGTTTTCTGACCCCTTTGGAGTGAAGTTCCACTATCTTGTGGTCTCTATTTCCTCTCTTTCTTTTTTCCCCATCTGCCTCCAACAGCAATCTCCATGCTGCCAAGTCAGATGGATCAAAGAACACTATCTTATTTGACTCCTCAGCCTCCTTTGATAAAGCTTCTGGCTCCTTCCATTTGGACGCCCTGAGGTGCTGCCCTCTCTAGGTTTTCCTCCTACCCCAGGCTGCGTTTCATTCAGGATCCTGGATCCCATTCTCTTCTCACTGGGGTGAGAAGGGTGGGCAGGGCTGTGCAGTTCTGTGGCTCTACAAACAGCGTCTGTATGTCCAGCATTCAGAATTATGAACCACTCCTGCAGCTGTCTGATGTGCCTCACACCAAACTGAGCTCTTCCCTACTCTGCCTGTGATCATCCTTATTTTGACATCAGTGAGAACTCCAGGGACTCAAGATGAAAGCATCCTGACTCACCCGTTCCCTTTCTACCAGGAAGCATCAAGTCCTGTCTGTCTGGAGGGATCACACCCACTCTCCATTTTCCCTGACCCACTCTGATTCAACTCACCACCATGTCCAGCTCGGCTGGGCCTCTCGCTGGCCTCCTACCCTTCAGTCCTGCTTTCCACAGCTTCCCCACCACCAGACGGTCTTCCATCTTATATGACATCATGTCATTCACACACTCATGGTGGCTTCTTTCAAATTTAAGACAAAAAGCCCACCTTTTGTCTAAGACAAAAACACTATGAATGAATGGTTGCTTCCTGACTTTGCTCCCTCCTGTCCACACCCCATGCCTGGGCCATGCTGACCCCCTTTGGGTTTCTGAATGCCAACCTTTCTGGCTACACTAGGGCTCGAGCATAGTGCTCCTCACTCCGGAATGTTTGTCTGTCCACGGCACTTACTGTTCTTCCTCATGCTGGAGTGCCAGTTAGAGTTTTCTTGCTTAGAAGCTGCCGTTGTCTCTTCCCCTCTGCATCCTCAGTACATTAGCTCCTCACTGCACACTCAGAGTCTCGGGTTCCCGCTCCTCTCACTATCACTCAGGGCTCCCCTCGCCTGCTCTACACTTCTCCAATGCTATTAGCACCATGATCCACTCACATACTTGCTCATTTTAGCTGCCTCAGCACCACTCCTCTCTTCGTGTTGTGGGGATTTTTGCCCTTTTTTTTTTTTTAAATCACAGCTCATTCCTGATGTCCAGAACAGCACTTGATATACAGTGGTCACTCAGTAAGGCTTTGCTGAATGGACGAAGAGCGCTTCTGACTATATTTACAGGTGCTATCATTTAACAGCTGCCTGTCTCACTTGACTATAAGCCCTGTAAGGGTGGGAACAGGAATTTCTTGCTCTGAGGATATCCTCAGGGTCCAGCGCTGTGCCTTCTGTCTAATGAATGCTTGATGAAGGTGGATGGAGTAAAGAAATGAATGGGCAAGGGAGTAAGTTAGTAAGGTTCAGGCAAGGCAAGCATATGAGGCAGGGCGGGACCTCTGTAGCCTCCCTGCCCCTTCCCTGGTGCTCCAGCCCCAGAGTCACCCTACCTTGTTTTGCTCCTCATAGTCCTTGGTAAAGCAGCTGTTGAGGTTATTAGAGAGTTCCTGGAGTCTCTCAGTGGCGTTGGCATTGGGGGTGTTGTCTTTAAAGCGCATGGTCTCATCTATTATGTCTTGTACCAGAAAAAAGGCCTTCTTTAGGTAGCACACAGGATCATCCTGGAATACAGGAACCAGGAGTTTAGCACCTGGCCATGATGGCCTGGGAACCCAGGCTTTATATGAGACGACCATACCCTAGGCAGATAGAGGGCTGTAGCCTGCCATCCTGTACTTCTGAGGAAGGGGCACACCACCCTGGTGATGAGACTGATGATACCCTTGGCCTGTCTTTTATTCTTCCTTTAAATCAACCATAACTGGGAGTTTGGCTGCTATGAAGGAAAGGTGGATTCTGACTAGAGAGAGCTTCGGATTTCTGAAATGCAGCTTTGGTCAGGAGACACACAGGGAAGGGTGGGTCTCAGCCTTGCTGCCCCTTAGCATTCTCTCTCTCTCTCTCTCTCTCCCTCCCTCCCTCCCTCCTTTCAGCTTACTTCCATAAAAGTGCCATATGGCCCCTTCAAATCCTCCAAAATATAAAAATACTGAGGAGTACCTCATTGTCAAAAGTGCAGCCTTGGGTTTTGTCTCCAAGGATGCAGCAGTTGGTGCAAAGACAGAAACTACTTTTATCTCTGTATCTCTAGTGCCTGATCCAGTAAATAGGTGCCACGGTGCAAGTGAAGGAACAAGAGAATGAAGCCCTGAGACTGTGCAGGCCGTGGCATGCTCACAGAGGTGCCTGGTTCTGGTGCACGAGCCCTGAGACGGAAGGGATTCTGGATAGCCTGACTGATCTCTTGAGGCTCAAGGATGGGGAGATGTGGCACAGGGATCAGCGGGGCACATGGAAAATGATCGAAGACATTGCAAAGAGCTGCTGCAAAAGCTGGGGAGCAGAGTGAAGCAGAGGCGGGAAGGGAACACAGGGTGTGGTCTTGGTTTGCAGACTTGGAACTAGACTGCTTTCTCCTGGAGCCATGGGGTTCCTGACAGGTAAGTTGAAGTCTTTGGGGTTTCAGAGGGCTCCCTCTAGTGGTAAGATGACGAGTGCCCTAGAATCAGGGAAGTCAGGAAGCCCCTGAAAATTTCCAAGGGACTGGGGAGGATAGAGGGACAGCACCCCAAGGTGCAGGGAGGCAGTATTGGCTGCCCTGGGTGGCCAGTCAGTTAGGTGTGGGGTAGAAAGTCAGGCTAGACTGCCTTCCTGTCTCTGGCCAGTGGATTGGAGGACATGTGATCTAAAAAATAAAGCACATTTTTTATTTTACCAGGTATAACATTCCTGGTTTCAAATTAGGCCTCTATCACTTAACTAAGTGTGTTCCTTAATCCCTGCCCGGGGAACAAGCAATATTTGTGGACTCAGAATGTTACTGTTCGGACTAACTGGGGAGTGTGCCTGGCATCTAGCAAGTGCCTGATTTATGCCAGGTCAAAGGAAGGGAACAGCAAAGGACTTAAGCTCCGGAGCCTGCCCAGCCCTGCAAGCTGGAACTTGACACGTGAGCACCCAGGGACCCTCATCCTGTCTGCTCTAGGCTTTCTGTTGCCTTCATGCTCTTCTATGCCACCACAGGGTGGACTGTGAGTATTCATTTAAGCCCCCGGGGCCTTACAAACAGTTGCTACTCACCAGTTGCTCCTGGTCTACAAATTCAAAGGCAATCTGGCATGAGGTCTCCATTTGGCTGTCGATCTGTGAGATAGAACAGGCCAATAGTTACTCGATACCTACAGGTCAGCTCGGCTTCAGGATGGGGACCCAGGTTTTAGGGTGAATGATGATGGTTTTAGGGTGAACTTTACCTCCCCAAAACAATGCCAGAATGACAGATCAACAGTGAGAGGAAAAGCTGTATCTTCCAAATGCCCAGAAGACTTAAAAACAAACAGAGACTTCCACTTTGACCTATGAAATCACACAATCTAGTCTGTATAAGGAAGAATTATCTCTAGGAAAATATAGGATGTAATCTTTTATGGAAGGTGGCAAGCACTCTATCATGAAAAGGCTCAAAGAGAGGCTGGCCGAGCTCTGCAGAGTCTGGGTCTCTAGCCCCTGCCTCTCCCTGGAACAGTGGTCTAAGCCCCAGAGGTCACGATGGCACTCAGGGAGCTGGGCCTGCCATGGAAGCTGCATGCAAAGAATGCTGTTGGGGAGGGAGACTAGGAGGTCAGCTCCAGGGCCCATGGTCAGGCTCTGCAGATGGCCTTACACGCTGCTGCCCCACCCTGCCGAGCTTGTGGAAAGACGATAAATTCTTCAGTGAGAGGAGCAGAAGCCATGACAACAGCTGGATGCTAGATGACATTTAGAGTTGCTGATGATTCTGTTCAGCCTATTAGAATGGGATCTGGGGACCTTCCCAGCCCAGATGAGCAGGGTACCCCAACCTCAGGGGCAAGGGGCAAGGGAGTGATGGTAGAAGGCAGGGAGTTAGGCTAGAGCCTCCCATCTAAATTTGGGTGAGGCCCTAGTGCCAGGCTGTCGGGATCTGGCTATCTAGGAGTGGGATGAACCATCTGGACCCAGCAGGCAGACCGGGCTGACTTCCCAAAGGAGGCATTGTCTGAGTCAAAGCAGGCGCAAGGAGCCTTTTAGAATCCATAGTGGACATTCCTGGGCTACCATTAACTCCGGCAACAGTTAGAAGCCACCCTATTCACTACAGGGGACCCAGACTAAGGGGTTGGGAGGACCTAAGAAGATCAATGAGAGAAGTACCAGGATAGCCATTATCTAGTTAACTATGTTCTGTAAGCCCTCTCTTTGACTCTGCCTTCTGGCTGCTGCCTCAGTTTCCTCAGTGAGAAGAAGGCATGGTCTCATACTCACCAGCTGCTGTAGGACCTGCAGGTGTCCATTCCCAATCATGTGGCTACAGTGTTCCGACACCTCCTTGGCAATACTCCTGCTCACGAGGAGACAGACCAGCAGCAGGCGGGAGCGCAGCCATGTCTGTAACAGAAGGGAGTCATGTCTTTCCAGCACTCCCTCTCCCTAGCTACCCCCATGTCCCACTAAGGGCAAAAAAACCAAAGCCCCATTCCCATAATGCAGCACTCCCCAATTAGATTCTTAGCACCACCTCACTCTCTCCTTGATAATAACCCAAATGCCATCTTCTCCAAGAACTCTTCTTAGGCTAACCCAGGGCAGCTCAACAATACAGAGAACTTAAAAAAATTAAAAAGGTTTGTTTTTGTTTTGTGTTTATGAATGTTTTTCCTGCTTGCATGTACACATTCTATGTGCTTGCCCCTTGGAATCCCCTGGACCTAGAGGTATGAATGGTTGTGAACCGCCATCTGGGTTTGGGATTTGAACCTGGATCCACTGCAAGAGCGACAAGTGTTTTTAAATGATGAGATATCTTTCCGGCTTACAGAGAGCATCTAATGATAATACTAGGTGCCAACCAGTATAAGTTTTAGTGACTGAGAGACTCAAGGGTAAGATTTTCTGTTCTTTCGACTTTAATACTGACACAAATAGATACCTTGTAAGCTGGCTTCAAGTTTGTGGTCAGACGCTAGCTTTCAGATTGCAAGCCAGAAACGTTCATTATCCCTGGCACCTACCTTCCTTCCCACCTGGTTCCTCAGGTTTGGTCCTACAGGGGGAAATACCAGGACCAAACACTGGGAACTCAACCCAAGTGGGAGACCTCCTGGAGCCTTGGACTTGCATTTAGAGACGAGTCCAGCTGACTAATGAAAGATGATGCTGTGTTTCACTGCTGGCATCTGCCTATCTGAGACCCATCAGGCCCGTATCCAGTCAGCAAGCTCTTGCCACACCAAGAAACTTCTCTCCCTTTCATCAACACCCACCTGGCCCAATAGCTGCTCATCCCTAGAGTAACAGGTCTGGCTCCTGACACCTGACTAGGTCCTTCCTTTCCTTTCTTCCTTCCTCCTCTACCCTAAAATCTTTCCTTCCTCTCCTTTCTTCCTTCCTCCTCTACCCTAAAATCCTTCCATCCCTTCAGACTCCAATAGGGTATCCCAGGAGATGCCAGCCTGAGGCAGAGGGGCTCTTGGGCATTCTTTCCCTGGACTGAGGCTGCCATTCTGAGCGTTCTGGCTGCTGATATCCCCTGATTCAGGGAAATGCTGGCAGGGTGGAGCGATGACTGGCACCTTCTTGGATCTGGGCTCTGCCCCAAGAGTCCAGATGATGAGACAAATGCTGCAAATAGGAGTGCATTGGAAAAACACAGGGAGGCTATGAAACAGTCCATAACAATACTGGGTTACAACTAAAAGCCCAAGCCTTGTCAGTGCATACCACAGAGGAAAGGCAGCATTGACTGGGCAGTGTGGAGGGAAGAGGGACCACAGTGAAACCTTAAAGGGATGGTGATGGGTGTTAAGTCACAGGTTTGCCTGAAGAGAGGGAGAAGGTGCAGCCAGCTATGGGTTGATAAACTATATTGGGCACAGTTGGGCAGTTGAAAAGTTAGTCCTGAGTGGGAGTGGCAGCTGGGATCTCCAGAACCCCAGGCTCAGAACTTGTTAAAGGAAATGACTGTGCAGAAGATAACTCTGGCCCAGGCTGCTGTCACCCAGGCTATCAGCCATGGTGTGTATAGTATGGAGGATAGGAACTGGGAGTGGAGATGTTCAGAAATACCTCAATCCGGGAATTTCAAGCCATTGATGTTTGAAGATAGTAAGGTAAAGACATTACTTCAGGGCTACCTGGCTTTTGGTGGCATTTCAAGCATGCATAGCTGCTAGCTTCAAAGATGACCAAAGGGGGCCACTCCTGGATCTGGATCTGTAACCCCAATGTTACCATAGACAGGGATACAGATGGACACCCAAGGGTTAATACTCTAGCCTGCATCTGGCTGGACAGGCTCTTCCTGGCTTGCTTCTTCCTCCCACCCACTGCCTCAGCCTCTGACTATGAGAGCAGCCCTGGAAGGAAACTGCTGCAGTCTTAGAGCACTTCAAGACACCACGTTCCATTTCCCAATCAGTAAAGTCTGTAGAGACCTGGCCCAATGGCCTGCCTGGACCCTGCGACTCATGGACTCAGGACATCTAATTCTGGCCTCCTCTCATTCCTCCTGTTTCCCCTTCTAGTTCTCTCTCTCTCTCTCTCTCTCTCTCTCTCTCTCTCTCTCTCTCTCTCTCTCTCTCTCTCTCTCTCCCTCTCTCTCTTTCTCCTTGCTGCTTATGGTATAACTCTTCATCTGTTCCCCCCTTCCTAACCTCATCTTCTGCCTCTCACTGAATCCTCCCTCCCTCCCTGTGGACCTACTTTTCTCTCCTCCCAGACACCTGCAACCCTCTCCTCTGCCCATCACAAGTTCTGTTCCTGCCCTCTAGGTTTTCCCTCTCATTCTCCCCCGAAGCAAGCCCACTTGCTGTTCTTTGAAAGTACCATCCTTCCCTCTGTAAGAGCCACAGTGTCATCTGCTGCCACTACTGGGGACACTTCTGAGCAGGCCATCATCAGCCCTGCAGCTCTGAACTCCTTGCACTTTCCTCAGTCAGAGGCAGAGCCCTGAATAGCCCCATCTCAGTGAACCAGATTCTTCAAGAAAAGATTCGGGTCCAATTCCCCTGAAAGTCATCCAAATCGCTAACAGCTCCTGCACATCCATTGAACAAGTAGCAGCATGCCCATCTCCTTTTTTCTGCCAACAGGTTGCTCAGCACAGGTCCTGGAATAAAGCTGAGTGACCCTGAATTTTCCCTACCCAGAAGGTTCACTCCCGATTGGGGCCTGAAAACATGTGCAACAGCGAAAGAAAGATGTCTACTGGGGATGATGCCACACTCGGGTCTCTGTCAGTCGGAACCTAGAGACCTGGCTGATCATCCTGGCAGACACTGGGCCTGTACCCATTGCTGCGACAACCCCCCACCCCATCCCCGCCTCCCATCTCTCTTGCCTGTGGCTAGCTCAGTGTTCTCCTCCGTGCAATGGGATGAGCAGCCTTCCCTTTACCTCGCAAAGCGCTGCAGCCCCAGGAGCAACTATTGAAATACCGCGGGGCCTCAGCTCTACCGTAAAGCAGTAAGGAAGCCAGAACCCAGGGCCGGGAAGCCTGGGCAGCGGGCGAGAAGAGGCTGTCCGCTCCAAGGGGCCGCGCCGAGCCGCCTGCTGCTTGCTGCAGAGCTCCTGCCCCAGCCCGGCCCGGGCCCCGCGCGCCACGGTTGCAGCTTACCGAAGAAGGGCAGCGCCCCGCGGCGCCCCGCGCGGTCATACGGGCAACTGGGTCCCGGCACGGCGTGTTGGCCGCCCTGGTTCGCTCGCTCCCTTGCTTGCTAGTGGCTGGAGAGCCTGTGACCCGGTCGAGGGCCACGCCGCTGTCCTGGGATGCAGAGAGCCGCAGCGACACCGAGAGCACCGAGGCAAACTTTCACTTTCCCCTGGCCGAGCTTCGCTGGCCAGCCCTCGGCACAGCCTTTTAAGCGGGCGGGCTGGCGGGGCATGTGGTTTATGGGAAATCACCCTGGCCCTCGGCCAGACACACACAGACACACACACACAAACACACTCACAGGCACTGACACATACTACACCCCAGAGGCCCACTGAGCCGCCGACTCCCTTCCCCCAAGCGTGCCGCCTGGTCGTCCCCGCTAGCTCTCTTCCCAGTCGCTCTGTGGCTGTGCAAGCTTCGCAGCCTTCAGCAAAGTAACCGGGGCTCCACCGCCCTCCCCCCTCCTTTCTCGAGCTCTGGACAAGACACTGCCTTTCCTTCTGTGCTCGCCACTCTTGTCAATCTCGTGTGATTGTTCTCTGTCTAATGCTGGCCCTTAGGGACTTTCCCTCTAGGCCCGAAAATCCTCAAATCTGAGCAGGAAACGGACAGGACTTGAATGGGGATGAACTAACCATGGAAGACCAACGATGCCTCTCTGCTGCAGCTCCATTCACCTCCCTCATGGAGCCCAGGGCTGCAGGTTTGCAGGTTGACTTGCTCCCTTCCATGCATTGTTCAAAGAATCTACTAAACTTCCTCTCCCCTGGCTGTAGGGAGAAGTGGGGAGCAATCCAGCTACCTGGCCAGGAGAGGAGGGACTTAGTCCTGTGACAACCAGCTGTGTGATTGTGTACTCTGTGCCAGGAGACACTTCAGGTAATTGACCTGAAAGGGATCCTGCTTCTGGGATGCCAAACCCAACTTATGTGGAAAGGTTAGTGTGCCTGGGCCCTAGGTTTCCCTCAACTCTGTTGGAAATGCATTTGTGCAGACAATCACGTTTTGTCTTTACATGAGAATGGATCTAAATTAACCTATCAAGAGGAGCCTATTAATTATATTGCCAGCATCAAGATCTTTTTCTTCCTTCCATTCATCCTGATTCAATGTGTTTCAATCCCTCCATGCCCAGAAGAGCAGACTGGTCTCAAAGAGGCATCTTTTGTCACTCATCCTCTATATCCCTTGTCTACCGAGCTCTGGGCAACAATGTCACTCATAAGCCTTTGCTCAAGCTGCTTCCTCTGACATGAAGTCTTCCTTTCCCCATCCATCTTAAGGTGAATGTCTCACCTTTTAAGGTTGTAATCACATGTTATCCCCTCGTCTTGCCAAACCTTCTGGGATGCTTCAGGCTGATGCTTCGTTCTGTGCTCCCACTGGACTCAACCCATTCCTCCTGGTTAAGTTGGCATTCATTCATTCTCTACATTATTTTAAACTGGTGGTTCTCAACTTGTGGGTGGCAACCTCTTTGGGGGTCACGAATCAGATATCCTGCATATCATATGTTTTACATTATGATTCATAACAGTAGCAAAATTACACTTATGAAGTAGCGACGGAATAATTTTATGGTTGGGGCATCACCACAGACCTAATACCAAATAGTAGTGATTACATTTGACCTGTACCCTGAGCCAGGAGACTTCCTCTAGGTGGCACCCTGTTTCACTTACCTCTGAACTGACAGCCATAGCACATAATAGGAATTAAGTTAACTGGGCAGATGGAATGGATAAGTCATCTGACAGATATTTGCTGTTAGCTACAGGCCCTTGCTGGACCTGGAGGTGTAACAATGAATGTGATAGTACAGCCTCCTACTCATTCGTGAACCACTAGAAGCTGAGGGGTTGGGGTAGTGACTGGGACTCAGGGCTTCTCGGGGAACACAGAGAGAGACAGCACTTGACCAGAGACATGATCAAGGCTTACTTCCTTCTTTGGTGGAATATTCTTTATTCTGGTTTGAAACAATAAAGATTTAACCACAGCTCTTCTCCTCAGGCTCATGAAGCTTGGAGTTAGAGCTGAACTGAGTCTGGAAGAGTGCAAGCATCTTCTACATCAGCACAAGGACACGCTCACATCCATCACATAAGTGCAAAGCATGGAACGCCTTCCCATCCTACTGAAACCCTTCATATATTAGGGTTTACCTGAACCCACCACTTATGAGATATCTGCCCGTTTGCTGTGTGGCTATGGATAGATACATATCTTTTGTCCTCAAAGTCTATAAAATGAAGCCAATGATCTCTCTTACATCAAGCTGTTGGGCAAACTAAAGCAATAGTGTGTGTGTGTGTGTGTGTGCATACCATGGCATTTGTGTAGGAGTCAGAGGAAAACTAGTGGGAGTTGGTTCTCTCCTTCCACTATGCAGGTCCCAGGGGTTGAACTCTGGTTATCAGTCTTGGTAGCAGACATCTTTAAGCACCAACCATCTCACCAGCTCCCATTTTATTATTTTTATTCTGTATTCTCTAATCGCTGACACAACAGTGGTGGTGTGGACTTGGGAATCCCAATGCCAGGACTTTCTCCCACCTTGACCACTCCCTTACTGTGTAACTCTAGGCAATTCCTCTCTGTTCTTCTTTCCTCATTTGCCCAAAGGCAATGATAAGATCTCTGTTTCTGTGGCATTGCAGAGGAATAAATGAGATCACCCCCAACTGGACTTCCACAGTGGGACTTGTAGCTACCTTATCTGTGTTACTTTAAGGCACTGTGCTTCTGGTGGCTAAACAAGCTTCACCTTCATGCACAAGGGAGTCAAGTTTGGAAGAGGTGATGATGTGTTTAAAGTGGCTGCTCTGAGTGGTCTCCTCTGAACGCCCAAAGAGACTGATTTTGGTATCCTCCCCTGCCTGACTGTCTAGAGTCTTGACTAGGTTTCAGGGTCCTGTGGATCCAGACAGGTCAGTATGAGCCCTTCCATGCAAGGGAAGTGATGGAATCATAGAATTGAAACCTTTTTAAATCCCTGTACTGCTTTAGATGAGGAAATGGAGACCCAGACAGGCTAAGCCACCTCTTCCAGAATCACACAAGAATTATGGGAGTCTGGGATGGGGACCATTGAGCATCCAGTCTGGAATGAGAGGACTCTGGGCTCCATGTGGTTGATCAGATCATCTGCAGTCTTCCATGCTGACTACTGGGAGAATCATGTATGGAGCCAGGCCCTGGGGGAAGGGAAAGAGGAATTTTGGCACTGTCTGAGATTTGGGGTTCCAGAGATTTCCAAACTGCAGCATCACCAAGGAGGCAGCACTCAGCTGACCCTGGGGGAGGGCAGAGGAAGTTTGGGAGACCCTCCTTGCTAGAGTAGTGAACCTAGGGAAGGGTGAGTGATTGAAAAGAGAGAAATTGAGATGGGTGGCAGGAAATGGGAGGAAACCTCATTTGTAGATTGTTCTGAAAGATTTGTCAAGCAACTTCCTCTGGAGATCTTTCTAGCAAATTGACTGTTATCACATAGGGTGATCCTCCCACCATGGTGCATCTCTTATTTTTTCCACCCTTTCTTGCTTTCTTGTCTTTCTCCCTCCTCTTTTCTACAAAAGTAGGTCCATGGAAGTCGATCAGTATAGGTACTACAGCCTGGGGTTGTACATTGCTGTTCTGAGTTTCAGTGTTCTTGGCAAGGTAATACACGAAGGTCAGAGTGTGTTAGACAACCCCCCCCTCCCCACATACACACACACATGCACATACACACCAGATTAACCAGGTTAGGAGAGTTGAGGTCTCTATGTGATCTCTGGTATTGCCTATTGCCCTTTAAATTGCATCTGGAGGGATTACATAATGGAGGGACTCCACAGGACCCAGTTTCTCCATCATTTAAATGGGAATGGTTGCGTCTAACCTTCTGGTGCTTAGGGCTACAATAGACTTTGGATTTAAAAATTACAAAGTGCCAATAGTTGATATTTGGAGAAGCTACCAATGTTTGCCTAGCCCACCTCTCCCTACTGGGAGAAAGCCAGCCTTTTCCCTTGTCCCTGTCATTACCAAAAGACTTGCTGGCTTCCAGGCTCATGATGTAGGAGGCTTGCCCTCAGAGGGAAGACTCTGCTAGGAGACCTGTCTACTCACCGGCCCAGGTGTTTCCCCAGGCTCCAGATCCCTGAATCCTGTAATCTGGATGAATCTAACCCAAAATTAAGATGAAGTTTATTTACAGTTCAATTTTGACTTTATCCAGTGCCCTCCACAGAGTTTAAAATCAAAATCCCCAACAGAGGAACTTTCCTGAGAGTTTCTAACCTTCTTTGGAAAAAGAGAATCACTAAGAAGAAGGCATGTCTGTTGTTGTCCAGGCCATGCACCAAGCTTGCTTCATATTCTTGGTCTTGTGTAGTTCCAGAGCAAATGAAGCAGAGAATTACCTGGAATGAGGACATGAGGAACTTGTCCGCTAGTGCAATAAACATTTCTGAGTGCCTGCCGAGTGCTGGCCTGTGCTTGTTCATGGCCAGGTGAATTGTATGTCCTTCCTGCTCACCAGGGAAGATATGTCAAGGGACAATTTAACAAGAAGCAGTGATGGTGAAGAAATGTCCCAGTGCCCAAAGTTACCCAGTGCAACCAGAATCCCTTAACAGGGCAGACAGGGAGAATTGGAAGAGTTCAAGTCAGAGACAGCCAGGGGGCAGAGATCTCTCTGGTTTATGTCATGTGATTTCCTTGCCTTGGTTCTTCTAGGCTTTTTTCCTTAGTGTTAATCAGAAGAGTCAAGAGGAGAGTGAGGGGCAGAAGACACACCTTAGGATTGCCCTCTATGAGGGCTAAGAGATTCTAACCTGGTTATCTTTGTGGTTTCCCTGGCCAGTCAGCCCTAGGGCCTTCAGCCAGCTGAAAATTCTCCTTTCAGTTTGCTAGTGCTGGCCATTTCTCCCCTGGGAAAAAGAAATGTCATAACATTCCCCCAGGGTGAAACATGGCAAGGAAGACCATTAGCAAGGAAGACGCATCAGCATGCCTGAGTTAAAAAATCTCACCCCATGCTAGCTCTGTGCATGATCCTGTTTCCCCATTTATACAATGAGGATAACCAATAGCACCTTCCTTGCAAAGCTGTTATGAGTAGTTGAGTTTTATGCACAATGCCCATATCCCCACTGAACCACAAAAAGTTCAGTAAGGCAGAGCTATCATTATTGAAGGGTTGCTGAGGCTAAAAGGATATGGCATCTGCTGCTCAAGCAAGGCCACCCCTGGCTCCCCGAAAGGAGGATTCTAGAGAGGCTCCACTATGGCCTCCTCAACCAAGGAATCCTGGGGAAGAGGTTATATGGCCAGGACAGGGTGTAGCCAGGAATTCCACTTCTGGATATCATGTGGGGGGAAAACCCTGCTTTGGGGACCAAGGACATGGGGGTATGGGCTTACTCCTACAGACAAGAGGAGTGGAAAGGTGTTTGTCCCCACTCCTTGGTGTAGAACTTTCAGAGTTGCTGTCAGGAACACTCTGTTTCTTGAGAACCTCCTTTTTCTGAGCACTCTGGACCCCATAACTACCATTTTGTTCATTTATTAGAAAGCCTCCTGATTACTGGAGCCCCAAACAGCTCTCAGTCCTTCCCCTTCCATGCTGGCATGCAACTCTGGATTGCTGAACACTAGAGCAACCGGCCATTCACCCTAGAGCAACCTCCTCTTCTCTCCTCCCAGGAGAGCCTGGAGCAAAGTCCAGGCATGGCCTACTGCACGACTGTAGGCCTGTGGGGCTGTTATGTAAGAACTATGTTATGGGAATTAAATGTCTTTTAGGATTCACTCTGGGCTAGAAGTAGCTGAGGGACCCGGAGTGGATAACCCAGTCCTTTCTATAATGTAGCAGCAGGAATTGAAGATTTGGCTTCAGCCTAAATCTTAACCTACCCAGAGGGATGTTTGATGAGTTGAACTTTCCAAGCCTCAGGTTTTTTTATGTGTAAAATAAGGATCATCATAATCTGAATCTCATACATTAGTGATGAGATCAAATTGTAAATTTACCAGAAAATGCTTTGTTGCCTTGGAAGCCATGTGCCAGTGTTCCCTGAAATCAGAGCTATCTATTCTCAGATCCCAGATCTGCTGTTCCTAGCTGTGAGGCCAGGATAATGTGTGAAGCCCTTTGGAACTTCAGTTTCCTGGTTCATCTGGTAGAAGCTGTACAACTTGCCTCTGAGCATGATAGAAAGTCAAAGGCGTGTAGACTGGGCCCTTATTGTAGCTGGGGCCCCAGTGACTTCTAGCTACAGTTTTTCCTTGACATCATGGCAGTGGTGTCATTCAAAAGAGCACACCAGCAAAGCAAACCAGGAGTGCATACATCTTACGTTCCTCTCTGCCATAGCTCTCCATGCTATAATCACTCAGTAAATATTTGCTAATTGACTGAGGAGGGTTGACCCTGGCCTCTGGTGCCAACTTTCTTGAAATACCAAAACTGATTCTGAGGCCCAAAGTCCTTGCTGACTCTGGGCCTTTTCTAGAGCTGGAATGGCTGAGAGCCCTGTTTTCTTCCTTTCACCCTGGCTTAGGTCAGATATCTGCTTCCCTTAAAGCTCATAGAGTACTATTACTTTACACTGTGATTTCATTTTTGCAAGGAGAGTGTCATGCCAAAACTAGCTTATTGTGAAGCAAACAGAAGATTAGAAAATGTATTTTTAGAACACAACAATAGAAATCATATTCCTGTTCTTCCTAGAGTTTTTAAAAATAAAGCTGTGAATCATTATGCCTAGTCTTTAAATCTAAAAAATGCAAAACTCCAGCTTCCAAGAGAATACCTCCCTGGAGCTGGGTTTCAGGGGCCTTCTCTATTGTAGACTCCCATCAACTTGGATATTTTACGCCTCCGAGGGTCAACCCTCCTTTTTGCAAGAGAGAACTGCAGTTGTCAACGTGAATTCCTGGGACCTCGTACCACCCACATCATTCACTTAACAAGTGTTTCTTGAGTACCCTTTGGAAGGCCCTACACACTAGAGGGGAAACCCAGACTCATCCGAACTCCCAGAGAGCTCACAGTAGAGGAAGCCACCCTGTAACACATTGTTCTCACATTTTGAGAGGTGCTTGAGTAGAAAGAGACAGAAATGCTTTCTGAGGAGGAGATCCTGCAGGGACATGGAGAGCAAATGTGACCCTAGTATGGAAAGAGGCAACGAGCATTCCAGAGAGAGGCAGAAGCAGGCACAGAGTCAGGAGGAGGTGGTGGCAGTGTGAAGGGCTCTAAGTAATGCAAAGACTCTGGGATAATTGGAGCTGGTGAGGGAGACCAGAAAAAGTGGGTACGAGACAGTGTCAACACCATTAATTGCACCTACAGGTCAAGCGTGTGACATTTGACTTTGCTTTGCAGACTGCTGGGAAGTCACGGGTCACAGGGCAGGATCCGATCCAGCCATTCATTCAGCAAATATTTCTGAGACTAGGATACTGACCTTCAATTTTGATTCATAAAATACAGTGAGGAGTATCTGAGGAATGACACTTTCCACTTTACTGATGGAGCCGTTGCTCCATCCCCCAAGGCAGCTTTTTATCTCCCATAGAACTCATTTTACTTATGTGTGCTCAATAAAGTTTTGCCAAGTAGATGAATGAATGGATTCCAAGAGCTCAAGTCATTTCCAAATGTTGCAGATTACTTTTTACTTCTCTGGCTTCAAAGTAGAGCTCTGGCCATCTCACTGTGGCTTGTCCCAGGCTGGCTGAAGAGTCACATGCTTGTCACAGACCCTCTACCACTTGGGTGAAATTATAAACTCTGACAGAATAGCAAATCTACAGGCCAGTAATTCACACTATCTGTGACCCAGTGTTCAAGCTGAACCTGGGTAGCATGCCCAGGCTCCTGCAGAGGCTCTAGAGACCTGTTTGTGAACCAAGATTCTGGGGAAACCATCATCCTTCCTGTCTCTTAGTCTGCCTTCGCTCCGTGCTACCCCTCCGTACTGCCATCATTCTATTAGTTAGCACGACCAGCCATACCTTGCTGGTGCTGTTGACAGCCCCGCACACTCACCAATGTTGACACTTGAAGAGTGGTCCCAACCTTCAGTGGCAGCCTTTCCTTGTATTACATATCCTTAGACCTCACATAAGTTGGATATTTTCCCATTGGCCGTAGCCTCACTAAATATTTACTATGTCTTGACTGACGTTTACTCAAGGTTAATTGCTGGAATCTCCCAAATATAGAGATAGCCAGTCTATGGTCAAGAAGGTGACAGTCCTGTGGGGCTGCAGGCAATTAGGCAAGCAAGCAGGCAATTACTGCAATCCATCATTAAAGGGGCACCGATAAGGGACAGCTTGCAATGTTAAGTTTCTAGAGCTGAGTAAACCAAGGAAAAAGAGAAAGGCAGAGAAGCAGAGAATGCCAGGGAAAGTGAGTAACAGAGACAAGGGGAAGAGAGGTTCTATGTGGCTGAGTGTAGGACAGATGGCTGGAGGCATCATCAGGGTGGTAGAGGCTGGCCATGCGGGTGCTCCTTGATGCCTTCTCCATATCAGAAGCAACCCAGTGCAAGGTTCTCTGCTGCTGTTTCCTCCAGGAAGATCCCACGTCTGCAACCCCTCTGGCAGTGTCTTTGGTGGAGCCCCGAGGCATACTGTATTTTTTCCTGGGTCTCTTTATGGTTCAGTTTATTTTAGCCTTATGTCTGCACCTGTCATGCCACCTCCACCAGAGTAGGGACACTTCTAGAACAGGACATGACATTCCATTTCCCTGCATACATGTTTATTAAGGACCTGCTTTGGGCTAAGTGTTTGGCACTGAGCTATACCAGAGAATGAGATAGACAAATTGATTGAAATAGCTAAACCCTTACCTGATGTCCCTGTATCAGGTCTCCCAGAGAGCTCTCAGAGATTGCTTCAAAGGATCAAGGAAACTGTCCAAAAGGAAGGAAGTCAGTCCCCTCCCATCTGGTGCCCCTAACTGTGTGACTCTCACCCAACTGTGTAACACCGGTGATAGGGATAGAAATAAGTCCCCTCTCAGAAACTTGTCACGGGAAAATGTTTCATGAAATGTGAAAGTGCTTGATAAATCTTAAAGCAGCCTTCAAAGCCAGCAGCCAGGGAAGGTACTTCCCCACTTCCTGCTCTGGCATGTCTTCCAGAACTCTCCACCTAGATGGCCGTCCCAGGCTCAGCCCCACCCCTGCCCCACAGCCCAGCTGCTTTCCTTGCATATCTAGAAACCATGAGAAACTTGCAGCAGTTCTGGGAGGTTTGCTTTCTGTGTGGGGCTATGTTTCTGAGACTGCAGTTTATTCACCGAGTCTCTAATTCTGGGTTGCTGTAACCACAGAATTGAATTGCATCCACATTTCAACATCGGAGGAATGAGAAGTTCTCAAACATGTTCAAACAGTGGGCCTCTAGAAGCTTGAGGCTGTGTGTGTGTGTGTGTGTGTGTGTGTGTGTAGCTACAAAAACAATTTTAAAAATAGTACATCAACTGCACATCAGAGACCACTAGAACCTTGCTTTTTATGTAGGCAGGGCAAACCAGCATTGAAGATTTAAGGAAAATGTTGGCATTCCAAGTCCTAAATAAAGGATATTTGGCACTTCATCTTCACAGTGAAGGAAGAGGGTACCTCTATTCATATCTAGGGGTATACCTCTCATATCTAGGGGTGGGGCTTCTGCATCAGCAGAGAGACTCTGAGAGGTCTGGGTCTCGAAAGAGGGTCAAACTAAAACCAATGATCCAACTTGGGGATACAACTCAGTGGGAGAGCATTTGACTAGCATGTGTCAGTCCTCAGGTCTCTTCCCCAGTAATGGTTAAAAAAACAAGCAAGCAAACAAGCAAACAACCTAATAAAACAAATCAGTGGCCCAAACTCAGGTATGGTGGAACACACCAGTCATCCTAGCACTTGGGAGACTGAGGCAGGGGGAATGAGAGTTTAAGATTAGTCCAGGCTATATAACAAAGCTCTGTCTTTATAGTAAACAAACCAGTAATAATACCTAAACAACAACAAAACTCCAGAACAATGAAAATTTTCTAATGGCTTAGAGTCGTAAGGGCCCTGTTGCCATAGGTTTCTTTATTCTCCATTTCCTCCTTTTTATATGCTACTTCCCAAAAGCTAGGATAAACTCAGTCCCCCCGCCACCCCCTTCATTATTCCTAGAAAAATCAGGGAACATTGTAGCTAGCAAGGAGCATAGATCAAAACTATCTGGGTCCAAATCCAGCCTGTGTACTTAGTAACTCTGTAAAATGGCATCGATCACAGCAGGATCTCAGTGCCGCTGATAGGGGTTAAGTGAGTCAATACAGGGCCAGCACTTCTCTGTGAAGTGCCAGGCTGTAAACAGTTTTAGCTTGTTGGCCATGCTCTGTCCTGATATCAACTACTCAGTTTTACAGTTTTAGCACATAAGTAGCTGTAAGGCAGCACATGCAGGAATGGATATGCTCCATTATGATTTATTTGCGAAAACTTTCAGAGAGCCATATTTGCTTTGAAGCTCACAGTCTGCTGACTCTTGAAGCCGTACATGAAAAAAAAAAAGTGTTTGACATGCGGCAAGCACTCAACAAATGCTAGCCGTTATTACTCACAAATAAACTACCCACGTGGGCACCTGCTTGGAACCAGGCGTTGCTCTCTGTTCTGGGAACATAACCGCGTAGAACACAGACAAGGTCCTTGTGCCCCAGGAGTGTCTACTCTGCATGAAGAGACACTAGAAAAACAAAGTGAGGAAACAGAGAATAATGCCAGGTAGCAGTGAGTGCTACATGGAACTAAAACAGTAGTGTCACCACTGCAGGCTAAACCAAAGGAGAAGTCAGGGAAGGCCTCTTGGAGCGTGTGACGTGTAAGCTAAGACCAGTGTGACCAGAAGGAGCCAGTTCTTTGGCTATTGCCGAAGAAGATTCCAGGCAGAGAACAAGCAAGTATGCTTCTCGTTGGTGTCGTTGGCCTTGTGCTGCACTAGCAGCAAACTAGTGTGGGAAAGGCCAGGAGGAATGCAAAGGGTGGGGCGGGGGGCGGGGAGCAGAGAGGAAGAGCAATGGACAGGAGGGAAACTCAGTTCTTTGGCATCTTGTGCATCAGGGTGCATAGCACTGGCTGCAGGAAGGAGTGCTTCTTCCTTCCTCTTGACCCTCAGCCCTTCTCCCAGGATCTTTCTTTCAGTGTCTTAGCCATCCGCCTAGATATGGGATAATTTTTCTGCCCCACATCTGTCTTTAAGTCCTAGGCTTGCTAAAGCCAGCTACCTAACTGTCACCTTAAGCCAGAGCCTTCCCTTCCTGCCTTCCACAGGTGAGGAAAGCCCAGATACCCCTGCCTCCTGCACAGGGCAGGAGGAACATCCCAGCCACAGGGAAGAGATTTACATCTGATCGAGAATGTGTGTGTGTGTGTGTGTGTGTGTGTGTGTGTGTGTGTGTGTGTATTCTGGGCCATCAAGATGTTCCAGGCCCACTTTCTTCCTTGTCTCTCAGGTCTGTAGCCTTCTCTCATTGTTTTGCCTTTTCTGTTTATACAGACTTATAGGAAGGCCACCCATGTGACATCGGTCTTCTATAGAGAACAAATTATAAATGTTAACATTTGGAGCTGCAGCCAGCCTGTCCTTCTTGCAGCTCCTTCATCAGAGTGACAGCTTTTCCCAAACTGAGTCTGGTCCATAGCTTTCTGAGAGAATGTCTCTTTTCCCTTTCTTCACTTCTTACTTCCAAATAAGCTTCACCAGATGTTGTCCCCAATTAAGTTACACTTACTGACTCTTGTGCTCTTCCTAATATGGCTCTGGTAACTAACTACCATTGCTTGGAGGGCCTGCCTTGCTCCCTTGACTGAGGCTAGAGGGGAAGTGGCACTGTTCTCTCCTTCATGGCCCTTACGTCATTTCTTGAGAGTTTCTACAGCTGCCTGAGTCACCTTCAACTGTTAGGCCAGACGACACGTGGCAGTGTGTGTACAAGCATGTAAGCGGGTGGCATGATGTAGATGTGTTCTCCAGTCCATCCACACACTTAGTTGTCTCTTGGTACTCAGAAAGCTGGCTAGAGAAGGAAAAGCCTGGCCCCTCTTCTTGTCAACAGTGACATTCCCTGGGAGCTGACCCTTCCAGTGTGAGTCATCAGGAAGAACAGCCTACCTCTGCCCAGTTGAGGAGCCAGTGCTGGCAAAACGAGCTTGCCTTTGCACCACCATCAAAATGGCTAGGATTTTGCAGCTGTAGAAAAGTTTTGTGGCTGAAGAAGGAGCTCAGAACAGGCTCTCTGCTGACCCTCAGAATGGAGATACTCTTCAAATTCCTCCCCTCTCCCCAAACAAGCCAAACTATAGGCTGATGTAGACTGGTGTCCTTAAACACGGCTATGCTTGTGCCGCATGCTGGCTGCAGTGCTCTGTGATACCTGTGTGATAAAGCTCAGGTACCTTAGCTTGGCTTTAACATCTGTCCTCATCACCCTTTACCTTATGACCTTTGCCCCAATAGGCTGACCTCTTGCATTCCGGATGTGACATTGTAGACATGTTTATCCCACACTTGTGCCTTTATCAGGCTGCCTTTCTGCATTGCTTCCTTCTCTGGAATACATCTTGCTTTCCAGATGCACCCAGAGCCCACACTCCTCCACCCTCATATCACTCATCCATCTATTAGAAAACTTTCAGTCGGACGTGATGAAACCTGCCTGTCATCTCAATGCTGAGGATGTTAAGGCAGAAGGATCATAAATTTAAGGCCTTATTTCCAGGGAGGGGAGATGCCATTGAGCTTGTGTGTGCCAGCCCAATGCCTTGCTCTGAAGATCCATGCTAGACAAACATTCTCAGAGCTGCCAGACCTGAGGAGCAGATTTTCACACACTTGCAAGGTAGCAAGTATCGTAGGGGAACTCTGCTGATGTACAGGGAGAAATACCTTCCCCAGCCTAGAGAGATCAGAGAAAATGACTGGAGGAAGGACACCTCTGCTGAACACTTGGGCATGAGTAGAAGCTGGGTAGGTGAGGGAACTAGGGTGGGAAGGACGCAACAAGGGTGTTGACAGGAGGAAGCAAAAAGCAGGAAGATGCTGCATTCTAGGAACGGAAAGACTGTGACAGTCTGGAGTAGAGGGTGTAAACTGGGGTGGTGAGAGGTTGGGCTACGTAGTGGCCTTTTGTAGTTAGTAAGCTAACCGAAGAGTCACAAGAAGTCATTGAAGAATTGGTAGCAGTGACTTGAAATGGACAGGTTTGCACCTTGGAAATAGTCACTCTAGAACACAGATTGGAAGAGGGCCAGAAGGTGCCTCAGAGGGCTAATGAAAAGATATTTGTGAAAAAAATGGTGGCTTAATCCAAGTGATGTGGGGGAGCTAAGGCAAGGAGGAGAGATCCAGGCACTTTCCAGCAAAGAGGACTGGGGGCTGCTGAGGAGCTGCTGAGGTGGGCGATGAGGTGGGACAAGCATGGCTTCCTGGTTTTGATCAAGCTGGTCCTGAGGCAGGAGGATGGTCAGCTCAAACATGAATGCATCCATTTGAGTTGCCTGAGGGCCAGGGCAAGTATCTAGGTCTCTGAGGAGGTTAACTCCCCAGCTCACTGTGCCTGGCTCTTCCCAGCATACTAAGTTCTGCCTTTCCTTACTCAACTTTCTCTGTGAATGATCATATTTATGACCAGGGAACTATCAAAGGTTCATCAATGAAGTTGTCCATTCATGGTCATCACGACAGTGACACAGGCCTGACCCAGAAAGAGTGGAGATTTAAAAGCACTTTAAAGGGATGTTGATGAGTGAGATTGATTATCAGGAGTACCTGGTAAAGTAAGAACAGCCAGGACCACGTATAGCTTACCATCATGGATAGAGTAGACTAGGGATTAGTTAGAGGAGCTGGTTTAGGGATTAAGAGACTGGTTAATGAGGTGAGAATACAGTTCAGTGGTAGAGCACTTACTTAGCATGGATAAGGTCCTATGCTGATTCTCTAGTACTACAAAAAGCAGCACTAAAAAGATAAAGAAGAGCAAGTAAGAAGAGTTGAGTTGTACACCTACTAAGTTCCTAGTGACATCTGACTGATTGGTAGCTGAAGGAGTACAGTGTTTTGCTGGACATTAGGGTTTGAGGCTGAGGAATGTTGGAGTTATAGCAATTCAGGGTCCTGGCTAGAGCTCGCCCTTTCTCCCTTTCCCCATATTAATTTTTAACTCCAAAACAGCAGATCATAAGGTTTTCTATCTCTAACCCACGTTAGAATTCAACAGCCAAGTTTTTGGTCTATTCCCTTTCACTGAGCAGATATCTAGGGGTGCTCTGAGTGGATCCCCAGGCAAATGTTGACGAGAAGCAGCTTGACTGATAGGGGCATGTGCCTGTGCTGGAAGTGGGGAGAAACACGGCAGTGGATGTCTGGACAGAAGGAGGAGATGCCAATGTCATGATGCCAATGCCCCAGAAATGAGGAGGAAGGGGAGAAGCAGACCATTCAGAGGGTGATCCTTGGGCACCTAGCTTAAAAAGTTTGTATTCTGTGCTTCCATAGGTCAGATTTATTGAGAAGTGACTGTGTAGCATCCGATGCTTCACAGCTCTAGTTGTGAAATCCCTCCTTAGGACAGGACCCAGGAGGGCTTTCCCCAGTCCAGAACTATGAGGAAATAGTCTGTGATTGGATTCTAAGGAGGGAGGTGTGGATGAGTTTGTAGGGATGACCATTGGTGGTGCTGGATAACTACCACAGCTTCCTAACTTTTCTTCTGAGCCCGTTTTGGCAGGGAATTCTCCACACAGAGAAATCTTTCAAAAGTGTGACTCAGGTGAGAACTCTTTGTTTAGCTCTGTACCCTATTTTTTAATAGGGTTACTTGCCTCTCTGGAGTTTAACTTCTTGAGTTCTTTGTATATATTGGATATTAGCCCTCTGTCGGATGTAGGGTTGGTAAAGATCATTTCCCAGTTAGTTAGTTGCCGCTTAGTCTTTTTGACAGTGTCTTTTGTCTTGCAAAAACTTTGTAATTTAATGAGGTCCCATTTGTCAATTCTTGATCTTAGAGCATAAGCTATTGGAGTTCTATTCAGGAAATTCTCCCCTGTGCCCATATGTTCAAGGTTCTTCCCTAGTTTCCTATTAGTTTCAGTGTGTCTGGTTTTATGTGGAGGTCCTTGATCCACTTGGAATTGAGCTTAGTGCAAGGAGATAAGAATGGGTCAATTTGCATTCTTCTGCATGTTGACCTCCAGTTGAGCCAGCACCATTTGTTGAAAAGGCTATCTTTTTTCCACTGGATGGTTTTAGCTCCTTTGTCAAAGATCAAGTGACCATAGGAGTGTGGATTCATTTCTGGGTCTTCAATTCTGTTCCATTGATCTACATGTCTGTCACTGTACCAATACCATGCAGTTTTTAACACTATTGCTCTGTAGTACAGCTTGAGGTCCAGGATATTGATTCCCCCAGAAGTTCTTTTACTCTTGAGAATAGTTTTAGCTATCCTGGCTTTTCTGTTATTCCAGATGAATTTTTGAATTGCTCTTTCTAACTCTATGAAGAATTGAGTTGGGATTTTGATGGGGATTGCATTGAATCTGTATATTGCTTTTGGCAAGATGGTCATTTTTACTATATTAATCCTGCCAATCCATGAGCATGGCAGATTTTTCCATCTTCTGAGGTCTTCTTCAATTTCTTTCTTCAGAGACTTGAAGTTCTTGTCATACAGATCTTTCACTTATTTGGTTATAGTCACACCAAGATACTTTATATTGTTTGTGGCTATCATGAAGGGTATCATTTCTCTTACTTCTTTCTCAGCCTGCTTATCCTTTGAGTATAGGAAGGCTACTGACTTGCTTGAGTTGATTTTATATCCGGCTACTTTGCTGAAGTTGTTTATCAGCTGTAGGAGTTCTCTGGTGGAGTTCTTTGGGTCGCTTAAGTATACTATCATATCGTCTGCAAATAGTGATAGTTTGACTTCTTCCTTTCCAATTTGTATCCCTTTGACCTCCTTTTGTTGTCTAATTGCTCTAGCTAGAACTTCAAGCACTATATTGAAAAGATATGGAGAGAGAGGGCAGCCTTGTCTAGTCCCTGATTTTAGTGGGATTGCTTCAAGTTTCTCTCCATTTAGATTGATGTTGGCTACCGGTTTGCTGTAAATTGCTTTTACTATGTTTAGATATGGGCCTCGAATTCCTGATCTTTCCAAGACCTTTAGCATGAAAGGATGCTGAATTTTGTCAAATGCTTTCTCAGCATTTGACGAAAAGACAAGAATTCTCACCTGAAGAATATCTAATGGCTGAGAAGCACCTAAAGAGATGTTCATCATCCTTAGTCATTAGGGAAATGCAAATCAAAACAACCCTGAGATTCCATCTCACACCAGTCAGGATGGCTAAGATCAAAAACACAGGAGACAGCAGTTGTTGGCGAGGATGTGGAGAAAGAGGAACACTCCTCCACTGCTGGTGGGATTGCAAGCTGGTACAACCACTCTGGAAAGCAGTCTGGCAGTTCCTCAGAAAACTGGGCATGACACTCCCGGAGGATCCGGCTATACCACTCCTGGGCATATACCCAGAGGCTTCCCCTGCATGCAATAAGGACACATGCTCCACTATGTTCATAGCAGCCTTATTTATAATAGCCAGAAGCTGGAAAGAACCCAGATGTCCCTCAACGGAGGAATGGATTCAGAAGGTGTGGTATATTTACACAATGGAATACTACTCTGCAATTAAAAACAATGAATTCACGAAATTCCTAGGCAAATGGTCAGAACTGGAAAATATCATCCTTAGTGAGGTAACCCAATCACAAAAGAACACACATGGTTATGCAGTCACTGATAAGGGGATATTAACCTAGAATCTCGGAATACCCTAGACACAATTCGCATATCAATAGATTTCCAAGAAGATGGAAGGAGAGACCCCCTAGTCCTGGAAAGACTGGATATAGGGGAATGCCAGGACAGAGAAGCAAGAGGGGGTTGAATGGGGAAAAGAGGGAGGGAAGAGGACTTATGAGACTTTCGGGGAGGGAGGAAACGGGAAAGGGGAAATGATTTTGAATGTAAATAAAAAAAACTTAGAAAATAAAATAAAATTTAAAAAAAAGTGTGACTCAGATCGTGTTACTTCCTTGCCCAAGACTAACACTTAGACTAAAAAGCAAGCTCCCTGGAGAGATGATGCCCTAGGGAATCACTGACTTCTTGCCCCCAACCTCCCATGCTCCCTCCTTTCAACCTCACAGCCACGCTTGCATGAGAGCATCCTTCTGCTGGAAAGCCTCTCCCAAAGTTACTATCTTCTCTCTCCATCGCCATGTTCAGGTCTCTGTTTAAATGTCTCCTCCTCTAAGTTTTCCCTGAACCTAGTAATAATATCTATGGCAAACTGGCAGAGCCTTGATGATACCAGCTGTGAAGGGCATCCCCAGGGTACAGAGGAGCATGTATGGACTTGAACAGTTCAGAGGCTAATGCCAAGACAGAGCTCATGGCAGCAGCACCAGAGAGCACAGGCCAGGTGTTGCTGCCACTCTGGGGATGTGCCCAGACCAGAGAAAGAAAAACAGACATCGGGTCCTCTCTTCAGACTTTTTCCTGTGTAGGTGAGTGTGATGAAGGAAAAATAGCCAGAGGAGGAAATTGTGAGGGGAGATAGACTCTGAAAGAATTAGAAGATCCTGAGGAGTCAGGGAGAGGAACCTGGCTTATGGGGAGCTGAGAGAGTCTGCCAAGACTTCCCTCTGAGAATCTAGAAGCACTGAACTACATACTGGACCTCTAAGGGACAATTTGGGTCCCAACGGTCAATTTCCAGGGGAAAAGAAGGGACTTGCCTCTGGAGGGGAGGGCCCTTGCTACTGAAACCCTCCCCTTGGAATCTTTGCAGTTTGCTTGTTCCTCAAGCTTCTGGGAATTCCCCACTTCCTGATAGGAAGACTGGAGCCTTGGTCGGATTTTCCTTAGCCTAGGAATTCAGGACACATCCTAGCTTTTACTATAATGCTTTTACCTTTCACATACTGATCCCCCTCCCCAAACACACACACACACACACACACACACACACACACACACACACACACACACACACACCTTGGAGCAGATTTTCTCCCCACAGTTGCCTCAGAAGCTGTTGTCTTTGGAGGCCACGCTTAGAAAATGGCCCCTCTTAAGGGGACCACTCAGCTGCTGACACTCCCAGGCTGTTGAACCTGTAGCGCTCAAAGCCCCGAGGGTCCCTGTTTCTGGCTAGGGAGGAAGCTTTTGCTCAAACTCTGCTGGCACTTATCAGGGAGCCTCCTGCTGTCTGTCACATGAGCCACTCCAGCGAGCTTACACAGTCCTCCAAGGTGCTGTCTGTCACATGAGTCACTCCAGCATGCTCACACAGTCCTCCACGCTGCCTCTGCCTGCTCTAAGTGTTCTTTACCTCCTGCTGGCCCTGCAGAGGCTCGGCCATAAAGACTTGGTTAAGCAGCGGCCTCAGGGACCCTGGTGGAGTAAGCATCTACTGGCTGGTGTCTAGGGTCTAGACAGCAGCCACATGAATCTTGAGTATGTGTCTGGTCTGAGACATGTCCCAGGCCAGCTGTTGATGCATGGGTCTCAGAGCACCTGCTACATCTCAGGGGCAGTCTCCTAATTCATTTAATCAACTGATGTCTCTGCCAGGCCTCAGAACAAGGTACTGAATGGGGGAAGAACACAGAATGAAGATATCATGGCTTCCGCCATTCAGTAGTTCCCAGGCTCATCCTAGTGACATAAGTGCTTCAATGGATGTCAGGCTCAGGGCTGGGGTACAGGTGTGGAGTTGGATAGGCATTCGGGGAAGAAGTTAGAAGGAAAGAGAAGATAACATTCCCACATAGCAGCTAGACTATGGAGAGTGGTAATATCTCCACTTTGAAGCTGGGGTACCACCTTGCTCTTTGTTATCTCCCTGAGCTAAGAACATGGAGGCAAAGGAGAGGGAGTAATGCGAGAGGGCAGGAGAGAACTGAGAATGATAAAAAGGGCTATCAAAAGAGGAGACAGCCCACAGGTTCTATAAAAGACTACCCTAGACTACACTAGTCTTCCAGCTCTGGAGACCCCACCCTTCCCAACAACATGCTTTCTGATCTTTGCTTTAGGTTCAATAAACACTTGTTTTTACCTCTTCTTATTCTCTTTGATCCTTGGGTGTTCAATTCTTTGTTAGTCTTTGGGAAAAACCCAGACACATCTGTATGACCCCCAATAACTCCTCCAATATGGGACTAAGTAATGGGTAAAACATGTCCCCAAACTTGAACTTAGGTTGTATTTGGGGAGGGAGACATTGAAACCAGTAAGTCCATTCCATCCTAGAAGTACCTAAAAAGCAGGCAGCTCCTCCTTCCAGCCTTGGTTTACAGTCTACCTTCTAAGACACCTTCTCTAAGCCCTGTCTGTGTGCCCTTCACTCACCACCACACACACTACGAGGCTTCCTTGTTACCTTTCAGCCTTCCGGCACCCATCTCCGTATCCTAGTCAGAGCTTGAGCATCTAGAGGGAACAGCTGCTCTCTATTGTCTCCTTGGTGTCTTACACAATTGCGCATGTTTTGAGAATAAGTTTGACATGATGAATTTGAAGCATCTTACTGTAATACTTACCAGAGACACTGGCAGCATACATGCTTTGTTGGAGAAGAAGAAATGATTAATTCTGGATAATGAGGATCAAAAGAGGCAGGAGAAAATGTACTTGCAGGCAGACCCTGAGAGTATCCAGGTCCTCAAGAACAGCAGGCCAAGGGCATCCCAGGGGGAGGGGATGGCAGGGGCAAAGGCTCAGAGCTACAGGATCTGGTGCATAGTGCCTAGAAGAAGGAACAGAAGAAGATGGGGGCAAGGAACCCCCTCCTCAGATGGAGGGGTCTGCCAGTGAGTCTGCTCTTTGTTCTATAGACTCAGAGTTCCTCTGAGAAGTTGTAAGAAGGGGACAGGACTTGAGGAAGATTAAACTGATAGTGACATGATGGCTCTATTTGGGGAATGAATCACTAATGGAGTTGCCTCCTGCCTCTGTGCCTCTGCCCTCTTGGGAGTGATGAAGAGGCCAGTGGGGAATTAGCAGAGAAGTCAGATAGGAAAGTGTTGTAATGTTAGAAAGTAGATGACAGTGAGACTAGAAAGACAGAAACAAAATTAGTGGCAACTGGATATGGGAAGTGAGACTGTGCTGTGTAATCCAAGTGGCTGAGAGAGCACAGAAGGGCAACTGCTTCGGCAGGGGAAGAGAGACACAGCATGGCCTTCTGAGTAGTTACCAGGAATGGAACCCTATGACTTTGACATCACAATGAGGGAAGAAGAGTTGTAGAAGTCATCCTCAGTCCCAGGGCATCTTGATAATAAGCTATGGATGCCTTCTGCCTTGAATGTTTAAAGGAATTAAAGCTTACACAAATGCCATCTTTTTATCCAGTGAAAATATTTCACAGACATCACCCAGTTTCAGCTACCACCCCCTCTTTTTGCCCACCCACCATCACAGCAACTCTTATGCTTAACAACAGAGAGGTAAGTGATGCCAGGAAGGATGGGAATGGACCAAAGGACACTGGGAGGCTCTGCTGTCATCATGGATGACCTCAGTGGTCCAGCCCACATCCTAGCCTTTTAGATACTTGGTGTATCCATCTCCGTCCGAATGTATCTTGGCTTTTTCCCATTACACTTTCTAGACCTTGTCACTACCCAGAACTGCCTCAACTCTGAAATGAATCATCCTGACATCTTCCTAGATCCTCATTGTCTCTATTCAATCACATTTTCTTTATTTGAGCTCTCAGCCCTCTTCTTCCTCAGTCTGAAGCCCACCTTCCTTAGTCACTGTCCTCTCTCATAGCTCAGAATCTCCTTTATAACACAAGTTCTTTGTTGCACCCATTGGCACAATCCCAAACGTGGATAAAACAACTTTTCTCTTCCTTGGAATGGTGCTACATGGCCACACGGATTTTTGCTGGAGAAAGTTGCCTGGACCATCACGGTCTCTTCTTCAATCAGAGCCTCAGAAAAACCTGCTCTGCTTTTCTCAGGAACGTCTGTTTTTCTCCTTGAACAATTTTCTTTGAAAATTCCATTTCTAATTCTTAAGCCTTTGGCATATGAATTTTCAGCAGATGATAAAGATTCTTCTTCCACCAAGAAAATGGGCCAGCTATGATGGCGCATGCCACCGTCAGTCCAGTTCAAAAACACTAAAGGGTGGGAGGGTGCTCAGTGTGAGCACTTGCCTAGCATGTGCAAAGCTCTGTGTTTAATCCCCACTAACACAAAACAAATGATAGAATAAAATAAAGCCTGGAGACAGGAATTCCTCCACTGTCCCATAAACCAATGTGCTAGTCCCTTCCTCTGCCTTTGGCCTCCTGGCTTAATGGAAGATATGTGCCCTGTCTGACTTTGTCATTTTTTTCTTCTATATGTAACTCTTCTTTTCTTGGGCCCATCCCCCTATTTTACTTATGTTTAAATGTCTTCCTTTCCTCCACTATCAAATCAAGCCCTCCTTTGATCTCTCTTCCACCTATGACTACTCCCTCTTTCCTAGAAAAGCATATCAAACACCCACCATTGACCCTACAGCTGTGATGTTTCCCCTCAAACACAATGTAAGTGAACTGTAGTGCAGTGCCGTTGATGACCTTCTCCATATGTACGATGCTCTTGTTCTCAGATGTGTGATGTTCCCCCATGGTGAGTCACCTCCTTCTTCTGCCTTAGCTTCTATGATGTTTTCCTGTTTTGCCTCCTCTTTCAAACACTAAACACTGGAGCCAATAAAATACTTACTAAGGTTCGTCTCTTTCAAATATTAACTGGCAGTTGCCCCATATGTCGGATACTTCAAGTGCCCTCCATGTTGACCTTGTCCCGTGCACTCCTCTTTCCAGCCCTCTTTCCTGAGCTTCAGATCTGCATAGCCAATTACCTGTAGGGTTTTCAGACATGGAAGACAAACACTTGGAATATCTGGCTAAATTTGAGTTTCAGATTAATAAGTGCTTTTAAAAAGACACGAGTATACCCCCATATGTTGTTTAGGAATGATTTATACTAAAAATCACTGGTTGTTCATCTAAAACTCAAATTTAACTGAGTGTCCTTGTTTATCTGGTAGCCCTGTGCCTTGACATCTTTATCTGAGGCGTTACAGGCAGGTAGCTCTGCACAATTAGAGCCATGGTTCCTATGAACCATCCACTGGGTTATACAAGTGAAGAGTCCTTGACTCCTTTGGTCTTCTTTGCTCCTAAGCCCTTCTAAATGGCCCTGACATGAGTACTATAATGTGGTTCCTCCATGTAATGGGATGGTTACAGGAAGCCTGAGAATGCCCAGTTTTATAATCTGGCCAAAGTCACTCAAATCTTCTACCTTCCACTGTGTTCTTTCTCCTGCTTGTTGGGGGCTTGTCACACAATGGCTAAATTAATTTTATTTTATTCATATTTTATTATGACTCTTATTAGTTTGAATTCCAAAATCCCAAATTCTTATGGGCCCCTGATGCCCTGCCTGGCACCGCCTTTTCTCACCCTCCCTCCTGTTTGTGAGTCACCGCTCCTCTCTCTATTGCCATTCCAAGTTTCTCATAGTTCCTTGAGAGTTCCCAGTTTGTTCTTGAGTCTTCCCACATACACTCCCTTGCCTAGAAAAATATTTTCCTCTTTTCTTGTTCTTAGTTCAGGATAGCCCTTTAGGCCTTAGCCACTGTCCTTTGTTACCTTTCAACTCTGCACTTCCTTTTTGGAGACTGTGTCGTCTTCTACTGACCTGGTTAGCTCCTGATACTCTTTGAGCAGGACTTTGTCTGCCTTCTCCTTTGCATCCTGAACTTTGTACAGAAAACGTGTGCAATTTATATTTCAGGAATGAATGAGAGCCTGGTCCTTCTCCCCACCCATTCTCAGAGGGCTCCTCTTGTCTCACAAGAGTGAGCTCTAGCACAAAGTAGCCCTCAGAAATGGATGGTTTAAAAAAAAAAGGTCCCTGCATCCCCACTGGCCTGTTGTGTGTCCACAAGTGTCCACTTGGACCTTCTCAATCAGAGATAGCAGCAGGGATCTCATGATGGAGAGCTTTGATTTTGTTTTGTTTGATATTTTCATTCAATGTATGCATAATGCAACACTATCATACTGGAGAGGCTTAGATGTGAAGCCACCTTCAGAATACCTGCAGAAGAGCCATGAGAGCCAGGGCTCTGAATACAAGTCTGGGAGCATTCTTGGGCCTTCGGTGGTCATCCCATGGCTTTGGAAGATTATCACTATAGTTCTTTATATCTCAAAAGATCTGAGCAGCCGTTGCATGGCAGCAGTAGGACTCAGGAATTCATAAGTGAAGACCAAACTGTCCAAAGAGGAACAGATGATGTTGGAGCCAAATGAGGAAGAATATGACCTTAGCAACATGGAATTACCAATGAGCTCTGCCAGCACTTTGCAAGGATGGAGAGCCATAGACAAAGTGACGGCAGCCATATTAGCTGGATGAAGAATGCATGGATCACTAGGTGAACATGGATGACTTGTGCAAGTGGCTCTACCTGTCACTGAAACCTCTAACTCTGAGACCCAGGGAGGCACCAGGCCAAGATCAAGTGTCCACAAGGACAGTGCCCCCAGGATCCTTGCTCTGGAGGTTGCCATGCAGCTGACTGTTGACAAATACCATGACAGAAGGCAACCCAAGAAATGGCCTGTTGTTCCTTTGAAGTTTTGAGCTCCGAGGAGGACTCCAGGGAGTGCCTCCTGAACAGAGTCCCCAGCCTCAACCCCTTTCTATTGATATTTCATCTTCCCTTCTGAGGATTCTCAATACTGACATAAACATGTTCATCAAATTCCCAGTGGGCCCTCACATAGTGGATGGACTCTATCAGCCAACAACAGTTCTGCCTGAGAAGGCATATTGTTGCCAACATGAGAAAAATCTTCCTTTGCAGAGAGTGGTAGTTTTGTGTACACCCCCTCCCCATGAGTCTTTTGATCCTGCCAGTGGCAGTGTCTAGTTCACTGAAGATCTTGCCTCAAAAATGGGAAAAAAAGCCCCAAAAAACAAAAAAAACTCAAAACATGGTTAGATTTTACACCTATGTGTCTTCAAGTGTAGTGTCTCAGTCTTCCAGGTCCAACGTCAAAGCTCAGCCCCTTTCTGGTGTTCTTTGAATTATGTATAACCACAGGAGAGAGGAGAACAGTCAGATAGAGGTCCTGGCAGCTTCTGGCAGCATGAAGCTAATGAGTGGAAGTCAGAAGTCAGCACCTACAGCAGCGTGGTCTCCAGGGCTAGTTCCTGACTTCAGGCCTCCCAGCATGGCCCTCCACCCTCCATGAAAACTGCTTAGCAAGCTGTGTGTTACATTTGGGGATTAGTGAAGGTGTCTAGGATACCTGCTTGGCAGACTGCTGTAAGGGGGGGTGGGGTGGGGTAGTGTCCTAGAATTAAGGATTGATCAGGGCCAAATTAAGTTTGGGAACCACCATAGCAAGTGATCCCAACGCTGTGCGGAGTGAGAGCCCTCTTGGAGAACGTGAGGATGCCCAAGGAGAAGTGACCGATGAGAACGTGCTAGCCCCAGACACATGGTTTGCTATAGGAACAGAAGTGAGTAAACAAAAGCTGAAGAGGAACTAGTGTCCTGGAGGTAGAAGGAGGACACAGAGGTATGAAGACCGGAAACCAGGGGCAGCACTTAAGCAAAGGTTGGGCAAGAGTCAGCTGCCCCAGAAAGGGGGAGCTCTGGGAAGTGACTACTGGGCTCAGGAAAAAGGATGTCAGCAGTAGCCCAAAGAGGAACTTGGGTTCATCCCATTATCACTCTGTGGACCCTCAATGATCGGGTCCTTTTTTTCCTGCCCCACCCCCATCGTGTTCTACAACTGGGAGACTGTTTTCTGACTTGAGGGAAGGTCAGTAGCACATTTGGATAAAGTCCAATCCATCTAGGGCAGGCTACAGCTTTTCTGTCTAGTCTTGCGAATCTAGATCTATGTACTAATATGGGTAAGGTATGTATAGATCCAGTGGAAGTGTCTGGCATGTCTACAGCTCAGTTCTACCCCTGGTCAGCTAAGACATGATTCCCTTATCCCAAGATGGCTCTTGAAGACTGCATTATTCTCTGTACTATTTTTCCAAAAATATTTTTATCGTATTAATTCAGCGTGGTATGTATGTGCGTGTGTTTGTGTGTCTGTGTGTAGAGGTCAGAGAACAACTTGTAGGAGTTCATTCTCTTCTTCCACCATACAGGTTCTAGAGATTGAATTTATGTTGTCAGCATTGGCAGCAAGTGTCTTTATCTACTGAGTCATCCCACTGCCCCTCTGCGTCCTCCACTGCCATGTGCTCTTCCGTAGAGTCTGCCTTGCACCTTTCCCTCCTATGAACCCAAGTTTGCCTTCAAAAGGAGCCATGGCTTCCCTAGCTCCCCACCTCATCTTATTATTCTAGAAAAAAAAACGGACAGAAAACAAAACCACCTTTATCCACATCTCTTTTAGGAAAGCAAAGACCAAAACAAGCAACTAGTCCACCATGGTGGGGACCTGGGAATCCTGACAAGGGGTGTTTGCAGCTGTGTCTAGCTCCCTGTCTGCATTCCTGTCCCCTCCCCGAGTCAAAGCCTTATGGCCTTTGAACTTTTGGATCTTTGGTGAAACCTCCTTTTCTTCATCTCAATTCAGCCACAGAGATCCCCTTCAAGTGCTCTGGTCATTTGTGGGTAATCTATTCCTTGGAGTTCTCAGGCTAAGAGGATCCCCACTACCCAGCTCCATACTCAAAGATGGTCTACCAGGTGATAGTTTCTCCAGACAGGACTCAGGACATACAAATCTTTCATAATTATGTTTTTATAAATATTACTTTTTAAATAATAATACTGTCATCCTCAAAAACTTTTGGAAACTCCCCATACCTGGAAGTTAGGGGAGAAGGGATCCTTCATTGGACTTTTACTCCCTTGGCTTAGGCTCTGGAGACAGTAGGAGTGGATCTTCTATGTCTGGCCCAAAGTCTCCATGAACTTGGGTGTGTCTTCCTCTCTAATATCCCCTGTTACCACCCACCACAGGCTTCCAATCCACAAAGCATGGGAATCCGGGCAAGGAGAGTGTCTTACAGTGCAGGGAGAACTCAGAGAGCACAGAAGACCTTCGTGTGAGACCTTAGCCCCTGTGTGACCAGTCCTATATCACACAAAAGCATTTGTAAACTGCAGCTTCCAAATGTCCAGCCTCACCCTATTGCCCAAGGGACACAGGCTTGACTCCAACACCACTGCCATTGGCCTCCATGGACCCTGGACAAGGACTTTCTTTCTTCCTCTAGACTTTAAGTGAAAGTGATGGAAGCAGGTCCTGTGACCCATTCCCAGTTGGCCTTTTCTTTTCTCTCCTCCAAAGGACAAATCTGCTCCGGCATGATCCATCTTCTTACACCTTCTATAGACTCTAGACAGGAGGACAAGTCAACTCCCCCCCCCCCCGACCGCACCCCCCCCACACACATTAGCTTTAATTGATTTGGAATGGCTTCATTGAGCCACCTACATCCTGAGTTAGTGGGAAAAGATACTATAGTCAATTAGCAATGTCTGCTGTGGGAAAGAGACAGGAGCCATGGCATGTGACAAGAGGCATGTCATGTGTGCCTTACATTGGCGTATACCCTTTTAGCCTGCCGTATTTGACTGAAGCAATTTCCTCTTTCTGAAATTCCCTCTTTTCTGTTTCACTTGTCCCAGTTCTTCTGAAGTCTGGTTCTTGAAGAACTTGGAGTACTTTTCCAGCATGTAAAAACTCCTGGTTCATAACATTGTATTGTAGTCAGGAATTTTGTTAAGTAGCATATTAGAGCTCTTCTTGCTACAGGGCCGAGGGTGGGACAGTAACTGCATGAGGTGATCCGTATATTAGTTACTTACCCTGTTTCTGTTTTTAGAACTTATGACTGCAGCAGCTGTCAGCAAAAAGATAACATGGAAGCACTCCTGTGCTCCTGCGACATTGACTGGAGGCTGCCTGGTGAGGTTAAATTCATCCTGGTGGGTGTGTATCTGTGCTTCCTAAAGCTTCGGAGTGGAGTAGTAAGGCCTGAGGGTTGGCCCTTCTTTTAGTCATCTCCACCCCCACCACCCATGACTGTGATAAAATGCCCTGAGTAAAAAGCTACACAGGGAATAAAGGGTTAATTTTGGTGTGGAATTCCAGATTACAGTATGTCTTTTAGGGGAAGTCAAGGCACAAACTTGAAGCAACTAGTCACATCTACTTTCAAGAGCAGAGAGAAATGGATGCATGTAGACTCAGTGCTCAGCTAGCTTTCTCTACGCTTATATAGTCCAGGACCCAGAACTAAGTAATGAGGTCCCCACTTTCAGGCTGGGTGTCCCGGTTGGGTTTTTTTTCCCCTGTTATTGTGTTGTTGTTGTTGTTGTTTTGTTTGTTTTGTTGTCAATTTGACACAATCTAAAAGAACCTCTAGCTTGAGGTTTTCTCAACTGAGAAAATGCCTCAATGTATAGGCAAGTCTGCGGGGCATACTCCGGGTTAGTGGATTGATGGGGAAGGGCCCAGATCACCATGGGTGGTGCCACCCCTGGGTAAGTGGTCCAGAGTTGTTAGAAAGCAGCCTGAGCAAGCTGTGCGAAGCAAGCCAGCAAGCAGGACCCCTCTATGGCTTCTTCTTCAGTTACTATCTCCAGGTTGCTGCCCTGGCTTCCCTAACTGTTAGAGAGTGACCTGTGAATAATATAAATAAGCCCTTTCTTCCCCAAGTTGCTTTTGGGCACTGTGTTCTTATCACAGCAATAGAAACCCTAAGACACTGGGTCTTCCCACATCAATTAAAGCAATCAAGACAATCACTCACAGACATGCCTATGGTCCAAGAACCCCTGAGACTCCCTTCCCAGGTAATTCCAGGTTATGATTAGTAACTTATCTTGTGGCAGTGATAAAATTCTTGAAAGAAGCAACTTAAGAGAGGAAGATTTTATTTTGGTTCTGTAGGTAGGTAGTCCGTCATGGTGGGGAAGGTGTGGCAGCAGTAGAACTAACCACTATACCACACTATCTCCTGATGATGTACCACAGAAGTAAGTCTGGTGTGGGTACTCAGAAGGTTTTTCTGAGTGTAAAGCTTTATTGAGCATAAGATCAATAAAGATCATAAGATCTGATCTCTCAGATCAGAGAGTGAGATGCGCTAGTGCAGACCAACTGCTGGGCTGCCCACCCCAGACAACTTCAGGCAGGCCCACTAGCTTCAGTCAAAGAGCAAGACCCACAACTGGTTCCTTAGAGTCTGGTTTCAAAATAAGGGTGGGGCTTCTGGGGAGAGGAGGTGGGGAAGTTCCAGCTGTTAGGAAAGTTCAAAGGTTCAGAAGTAAGAACCAAAGAATCTGCTCTGGAAAAATGTCACTGGCAGCGGCCAGAAGCAGCTCTGCTCCTCCGGCACGAGACCGGCTGGCTTCGCTGGTTCATACTGTCTTTTCCTGCCCGTGTATGTGTGCCATCTTCCCTGAAGCCATGAGTGTTGTAAGCCACTGAGAATTATTAGCCTGTCAACTCACTTACAGCCTTGATGTCCTGGAGCTGATGTCAGCAGTGTAGTGTCCCAGAGCAGAGTGAATTCCCTGAAAGTAGTGTGTCTTGGGAGAGCTGTAAACCCAGGACCGTCCCTGCGTCCCTGCGATGATGCTTCAGAAGCTTCAAGGCTCCTGATTTACTAGGCAGCAGGTCCCTGGTCCCTGCCGCTGGCTGTGATCCCTGTGGGGTGGGGGATGGTTGCCGGAAAGGCAGGAAATAAAAACTCAGCCCTGTAAATGTGAATGACTGTCCACTCCCTTGCCCTTGGTGTCCCGCTGCTGGCCTTGCGCTCCTTCTCAGCTGAAGTCTGACTCGTGTGTGCTCATTTTCTCTTTCGGATTGTTTACAGGCATTTTGAAGGTAGACTCTGAATCCCGTTTCCAGGGTCTGCCTCCCTGCACTACACCAGGCTGACTTCACCCGGCTCATGGGAAGTTGGATACAATGGATGACTGGACTGATTAAATGGCTGAATGGAGAGGGGGAGGAGTAAATTAATCTAGAAGAAGGGCATCCCAGGAAAGCCCTAGTCACCTTTCTGAAAGCCAGCAACCAATCTGGGGTACCCATTACCTCTTTAGCCTGGTGCTTCCACTGCCAGCTCTAGGCTGGGCCATGCTCCCGCGGCCTCTGGGGAGTATGGTTGGCCTTCGGATCTGCGTGTTTCAGTTGGCCCTGTGAACAGAGCCTGTTCCAAGACCAATGAGAGTGATTTGGCCACCTCCCTGTTTTATAAGTCCCATTCCTGAGCTGGGTCCTACAAACATCTCTTTGCCTTTCTATCTTCAGAGGCAAAATATCTGGTCCATCCTCAAGGCCTTCATGCAGCTCCTCCTGCACTGAACAGGGGACTTGGTGAGCCCCAAATGGGGGCATGGGTGAGGTGGTGACCCCAGCAGAAAGCAGTTTGAGAAAAGCATGAAAGGCCCCTTGCTCTCCTGTAACTCCAAACCCATTGGGGTGATCAGAACACAAGGCTTATTGCGAAACCCTCCGAGGCAATGCTTGCGTGATAAGCACCACATGTGTGGAGAAAGCTCAGCCCAGCCCTGTCTGAGTTTGCCTGGGTGGGCTGGGGTCTGGGAGGGACCCACATAAGGAAGAAGAGGAGGGCTGAGCTTGCGGTCTAGTGGTAGAGTACGCACAAGGTCCCAGCTTCAGTCCCCAATCGCAGCCTCTGTCTCTCTCTATCTCTGTCTCTCTCTCTCTTACACATACACACACACAGAGAGACAGAGAGACAGACAGTCAGAGACAGAGACACAGAGGGAGACAGAGAGAGAGAGAGAGAGAGAGAGAGAGAGAGAGAGAGAGAGAGAGAGTCACAAAGGGGGCAAGAGCAGCATTAGGAGGACATGGGAAACTAGTTCAGCTAGTCGGCAGCTTTGGGACTTTGGGCAAACCATGGAATCTGTCTCTATCACTGAAGTTCTATGAGAGCCTGTGATTCTGGGTAAACATTGTACAGAGGTGTCACCTTGTTGCTGGTATTGTCTGAGCATTTGCAGGCCGAGCAGCAGAGGCCCAGGCCAGCAGGCTGAGCAGGGGTCTGTCATCTGAAGCATATTTTCTTCCCGGGACCTTTGGCTTGGAGAGTCAGGCCTGAAAGGCCACGGGCCAGAACTGTATCCCAAAGGCTGGAGACCAGGCGCCTTAAGCCTGGGCCCTGGCTCACCCAGCCACCCTTTTTATTCAGTTCCAAGGCTATGATGACAAAGACAAAAAGGACCCTAGCTAGGAAGGGGGATGGGGTGTGGGGCAAAGAAGCCACATGAGCACCAGCCAGGGCAGACAAAGATGTGCTATTTCCACAGCTTGTGGCATTTGTTTGCAAACAGCAGTGTTTTCCTGGGACACTGTGCTTGTGTCTTCCAGAGCAACAGAGGCTCTCTGTGTCCCAGCCCCTCCCTGTCACATCTCTGGCCTCCACGGGACTCGATGCTTGTCCGTGTCCCTTGGTCTCCTCACTGACTCTCATCCTTGCAGTCTGAGCAGCCTCAGCACTCAGAGCAGTAGAGCAGGCAGAATGACCTCAGAGGGAGCATGGGCGGGGCGTGCACTGAGGCTTGGGGATACCCAACAGTATATCAGGCAGGGAGTGTGTGCTTGTCACAACCCCAGAAACCTGCATCTCAAGTCTGGAGCCTATCAGCACTGGGAAGTCCAGGACAGGCCCAGTCACTCTGAGCCACTCAGAACTTCAGTTTTATTTAGACTTGGTAGTTATGAAAATGGAAGCAGGTAACAGTGTGACAAGGCCTATAAGAATAGTGCTTATAAATGTTCAAAGCCCTGCACTTGGCAGAGAACAGCTGTATCTCCAACTCTGCTGCACATTGCTAGGAACAGTTCACTAATTCAGGCTCTTGCTAAATCAGCCTGCTGCTAAACACTGAGCCTAGAGACAGGTTCTGACTGGGCAGAGAGCTGCCTCAACTGGTCACAGCCTTTTCCCCCCACTCCTCAAAGGAGGTTCAGGACATCCTTGGGTGGGAGTGATAGCGTTCAGCCCCTGAAGTCACACTGTGCTTCTTGGTGCCTTCTCCTGCACACCTACCTTAATTTAGATCAGTTTCAAAGTTGTGTGCTCTGCCTGCAAGTAGGACTTGGTGATTTAGAAAGGGAAAAGCAATCCTGAGGAGTGGGCAGCCACAGCTCCAGCTTGCTGCCATTGGAGAAGCCCGCCTAAGAGTCAGCAATACTCATACAAGGCCATTAAAAACTGGGCAGCTGCACTCCCTCCCACCTGTCTCTCCTGACTCACAGCTCATACATCTTCTTAAGGCCTTTGAGGCAATCTCCAAATATTTTGGTCCTGATTACTCCTCTATTCATTTTCAGATATCCAAATAATAGGCTGAGAGAAGTCGCAGTACACATAGGGGGACATGGAGCCTTGGGGAAATCCTAGAGCTTAAGACAGATTGATTACAGGGGAGGAGAGGGTATGGTGTGTTTTGTGTTGGGGTGTATGTGTGCAAAATTAACGCCCAGGCCTAGTCATATGAGGTAAAGGAACCAGTGTCTGGACTCTTGATGCCAGATATGCACATCTGCTTCATGGGATCAAAGCCACCCAGGGCATCTGAGCTCCACACTCATATTCAAGTGGCCATAGTCAGACTGTTGTCTCTGGATTGAGGGGACTAAGTTCTACCTCCTGAGGTTATGACGATCGAAGGAGCTCAGAGTGCAGAGGCATTGACTAGGGACCCGCCCCAGTTTGGTGGTCAACAGCTGTAATGGCGCACACGATCTCAATCAACATTGACTCCATCCATCTAGCAGCAAAACCCAAAAGCCATGGAGTCCTCTTCTTCTCACACCCCACATCAAAACCACCAGAAAACCTTGCCTTCTTGTCCAGGTATGATGGCAAATACCTTTAATCCCAGCACCGGGGAGGCAGAGACAGGCAGCTCTCTTGAGTTTGAGACCAGCCTGGTCTAGAAAGAGAGTTCTAGGACAGCCAGGGCTACCCAGAGAAACCCTGTCTGGGAAAAGCAGCAACAAGAAATCCTGCCTTCCTTTCCACTATCCAGGACCTTGCCTCTTCTCTTCTGGCTGTTCCTCTCCTAGGCAGGTCTAAACTGTCATCTCTCACCCAAGCTGTCACAGAAGCTTTCCAGGATAGTTCCTATTGCCTGTCAGTACTCTCTTAATATAGAATCCAGGGGATACAATCTTCCACAGCTCCTGAGTTCCTTCTTGACAGCCTAAGCTTTCAAGCTCATAATCTGCCTCCTGCTTGCCTCCATGACACTCATGACACGGGGTACATGATCCCCAATGCTGGTTTGATTCAGTCTTCCCTTCCCTATAGGGGGGCCTTTGCCACTGCAGTTACTGCTGTGGGCCTCAACCTTCACCTGCGTCCTCACACCATGGAACTTCCTGATTTAATCTCTGGATTGTTGCATCTCCTAGATCTCACAAGGATTCCCATTCAAATGAGGCAATCTCACAAGAAGTCCGGGAAACAGCTTAAGCAACCTACTTCTCCCAATGGCAAAACCCCCAGGTTTTCTACAGAAAAGGCGTGATCTCAACATGTCCGTAGTACAGGGTTGAGGAGGCAATGAACAATGGCTGCCCTGTTCCTCTGTCCCCTCCTCTTTAAGGTCTTCTCACGTGGGAGCCAGATCATAGATACATACTTAGCTACAAACACGTGTCTTCAGCACCTTCTGCACAGATGAAGTCAATTACACTAGTGAGTCCCGGCTTTCCCAGCTGTGTCCTTGAAAGAGGGGAAAAAAAGAAAGTAGAGAATACAAGCGAAAAGCTGTCTGGCTTATGAAGTGAAGTTTCCTTCTTCTCCTTCCCCTCCTTCTCTCTCCCCTTCCCCTTCCTCCTCTTTCCTCCTTCTCCCCACCCCATCTCCCCACCCTATTTAACCTATCAAGGTAGAACTGGCCTCTGGATTCTCCCAGCATACCCCACCCTCTATGCTGAACTTTCCAGCCCAGAGTCTGGGCTTCCTCTCACCCAACCGCTCTTCACTATATAATCCAGACATTTGGTTCTCAATCGCTCTTTCTCACCCTCACCCCTCTTCCTCCCCTCCCCCACTTTCCCCCCCCCTCCCCCTCTCTTCTCTCTCCCCTCTGTCTCCCTCTGCATGGCTATTTCACTGACCCACCTCCTGTGTGGCTAGTGAACTCACCCAAGATCTGCCCCAATAAACCTGCCTTTATACTTTAATTTGGTTTGACTTGGCACATTTCGTGGGCAGAAAAATACTTATCATCTGGTACCATACATCTGAGGTCCACTTCTTTGGGACAGTAGTTTCTTCTATGGAAATAGTACTTTTAGCCTTAAAGTATGGAGAGAATAATTGATATAATGGGCTTTGAAGCTTTCAAGTTTTGCTCAAATCTAAGAAAAATGGGAGGCTGTACAGTTGGAATCAGGGCCTATCCAAAGTATAACAAAAAACCCAAAGGAGGGCCAAAGGGGTAGTTAACACAAACAATATATGCAAAGCTCACTTTTGCTAGGGACTTGCAATCTGACCAGAGTGGATCAGAAACCACTTTATATGCCAGACTGCACCTTGATATTATTTAAGATTCATTTTTACTTATGTGTATGCATCTGTGTGTCTGGTGTGTGTGTGTGTGTGTGTGTGTGACATGTGCACTGTAGATGAGGGTATCAGATCTTCTGGAACTGTAGCTCCAAGCATTTGTGAACCACTTGACTTAGATGCTTGGAATGAAAGTGGGTCCTTTGGAAGAGAAACATAGAGCCTTCCCTCCAGCACCACCCCCCACCCCCCACCTCTCCACCCCCCACCCCCCACCCCCGCTCTATGATTCCTACACTGTGCATATTAAACAGTCTCACCAGTCTTCTACCTGTCTGGTTGTGAATGAAATAGGGACCTAGGAAGCCAGAACACTATCTGAAAGTAAGGCCCGAAGAGGAAAACATATTAAGCAAATTCACAGCCAGTTATTAATAACAAGGCAATGCTTAGAAGGAGAAGCCTAGGATACCATAAGGCTACACATCAGCAGAACTTGGCTTAGTGGAGGGCATCACAAAGGGTTTCTCTGAAGAGGGGTGCATTTGAGTTGAGGACTACTTGCAAGGCATTGATTAATTCTAAAAATTTCCAGATGCCAAGTGGATTCCCCACATGCAGTGCCCAGGAAACTGGATATTGTGGCCTGGAGTCCCTAGGCCACATAGGGTCACAAGTAAGGAGCAAGCATGGGGATGGGATGTCCTAAGAGTACAGGCTAGGCTGGGACTCTAGCAATCTGAACCTAGCTGCTGCTCAACCCTCCTGACCCTGCCCATCCCCCAGCATCCCTACCCCGGAACACACTGAGCCACTGGAACAGGACAGCAAGGTTCTGGCAGCTCAGCCACCCGTGGATGCAGCGGGGCAGGGCCTCATGACCTCATCGCTATGGAGTCTTACACCCCTGCCAGCAGGGAAAAGTCCCCTCCACGTTTGCTGAGGAAGTCCGGGGCTTTGCAGGCTCCTGCAATGTGCCTGCTCAGGAGGCCTGAATGGAATTCGGAATTCGAAAGTACTTGTTTCTTGGCAGAAAAAAAATTCCAGAGATTGCTCAACATTCCTTTGACTCCAGGAGCAGGAGTTTAGCAGCAGCCTGTGAAAGCAGAAGGAATGGGAGCCGGTGGGTGTGCCTTGCAGCGTGCCCAGCACTTGCTGGGGAAAAGCCCCTCTGCTCTACTCCCTGGGGGATAAGAGAGAGAGGGGAGAGGGTAGGGGTTTGAAGTTCTTGCCCTCCCGGTGGTGGAGCTGCCATGTTTTGAAGCCAGCCAGAGACTGGGAAGCCAGACTCTCTGGCTCTATGCAGAGTCCTATTTTCATGGCTGTCAGGAAACAGGGGAGTAGCTCACTCCCTTGTAGCCTTCCTGTGGTTGCCAAGGAGATGAGCTCCCTCTCCCCAGCTCTCTGCTTGATACGGGCAGATAGTGGCTGGCATATCTCCTCCTCCATGAAGCCTGCTCCCTGCCTGGGTTGAAATGCACCTGTCAGCACCTTTAGGCACTTATACCATGACTCATGTTGTGGTTGTTTCTGGAAATGTCTACCTTCTATCAGACAAGAAGGGAAACTAGGGTCCTTTTTATGTCTGTAGAATCCTGTAGGTTCCAGTTGGTAAGAGATCTGGATACCAAGATGTTCGAAACTGGCAAATTGTATAAACGTGGAAGAACTGGAATGTATTAAATCAGTTAGAGTGCATGCTCCTGATCCACGTGTCACGATGCTAAGTAACTCCTGGCATGTCATTTTCAAAAATATGACAAATTAGCAAATTCATACTAACCACTATTACTGTTTTAGTGTTTGCTAATTTTCTGTGTAGATGTGAAATATAGTAAGATCCTCCACTATATGAGACGTGTGGAAATAAATATTAAACTAGATTAAGTGTGGAAGCTATATCACTGTGGAAGTAAGAGAAAACAGCCTCTGGGGCATAGGTATGAGGCTATATTAGCATAAAATACAAAACAGAGAACATGAAAATTTCACCAGAGGGTTTTGACTTCAAAATGAAATATTTCCTCGAGGCTCATATCGTGAGTGCTTGGTCTGGTGCATTTTGGGAGATTCTGAGCACTTAAGGAGGAGGGATCTAATGGGGAAAGCAGGCTTCTGGGAAGGCATGCCTTAACTTGGTCCCCACTGCATTCTTCCCTCTCTGCTTCCTGTTCACCATGGTTAGTAGCCCCCATGCTAAAGATGGCTCCTGCCACTACAATGGCAGGTCTCACCACATGCTCAGAAACAACAGAATCAGACTGTGGACTGAAGACCATGAAGCTGTGAGCTACGGTAAATCTTTCCTCTAAAGTTGTTGATGTAGGGGGTTTGGGTGTTATTGTGGAGAGTCTGGTGACACACACTTAGCACTCTGCCCTAAATGGACCACAGAGCTGACTCTTCCCAACCTCATCCACCTAGTTCTCAGAAGGGGAGAGCCCTGATTGCTTTGAGATGAAAGCAGGGGAATAAGTCTATCTAATTTTACATACTCAGCATATTTTACACATATATTTAATGAACTTAGATATTGTATGTATTTCTTTTCTTTAAGACTATCTTAAGTAACTCTCCACCCTATCAAGTGTATTCTTTTTCCTCTGTGTTTGTGTGTGGAATACACATGTGGGCTCACCTGTGTAAACTGATGTGGAGGCAGAGGGTGATATCAGGTGTCATCCACAACTGCTTCTCTTTATTATTATTTTGAGACAAAGTCTCTCAGTGAAGCAGAAGCTATTGTTTTGGCTAGTCTGGCTGTCCAGGGAACCCCAGGATCCTCCTGTCTCTGCTTTCTAATTCTGAGCTTATCAGGGCATTCACCTACATTCCTGGCTTTTTATATGGGTCTGGGGATTTGAAATCAGTCCTCATGACTATACAGCATGCACTTTATCCACTGAGCCATTTCTTCAGCTCTAAATGTTATTAAAGCATATCATTATTCCAGACATTTTGTATTTTTGGTTGGATGGTGGTTTGGGCAGGATGGGGGAGGGGGAAAAGGAGAGAGAAGGGGAGGGAAAAAGGGAGAAAGAAGGGGAGAGGGAAAGGGAGAGAGAAGGGGAGAATTTCTTGGCAGAAAAGGAAAGTACAACATTATGGGATGCTTGGCTAGCTGCACCCTTCCCAGGTACCACTGTTCCAGGTTCTGGGATTTTATACTGTCTTCATGGGCGCAGATCTTCAGTGTACAGAAGGAATCAGACTTTTGTTATGTGCCTCATGAGTGCTAGCTACATCCTCTGGTACTTCATTCCTAGGCCAGTCTGCCTGTCTCTGTATGTGTATATGTATGTATGTATTATGTATGTATGCACCTACCTATCTGCTATTTATTTGAGACAGGGTTTTACTGTCTAGCAAAGGCTAACCTGAAACTCTCGATCCCCTTGCTTCAACCTCCTACGTGCTGAGATTTGAAAAGTACATCACTAAGCCCAGCTTCATATCAGAGGGTTTTTTTTTTCTTCTTCTCTTTTGCTTTTGTTTTTTTGAGACAGGGTTTCTCTGTGTGGCCCTGGCTGTCCTGGAACTCACTCTGTAGACCAGGCTGGCCTCGAACTCAGAGATCTGCCTGCCTCTGCCTCCCAAGTGCTGGGATTAAAGGCGTGCGCCACCACTGCCCGGCTCATATCAGAGTTTTTAAAAGCAGTTGATCTTGTCCTTAATTTTCTTTCTCCTTCATCCAGAGAGATCTTTTGCTTCATCCAATGCAAAATGTTTTTTTTAAAGATTATTGAAATGTATTTCCAAGTTTTCCTCCAGAGAAGCCATTAAATTCACATTCCAAAGTTGATAAGAGTGTGTGGCCTGTAGCCCTGGGAAGGGTTTGGGAGGCATGCCCCCCTGGTTAAAACCAGTGAATGGGCTGGAGATCTTGGCTGGCAGCGATGGAGTTAGGTGACTGCTTTGGTGTGGGGACTAAATCTGAGAAGGGATGGCTGGTGATAATTAGGTCCTTTGTCTAACTGTGTGTCAAGATGGGGGAAGGTTCTAGCTGTTAAGTGGGGGGAAAGGAGGATTGGGATCAGGAGGCTAGAAACTAGGTTTGGAAATATCGCACATTCAAAGCAAACAAAACCCCACATAAGAGACAAAAATAAATCGTCAAAAACATTTCTCCAAAAAAAAAAAGTCTACAAATAGTTAAAGAATAACCAAATGTCAGTTTCAGATTCCATTCATTCCACTGGAAGAAAAATCATAGAATTCAAAAAAGTTTTTTACAATTTTAAAGGGGGGACTTGGGAGTGAGTCACATAAAGATTGGAAGAATAGAGAAAAGAACCTTCCCAGCTGACAACACTTGTCTTTTTTTTCTCTACAAGTCATTCTGTGGCATTGTCATGTGACAGGAACCGGGGATCGATATCTTATGACTCACCTCTCCAGAGGGTTAGGGTTTATTATATCTATTGCGGTGATAAAGCATCATGACCCAAAGCAAGGAGGAAAGGTCTTATTTCAGCTTTTGGTTCTACTTCACAATCCACCATCGAAGAAAGTCAGAGCTGGAACTAGGAGGCAGGAACTGGACAGATGAATGCTGCTTACTGGCTTGTTCCACATAGCTTACTCAACTTGCTTTCTAACAGTATCCAGGACCAGCAGCCCAGGAGTGGCACCACCCATGGAAACCTGGGCTCTCTCGCACTAATAATCAATCAAGAAAATGCACCACAGGTTTTCCCACAGGCCAGTCTGAAGGGGGTGTTCTCTTAATTGAGGTTTTCCTTCTAAAATGATCAAGCTTTTGTCAAGTTGACATAAAACTAGCCAGCACAACTACTGAAACCTAATTCTGTCCTCAAGGTCAGAAATCTCAGGGAAGGGCTCTGATTGACCCTTGTCAATCAGCTGCTGCCTGAGGGTGAGCTGGGGAAATTGTTCCCTGTGGTTCTGTCAGCTGTGGCTCTCTTTTAGCCAATATTAATATAAAGGCTCTGGTGACAGAATTTAGGAGAATGGAGCCTGTATGTGAATCATGTGATTAGAGTTTCATAATTATTTTTAACCTCTTGTGCTGTATTCTGGGAAAATTCCTCAGTTTCATTTTCCAGAGCATAAATGATTTAGTTCAACTGTGCTCCAGCCCAGGCCTCCCATCTGTCAGACCCCGCGGTCCTCACATCCAAGGCAGCTGTTCGTATGTCTCCTTGATTCCTCCGCTCCCAGTTGTTTAAGAGCGGTTCCCCAGTTGCTCTATAACCTTCCTTTCATCTGGACTGAGCTCTCGTAATGCTTTTCTTGGCAAGTTTTACATTTTCCTGTTTCTTTTCCATGGAGATGTTTGTTTCTTTTGAAGTGAAATGTGACAGTATGATTCTTTTCTCTTTCAGTAGAGAAGTGTCTTGGAGTAATGGTTAGAGCTCAGGTTCCAGAGTTCCAATTCCCCAGTGCTCAAATTTTGGCTTTGTGACTTCTGACTAAATAGGCGCAATTGGCGCAATGGCGCGTGCGTGCGTGCGTGCGTGTGTGCGTGTGGTGTGTGTGTGTGTGTGTGTGTGTGTGTGTGTGTGCGTGTGTGCTTTGACAGAATCTCACTATTTAGACCAGGCTGTCCTGAAACTCACTAAGTAGTTCTACCTGGCCTTGAACTTGAGATCTCCCTTCCCATCTCAGCCTCTTGAGTACTGGGGCTGCAGATGTGCATATTATGTCTATCTCTCAGCAGTTTTCTTCATCTCTTTGAGTCTTTATTTCCTCATCTAAACACTTACTGGATATGTTTCTGTTGGGGGGAGAGTACTGACTGCATAAATGAAATCAGAGAATGGAAGAAAACAGTGAGTTTGGTGTGTATGGAGCACAGAGGGTCATTTGGTAACAAGTCCAAGAATTCCTGGGTATGTCTGTGCCTCTGGGTCAGGTCTCCATGTTGCTTCTCATGACCTGACTTCATTTATTATAAGATTATTACAACCACTAACTGCCTGTAACACACATGGTATACAATGCTGGTAAAAAAAAAAAAACAGAGAAGTTGTCATACATACTAACCTTTACCATCAGTGGATCCTGGTCCAACTCTTAAACATACCTTACTGGTGCAGATGGTGAGTTTGGAGGCTTGTCAGAGCATCACAGTATCCAGGGCAAGGAGCGAGTCTTCCAGTCAGCCAGAATGGCCCTCCTGGTATCTGTTGTTCAGATAACTTCCTTTGCCCATATCTATAGACCTCTCATGAATTTGACAGTGAAGATTCCCTTGCCCAGGACTGCACTACCTCAGAAACCAAACCACTACCTGTTGGTCTGGGTACTTTTAAATTGCCCCAGGGCAGAGTTTCCCACACTTGTTCACTAATAGAAATCTCTTGGGGGATCTGATAAAAATACAGATTTCCAATCATACTCCAGATCCACTGACTCTTCGAGGGAGGTGCCTTGGCATCTGCATTTTTAATCATGATCTGGGAAAGTTTAGGAAATAACCACCTCAGTAGCTGAGCACTACATGCCACAGTTTCACAGGCTTGTGTTTTTTGTTTTTTTAAAAAGAACTTAGACCCTTAAATCTTTCACCACATGATCCTGAGTTTCATTTAGTGCTGGTGATAGAGTGATCTACTGGCCTGTAACCAACTCTAGAAGTAGTTGACCTGAGAGCTGTAACGGCAGAGGTCAGCGATAGTATCTCTAGGCAATCAGCAGGAAAGAGTGTCAGGGAAAGGTAGGGCCACCTCCATGACTGGGGTGGGGTTGGAGCAGGACGGTAATTCCCTGATGGAAAGAGAAGGTGCAACATTATGTGCTTGTCTGGTTGCACTCTTTTCTGGGTGTCGTTATTCCAAGTTCCAAGATGCTATGGTAACTTCATGGGTGTAGATTGTCAATGTATGGATGCTGAGAACTGGACTTGGGTCCTCTGTAAAAAGCAGCAAGAGCTTCTAATCTCTGAGCTACCCCTCTCTAGCCCACTCCTCTGTCCGTAAATAGTCTTGATACAGAAACAGGAGCTTGATCTGGAGTGTAGAAAGGGATGAGCCCCATACAACTGACTCATGATAGGGAGAAGAGGCTAGCCACGACCACCGCCTGCCTCCTCCCTTCAGATCCGAAACTATGGGCTTACGAGATGTGTTACGCAAATATAAGGGAGAGGGAAAGAGACTGCCCCCAAAGACTCATGACTTGGTTTTCCTCTGAACAGATGGCTGCATTTAGGAGGCGTCTTTTTGTTAGCAGCCAACAGCCATAAATGCTAAATCCATAAATGGGTGGGTCATAACTGGCTGTAAATCCAGCTCCAGAGGATTGGACCCCTATAGCCTCAACAGGCATCTCTCTCTCTCTCTCTCTCTCTCTCTCTCTCTCTCTCTCTCTCTCTCTCTCTTCCTCTTCCTCTCTTCTCTCTTCCTCTCTCTCATTCTCTCTTTCTTCTCTCTTTCATCACACACACACAAGTAAATAATTCTTTCCTTTTAAAAACACCGTATCATTGGGAACTGTGGAAGTGGCAGAGTGGGCAGAGAGCTTGGTCACCATGCATGGAGCCTTCGGTTTGATCTCCAGCACTGTATGAACTGGGCATGATGCTGCACACCTGCAGTCCCGGCTCTTGGAATGTGGAAGCAAGAAGATCAAAAGTCCTAGGTCATCCACAGCTACACATGGAATTCAAAGCCAGTCTAGGCTACAAGAGACTGCCAAAAAACAAAATCAAAAAACCTCTTAGTGTACATGATAGACCAAAACTGAAATGCTTTCCACAGATGTTCGGTGAAAGGGTCACACCCAGAAAAGCAGAGTGTCCCCACCTCCATCCTTGCTTCCCCTGCTCGTCCCACCCATTTTTGAACAGGCTTGGTTCAGAGAACAGAAATGTGACCCTCCTGGAAGCTGTTACTGACTCACCTCTTCCCAAAGCACCGACAGAGCTTGGGACTCTCCCTCTCTAGTTGCAGAACTGGCAAAGAAATGCTGTATAGGGCTCAGTTTGGATACTTACACAGTTCTATTTTGTTCACGTGCTTAGAAAAAGCATTTTCCTAGGAGGAGGTACTTCCTAGGAATGGATAAACAATAAATGCACTCCAATCAAAAATATATGTTAAAATAACAATAAAGACTATCGGGATGAAATGAAATAAAAATTATCAATGCTGGTGTGTTACTCTCTGTTGCTGCAGTAACAAGTTTTCACCAGTTTACTGGCTTCAAACAGCACAAACTTCCAGCTCTGTGGTCAGAAGTCCAGCAGAGGTCTTCTTATGGTTTATCCAAGCACTTTTCTGGATGCTCCTAGGCAGAACCAACTTACATTTTCTAGCTTTTGAAGCTTTTCCAAATCCCTTGGCATCTGGCTCTTTCTTCATTTTTAAAACCAGTTGGCCAGTTGGAGGAGTTCTCTAAACTCTATCTCAATGGATCTCTTCAGAGACCTTCTTCTTTGTCAGACCCTTTTGAGTACTTTGGGCCCATCTGGACAACCTAGGGAAGCCTGTCCACCTCAGGGCCTGTTGATACGCTGTCTCACTGTTTGCTATGGTGGTCTAGTCATAGAGGTTAGAAATGGACAAATGCTATAATATAGGTATGATTTAGTTGTGACCCCATATGTTAGAAGCTTGACATCCAGTGTACAGTGTAAACATTGAGATGTGGTGAGACTATCAGGAGGTAAGACCCAATGAGAGGAGGGAAGCCTTGGGGTGTGCCTTCATAGAGGATTTATATAGTTCTTATAGGACCCAAGTGTTGTTGTGGCTACTTTTCTTAATATTGGTCTCTATCTGTTGTACAAACTCCCACCATGGTATTATTTATCATGATATAACCCAGTAAAAGGGCCCCCACCAGAGGACAAATCAATATAGTCACACAGTATTGGGCTTCTTCTTCTTCTTCTTCTTCTTCTTCTTCTTCTTCTTCTTCTTCTTCTTCTTCTTCTTCTTCTCTTCTTCTTCTTCTTCTTCTTCTTCTTCTTCTTCTTCTTCTTCTTCTTCTTCTTCTTCTTCTTCTTCTTCTTCTTCTTCTTCTTCTTCTTCTTCTTCTTCTCTTCTTCTTCTTCTTCTTCTTCTTCTTCTTCTTCTTCTTCTTCTTCTTCTTCTTCTTCCTCCTCCTCCTCCTCCTCCTCCTTCCTCCTCCTCCTCCTCCTTCCTCTTCTTCTTCTTTTTTGCTTTTGTTTTTTCGAGACAGGGTTTCTCTGTGTAGCCCTGGCTGTCCTGGAACTGACTCTGTAGACCAGGTTGGCTTCAAACTCAGAAATCCGCCTGTCTCTGCCTCCCAAGTGCTGGAATTAAAGGCAAGCACCACCACTGCCCAGCCAGTATTGGGCTTCTAGACTCAAACTATTAACTAAATAAACCTCTCTTTTAAAAATAACAACAACAAAAGCCCCCCACAGCTTTGAGTATTTTGTTACAGTGAGGGAAACTTACTGACATTGTCTTTGAGGGGAGGAGAGGAACAGGAGCAAGTGTCTCTACCACAGTTAGTAGGAATATGTTGCGCAGAGCCTCTCAAGTTCTCAGGAAGGATGTAAATTTCATGAAGCTTCTCCAAAGCAAATTGGTGGTTTGGAAAATAAGTCATAAAATGTATTTGTTCAGCCAGTGTTTCTAATACGCTGTTCTCAAGAAGTGGTGCTAACTTTGTGCTTATGCGTGTGGGTGGGATGTGAGGGTGAGGCTCTCCAGTGCTCATCACTGCTTTCCCATTACTACTGTCCTCCCCAAGCTGGAAATAACCTTTCCGTCCAGTCGCAGAAAGGCTCGCTAAGCCACATCATATCCATATAAGGAGATATTAAGCTCACAGTGAAAATTATATTCATGAAACTTTTTAAGAATTAAAAATACGCATTATGTCCCAATGTTAAGTCAAACTTAATTTTGTTGTGAACATAAAACAGATACAAAAAATAAACTATATGAAAAACAAAAAAAGGGTATAAAATAATCATAGACTCAGCCTGGGAAGGAAAATGTGATTAGCCATGGAAGCTAGGTAAGGCTGGAGGGTCCACCTGAAGCCTAGGTGAGAAAGTCAAGGCTTCTAGCACAAGCTTCCCCTAGGTCCTAATGAACTTCTGGATTGACTTTTGTGTTTGTAAATAAACATTTCACTGAGATAGGGGCTGGGGAGGTGACTCCATGTAGCTCTTGCTACAAAGGCCTTAGGGCCTGCAGTTCCTGTAAAGTAGTGAGGATTTGTAATCTGAGCGCTTTCGTGGTGAGGTGCAGGAGTCAGAGATGGAAGTTTGTGAACCATCTGGTCTGTGCACACAGTGACCATCCAGTCTGTGCACACAGCGGTAGGCAATAAGAGACCTGGTTCAAAGAGGGTAGAGAGTAAGACTGACACCTGATGTTGTCTCTGACTTCCATTTACATGTAACAGCATATGTGCATTCACACATACAAATATGCACACACATGTTCACATACCACCACCACCACTGCCACTGCCACCACCACTAGGAGAGCTCTCATAAGCAACAGTCTGCCACCAGTCTGCCTTCTAAGGACTCCTGCTAGAACTCGTTTGAGGAACTTTATAAAAATGCAGATGCCTAGGGCCTGCTCACCCCCAGAAGATCCCATAAGGTTGTGTCAGACAAGTTAAAACATTCCCTTGAGACGCCACAAGCTCTCTTTGCTCAGAATCGCAGCATCAGATGTCTGGCCAAGGCCCACCCCTCTCTTGGTCTTCTCCAGATTCCTTTAGTGTGCTGTGTCAGGAACCAAGTGCTCATGTTTGGCTTTATCACGCTTCCCAGTAGATTAGCATCCCACTTCTTACTGTTAGGAGAATCTCCAGATACCCCTGAGAGCTTCTGGCATTGGCTGGGTTTCAGCAACCCCTGCGGCTACTTTAGATCTCGTTCTTCCGTGTTTTGGTCTGTCTCTCTCCATCCCTCCACATCCTATTTCAGATGAGCCTGCTGGCCAGCCTTGTTCATTTATTCTGCTTTCCTCTTTTGCAATTAGCCACTGGGTTACACATGTTCTCTTTGATTATGCAGATTCTCTCCCTCCATTTTTGAGACCCAATAGATAGAAGTTCTCTTGGAACTTTTAGAAAAACCTTGAAGAAAAAACAAACTTAAGAGATAAGCAGCATAATGGCCCAGAGCTAGGATTCTAGAGCCAGAGTTCAAATCCCAGCTGAGGGAATTTAGACAAGCCATAGGATCTGTGTGCCTCATTTTCCCTGTTTGTCAGTGAGGATGATCATCATACTATTTCCCTGGACTCTCAGAATGATTCGGTAAGCTAATGATACCCCAAAACAGTGCCTGGACCAGATCTATGGGTTCCATGTCGATGGACTTAACCAACTTCAGATTGAAAATATTTGTACGCATGCATATGGCATGTACATATGTGTCCATGTAGACGCCTGAGGGCAATGTTGAGTGTCTTTTTCTATAATTATCCACCTTACGTTCTGAGCCAGGGTTTACCGAACTTGGAGCTCACCAATTTGCCTATATTGATTAGTCAATGAGTTCTAGGGCTCAGCCTGCCTCTGCCCTCCCTCCTCTAATGCTGAGCTTACAGATGTCCATCCATACACTGGGCTTTTGTTGGGCGTTGGGGATCAGAACGCAGAGCCCTCATGTTTGCACAGAGGCACTTTCGCTATCGAGCCATCTCCTAGTTCATCATGGATATTTTCTTAATTGAAGCTACACTCAACACTGACACACAAACTTTTTTTCTATTCACTAAGAAATGAAAGATAACAACTACACATGGCATTTATTAGGTATCCAATTGTTACATTTTTGTTTTTGTTGCTCTGATAAAATACCCCAACAATAACAACATAATGGAGAGGAGGTTTATTTGTGCTCACAGTTCATAATCCATCATGGTGGGATGGTGCAAGGGCTCAAGCTCAGTTGGTCACATGGCATCTACAGGAAGGAAGCAGAGAATGCTGTGCTCCGCTAGTGCTTTCCGTTTTAGTCAGTCCAGGACTCAAGCCTAGGGAATGGTGCTGCCCGCATTTGATGTGAGTCTTTCCGTCTGAATTAGCTCAAACATCATAATCCCTCACAGACATGCCCAGAGAATTGTTTCCACAACAATTTTAGGTCCTGTCAAGTTGACAGTATTAACAATTACAGGTATCCAAATTTATCTAGAGATGATATAAAGCTTACAGGAGCCTTTACAGGGGTATACTATCTGGGTGACATTATCCATTCTCTTTAGTATAAGGGACTTTGCACATCCCAGGATTTCAGTCCAGGGGTAGGAGTCTGGAGTTCTGAAAGCAGCTCCTGCCCCAGTACACAGAGTTATGACTGTGTGGTACATATGACAGCTCCTCATCCTGCAGATGCCGTAAAATTGCTTAATTTGCTTTATGGATGCAATTCTAGTGACTAGAGTCCTTTTTCATGCAGAAGGGACCTGCTGCTGCTTTCACTGGAGGAAACAGATTATAAGAAAGAAGCTGAGAAATCTACATGAGTCAACCCCACCCCCACCCCCCAAAAAAGAGAATATGACTAAAAAGGGAGAGAAATCTCTAAAACCTGAAATTCTCATTGGAATTACACATTCACCAAGGAAACAGTACTGGCTCCTTCCTCCTCCACAGTTCCTTCAAATTCTGTCCCAGTAAGTGTCTGATTCCTTCCTCTCACTCCTGCAGCACTCACTCCCATTCAGGCTATCTTGATTTTTCCCTCTGAGCCATGGTAGCAGCTCCTTGTCTGCACTCCCATGTCCACTTTGGCCCCCTTCAGTAATCCAGTGTATCCTCCACTCCACACACAGTAGTCAGAAATAGAAACGTAGGCCATCGAGATGGCTCAGCAGGCAAAGGTACTTGTCACCAAGTATGATGACCTGACTTCAGTCCATGTGTCCCACATGACAGCTCCCACAGTGTTTCCTAATCTCCACACGTGTTAGGTGGTTTATATGTGCCCCATACAATAAATAAATAAATGTTAAAAATTTGAAATGCAAATCTAATCGTATTCTCACCATGGATATCCTATTGCCATAACCTTAAAACTACTCAGGGGGTTCCCAACACTTTCAGAATAAAGGAAAGGTCTCAACAGCTCACCAGACCCTGTAGAGTTTGGGCCACACTTGTTTCTCCATCCCCACCAAGCCCCATCTTTCTGTTTTACCCATGATGCTTTTCTTCAGTCTTGTGTAATGATGAAGGTTTCCCCAGGCTAGAGGGCCTCTGTATGTATTAGTCTATTTCTCCACCTTGTTCTCTCCCTCCTTCACCCACTTAAAAATATGAATAGATTTTTTTTTATTTATTTATTTATTCCAAAGCAGGGTTTCTCTGTGTAGCTCTGGCTGTCCTGAAACTCGACCTGTAAACCAGGCTGGCCTTGAATTCACAGAGATCTACCTGCCCTTGCCTCCTAAAGGTGTGCACAACCACTGCCTGGCTACAACAACAGCTACTACTACTACTGCTACTGCTACTTCTCTTCCTCCTCCTCCTCCTTTTATTGATTGATTTATTTACTTTCTGTATATGAATGTATCTGCATGTACACCTGAATGCCAAAAGAGAGCATTAGATCCTACTATAGATGGTTGTGAGCCACCATGCGGCTGCTGGGAATTGAACTCAGGGCCTCTGGGAGAGCAGCCAGTGCTCTTAACCACAGAGCCATCTCTCCAGCCCTAGATTTTATTTTATTTTATTTTATAGCAGTTTCAGATTCACAAAAATTAAGAAAAAAAAGAAAGGTCCACAACAAAGAGTTTGTGTCCCATCTCCTTACCCCTTCCTGTCACTATACACAGCCTCTGCCTCCACCAACACGGAGAAACGCTGTGGTTTGTCAGTCAGTGGCCCCCTGGTTAACATACTGTTTTCTACTAAACGCCACCGTTTAATTTGCACCAGCGCTGATTGTATCGATGTTCTCTGGCTATGGCAGGTGGCCTGTTTCCTATTTCTCAACCTTCCTAACGCTGCAACCCATTAATATCTCATGTTGTGGTGAACCCCCACCCAGAACATTATTTGTTGCTACTTTATAACTCTAATTTTGCTACTTTTATGACTCATAATGCAAATATCTAATATGCAGGAGGGTCTTACATGACCCCCGAAGGGTTTGCAACCCACAGGTTGAGATCATATAGAATTTTTTACTGTTCTAAAAGTTCCTTGTTCTATATATGTGTACTCTTCCTTTTCCTCAGACCCCTGATAAGTACTGATCTTTTTAATACTTCCATAGTTTTGTTTCTTCTAGAGCATTCTACCATTGGAATAATACACTACATTGCTTTCCAGATTGGCCTCTTTCACTTAGCAGTATGTTTTTAAGATTCCTTCATATCTCCGTGGTATGATAGCTCATTCCTTTATCATTGGAATAATAGTTCATTGCAGGGGTGCATCTGTTTATCCTCTTTGCGAGTAAAGGACATCTTGGTTGCTTTCAAGTCTTGACTATTATAAACACAGCTGCTATAAACATCTGCATGTAGATTTTTGTATGGATGTAAGTTTTCAACTCCCTTGAGCAAATACCAAGGAACAAGCCTGCTGGGTCAGTTGGCAAGAGTGTGTTTGGTTCTGTGAGAGACCACCAAACTGTCCCTCCATGTGTCATTCTCACCAACGGGCTGTCAGTGTCTCATTGTGGCACTTCTTTGCTGGTATTTGGCATTGTCTGTGTTTTGGGTTTTAGCCATTCTACTTGAATAACATTGTGGTGGTTTTTGTGTGTCCAGAAATAGAACCTTGCATGTTAGGCAAGTTTTCTCTGTCACTGAGCTACACCTCCAGTTACATCATTATTGTTTTAATTAGCAATTTCCTAAGGATTACACATAAACACATTTTCACACTTTTTGGCCATCGGTGCATCTTCTTTGATGTGTGTTCTGTTGATATCCTTTGCCCTTTTTAAAACTGTGTTGTTTCCTCTCCCTTTATGACTTCAGTAAATGCTCCATTCATGTCTTAAATCCCAGTTATCTTCCCTACATCTTTAACTTGGTAGAAAATGAAAGCCTTTTTATGAGCTCTTAGAGTGATAAGCGTGCCTCACATGTCTGGAACTGTGATCTTATACACATTCATATAATTCTTTGAATAATGTCTGTTTTTCTTGTGTTTGTAAGAGCAGGCAGCACGTCCGGCCTTGTTCCCTGGACTGACTGCTGAGGATGTTAGTGCTGGCCTAACACAGCAGGAACCTGTTAACAGAAGGAACAGTGCCTAACAACCTCACCTAAGGTGAAACTGGGGAGGAGGAGGAGGTGGGATCTTCTTGCAGAGAGCACCTCCAGTACAGGGAGAGCACAGGATTCCAAAGAACATTTACAATGGGGAGGACTTGGCGGGGGGGGGGGGGGGGAGGCCAAAAGTGATTCCTAAAGCAACCAAACCCACAAGACCAGTGACAGGAATACTAATGTGGAAACTGAGCCAAGACATAAACAAATGGTAGAAAAACTTTTTTTGTTTTTTTAATTATTTGAAGCAAGAAAATAGCCAGGGCAAGCCAGACCCCATACATATTGGAGGAGGCAGCATTTTTAATACATCGGGTTGTTCTCCCTCAAGAGGAGTAATTCTCCAACCAGAAGGCAGTAAAGACAATTCCAGAGGGAAGACGTCAGCTTGGCGGTCAGCACCAAAGCTGGGGAGGCGACTGCTCACACTGATTGTGCTTCAGATGAATCCCATTAGAATTTGGGAATACAACTGTAGAGCATCATCCACAACTTCTGAGTAAATTGGGCAAGAAGCCTGATACCTAGGATGTGTGAAATGTTAGTCAGCTTTCAAAAAGGCAAGAATGTGCAAATGAAGTCAATCTAATGACCTCTGACTCCCAAAGTTGAGATTAATTAATGCTAGGAATCTGGACTAGATTTGTAACAGAGTGCCTAGAAAGTGGAATTTAAAAAATTTTCTGCCTCAATAAGCTTCCATTTGAAAGTTGCCAGCAAGCAAGATGAAGACAGCCAGTTTCCTTGGAGGAAGTCCGTCCCTAGAACGAGCTCAGGAACAATCTTCTTCAGCCAGGGGAGCATGGGCATCCACACCAGCCCCCGAGGATGAACTGTGACTCTTCCCCCTCTGTAACTCGCAGCTTCATGGAAGCTGTTATCTGTATTTCTCGGTGTGAAGTGCTGATTGCTGGAAACAACTGAGCAAAATTCCACAGGGCAAGGAGCCTTCTTGGGGAGAAGAAATCAGAGCTAATTTCCACGAAGGCTAAGTATTATCAGATCTCACCTGGGCTGAGGTGAACACTCCTGAATCACGCATGGCTTCCACCAAAAACCACCAAGGGCTCTCTAGTTATGAGAGTTTGGTGGTGGAAGGCCTGGCTTCAGGAATCCCAATGGAGCCACTTGTCTCAATTTGCCAATTAAAGGTGAGTAATGGTGACAAAAAGAGATTTAATCAATGTGCACATTGGGAAGAGAAACAAATAAAGCTGTCCGGTGACCCTCCCAAAGTCCACTTTCAGGGCAGTGGCATGAGGTTTAGGTGACCTGAGGAAGAATTGGAGCAGGTTAAGAGGCTTGCAGAACGAAGCAGACTTGGTCACGGTTTGGTCTGGTCGCCTGGGCTCTGGTTCTGGTTTCTGTACTGGTAGATTAGAAAAGTCTTTATTTCTTTAGGCTGTTCCTAAGGTGATTACCTCTGCAGAGTACTTCCTCCTCATGAGAGAGACAATTGTCCTCATTTGAGGGATGGTCCTGACGCTCGCTCAGACTCACCAGTGCTCAGAGTTGGGGAATAAAGGCATAGAGGCATAAGGGCAGAAAGACAGCAACAGTCCTTTTGTCGTAGAGATGTTTATCAATATTGTCCCATTGTTCCTGGAACCCAAAGTGACTACAGGCTTAAGACAGTGACTGGAGCACATTTCAAGAGTACTGAAGTGGGTAGTGTAAAAGTTACCAGTAATGTTACTAAAAGACGCATGTGCAAAATGAAAACAGAAACGCCAGGCTTTGCCCCGACTCTCAGTGGGCCCAAACCTTTCTGAATACTTGTTCTCCTAAGGGAGAAATGGTGGCCTGATTGTCCTCTTATTCATGCAACAGAGGCTGAAAATTCCTCCCAGCCCATCTGCTCCAGGAGTCCAAGCAAGCATGCAACATTCTTTTCTCAGACTAACACTGGGGACACTAACGTCAGTCCTTTGAGGGAGCTAGAGTATGAATATCAGATTAGGAAGGCTAAATGAAGCCTTCAGATTCCAACAGCAACACAGCTGGCAGCAACTGAGGACAGGGAGAGTCCCATTCCTTCAGTGAGAACCAACTAATGGAGCAAAGCAAGGAGAGGGGATGGTTAGTGTGATCTCTAAGCCTAATGGAACTGCTGCCCTTTGTAAGAAAAGGAAATATGAAGGCTCGAAGCGGAAGACCTACTGAGCAGAGGCAGAAATCATAAGGGGCCTGCAGGCCAAGGAATGCCAAGGGCTGCCAGCAACCCAGAGGCAAGGCAGGGGCTGAGGACGGACTGTTCCTTGAAGCCTCCAGAAGGAAGTGACCTGCCACACCCTAGCTTCCAGAATTCAGGATAATGCGTTCGTGGTTTTTAGTTTTGTTTTTGTTTTGTTTTGCTTTATCAAGTTTGTAATATGTTGTAAACCAGCCCAGACAACTACTTGATTTGAGCATGCATGGATTCAAGATTCAAGATTCATGCATGGATTTATATCTGGAAAATAAAGTATGTGACTCTTCTCTGGATCCTAAACTTGTAAGACAAGTTACACGGGTTAGGTTTACGGCACAGGTGTCTTGTTTCTTGTAACGAGTCAGGAGAATATTAAGCTGATGGAGCCTTACCATATTACCGTGGCTCCAGCTGAAACATACGACTGTCTGCAGCTAAAGTATGAGGTCTCCAGGCAGCTTCACCTCTAGGCATACTGACAGGTTGGTGCTGGCTGGGAAGACAGCTACATCACCCTTATCTGAATTAACCATTAAGTATTTTTCTTTTTTTTCTTTTTTTGGTCAGATGTACAAATAGCACCAAGTGGGTGGAGACAACTAGTCTGTTAGGAATCAACTCCCACATTCAAGGTTGTCGGGAGAGCTGGCATGATGAACTGGAAGCCCAAAAATGAAATATTAGGGAGAGTTGTGTAAGGTTAAAGCTTCAACTGCAAAAGCCATTGTAAGACTAAGCTGGAGGGCTCGGCTCGAGAGCAGCTCATGTGGGGAAAGGCTGAGAGTTTTGCTGAGGATAACTCAAATAGGTTGTGGTGACTCAAAAACGGTAACCAAGGCAACTGTTGACAATGGTGCACACAGCTCACTCATCAAGTCTTCCCATAGAAAAATTCAGGCCACCCAAGTATTTAATGGGAAAAATCATACGATGCGCACTAAGTGATATGCTGGGAAGACGCAGAGTACACTGTGAGACGTTTCTAGGACAGTGTCTAACTCTATTAAATATGGAATGCCGAGTCTCAGGTCTCCAAACGGTTCCTTCCCAGGAGTGCCTTTTCTCACAAAGAGAGCTAAATATGCACCATCGGGGAGCTGGAGAGACAGAAATGGGTCAGCAGGTGCAGTGTCCATGGCTTTTGCATCAAGGTGAACCAGTAGAGAGGTTGTGCGAAGCTTCAACAGTGCCTGGTGCCTGCTCAACTACATGGCACTACTCTCTTACCTCAAAAAACTCCCAGAAAGATCTCTGGTGGGAAAGGTCAACTCCAAACTATATATAGAAGGGAATTCTAGACACTATATTTTAAAAAACAATACACACATATACATATATATGCATGTATGTATGCGTGTATGTATATTGGAGACAAGGTTGTCCTGCAACTTACTAGGTTGGCCTTGAACTCACAGAGATCCACATGCCTCTGCCTCCCAGATTCTGAGATTAAAATTGTGCACTACCACACCCATAACATAATAGTTTTAATAAATAAAGATTTATTTTAGTTTTAATTCTGTGTGTGTTTGTGCGCATGTGTTGCCTCTAGGAAGGCAAGAAGGTATCAGATCTCCTGGAGCTGGAGTTACAGATGGTGTGAGGCCCTAGTATATAGGCTAAAAACCAGACTCAGGTCCTCTTCAAGAACAAAACTGGTTCTCAACTGCTGAGCCATCTCTCTAGCTCTAATACCTTTTATTCTCTGAAAGTGTCGTGCATTTGTTTAATAGATACTGACCCATAGCCAGCCACCACCACTCCCACCAACTGCTAGCACTCCATCCCATCTCCCTCCCAACTTCATGTCTTCTTTTTTAAATTATTACTATTAATAGCCCCTTGAGTCCAGTCGGTGCTGCTGACATGTACATGGTTTGGAGGGAGGAAAGGGAAAGGAGAAACATTGTGATTAAAATTCAACCTCAAAAATAAACCAAAAAAGGGCAGATGGAAGATACCCAGAGGCCCGCCCTCTGTGTGGCCCGCCCACAGCTGTAGCCACCGTGATGTACAAGTACGTGGTGGAGAGATGGGACAGGAAGAGAAGTGGAACAGTTTGAGTACAAGGAAGAGAGACGGAACTGGAGAGGCAGGGGCAGAGAGGAATAGCCTCTTCAGTGCTGCCACTGAAGGCCACGTCTGGGTCCACGGTCATGCAGTGGCAGGGGTTTGTGTCCATGTCTGTGGATCATATTACCACCAAAGGTCACGAGGACGTTCCTGGTCTGGCTGCCGCCTGGGACCATGTTGATAATCTTAGGGCTGTGCAGAGCTGACCCCAGCCCTTGGTGGTTGCAGCACTCAGGGGAGTAGGTCCTGCACCTCACCTGGTAGAGCAAAGTAGGGCTGGTCCGGGAGTGTGTCAAGGGTGAGCTGCCCCTGTCCCTTGCCAGCTGCAGCAATGGGTGAGCTCGCCTGGGCAGCGCTGGGGAGCTCGCCCGCTAGAGCAGGTGCAGGAGAGCTGAAGGCTGAGCAAACTCAGCCACCACCCAGGCCCAGAATCAGGACTCTGAGTTGGCCAACTCCAACATCTACTCCATCTAAGAACTGGGATGTGTGAGGGGACGGTCCTACTGACCCAAAGCTGCAGGATCTCCAGAACACAGGGAAATGACAGGATATCTGAGACAAGTCCTAATGAGAATCCAGTATCGCTAGTATAGCAGAAGCCAGAGGCCTCAAACCAGACCAGTGACTTATTGCGCGATGAACATTTACAAGTAAAGATGCGTGGACAAAAGGGTGTACTGTGGGACACTGTGACACACAGCAGCTTCCACGATGAGATGGACTATTTTTTGGTTTTGATTTTTGTTTTTGTTTTTTTCTTTTTTGGGAGGGTGAGAGGTTGTAAGGCAGAGGGTGGATATGAAGGGATGAGGAGATGAGTAGGAGTGAGATTGGGGTACACGATGTGAAAGTCACAAAGAATCAATAAAAACTTATAAAAAATAAGCAAAGATGGTTGTCTCTATTTTACTCTAGTGACAGCTAACTTATCAACAAGGAGGGAGTAAAGCATCTGTGTTTTAACATGCACATTCCGATTTCACGTGACTTGTAAGAATGTATTAGGTTTAGAGTCAAAACCAGTGGAATTAAAGTAATTAATAGTGAATGTCAATCAGGAGGGAAAGGATCAATATTCCCATCCCTTCCCCTTTTTTACAAGATCATCTCAGATGAGCTAGCATGGTTCTGCCTGAGGACCACTGGTAGAAATCCATCAGGGCAAAAACAAACAAAAACCAAAACCAAACAAACAAAAAACCATAAGGGAGGAAAGTGAAGGGAAGAAAGGAAGGAATAAGCAAAGAAGGGAAGGAGGAGGGAGGGAGTAAAGCAGGGAGCGAAGGAGGGAGGGAAGGAGGGAGGGAGGGAGGGAAGGAGGGAGGGAAGGAAGGAGGGAGGGAGGGAAGAGGTCAACTGTTTATTATTTCTTATTTTTCCTATTTTTCCCTGTGGCACTGGAGATCAAACCTAGAGCGTTGCCCACGCTAGGCAAGCAGTCTGCCTCTGAGCTACATCTCTACCCTTCAAAAAGCTCCCCCTCTTCCTTTCGCTTCCTTCCCTTCCTACTCCATAACTCTTTCTTTTCCTATTTCATTAAAAAATTAATACAAGGTAGCCCTAAACTCATTATGTAGCCCAGGCAGGCCTTGAATCTACACTTTCTGCCCCAGCCTGCCGAATACCCAGGAATAACTGTGGACAGCACCTCACCAGTGTAAGAGTGTGAATGGGTGACTCTCGTCATCGTCCAGCCCAGCTACCCTAACAAAGTGTGCAGACTCATGACTGCAGTTTTCTGGGCTGAGCTCAACACTGGGCTCACTGGGCCCTGGTCTGCAGGGCAGTACCGCAGCTGCAGAGAGCTAGAAGGGATTACCCGAGGACGACAGCGATGACCTCAGCATCCACTCTGTCTCTCATCGGCCACCTGGCTTGGTTGAGGTCCCTGGATTTGGAAGCATTAAAATTTCTTTCTCAGAAGGACTTTCCAGGGGTCCAAAGGCTAAAATGAGCAGACAACCAACAAGGGTCTCCGTAAACAGGGAGGGCCTGTTCAGGAAGGAGTGCCAGCCAGGGCTTTCAGGTCTCAGTGGGTAGCCAAGTATCGCCTCTTACTCAATGGCTCTTTGATCTTAAGCTAGAGAAAGTGTTGACAGAACTATTAGTCATCAGTTGTTTTGTCCCGAATTAGACAGTAGCATTCTTTGATATATTTTTTTAACCTAATGTTTCTGCTTAAAATTACAAAATAGGATCTGGTCTGGTAGTTCACACCTGTAATCCCAGCACTCAGGAGGCTGAGGCAGGAGGAGCAGTGTGAGTTTAAAGCCAACCTGGGCTAACAAACAGTGTGTGACCTTGTCTCAAAAACAGAATAGAAACAGGCAAAACCCTATAAGATGGGTAAGAAGTATCACCTCATGGGATGACTGTAAAAATTAAATGAGGTGTCATGTATCCCCAAAAAGCAAGTCCTAGCACAAGAAGCCAATTTCTGCTTCCTTTCCTCAGATCTTTGGTGATCACATGCAGGGGAAGTATCCAACACAGCGAAGACTATAGCTTAACTTTACTGAGAACTTAGTTTTAATCAGGCAATGTGTTGAGGTTCTTTTCATTGGCAGTGGTTGGTTGATTTACTCAGTCCTTACAGAAGCTCTCAGGCATGTGTACAAATGCTATTGCTATTTACAAAAACAGGAGAAGGCACCAAGAGTAGATGGCCACAAGCTCACATAGTTGGGAAACACTGGAGCCAGTGTGCCAGCTCACACACTCCTGCTCCTAAGCACTCTACAGTAAATTCATTACCTCTATGAAAACAAACCAATCCATACCCTGCTTGAAAGTGAGTATTAGTAATGGAAGGTAGATTCCCTCTGGTTAGGGCAAAACTGTGGCCAGACAGGAACATTAAAATTAAATTAAATATTTAATAAATTAAACATGTAAAAATTAAATAAGGTATTAAATGTGATCCCCAAATGATCAATGTGAAAGAAGAGGCAGCTGGTACCAAAATGGAAGATAGAAGTACTGGGCTTCATGGAAATAGGGGTTGCCATGGAAGCCGACCATGTTCAACGATGTGGTTCAGAAGTATAAGGGAAGGGAGAGTCCAGGCCAGGGATATAGATGGGTAAGATTTTACTTGGAGAACCAGCCCTATCTGAATGACAGGATGCATCCAGATTGTTACCCAAACTAGGGTGAAGTACACCACATTACTTCTTCAACCAATGGCCATGTATCCCTTGGCAAATACCAGGATGCAGAGATGAAGTCACAGCTGTCACAGGAAGTTCATGAGTCTCTTGGGACAGACTGACAGGCATGTGATTGCCATGCTGCATAACGATTATTTTTAAAGACTTGGCTGGAGCGTGGCTTGAAGGAGCAAAGAGGAAGCTGGTCCAGTACCAAGAAGGTGGGGTCTAAGCTACAACTTGGAGAAGAGAGAGCCCGGCATTTTCCAGGCAGATGGCCATGGAGTGCTATCACTTCTGGACAGAGTGAGCTTCATTTGCAGGATGCTGAATCATGGCTGGGTAGGTGTGTTTGGAAAAGTTTGATGTTGGCATGGCTGGACTGGAGAACTTGAGTGGGAACATGTGATGGGGGAGGTAAGGCAGAACAGGAGTTCAGCTAAGGAGTTTGTTTATCCTCAAGGATGGTTTGCAAAGATCTATGAGGTGCTATGCTCCAGGGCAGTCTATTTCAGTATAATCCTCCCAGCCTATGAGGGTCATCGATTCCAAGACTCCCAGTGAATACTATAGGTGCATCAGGCTCCTTACATAGAAGGACATAGAGTTTGCACTTCACATATGCACATCCTCCCAGATACTTTGAGTCCTCTCTCAATACCCATAATACCCATGGGGTGTAAATGCTATGTAGATAAATTGTTACACTGTATTTTTTAGGGAGCCAAGACAAGAAAAAAAGTCTGCATGTGTTCAGTTCAGATGCATTTTTTCTTTTTTTCTCTTATTCCCAATTGGTTCAATCCATACACATAGAACCTATAGATATGGTTGCTACCATATTGCCAAAATCCATATCGCAACCCATTAGCAGGTAACAAAATCAATTTTGTTTCTGAAGACTGGATTCTTTTTAAGTATGAAAAACTCATATTTTTCAATAACTAAGTATACTCGAACGTTGCCTTAGTGGTACTGGGATCTGCTTTTTGTCTTTTTCAATCTGCCATGGATTGATCCTTTGGTAAAATATAACACAGCAACAGTGAACTGGAGAAAAGGATCACATGCTTAGATATTACAGTATTGTCAAATTTTATAAGTTCCTACAGTATTTTTGTTTTCTAACAGTTTTATTGGGAGATAATTCGCATACTGCACAATTCACCCATCAAGTTTTTATAATTCAATGGATATATATTCATGCATACACTATACCCTCAATTCTAGAACATTTCTATTCCTCCTAAAACAAACTATTTACCCATTACCAGTTACTCTTTGTTTCCCTACAGGTTCCTGTCTACCAAGCCCTAAACAATCACTAATGTACTTTCTGTTTCTGTAGAATTGTAAGTTCGGGGCACTTCACAGAACCAGGATAGATCAATATGCAACCTTTTGTGAGTGACTTTTCCTATTAAGCATAATTTTTATTTCAAGTAAATCTTGTTAGCGCTTGAAAGAAATTTGAGTGAATCCCAAGCTAAGGACCAGTTCCAGAGGTCTCAAGGGAACCACTCAGTTATCTTAGAGCTCAATAAGAAAGCATAGTCAGCTATTGCCATCATAAGGATGGGTGAGTGAGTAGGGTAAGACAAGTCCATCTACTAGTTGGCACTCATACCACCAAATTCCTAGCATTCCCCAGCCCAAGTCATGAGGGGTGGATTGGAGGACGCTATTGCTGGAAATAGCTACTGAAATGATAAAGTCCAAATAACACTGAATGCACAGGGCTTCCTGAAGAAGCTTAAGCAGATGCATAGGAGTCGAGGGCCCTGATTTATTTGTGTGGCGTGTCCAGTGGCCTTGGTGCAGTGTTGAGCATGGTACATGTTTCTTTCACTGACACGTACAGTTGTGTTTGAACTGTCAACACCTTTCTACAGGAGAGGCAGGAGGAAAAGACCCTTACGCCACCTCTCCTTCTATTCCTAGTGTACATGCTGATTGCCTGTGACCCAGAGCACTACAATAGACAACGGGAATCCGCCCCCCGGCCCCCAGAATTCTCTTCACATGCAACTCTTTCTGAATCCAGCTTCTATTGTGTCCGTGGTAACAAGCAACCTGTGTTCCTGATGCAGACAAGATGCAGGAAAAATACTGTATGCCAACTGCTCACCTTGCTCCCAAGTAAACCTAAGAAACGGCCTCCCCTCCTATCCTTCCCCTGCCCCTGCCACCCGCTCACCCCCCACCCCTGTGTGACAAATGAAGACTGGCTGGCTTGCTTGTGGACAGCTCCTCCGGTTTTTGGCAAGGTCTACTTGCTGTCTTCTCACAAGGTAAAAGGTCTTCGTTCAGCACAGGTAGGCCCAGAGAAGCTTCTCTTCATCAGAAGGAGGCCAGAGAGGGAATCAGACGGAAGTGACAAGTGTCTCTCTTCTGGCGGGGGCTATGACAGGCTTCAGCTCTGTAAGGTTGGCAATGACCCTTGGCAATAAGTTCTGGAAGAACTTCCAGGGATAAAGAAGGTCCATGGAATCTGAGTGATCCCTGGGGTATGAACAGGTGTGTCAGACAATGACTGCTGGTATCTTCCACCTCTTAGGAGGTAACTCAACAGCTCCAGGTCAGCCACACAGCCTTGACCAGATTTTCAAGGATAGCTTTTAGGGTTGGCTCACTATCCCCCAAAATAAGGGTGTTTTTTTTTCCTTTAAAAAATTAACACAAATGAGATACAGAGCACGCAATGCAAAGAGCAGCGTCTGTAGGCCAAGCCGGTGGTCATTCAGCACACATTCAGAGACTGGGCCCGGGTCTACAGCTACTGTCAGAATGTGGACAGTACGAGCATTGCTTTGCTTCGTGGAAACGGCACAGGCAAGTGACATGCAGAAAGTAGGCAGAGGAGATCAGGATGGGAGTAAAGGATGGAGAAGGAGCCGGCGTTCACATCCGTAAGGATGGCAGAGACAAGTCCTGGGTGGGGAAGGGAAGTTGAGTCTGACTCCTGGATTGGAGGACAGGGGGTACAAAGCAAGTTCCTGACTGAAGGAGGCAGGGCTGAAGGGAATTCTAACACGAGCACTTGCTAAGCACAGAGATCCACAGACAAAGGGATACAGGAAGCTATTGAACAGGCTATAGAAGAGACGATGCCCATACCGTGAACAGGGTTTAGCAGGGGACCAAGGAGTCAGCAAACATGTCTTATGGGCTTCTGGTTCAAAGTCATGTTCCTCATGAGCTGAAGAAGCAAGTGGGGTCCCAGGAGCCCTGTTCCCCTAGAGCTCACCCTGAGTACCAGTCCACTGATTGTTATGAGAATAAAGGGTTCAGCCATGAGCAGGCCCATGGCTGGCTAGCCTTCTGCACGAAGGCAGGGGGAAGTTCTCCTTGGTGCTTGTGAAGACTACGGCCCCAAAATGTGCATCTGTTCATAGCAAAGATCGTGCCCTGTTCAATTTCTCCAAGGCAATGGCACTTGTTTTCAGTGGCTAAGCAGGTGTAACCACCAAGTGTCTGATTTTCTTTTTCTAAGCAGGGACTTAGATGATTGCAGATGCTTGCTGATCTTTCTAATGAGTAATAGTCTCCTCCAATTGCTGGTTCCCTCTTCTCGAATGGCCCATTGTCTCCTCTGCCTCCATGGCTCACTGGCCAACAGGCCACTTATAGATCACCCATGTGGTCTACCCTCTCTCTGCAGTTTCTGTGGCATCGTTTACAAAGTCCACCAGCCTTGCAGCATAGGTCAGTTCCTCATTTATTTTTACTGCTGACTAGTATTCCACTGTATAGATATACCACATTTTGTTTATCTGACTGGTGGACATGTGATTTGTTTTGTCTTGTTGGCTATTATGAGTAATCCTCCTATGAATACTCACACACTGGGTTTGAGGAGAAAATAAAGACTAGTTTATCTTGCGTGTACACACCCAGGAGTGGAACTGATGGCTCATATGATAACTCTGTGTTTGTCTTTTTGAGGAACTGCTCGGCTGATTTCCACAGAATCTGCACCGCTACATTCCATCAGCAGGACAGACTTTCTAACTTCTCTGTATCTTTGTCAACACTCGTTCTCATCAGTGTTTTTGCCGCAGTGTGGTTTGGGTTTCCATTCCCTGGTGATTGATGAATCATGTGCTACACCCCCACTCTTAAGTTCTGCACTTATCTCTTCCCTGACTGGTGGTAAGCAGTTTAGCTGCCACCATGGAGTAGCTGGAAAGTGTGACGGTGTCACACTGAGGAAGGTGGGGTGTCAGTTCTTGAGCTTTTGCCTCAACAGGAATGTTAGTCAGCTTCCTACCACTGCAGCAAATACTAGACAGAAGTGACTGATAAAGAGAAAGGCCTTATTTGCCCTTTGATGGACATGGAAATAGAAAGTAGAATACTGATTATTTACAGATGGAAGGGGTATCCTGAAGAAAAATCAATATGCATTGATAATAGGTAGAAAGTTTGTTCTAGAAAGGATAAATGTGTTCTGGAATTCACTGTAGTGATGGCTAAATGACCCTGTGAGTATTCTAATTAATAGTTTGAAAATCTTTAGTCTGTTCCTTATTGGACACCATTGCCTTTGGGCTTATGGTGAGGCAGCATACCACAATGCAAACCTGTGGTGGAGGGATATATTTACCTCCTGGCCAGGAAAAGAGAGAGGAAGGCCCGTCAGTTTGAACGCGTTAATCATAAACTCAGAGTCACCAATAATATGTTGGTGTCACATTACGGAAAATAAATTAAAAGTACTTTCACTTGGATTAATTTAACCAAAAGCAAATCCAGATTTGAAGTCTCTAATTCTCTCCCCCTGTGTCTTCTGCTGTCTCCAGTCTATCTGTTGCATGGGTCGGAATCTGTGTCTGCCTGAATGTATCTTGTGAATCTGTCTGTCCCTGTGTCTGTCTGTGTATGTCTCCAGCAAAGGGCTTTGCTCTGTGTTTATTGAATAGCATAGAAAGCATCACATGGGATATTTTATAGAAATCTTTAACATAGTTTTATAAGGGATTAAGTCACTGACTCCAACTGACCCCAACCAATCCAGACAACACACAAACACTATCACAAAATATCCAAATGCTTCATCCAGCATTTACAGGTGATATTTGTTTTATAAGGCTGATTTCCAACCTATATGTTGTTTTCAACAAATAACTGACATAGCACACAAACGCATATACATTGCTCTCTGGTTCTCTTAGGAGAGTATAAAATTTAAGATTACTGCTATGCATTAATTTAGGTTGTAAGAGTTTGTCACATGGGAAATCCCCAGCAAGGTTAGTTGTTACATTGTTCTGTTCAAGGCAAAACAGTGTTACACAATCAAACCAACAGAACACACTAGGAATAATAATTCCAAGCTTCAAGTGACTTCAAGATGCATCACTTGCACTGTCTATGAGCAAACGTTCCAGTCTCTTTGAGTATCAGGGCTATTTTCACAGTAATGTATCTCACTGCAGAAGCAGACTGGGATCCTAAAACCCCCTTGGAGGTCACTTTCCAATGACATAAAGCCTTCTCACTAGGGCCCTACCTCTTCAAGTTTCCACTTTGGCCCTATAGTGCCAAGCTAGAAGCCTTTAACACAGAGCTTTGAGAGACATTCTAGATCCTCACTGCAGCAGCTGGATACATGTGTTATGTGTTCTGGACTGTAACATAAAATGCAGTTGCATTCTTAATACTGCAAATCCTCTGGCACAAAGCTCTCCTAACAGCTATCTTCAATCAGAATAGGACAAGTCATCCTTAAAGAGAGACATTGTCCTAGCAAACAAACACACCAATGGTAAAAGCCAGATTCATCATGAAGGACTACTGGCTAAGTAAGCTCTGAGAAAAATTGCCTGGGAATTCCAAAAATAAACCTAATTTTTAAAAATGCCAAAGTCCCAAGCCAGTTTGAAATTAATGCAATGGACTATTTGGGGCTAGTTTTTTAAAAGGACTTTAAAAGTATTTCCATTATATTTTAACTCTCTGTTAATCTGACAAAAGTTTTTAAATATCTGAAATTATTTCATGAAAACAAGGATATTTAAAATAGTCAGTTTGGGGCTGGAGACATGGTTCAGGGTTGCTCTTACACAGGACCCAGTTTTGACTTCCTGAACTCACATGATGGTTCACAACCGTTCCCAGTTTCAGGCAATCCAATGCCCTCTTCTGACAGCTTCAGGAAATAGGGAAGACACGGTTGGACATCATTAAAAACAAACAAACAAAAATCTTTTTTTAAAAAAAAAAAAAAAGAAGGAGTTCATTTGCTTTTTCAGGCACAGCAGGACATACCTATAATCCCAACACTTAGGAGGCTAAGTCAGGAAGTTTGCAAGTTTGAGGCTTTGTAGTAAAGCCCTGTCTTAAAAGCAAAGTGATGCTGGGTACAGTGGCCCAGGCCTTTAATCCCAGCACTTGGGAGGCAGAGGCAGGCAGATCTCTATGACTTTGAGGCCAACCTGGTCTACAGAGTGAGCCAAGGCTACATAGCCAGACCTTCCCTCAAATAAACAATGCAAAAATTAAAAATAAATAAAAATAAAATGATGAGATATATCAAAGGTGGGCTATTCCTGAGTCTACTGATGGGCATGTGCGCGCACATGTTTGAATGTGTTCCGTTTCGTATGTGTGCCTGCCCTGACAACGCTGCATAGAAAGCCCCACTGTGCCTCTCTCAGAGCTGTGAGGTCTGCGCTGCCAGGAAGGCCTCTGGGTGTTCAAGGAAAGCGAAAGCTGTGCCTTCCAGGCGTAACCCATCTTTGTTGTTTTCCGTCTGTCTGTCCACTGGTCTGTGGAGACCAGCTTGCACAGCTGTGGTGACACGACCTGAGTGTTCAGTCAATTACAGGAAGTATCTCTCTTAGGGGAAGCCTCCTGGGCACACAGGCTCAGTTCTGAAGGCACGACTTTCTGCCCTTAAAAAGTCCTCTGGAGCTTCAGGGCCCAGCCTTGCGGTTCCTCACAAGGGTCTTCTACCAGCTCATTCTGGTTCTGACCTCACGGGAGCATCTACAAGCCAGCTGTGGGATGTTAGGTATGTTTTTGGAAAAACAGTAGGGACTTTTTGTGCCCAGGAAGACGCCCTTGCCAGTTAAATCCTCATCCCTTGGCTCAAGGCTTTGTTCTCTCATAAAACACACATTCCTGAAATCATACGAATACTCTTATAATTGAATAACTTTACCATTTCCTCAGAACTTCCACATCCAGAATAAGCGTCCAACTTTAGCAAAACGGGGGTGTTAAGGTTGTGGCCTCTGTGTTACTAATGAGCGTTTTCACTCAGTTTTCTGTCACTGTGAGAGAACACCTGAGACTGACTTATAAGAAGGAAAAAACTTTGTCTCGACTCATGGTTTCAGTTCCTGGCTTTGGACCTGTGGTAAAGCACACAGCAGGCGAACGCTGCTTACCTTTCGGTACCCAGGAAGCAGAAAAGAGGAAGAAAGGTCAGATCCAATGGCTCTGTCAAGAGTATGCCCACAGTGAGTTACATTCCTTCCACCAGGTCCCATTAGTACCATCACATCCTCTGGGGACCAAACCTTTAACACATGATCCTTGGGAGGACATTTAAGGAGGTCAGTATCTTCTAGACTCTTTCTCTTGTTACCTTCTCCCATCTATTAAGTGACCAGGAACTAGAGCTGCCCACGAGGGGTTCTTTCCTGAGAGCTTCTGTACTCACATCTCATCTGTACTTCCATCTCAGGGTGAACCATCAGCTTTCCTCCAGAAAGCGCAGAAGAGAGCATTGCAGGAAACTGCCTACAAGGGACAGGCCCAACCAATAAGGGTGTGTGAAGTTGTGAGGGCAGGTTGAAAGAAATCAGTACAGGGATGGAGGAAACCAGGGCTGGATGATCTCAATCCTGGACGAGCCAGTCTGCCCTGCCTCAAGTCACTAGACTGAGTCTGTGATGAAGCAGACACGCAGCCATCCAGGCTCAAGGTTCTGATAAGCCTCTGGTTCCTCATCAGGGCAATGGGAGTAGTAAGGGTGTCTGTCCCTGAAGTGGTGGTAAGGATTCAGAATGATGATATGAATAGGAGACTCAACACCCTGGGGGGCTGGAGAGGTGACTCAGCAGTTAAGGAGAGGTGACTCAGCAGTTAAGGAGAGGTGACTCAGCAGTTAAGTGCCCATACTACATCAGGCAGCTCACAATTACCTGTGACTTCAGTTCCAGGGGATCCAACCCTGACTTCTATAGTGGGCACCTGCAGTCACATGTACACATACCAATGTGTGTGCTACCGCACACATGCATAGCAGTCTTGGATCGTGTACAATACCAACAAATGGTGTGCTGACTAGTTAAGCATTTCCTTCCATTGCCCACATAGCTCATGTTTCCAGCCCTACTGTATGCCTCTCTCTAGCTTCTTTTCTCACCCAGTCCTGCTCTTGCCAAGCTTCCAGCCTTGCAGAGGCCCCTGGGATTTACATGTGAATCAGAGACAGCAGGGACAAGAGAGGATCCAGGCTGCATCTGAGTCCCTATCACCTTTATGCCTCCTGGAAGACAGGCTGAGTCCACAGGCCCAACATCAGGGACCAAATCCAAACTCCTTCTTCCCTGTTTATCCCATCAGTATCCCTGCCATTTAACTTGGCCCAAGTGATAGGCATTGAGGTTCAGCTCTAGTCCTCAGATGCAGCAAAGGCTCTTAGCCAGGGAAGACACTGGTCTGGGTCCCAGTGGGCCAACCCATGCTGCCGACAGGCCCAGATGGAGCATGCTCAGTCTGATGGTGTGCTAGTGACATCCTAGAGGATGTCAGGAATCCTTAGAGGTCCTTACTATTTTCCTAGACCCATGCCCCAAGAATCCCTCAACCCCATTTGCAACCTTCTCCAGCCACTTGTCTGTTATTTTTGAGGAGACACCTTACTCCACTACCCACCCCACCCCATCCAGATTTAGACTGCAGTCATGGTGTTCCACACACAGACTGTGTGTGTTCTAGCCCAGCATTCAATCTGCCAAGAGCTCCTCAAGTCTGGAAACCTAAACTCCCTTGCACCAGAGGGGCTGATAACACTTATTCTGTAAGGTTATGGCACGGATTAAGCGAGATGACTTATAGAGCTTTTTGACACTCTGGGCACGCATTCAACACTCTTGATCAGGGTTCCCTCATCTTCCCCTGAACAGAAAAATCACGGACCAGGACTTAATCAATCAGGCAAGGAGTGTGGGTCTTTCAGCAATGCTCTCCATGCCCTAAAACTGACTAGGGAAGAAGAGGTACCGTCTCAGCTCAGAGAGATCCCCAAACGGCGAGGGAAACACTAACTTGTTCCATTGCCAAGCCAGGATGGTGCCGGCAGCATCACCCTGGGGCCCAGCAGACACGGGAGGAGTTCTGCTGCCGCTCTTTGCCCGAAACACCTAGCTTTGAGGTGTCTCTTTTAATGTTTTACGATTTTTTAAAAATTATTTTTGTTCTCTGAGAATTTTAGACAATGTGTTTTGACTGTATTCACGCCCCCTCACCCAACTCCCTCCAGATCCACACCCCTCTTCCCTACACACCCAATTTTGAGCCCTCTTTTTTTCTTTTTCTTGTTTTCTTTTTCTTCTTTCTTTTAATCCTTCAAGTCTAATTTGGGCTGCTCCTTTGGGGCTATCCACTGGCGTGAGGCCAACCTCCCAGGGGCCAAATTCTTAAAAATAAAAGGACTTCCCCTCTCTCATCAGCTATCAGCTGCCAATAATTCCTCAGTTGTGGGAAGGACTTTCAACACAAAAGTGTAAGTAAGTCAAGGGCTGTCTGCTGAAGGCAGAGTTGACCTTTGTAAACAGACTGCTGTACTCCAAACGGGTCCCTAAAAGGGAAGCTTGGGGGCTAGTGTAGCTTTTCCTTTCCAAGTGATTCCTAGATAGAGCCCTTGTTGTTACTGGCATAAAGGAGCCGGGCAGTGGTGGCGCACACCTTTAATCCCAGCATGTGGGAGACAGAAATGAGTGGATTTCTGAGTTCGAGGCCAGCCTGGTCTACAGAGTGAGTTCCAGGACAGCCAGGGCTATACAGAGAAACCGTGCCTCAAAAAAACCAAATAAATAAATAAATAAATAAATAAAATGTAAAAATAAATAAAAAGTAAAAAGTCAGTGGCATAAAGGGCAGGAATTGATAACAACTTTGTAAAAGGCTTCACTAGACCCTGCTGCCTAGAGACATAGGTGGCAACGAAGCCCCTGCTGAAATGCTGAAATGCCAGCATTTCTGATGGCTCTGGTGACCGTGTCTTTTCCTCCTAACACATTTTGCGAGGAAGAATGGCTGGCGCACAGCACAGCGGTTGATGGCAGAGCAACTAAGCACACAGGAACAACAGCCAAACCTCTTGGTCTGGACCCAGCCTCCCAGTCGCCTGGGCCTTGCTTTTCTTGCCTGCAAAATGAAGACAGCCAGTGGAGGGGAGCTGGGGAGCACGTGCAGAGAGATCACTTAGGACAGGGCTGGCAGGAGCTCCACTCTACATAAGTGTCAATTGTTATTTTGCAGCCAACTAAAAAAGTCATGAGCTATATTTGCCTTTCAGTGAAGTCTCCCGGGTTTGCTAGGTATGCAATTGTATCATCAGTGAATAACAACAGATTTGGCCATTCTTTTTCCCGTAATCCCACTTCCTATTTGCACTTCCTGCTGTGTCCCATTGGCTATAAGCTAGGTCCTTGGACACTCATTGGAATGGCAATAACCAAACTGAGTTTTCTGGCAGCTTTGGGAAGGATGGCTGGTGAGATCGAAGGTGGTGTGAAGCAGCATGGTGTGGCGGAGAAGCCATCGTGTGCTGTGACAGAGCTTCAGCTGTGGATAAGAGCCTAGGAAACAGACAGGAGGGGCTCCAGGGAGGAGACACCATGTAGTCAGAGGAGAATGGACGGGGCATAAGCATAGACATAAGCCAGGAGCACAAACCGCCAAGCCAGAGTCATTACGAATTATTCAACTGAAAAGGAGAAAAAGAAAGGCAAGTCTTCAGTTCATGGTTTGTTTGGAAACAACAGAGCCACTTGCAAGTACTTTATCAACTAACAGAATTTGGCTGTGTCTGAAATCTTTTACAACTGATTAATGCTCACATAGTGTTTTTATAGTTTCCGAGGCAGCCTCCTGTAATTGGCCTTATTTAGTCCTCATCAAATCTCCGTGGAGATGTTCCTCAAACTTTGCATGTAGGAGACCTTAATGTAAGGGTTAAAAGCCTGGGGAGCCAGATCACCGGGCTTGAAAGCTAGCCATGGTACTTGTTCTGCGGCCATTGGCAAGATCATCATCACCCTTGGCCAGGGTTCTGTAGGGCTCTGGTAGATTCTGCTTCGGGCCTGTTTTCTTCAGCCACACCACTGAGACATGTGCAGAAAAGGAAAAACAAGGAATAAACAGAAGGCAGAGGTCAAGAAGCCCACGGAGGGCGGGGCGACAGAGTTCTTCATCAGCCCTGGGCCCACAGGGAGCCTGTGACTCTGAGGAGCATCCTGGAGGATGGCTACGAGGAGGAATGGGTGTGTCGAGGGGGACAGTGGAACAGTGGACATACATAGAGGGCAGACTCCAAAACAGGCTTGGCCCTGGCAGGGCTGGGAACAGCCCTTAGGCTACAGTGGAAAATCCCAACCAGAGGCTAGAATTCCATTCAACAAGTATTTATGGCGCCCACTCAGTGCAAAGAGTCACTGGGTCTAGTTCTGTCCTGGTGCTATGGTGCTACTGGCAAAGAGAGCTTGGGACCAGTGGCTCAGACGTGGAAGACCTGCAGGAGCCAAGCTGGGGACCAAGGACCTGGTCTTATGTGGAGGCAAGACCCTCTGGGAACCAGCGTTCAGCAGCAAGTGAACCCAACTCTCTAGCAGAAAAGAAAAGAAAAGGAAAGGGGAAAAAAAAGGTGGCTTAGTCACTGATCACTAGGGACATGCCCAGGCAGAGCCTAGTGGCTCTGGGAGCTAAGGAAAACAAAATCTGCTCCAGCAACTATAGCTTGGGACTAGCTGGTCTGAAAAGAGGCCCCAGGAGTCTGGTGGAGTCAAGGGACCCTTTCCTTCCCCCTCCAAGTCCCCACCCCATCTCTCTTTTAGGGGTGGGAGGTGGGCTAGGGGTTTTCTGTGTAGCCCTGGCTGTCCTGGAGCTCACCCTGTAGACTAGGCTGACCTCAAACTCACAGAGCTCCTGAATGCTGGTGTTAAAGGCATCCATGATTTAAATCCCACCTCGGCTTTCGCCAACACTGAAGACGCTGAGCTTGGGGAGAGGGTGGAGGCAGACTCCCTTCCTGAGTCTAGTTTCTCCCTTCTCTCCACATCCTTATGGTCTGACTGATACTAACTGCCCCTGGCCTCACTCACCTGCCCTGCTTTACCACAGGTCCCTGCCCCACCATAAGCAGGCTAACCTTACTCCTGTTCATAAAAGATGCTATTTCATAAATGTGTATATGTATACAGAATTCACACATCTGCAGGAACATATACAGAGAGCAAACAGACACACACAATCACACACACACACACACACACACACACACACATACACACACACACACACACACACACACACACACCTACCCTGCAGTTCAGTTTCGGCCTCGTGCCTCCGACTTTCCCCAGGTGGGTGATAACCCAGTTTCAAGGAAAAGAACCCCAAAGAGAGAATAGAAAACGTCAAAGCATCAACATTATCCAGTGCCTGAGAACTAACATGGCTGGGTGAGAGAAGCCTCACGAGGCCTTTCCTCAGGAAATAGCGCTTCAAAAGGTCAATGCCTGGGTGCTAAGGCTGTTTGGTGAAGTGTTACCCAACAATGCTTCTGGGTTGTAAAGCTGCTTACAGTTTATAAAGTGATGTCACACAATGTTCTCACAGAAACCCCAGAACCATGGCCACCCCATTACACAGATGAGGAAAATGAGGTATGGGGTAGTAAATACCACCCCACCCAGCAACCTCTATGCAGTAGAAACTAGGTATGAGCCCGGCCAGGACTGCTAAGTCAGGCTTTCACTCTGCACATGAGACCAAGGTCTCTGCTCCCTTCTCACCACATCGAGAGGACGGGCAAAGCCTGTGTGGCACAGGCTGCACCACATTTGCAGGTTCTGTCTGCATCTGCCTCCTTCAGTTGCCATAGCCCTGAAATGTCCTTTTCCATTTTCTCGCATTCTTTCTTTAAGAAAGACCATCTTCTCTGTGTCGCACATCTGCATGCTGGCTGTCCAGAATGTGTGTATTAGCACCACCCCACCTCCAGGCTCCCCAAGCATTGCATTCACCTGTTTGTGAATGAATGAAGTAATGACTGGATGAAGTCTAAAGAGTCAGAACTCGTGTCTTTAGGAAGGAGTTTGCACCTTGTCATCTCAGCCGTGTCATCTTGACCCCTGGAGGAGCTGAAGCCACTACGGGTGATTTCATTGGCATTTGGGCCCATCAAGGGTCACACATCCTCCTCCTTCTGGCGGTCTCTTGAGGACATTACTCAGCAAGTCTTCAGCTCCACCCACCCGATTTGGGAAGGGACAGCTCATGGAGTAAGCATTCCTGCCTGCCTCCTGTTTTCCTCTGTCTGGAATTTCCCTAGAGGCACCTGCTCTCTCACCACTGTCCCCACATCAGTGTCCCCAAGGAATCTGCCTTTGTGTCCCCTGCAGACCTCCCATAAACCTCAGCTAGGGGTGGGGGTGCAGCATGCTTGACCAGTGAGTGATGCATGCTGTCGGGGGGTCTGGGTAGGGTAAGGGCCATGGTGCCATCAGCCCCCCCTCCCCAGAACTGAGTCAATACCCAGCCTTCACTTCCGCAGAAACAGCCCACCCGCTCCACACGGGCTCCTGGAATAGGGTCAAAGAAGCCTCCCTTGACCTAGGATCTGGACCTGCTGGGCTGCAGAGAGGTCTTCTGAGGAACCTCAGCTAATCTTTACCTGCACATTTGACACCCTACCCAGTGGTCCTTCCTTTGAGGAACCCCGGGTGGGTCTGTAGCAGAAGGGCCACCAGGTTTGGTCAATCACTGGTATTTCTCTGAATATCCAGTGGCAGTGAGGGAGTCTTCTGAAGTGTGCGAGCTACAGCAGGGCTCTGGCTTTAGAGAAGGGCCTTGGTACCAAGAGGGCTTTAGGATCTTCAAGCAAAGGCAACTGGATCCAATTGCCCAGAGAGGAAGGCAACACAGGTCTCCACCTCCTAGACCCTCTGAGTTATCCCTGGGGGCTATGGCTTGGAGTAAAAGGGTAAGGGACTAGGGGACTGGGCGTGAGGTTATGTGCCCTGGGGATGCTAACCTGGGTCTCAGGCTCATAGAGAGGCATCTCTCAGAACTGCTCCTCTGGGTGTAAGTTGATGCAGGAAGTGAAGCTGACTGAGGCTTCTCCCCTGCCGCCTGCTCCCGCCGGCTCCCTCACACCCTGCCTTTCCCTGAATCCCAGTCCCAGGAAGCAGTGCTGGCACGAGACTCAGACCACTGACTCATGAGTGGCGGCGGCGGCAGCCCCTGTAACCGCACTCACAACCAGCCACATATGTGTGTGTCCCTCGCATCCTGCTCACTCCTCCGGCCAGCGGGCCTCACTCCAGCTGTGGGAGGATGACTACCACGTCCAGGCCAGACCTATTGCCCCACAGGTCACAGTTGCTCAGGGCGCTCATCAGAGAATTCCTCCACAATGAGGTGGCCGCTGTGAACACCGACTGGCACCTCACAGCTGCTCTCTCCGTGCTAATCCTGAAGGACAGCCACATTGCCACGCCCCACATCAGAGGGTCTTGCTCTGTGGCCCTAGCTGGTCTAGAATTTCAACAGTCCTCCTGTGTTATCCTCTTGAGTATGTACCATCACTGGTTCCCATTGCCCTGGTATGGAGCCCCGCTCTGTACGTAGTCTATATACGGACGCTTGGGATGTGATCTGCCCCTCCCCTACTTTCTTCCTGCTCTGTCCCCTGGGATGCTCACCAGAACCTGAAAGCCCAGACCTATCTCCACTCCCATAATACACCGTGCTCACTCCTGTTCCCTACGGTGTTCTCCCGAGGCGCTCCCTGACCTAGCAAGTCATGTTTTTTCCCAGGACTCCTCACAAGGCAAAGCCACTGTTGGGAGGGTGGGGCACCTGCATCCCAGCACGATTTCAAGAGTCCTGTGGGTCTTACACTATAAGATCAAGGAAAGCCACCGGGCCAGCCATTGGAGGCCTGAGTATAAAGTGGCTCAGAGAAGGCTGTAGAAGTCTTGAGTCACTAGTTGAGGGACTGTAGGACACGCATGTCCTTGGGATTTTTGATTTCCTCCTCCATCCCATGAAAAGAGCAAGAAGTATTCTGATTCGGCTGGTTTTCACCAACCCCTCCTTCCTAAGCCATCCCCACCCTCCCTGGGCTCACAAAGTAGAAGGCTCCTGGGACTCAGCTTAGTATGGAGACCAGTTCTAGGCCCTTCTCTAGGATGTTCCAACCTCCGCCATCTTCTCCCTATCCTTCTTTCAAGAGCAGTAAAAGGCTCAGGGCAAAGGCAGGTGACGAATCCCCGGATCCCCACGGCCGAGGCTTATGGCTCAGTTCTAGGAGTCCTGTAATTAAGAGGTTAAAAGCAGCCTAATAGTTTCTAAAGCCAAAAAAGTGAGACAAATGACCCAAATGCTGGGAAGAACAGTGGGGGAAGCAGGTTCTCTGGCTCCATTTGGCTCCTGACGTTGGCCTTGGATGAGGCCTTCCCCCAGAATCTTGATCTTCACATCTGTAACAGCAATGCCCCCAAAGTGTTCAGCACACAGTGAGGGAGGAAAATGTTCAGTGAAAGTTACTACCGCCTCCTCAGCATGGAAGACCGAGGCCGGGTTGTCGCCTTAGGCTTCAGCTGTGTGGTAAGACAACACATATCCCCCAGGGCTATAGCAAAAATCAGTGGGTTCCTAGACTGGGGCTCCCCTAACACCACTCAGCCTCTGTGCTCACCATCAGCCGCAGAGAAGAAGAAAGACAGCCCACCATGGACAACCTGAGAGTGTTCCCCACTGCTCAGAGAGTCAGGCTCCTGACCCTTGACCTCTACCTCCTGCCCTCATGATCCTTGGTGTCCAGAATCTGGTGTCTTTCCCTTCTGAGTAGCTTGTCTGCTGCGTTTCCTTCTGTCTAGTAAGGCTGCTTGCTGTTCATGAGGTGACCTGGGGTGCCCAAGGCTGCGACGGCTCAGAGTCCGTGTGTTCTGAGCTTTCGAAGGCCAAAGTGTTCCCTAAGAATTTGGGTTCCCCAAACCCATAGTCTTATCGGGAATGCTGGGGAGAGATTTCTCTTCAGACTGAACTATGTCTCTCTGCCTCCCTCTCAATGGGAAGCTCCCATAGGCCTTGCTGCAGAGAGGGTCAGAATAGTTTAAGGGGTACACAAGGTTTAACCCCCAGCAGTTCTCTGCCTGAGGCTAGCTCACCCCATAAAACTGGGCTATTATCTCAAGGATGGATTCAACTCTACTGTGGCACAGCAGTGGAGTCTGTAAACAGAAGGTATAGCCATTTCCCTGCAGAGGGCTGTTGCCAGGCCTTAGTGCCTGTGAGAGAGAGAGAGAGAGAGAGAGAGAGAGAGAGAGAGAGAGAGAGAGAGAGAGAGAGAGAACAAAGCCAGGCAACAAGGAACATGGTGCCCAGGCAGAGGTCACAGGACAAGGACAACACCAGGAGCCTTTGCCCAAAAAGCAGATGGGAGCAGATATCTTTTCATAACACGTTCAGGCTTGCTGGGCTTCTGGCCAGGGTACACCCAGCTCTCAGCCTTCCCCACAGGCCCAGCAGTCTCACTGCCTCCCTCTGCCTTGACTCTGTCTGGTGAGAGAGGGTTGGAGGCACCAGGACAGCAGGGTGTCAGCAGTCCCAGGTAGGGCTGAACCTGGAGCTCTCATCTCTGGGGACAGGTAAGGTAGGTGTAGGTCATTTTTGACCTCCCCCAGGATACTCATGCTTACTGAGACCTGGGCAGGGCTGGGAATGGAAGCTGAAACCATCCTGGCCCTGGGGGCACTCAGACCTACTACTGACCCAGACTATTTGAAAGCACAAGGAGACAGCTCACAAGCCCGGAATGCCCAGCAGTCACAAGATGATGGAGAGGGTGGACTCCGGTGGAGGATGGAGAGCGGGGCCATTCCACCTCCTCCGCAGCACTCAAGATGTCTTCTAACTGGGATATTTCTGCTGAGGGTTGGAGGGGGTGAGGGGCAGCGGCGTGAGTCTGTCCAGACCAGAGTCGTCCACTGGCAACCAGCCCTTCACCGGGCTTCCCTTCCTCTCTGAAGGCTCCCAGCATCTTCCCCTCTGAATCCTCACTAATGAGCACACCAGTGGCAAAGAAAAACTTCCCCGCAGTGAGACCTACAGTCTCTGGAAGAAGAATGTGGGTTTTAGCCCCGCCTTCGCTGGCAAGGGCCAGCAGGCTGGCACAGTCCCGGAGCTGTCAGAGCGGGAGTTCACCGTCCTGTACAGGGGAAACTCAGCAAACCGCCTTTCCTGTGTTCTTGTAACAAGCTCCAGGGCGGCCTGTAAGTGCAGAGCCAGCGAGGGCACTGGTGCACTTCACCCAGGGCCCAGGGATGCTCTTTCTCCCACCCCCCCCCCGCCCCAGGAAGAAGAGGACTGAGACTCTTTGGCTACCCAGTGTCTCAGCACCGTGCTACCCTGAGGCCACATGGCTGCTGGCCCTGCTTACCTGTCATGGCTGGCCCTAGGCTTTCAGGCTTGGAGACTTTATATACCTGTTTCCTCTGACACGACCTGAAGTCTGTGCAGAAACTGGAGTCCTTCTGCAGCTCACTCAGACGGACTTGTAAAGGGCCCAACTATAAGAGGAGGTATGTTTCTAGGGGAGCTTTCCAGGTTCCCACAACCCTGATTGCAAGATTGCTGACCGGCCCATGCACTGGCAAAACCCAAGTCCCAGCTAGGTCCCTGACCTTGGATAGAGAAAAGGCCATCCCAGCACCTACCTACCTACTGACAGCCAGCTTAGTACAGGAGCCTCCCCAACGCCCAGTATAACAAACAACATAGTACAGGAGGTAAGAATACAGAGCCCTGGAGCCCTATAGGCTAGGTTCAAATCCCAGCTCAGCTACTACACAGCTCTGTGCCTTTAAGCAAGTTCTTGACCTCTGTGCCTCAGATACCCGTAAAATGAAGGCAGTAGCCAGGCACAGTGGCTCACCCCTATAAATTCAGTACTCTGAAGACTGAAGCAGGACAATCACAAGTTTGAGACCAGTCTGGGCTGCATGCCAAGCTTGAAGCCAGCCTGGGCTATAGAGTACCTGAACTCAAATAGCAAAAAGTAAAGGCAATAATAGTACCTACCCTATAGGATGGTTAGAATAAATGTGTATGTTCATACATAAAAAGTATTTAGGGCAGTCCCTGACATAAGAAATATATATGTAGATATATATTATTAAATAATAATGAGTGTATACTTATTTTATTACTTAAGAGACTATGAACATCAGGGCAGGCAAAATCTCACTTCCTGGAGGAATGTCTGTGGGAGACCATCAAGCCTGTTGTGCAAGCAAGGGACTGTCAATCTCCACACCGGTGGCTTACCAAAGCGGTTATATTAGGTAATAATAACCATTAATAGCAATTTCCCCTACAGCCAGGCACAAACCTACAGAGCCTGAGGGAGTGAGAAATTTTACTACTGCTGGAGAGGGAAATTTGACTACTGGGCAGATTCCATTTTTAGAACCCAAAAAGTTATTCTGAGTGGAGGCGTGGTGTTTTCTGGTCTTTTTTTTTTTAAATAGCCTCCAGCATTCTAACAATCTCCGCATGCATGCCCCTTTGCAGGGAAATCAGGGCACAGTGGGAAGCCTCGTCAGACCTCCAGGTTGCTAGGCAACATGCTCCCCTTCCCCAGCTGAGGCTTGAAGAGAGCCAGGGTAGGGGCCACCCCTCTACCCACCCCAGGTGCCAGAGCTCATTATCAGGCTCAGAACCCCTCTCAAAAGTATCCAGGGAAAGGAACTGTGATTTCTTCTGAGCCTTGACAATGTGGGACCCAAAAGCCATCAAAGCCTTCTGTATAGCCACAGACATGCTTTCTCTTTCTTTTCTTTTTTCTTTCTTTTCGTTTTGTTTTGTTGTGCAACAAGACAGTGTCTCTCAATGTACTCTTGGTTGTCCTGGAACTCTTATGTAGATTAGGCTGGCCTTGAACTCTCAGAGTGAGTTAGTTGGCCTCTACTTCCCAAGTATTGAGAGTGATTAAATATGTGTGCTGCCAGGCCAGGCTTTTGCAGGCATGCTTTCTATAGGGCACAAGTGGAGCCTGAAATTAAGCCGTCTACAAGTGGGTAGGGGACAGTTCACTGGTGCCTACCTAAAGCATCTACTGGCCGCTGTCAGCCTTTGGCTTGTAGCTAAATGTCTGAAGTCACTGCATCGCTTCTGTGTCAGGTCTCTCTCTGCAGTTCTACTGTGATATTCTAAACGTTTCTGCCCATCACAGATCCTTAACTTAGTTACTGCTACTTGGGTGCCAAGATATGGGAGAGAACATTTCTTTGGGCGTCATTGTCCAGCCCACTGCCCTAGCCACTATCTTCATTGTTTTTTCCCCCTCCTCCTCCTCTTCCTCTTTTTCCCCATAAGATTTATTTTTATTTCATGTCTGTGTGTTGTGCAGAGGACTTTTCCTGCATATCCAACACACATGACTACTCCCCCACATAGAGAGCCTATCCCAACATACCAAAGTACAGACACCACTAAAGGCCAATGCAGTGAACCAATGAGTTTTAATGGGGTTTATCTTTGAAGGAATTTGGGGAAGGGGTTACTTACAGGAGCAGAATGACTCAACGACAGATGCATCACCAAACCCCACACCAGTGTGGGTGACAGCTCACAAAAGCTGAATATCTGGAGCATACTGCAGAGCCTGCAGGGCAGCTCAACAGGTTGAAAAGTCATTTCCAGATTTCTCAGTTGGACTAAGCTCTCCTGGCAGCTCAACTGCTCTTTGCTTCTTTTCAGGCTGCTTGGTTGGCTTCTTGTTTCTTCCAGGCAGCTAGGCTTGTCTGTCGTTTTTTGTAGCCTGATTTGTCTTAAAGTGATTCTGAAGAATCTTAATTGGTTTCTCTTGTGAGAGAGAGACCTAATGGATCTGGTCAGTTTCAGGGACTTCCTGAAGCTTTTTGAGTTGTTAGCCTTCTGTATGAAGGAGCTAGCCACCACCAACCACCCCGCAAGATGGAATGTTTTGTTCTAGGAGGAAACTGCTACACAACAATTTATTTTTCAGACTGTGTGTTCTTGTACTGTAAGCATGCCTGCTGTATGCAGAGATGGGAAGAGGACTTCAGACCTCTTGGAACTCGAGTTAAAGGTGGTTGTGAGCCATCAGGTACATGCTCAAGCAAAGCCCTGAGTTCTCTGCAAGAGAATGCTCTTAAATGCTGAGCCATCTCTCCAGGACTCCCACTGTTTTCTTCTAACAAAGTTGACCAGTGGATCATCACTGAGCTGCCTGGCATGTTAGATCAGTTCACCATGGCTGGGTACCATAAACCAGCCCAACATGACTGAGCACACAGCCCTACTGTGAACTCTACACATCCTGAAGTCATCATGCATGAACCTCCAAACAACTGGAACCTGTGCATTCCAGAGAGGCTGGGATGTGGAAATGTTCATTCTACCACTAAGAGCTGCCTCAAGACCTCTAGTTACCTCTGTAAACAGAAGTAGGATGCTACAGACTAGGGTTCGGGACTGTAATGACTTTTCTTTCAATTCTATCTTAGGGGCCATCGAGATGACTCATCAGGCTAACAGATGAGCCTAATGACCTCAGTTCAATTTTCCAGGACACACACAATAAATGGTAAGAGCTCACTGTCACAAATTGTTTTTTAGCCTCCATGAACACACAAACACACAAAGTAAATAAGAGTCATAAAGAAAGAATATTTAAATTTTTTAAATCAGTAAATAAATGAGGGTAGAAAATATAAATCCTTCAGAGCTCTCCAGAGCTAGAAAAAAATTTGTTGTATAAAGAAAACTTCCTTCTAGATCTTATTCTGTTGAGATAGAATCATAGATTTGTGTGTGCATGTATGTGTGTGTGCCTGTGTATGTGAACATGTGTGCATACACTTGAGAAAGCCAGAGGTTAACATCAAGATATCTTCCTCAATTGCTTCTCTATTTTATTTTTAGAGATAGTTTCTCTCACTGGGCCTGGATCTTCCCACTGTTGCTGAACTAGCTGGCCAGGGAGCCTTCTAAACCCTCCCATCTCCGCCTCCCCGCAATGAGGGCTAGAGGTGCATGCAGTCACACATGGTTTTGTTGTTGTTTGTTGCATTTTTGTTTTTATTTATTTTTAACATGGATGCTGAGATACAAACCTAGGGTCTCAGCACGTTACTCACTGAGCCATCTCTGCAGCCCCAGAATCAGAAATTTAGACAAATATAAGGGGACAGATGGGAGAACAAGGAAAATTAGAGGGCTCTGGGAAAGGAAGGGAGTCTCTCACGCTAGTCTAGTTGAAGTCTCTGGAGTCAAAAATTCCCACACAATTAGCATTTGCTGTGAAGACTGCCTCCTGAGAGACACTGTTTCTTTTATACAATGTTGTTGTTTTTTTTTCAGATAACAATGTTAAAATACCAGTGAACCATGTTTAAGACAGATGGCCTTCAGTGTGGCTTTACTCCTTGTGGACACTTTCTAGGAATCTCTCAAAAGAGACCATTGTTTATAGTAAAAATATCCTAACTGCCCATATTCCTATTATCTAGGTGTTAACCTTATCAACAGTAATCCTGACCAGTGCACTCCAGGAGCACCCCTGTGGGCTCAGTTCAACTGTTTAGCAACCCTTGGACATAACTGCTTCAAAACTCACCAAAACCCTACATATATGGCTAAGGTAAAGACAGTAAACTCTATCATGTACTTTGTGTACTTAGGTGTGGCTTTTTCTGTGGGTGCCTCTCTTTCTAGTAAGGTTTAAAATCAGTTTAATAACCCATAACTGTGCTTCATACCGGCTGGCCTGCCCTAAAATTCCTTTCTGTGGTGAAATCAAGGACCCCAAAACTTTGGGGGCAGTTTTGGGCTAGTTTTCTTGCCAGTATGTAGGATCATTTTCTTTATCTTTTTTGATTTATTTTCTTTTTTGAGACAGGTCTTGCTATTGAAACCCAGGCTGTCCTGGAACTTGCTCCATGTCAAGTAGGTTAGCCTCAAACTTACAGCAATCCTCCTTCCTCTGCCTTTGTCCTGCTGGGAGTGCTGGGATTCCCAGTCTCCTTTTTTTTTTAAGGTTTCAGAGAATCTTCTTCCTGGATAGACAATTGATGGTTCTCTGTTGATGGTTCACATAACCACAGGAGGCTTGAAGAGCAGAGGCGGTCTCTGTCTCCTCCTCACACCACCCTAAAGCTATTCTAACCAGACCTTGGATAAAGAAGTTGGGACTTCCCAACTCCTCAGAACTGAGCCTCCTGGAGACAAGGAACCCAACTGTCTGCTAGAGAGAGGGATTGCTTATTTGCAAAGAAGCTTTCATGGCACGCCCACAAACATCTCTCCCAAACCAGTTCAGATATCAGAGTGCATGTACTGCCTCCAGCATCAGAGAAGTCTGGGGACTGAATGGAACTTGAGCATAACTTGATCCAAAGATTCTCTTGGCTCAGTCTTTTTTCTTGTGTTAAAAATAGCTGAAGTCGACACAGGGTGAGCGGCGCCACGGAGACTGCCCTCCGCCATCTTTGCTCCAGTGACCAGGTAGTTGGGACCGCCAGGCTCAGAGACAGACAGGCATAATTTCGCTTCGGTTTCAGGCAGCTTGTGTGTAACCTGCTCCCAGGTGCTGGGCTGATCTGCAGTAACCAGCGCGCCAGTTCCGCGGTGGGACCTTCTGCCTGGTGGAGGGACCCCGCGCAGGGAGGGAGCCTGCCAGCTTCCCTTCCGTGACCTCTGTTCCCGCGGACTGCGCTGGAGAGACCGGTACCCAGGCTCTCCCCCCGATATAACATCACTTGGGACACGGCCTGTTGGGGCTTCCGTCTGTGCCCGAGGGCGGGTCGGCGCTGTGGTCGTCTGGGTGCCAGATCGGCGGGCCATCGTGACCACAGGGTGAGCGGCGCCACGGAGACTGCCCTCCGCCATCTTTGCTCCAGTGACCAGGTAGTTGGGACCACCAGGCTCAGAGACAGACAGGCATAATATCGCTTCGGTTTCAGGCAGCTTGTGTGTAACCTGCTCCCAGGTGCTGGGCTGATCTGCAGTGACCAGCGCGCCAGATCTGCTGTGGGACTTCTGCCTGGCAGAGGGACGCCCCCTCCCCCCCCCAGGAGAGATCACACACCCCTGCACAGGGCAGGAGCCTGCCAGCCTCCCTTTGGCGACCTCTGCTCCAGGAATCCACTAGGCTGAGCCTTTAGATGTGCAAGGCCTCCCCAATATAAGATCACTTGGGGCAAAAGCACATTAGGGCTCCAAAGTCACTCAGGAGCAGGCAGGCCCCAGAAATCGGTGCCAGGGGAATCCTGGTAATCCAGGGGGGGGCAGAAATAGCTTTGCAGGCTCACAGGAGGTCCAACCAACAGCCAGTGGCAGCAGGACCAACTAACACCAGAGGTATCCAGATGGCAAAAGGCAAACGTAGGAATGTTACTAACAGTAATCAAAGTAATGTGGGACCATCCGAACCCAACTCTCCAACAGCAGCAAGTCCTGGATACCCCACCACACCCGAAAGACAAGATCTGGATTTAAAATCACTTCTCATGATGCTATTAGAGGATCACAAGAAGGACACAAATAAATCTCATAAAGAGTTACAGGAGACCATGAATCAACGGTTAGAAGCCCTTACAAAGGAAACACAAAAATCGCTTAGAGAAATGCGGGAGAACATGGATCAAAAGATGGAGGCGCACAAGGAGACAACACAAAAATCGCTTAACGAGATGAATCAACGGGTAGATGCACTCACAAAGGAATCACAAAATTGGCATAAAGAAATGCAGAAGAATATGGGTCAACAGACGGATGCCCATAAGGAGGCAACACAAAAATTGCTTAAAGAAATGAATCAACGGTTAGATGCCCTTACAAAGGAAACACGAGAACTGCTTAAAGAAATGCAGGAGACGATGGATCAACAGATGGAATCCCATGAGGAGGAAACACAAAAATCGCTCAGAGAAATGCAGGAGAACGTGGGTCATCAGGAAGAAATCCTGAAAGAGGTAATGCAAAAATACCTTAAAGAAATACAGGAAAATACAAACAAACAAGTGAAGGATCTCAGCAAATCCATCCAGGAACTAAAAAAGGAAGTAGAAACAACTAAGAAATCACAAAGGGAGACAACTTTGGAGATAGAAAACCTTGGGAAGAAATCAGGAGTCATAGATGCAAACATCAACAATAGAATACAAGAGATGGAAGAAAGAATCTCAGGTGCTGAAGATTCCATAGAAAGCATCGACTCAACAGTCAAAGAAAATGCAAAATGCAAAAAACGCGTAACCCAAAACATCCAGGAAATCCAGGACACAATGAGAAGACCAAACCTAAGGATTATAGGTATAGATGAGAGTGAAGATTTGCAACTTAAAGGGCCAGTAAACATCTTCAACAAAATTATGGAGGAAAACTTCCCTAACTTAAAGAGAGAGATGCCGATGAACATACAAGAAGCCTACAGAACTCCAAACAGACTGGACCAGAACAGAAATACCTCCCGTCACATAATAATCAAAACACCGAATGTTCTAAACAAAGAAAGAATACTAAATGCAGTAAGAGAAAAGGGCCAAGTAACATACAAAGGAAGACCTATCCGAATCACATCAGACTTCTCACCAGAGACTATGAAAGCCAGAAGATCCTGGGCAGATCTCATGCAGACACTAAGACAGCACAAATGCCAGCCTAGACTACTATACCCAGCAAAACTCTCAATCACCATAGATGGAGAGACCAAGATATTCCATGATAAAACCAAATTTTCACAATATCTTTCCACAAATCCAGCCCTGCAACGGATAATAGGTGGAAACCTCCAATACAGGGAGAGAAACAACACCCTGGAAAAAATGAGATAATAACCTTCTTGAATCAAACCCAAAAGTAGATAACCACTCAAACATAAAGATAGCGTCAAGAATGGCAGATGGCAATAATCACTATGCCTTAATCTCTCTTAATATCAATGGTCTCAATTCCCCAATTAAAAGACATAGACTAGCAGACTGGATACGTAAACAGGACCCAGCATTTTGCTGCATGCAGGAAACGCACCTCAGTGTCAAAGACAAACACTACCTCAGAGTAAAAGGCTGGAAAACAATTTTACAAGCAAATGGCCCCAAGAAACGAGGTGGAGTAGCCATCCTAATATCGGATAAAATTGATTTTCAACCCAAAGTCATCAAAAAAGACACAGAAGGACACTACATACTGATCAAGGGAAAAATCCACCATCAAGAACTCTCAATCCTGAATATCTATGCTCCAAATGCAAGGGCACCCTCATTCGTAAAAGAAACTTTACTAAAACTCAAAGCACACATCGCACCGCACACAATAATAGTGGGTGACTTCAACACCCCGCTCTCTGAAATGGATCGTTCAGGAAAGCAGAAACTAAACAGGGACACAGTGAATCTAATTGAAGCCTTGGACCAAATGGAACTAACTGATATATATAGAACATTTCATCCTAGAGCTAAAGAATACACCTTCTTCTCAGCTCCTCATGGTACCTTCTCCAAAATTGACCATATAATTGGTCACAAATCAGACCTCAACAGATACAAGAAGATAGAAATAATCCCATGCCTCCTATCAGATCACTATGGAATAAGGGTGGTCTTCAATGGCAACAAAAACAAAAGAAAACCCACGTACACATGGAGGCTGAACAATGCTCTACTCAATGATAACTTGGTCAAGGTGGAAATAAAGAAAGAAATCAAAGACTTTTTGAAAGTTAATGAAAATGAAGGCACAACATACCCTAACTTATGGGACACAATGAAAGCAGTGCTAAGAGGAAAATTCATAGCCCTGAGTGCCGCCAAAAAGAAACGGGAGACAGCATACACTAACAGCTTAATGGCACACCTGAAAGCCCTGGAACAAAAAGAAGCAAATACACCAAAGAGGAGTAGAAGGCAGGAAATCATCAAACTCAGGGCTGAAATCAATCAAGTAGAAACAAATAAAACCATACAAAGAATCAACAAAACGAGGAGTTGGTTCTTTGAGAAAATCAACAAGATAGATAAGCCCTTAGCCAGACTAACCAGAGGGCACAGAGATAGTATCCAAATTAATAAAATCAGAAACGAAAAGGGAGAGATAACAACAGAAACTGAGGAAATTCAAAAAATCATCAGATCCTACTACAAAAACCTGTATTCAACACAACTAGAAAATCTTGAGGAAATGGACAATTTCCTTGACAGATACCAAGTACCAAAATTAAATCAGGATCAAATAGACCATCTAAACCGTCCTATAACCCCTGAAGAAATAGAAGTTGTCATTGGAAGTCTTCCAACCAAAAAAAGCACAGGTCCAGATGGTTTTAGTGCAGAATTCTATCAGACCTTCAAAGAAGACCTAACACCAATACTCTTCAAACTGTTTCACAAAATAGAAACAGAAGGAACACTACCCAACTCGTTCTATGAAGCCACAATTACACTAATACCAAAAGCACACAAAGATCCGACAAAGAAAGAGAATCTCAGGCCAATCTCTCTTATGAATATCGATGCAAAAATACTCAATAAAATTCTTGCCAACCGAATCCAAGAACACATCAAAACGATCATTCACCACGATCAAGTAGGCTTCATCCCAGGGATGCAGGGATGGTTCAATATAAGGAAATCCATCAATGTAATCCACTACATAAACAATCTCAAAGAAAAAAACCACATGGTCATCTCATTAGATGCTGAGAAAGCATTTGACAAAATTCAGCATCCTTTCATGCTAAAGGTCTTGGAAAGATCAGGAATTCAAGGCCCATATCTAAACATAGTAAAAGCAATTTACAGCAAACCGGTAGCCAGCATCAATCTAAACGGAGAGAAACTTGAAGCAATCCCACTAAAATCAGGGACTAGACAAGGCTGCCCTCTCTCTCCATATCTTTTCAATATAGTACTTGAAGTTCTAGCTAGAGCAATTAGACAAGAAAAAGAGGTCAAAGGGATACAAATTGGAAAGGAAGAAGTCAAACTATCACTATTTGCAGACGATATGATAGTATACATAAGCGACCCAAAGAACTCCACCAGAGAACTCCTACAGCTGATAAACGACTTCAGCAAAGTGGCCGGATATAAAATCAACTCAAGCAAGTCAGAAGCCTTCCTATACTCAAAGGATAAGCAGGCTGAGAAAGAAGTAAGAGAAATAATACCCTTTACGATAGCCACAAACCATATTAAGTATCTTGGCGTGACGCTAACCAAACAAGTGAAAGATCTGTATGACAAGAACTTCAAGTCTCTGAAGAAAGAAATTGAAGAAGACCTCGGAAGATGGAAAAATCTGCCATGCTCATGGATTGGCAGGATTAATATAGTAAAAATGAGCATCTTACCAAAAGTAATACACAGATTCAATGCAATCCCCATCAAAATCCCAACTCAATTCTTCATAGAGTTAGAAAGAGCAATTCAAAAATTCATCTGGAATAACAGAAAACCCAGAATAGCTAAAACTATTCTCAAGAGTAAAAGAACCTCTGGGGGAATCAGTATCCAGGACCTCAAGCTGTACTACAGAGCAATAGTGTTAAAAACTGCATGGTATTGGTACAGTAACAGACATGTAGATCAATGGAACAGAATTGAAGACCCAGAAATGAATCCACACTCCTATGGTCACTTGATCTTTGACAAAGGAGCTAAAACCATCCAGTGGAAAAAAGATAGCCTTTTCAACAAATGGTGCTGGCTCAGCTGGAGGTCAACATGCAGAAGAATGCAAATTGACCCATCCTTATCTCCTTGCACTAAGCTCAATTCTAAGTGGATCAAAGATCTCCACATAAAACCAGACACACTGAAACTAATAGAAGGGAAACTAGGGAAGAACCTTGAACATATGGGCACAGGGGAGAATTTCCTGAACAGAACTCCAATAGCTTATACTCTAAGATCAAGAATAGACAAATGGGACCTCATTAAATTACAAAGTTTTTGCAAGGCAAAAGACACCGTCAAAAAGACAAAGCGGCAACCAACTAACTGGGAAATGATCTTTACCAACCTTACATCCGACAGAGGGCTAATATCCAAGATATACAAAGAACTCAAGAAGTTAAACTCCAGAGAGGCAAGTAACCCTATTAAAAAATGGGGTACAGAGCTCCACAAAGAGTTCTCACCTGAAGAATATCTAATGGCTGAGAAGCACCTAAAGAGATGTTCATCATCCTTAGTCATTAGGGAAATGCAAATCAAAACAACCCTGAGATTCCATCTCACACCAGTCAGGATGGCTAAGATCAAAAACACAGGAGACAGCAGTTGTTGGCGAGGATGTGGAGAAAGAGGAACACTCCTCCACTGCTGGTGGAATTGCAGGCTGGTACAACCACTCTGGAAAGCAGTCTGGCGGCTCCTCAGAAAACTGGGCATGACACTTCCGGAGGATCCGGCTATACCACTCCTGGGCATATACCCAGAGACTTTACCTGCATGCAATAAGGACACATGCTCCACTATATTCATAGCAGCCTTATTTATAATAGCCAGAAGCTGGAAAGAACCCAGATGTCCCTCAACGGAGGAATGGATTCAGAAGATGTGGTATATTTACACAATGGAATACTACTCTGCAATTAAAAACAATGAATTCACGAAATTCCTAGGCAAATGGTCAGAACTTGAAAATATCATCCTTAGTGAGGTAACCCAATCACAAAAGATCACACATGGTATGAAGTCACTGATAAGGGGATATTGACCCAGAATCTCAGAATACCCTAGACACAATCAGCATATCAATAGATTTCTAAAAAGATGGAAGGAGAGACCCCTGGTCCTGGAAAGACTGGATGTAGGGGAACGCCAGGACAGAGTAATGAGAGGGGGTTGAACGGAGAAAAGAGGGAGGGAAGGGGGCTTATGGGACTTTCGGGGAGGGAGGAAACGGGAAAGGGGAAGTGATTTGGAATGTAAATTAAAAAAATAAAATTAAATTAAATTAAAAAAAAATAATGATAAAAATGTATCAGAAGCCTATAAAACATGAAGTTATTTCAAAATTGTTTTAAATTATTATTTATTTTTTTAGTTAGCAGTACTAGAGAATGTGTGGTGAAATAATTATTACTAAATATTTAGCTTTATAGTTATATTTATTCTGTGTGTACAGTTAGATCTTGATTTTTTTCATTTATGGTCTCAATGTACATTGTCAATATTAATTATTAAATTGTTTACATATAAAAAAAAATAGCTGAAGTCGTCAGAGTTGCACATCTAGCCACACTATAGGGGGAAAAAATCTGACCTGGGACTTCCACTAAATTTCCAGGATGTATCATAAAAGCACTGGTTTAAATCATGTGCCCACGTCTAGACCAATTGTTGCCACGGAGAACAGAAAGTCCTGAGGGATTGGATTCATGTCAACCCCAATCTGGAGTTAAGGAGTAGCTGGAATTCCCAAAGGTAGTAATATTTCCCAAAGCATCCTGACTTCTTGAGAAAGGGTAGATAGTGACCTATGAGAGATACGTGGGCTCAAGGACAATCAAGCAGAAGCTCTGAACCATGAAACACCATGCCCTAGGTGCTAAAGAACCCCAAGAGGGTAGAGAGAACCCAAACCCAACCCTGTGAACACTGCCTCCCCAAAGCACTATGAATACCAAGATATGATAGTATGTCTTTATTCTAGAATAAATTCCTAGAAATGGAATCACTGGATCAAAGGGCTTACACATTTCCAATTTCAAAGATAGTGCCAATAGTAACTTCGGGAAATGTCTAATATCATCTGTCTTATAAATATGCAAATGAAGGCATCTTTTTCGTACTTGCTGCCCTCATAGATCTGACCTGGCTTTTTGAAATTGCATCTCTCCTAGCACTCATTGGCCAAATACAAATCTAGAAATCTCTTGCCCTGGCCCTCCGTTCAGTCCTATGTCAGCTTTTTTGTCTTTTCCTTTTCCTTGCTGACTTCTGAAAGCTCTTTGTAGCTCATGGATACAAACCCTGTGTATCATCGGTTACAGACATTTCTCCAGCTTGTCCTTTGTGTTTTAATTCTGTAGAGAGAGAGCTTTTGTTTATAAAACTGGGCTTATTTCATGTGCTTAAATATGTCAGGCTTTTGTGGTTTCTGCTTAGAAATGTCTTGTCTCCTCTGCTCTAAGTTAAAAAATAATACCAGTTAGTTAGTTGTGGCCTTTAATCTCAATACTTGGGAGGCAGAGGCAGGCAGATCTCTGAGCTTGAGGCCAGCCTGATCTAGAGTGAGTTCCAGGACAGCCAGAGCTACACAGAGAAACTGTCCCAAGGGGAAACAACAACAACAACAACAATGTTCATAATTTTTTCCATATTGTCTGTGGTTTTTTATGATTTAACTCCTTCTCTATCTGGGAGTTACTGCATCATGGCTGGAGGCAGAGAGGACTGACCATTGGTAGGTCAGAAGAACTTTGTGAACTGTGGAATCACTGCAGCTTTGCCACAGAGATGTCTTTTGTTAGCATCTTCTTTCCAGGAAGCAACTAGAGGGATTAGAAGGAAAGCTGATTCCTTAACTTCAGAGACAGCCAGGAAAAAGGAAAAGGAACCCAGTAGGGTTCAGTATGCAGCCTTTTGGTATTTGCATCCTAGAGAAAGAGACAGGCTGAGCCCTGCAGCAAAGAAGAAAGGATGATGGGAAAAGCTATCTCCCATCCTAGGAACAGTCCTGGCAGGGATGTGGGAAAGTCTGTCCAAAGGTTCAGACTCCAGGGAGCACTGACTTTCTAACAGGGTGGCTTCATTAGTATAAATGTGATCCTTTCACAAGGATTTTTGAGCAAAACTACTCTGAGCTCTGGAAAGGACCAGCACATCCTGGCTCAGTGATAGCAGAAGTCAGCCCTGACCCTGAGATGGCAGGAGAACTTGCCCTATTGTAGAAGCCAGGAAGTCATCATTTTAAAAAGATTTCTTGCAGACGTCTAACCTAACATCTTCAGATCTGGCAGAATAATTCTGGCCTCTAGAGAAGTGGGTGCATCTTGAAGACCATAACTGAGCCCCACAGCAGGGGCTGGATGTGGAGGTCCCACAAAGCAGCTGACCCTAGCTGCTTCCACATGGCAGTACCATCATAGACCTGTTCCTACATGCCCATGTTCTGGAACTATGGGAAGGTGTAGGCATGCACCTCAGTGTGGTAGGAACTCCACGAGAGCTACAGGAATGCATGTGTCAGGGGTCTGGGTACAGGACTGCTCTTATTATGTGTACCTGGGGACAACGTAGGACAAACCCTCCCATCCTAGGAGTTTGCCAAGAGCAGAGGCCTCAAGGATATGTGTTGGCTGAGAAATGGACACTTCCATGTCTTGTCCCTGGATGGGTAACCTCCGGCGAACAGCACCCTCACCCTCAGAAGCTCCTGCAATGGCAGGCCCTGTGGCCACTCACTGCTTGGCATTCCTGACCCCATTCCTGCAGACTCACTGCAATCTGGCTGATCCCAGCTTCCTGAAGTAGGCCAGCAGGGGCCAGAGGGGAGGCGGTGGGTAGCTCAGGGTCAGGGACTCTGTTAGAAGAGAGAGGCACCATCCTGCTTCTGCTCCTTTGAAGAAGTGATCAGGAAGTGGACTTTCTGGATGCCAGAGTGAACTCATTCTCCATTCCTGACTCAGCCAGGCCCTCATCAACTCCCACATAGTAGGGAACCAGGTCTCTCCAGCCCCTGCTCCTAATGCTGAGTTAAAGCACCCTTCACGGCTGCCCTTATATTTACCTAAGTACCCCGGCTGTGACAGTCTGCTGGGATTGCCTGTGACTGTGGTTGGGTATAGTGGTGCCAGTCCATGTGTGACTCAGAATCACTGTGTAATTGTGTGCAGCTGGGTCCGATTGCACACAGAAGAAATGGTTGATTGTGCTTGTACATGGTTACGCCTTACTGCGTGATCCATACGATTGTATGCTGCAGCCCATTAATACTGGACACGCATGTTTCACATGGCTGTGCGCTGCTGAGTACAGTGTGTGTCGGCTGTATCCATTAAATAGCTGTGTGTTAGGTGGGTGGGGTTTCATGTGATCTTTCATATATCCCTGTGTGCCTCAAGGCCTAGACACAAGACAGATTAGGCGTCTGTAGCCTGTATGCTATGGTAGGGGAGAGGCGGCAGTGTGTGTGTGTGTGTATGTGTGTGTGTGTGTGTGTGTGTGTGTGTGTGTGTGTGTGTGTGTGAGAGAGAGAGAGAGACAGAGAGAGACAGAGAGACACAGAGACACAGAGAGAGACAGAGAGATGGACAGACAGAGTTAATTGCATGTTCTTTTCTAAGTTCTGTCCCTGAGAAGGCAGAAGGCTCCCACTTATGAAAGGAATCAGAACAGGCTACAAGATGCTCTTCCCCTGGGTCCCTGACCATTTTTAGAGTGTTTTCTTGGAAGTCAGGCTGAGCTTCGGAGTAATGCCAGCCCAATTGAGGTCTCACAGCAGCTGACCCTGGGCTCACAATGTCTCAGTAATAGACCTCATCCAGGCCCAGGCTGCTCGCCAGCCCTGCTGGGACATCCAGCACTCATCTCTCAGCCTGGCCTCCTCTGGTCATTCTCCCCATACCTCATCTGGCTGCAGAAGAAATACAGGCACCAGATTCCCCCACTTTCCAACCCTGAAGACATACTTTCCAGGACTTGACCACCAATTCTTTTGGGGATGACAGAAAGAACCTCCCCAGTAAGGAATTTACAATGCTTTCCACGTTTTCATGTTTATGTTCTTGACTGCTAGACTGCTGCACTGGGAACTTTGTCCTCCTACTTTCTACCTCAGAGCTTCTAGTCTGGCCTGCTCCCTCCACTGTACAGGTAACCATAGCCCCATTGGCTCCATGCAACCCCCACCCCCTTCCTGTAGCTAAGGGGTCCTCTGCTTCTCTGAGGACACTCACAGGACTGTGACCTTGCCCAGAAATGACAGGGCTTCTCCCTCTGACTTATTTTCTGTAGGTCTCAGCTGCCCAGGCATACAAGCAAGCCCTATAGCTTCTGTCCCTGCTGGAGTAGAATTCTTGTGATCCCTTCTATTGAGTGGGACAAGTTGAGAGCATCAGGTGAGCAAGAAGCCGCAGCACCTGGAGACGCAGGGCAGGGACGAAGAAACCGAGAGTCAGGAGTCAGAGTGCTAAGTGGGAAGGGCAGGCAACACCCGTGAACTCATACATGGGTGGAGGCTCTCGGAAAAGGAGCTCCTAGACCCACAGCATCCTAACTCATGATCCCAAAGCTGTTTCCAGGGGCCGATTCCCTTCCCTGGACTTAAGTGTAGCCACCTCAAAGGCTGAACAAAAGATGATGGAAGCTCAATGGCTTCTGCCTGCAGCCCTGAGTCAATATTAACTCTAAGTCCAAGGTCTTTCCCAGCCCAGACAGGCTATATCTCTGACTTACTCTTTTCTTCCCTCTTCAGAAGAGTCCATGGAGACCCTAGTTAAGAAGATGAGAAAGGATGGAGAAAGAGCAGGGCAAGAAGAACTGAAGACAGCCTATGAAAACTATGAAGGAAACGTGCCACCAGGGCCACGAGGCCTCCCATGGCAGGACCTGACAAGACCTTCCCAGCTCTGTCATTTAGTTTTTCCCTCCCCCCAGCCCATCCCTATTCCCCACTACTTTCAAACTGCCTCAGGTCCCCTGGGGCCTCAGTTTGGGCCTTGGTTATTAAGCCACCTGGTAAACATTACAGTTCAATACTCATGGACTGTCTGAACTTCATCAGCATCCTCCCCATGGGAAGGTCGACAGAGAGGCTGGAAAAATTATCAAGACACCACTGGCCTTATCTGCTAAAACCAGTCAGTTACAATGGCAAGAATGTCTATTGATCACCCTGGTCAATGCCACATGAAAAATCCCACTGACATGGATGCCCAGAAAAGTAGTAGAAATGACAGAAATAGGTTGGTGGATGTGCTCAGGCCTGAGGACCAATTATTGTCCAACATTTCAAAATGGACCAGAGAAAGTCAGCTGCCCCTCCTTTCGTGATGTGCCGTTTCTGGAGTCTTTATTGAGTGCTAGGAACATGGGCATTCTTCCACCTCATACCTCAGTCCCTTAAGAGCCTCTTGGGCCAAAAGTCAGATCCCCAAGAAACAGATTTAAGGTGGTTCCCATCATCCTGCATCCACAAAGGCACATTGGTGACTTTGTAATCACCCCCCTTCAATGTGGCAGGACCTGTGTCTCACTTTTAGACAATAGAACAATTATTCTAATGTATGATACCACAACTACTTGTGGCTGGTAAATGCCACAGGAGTTCAGGTCCACAGCCATCTTCCTTCTCCTCTTACCCCTGAGATGCTCCCCTCCCCCCCTCACCCTGTCAATGTAACTGGACAGGGAAAATCCTATGACAGATACACACCTGTGTCCGTGTCCTGATGGCAATAAGCTCAATGGAGAAGTGTAGACAGTGGCCAGGATGGTTATATGATGAAGGTTATAAACTATAAATGGATGGGGTGAAATGGAAGCATGCGAGGCATCCAGTCTTGGCCCAGGGCCAAGGCCAGACTCCCTAAGTGAGGTGGGCCTGACAGGGAGCCAGCCCCTCTACATTTGGTGTAAGTAAGTAAGTCAATGACTTTACTGGTAAGAGCCCCAGAGAAGAGGACTCTCCCTGCAATGTGAGATTTCCCCTGCTTCTAAGACACCTGTTCCAAGAATCCAAGACCTCTGTGGCTAACTAGCTATGCTCAAAGAGAACAGGGCTCACTGAATACCACACTGCATGCATCACAGGTGGTCACGACTGGCATGGGCCTATGTAGCTGGCCCTTATCCTCCAGACATTTAGCAGGGGAGAAATGGCAGGTGGAAAGAGACATGAGGTAAAGTGGAGAGATGAATCAGGGACTGATGATCAGAGGCAGAGCGAAAGGCAGACGTTAGAAGGGGAACCTCCGTGTGCCAAGTTTCAGCTTCTCTGTGACTCAGCAGCTCCTGAGGTCTTTGCCAATGAGCTGGCTGCCTAGCACGGATCAGGCAGGTTTCTAGCAGGAAGCAGACAACATCAACAAACAGGCCATGTGAGGAGCATCCCATAAAGTGACTATTGTTAGACGTCTTGGCGATATACAAAAGACTGTAAGAACCTGGACCAAGATCAGCTGCCGTCCCACTGTCAGAGCGCACCAACCACAGGAGGTTATCAGAACAGCAGGAGCTGGAGCGGAGTGGACAGGGCCCTAGGCAGGACTGTGGCTGTACACTTGGGTGCACACCCAGGCTGCGGCACCCTGAAGGAAGTGTCGTGTGTCCTGGCCTTGTCCGGCTCTCTGCTCCGCTCAGGCTGAGAGAGCACCCCATGGGTCAGAGCACAGCGAGGCACAGCTCACAGCAGGGCAGTCTCCTGTGGAACAGAGCAGAGGAACAGAGGAGGCAGACTGCTGCAAAACAGTCCCAGCACTACCCAGAGGGAATCCCTTTTTCTTTAGGGTGATGTTCTTCCATGCTTAAGATCCGCAGCTCTCGACTTGCGGGTCTTAGGAAGGTTGAGAACCACTGCTCTAGATGGTAGATACCTGTGCACATGGACCCTATTGTAGGGGACCACTTGGGATTAAGACAGATTTCCCAACAAATTTGAAGATCCCTTGGCCACTTTGCATCATATAGTCCTGTGAGGAGGCATTCTCAGGATTGACAAAATATTCGTCAACTTTGAAAAACATTCAAGACACTTTATGTCCTGCAGGCTTAAATATTAAGCCAAGATTTACATCTTTATGTAAAAAAAAAAAAAACAAGCAGATACAACTATCTCATTAATACGCAAATTTTCTTTTTATCTTCAATAAATGGTAAAATTATATAAGTATAAAAAATCATTTTAAACTACATTTGTGATTTATTGCAGAAAAGGAAGGCAGGGGAGGAGGGACCCACTCTTCCCTTTGTCTTCTCAGTTAGGGACTCTGGACAACCCATGTGACCTTCTCGTTTCTTTCAATGTTAAAGGAAAAGTGGGTGTCCTTATGTTTTCTCTTACATTTGAAATAAATTCATGTACTGACACGTCCTGCATTGGACCCTGGATTGCATAGGGCTGACTGCCAGCATTTGCTAAGAGTCAGCAACGAGAAAGCAAGCTCCAGACCACATCCTGGCACCCTAGTACCCTCTCTCCGCATGTGTGCCCAGACCTACAGAAAAAGTATGCTTTGTCTCCTGGTCCCTCAGAGAACAGCACGATATCCCAGAACCCCAGAACTAGCCCTTGGAGGATGTGTGAGTCAGGCGGGGGAGTAGAGACCAGGGTGGGTCCAGCTATGACCCTGGTAGCACAGAGTCCCTCTCTGACTCCCGTACCCCTGCATCTTAGACTTGGGCACATATAAATCAGGGGTTCGCAGCTTCACAGGTGCCGGAGGCAGCTAGCCAGCTGATTATTAGAAAGCAACAGTCTGCCCTGGATATCCCAGGGTCTCCAGTGCAGAGGTTCAGTACCCTCAGAGCCTCACCTCTAATCTCCAGTGCCCAAAACAAAGGCCCCTGGTGAGAGCCACAGGCCTCTTTCCTTTACTTCTTACCACCCACATCAGAGTTCACAGGAAGAGGGTTTCAAAACCGCCAAGTGAGAACTGCACAAAGGTTAGCGTGTTTTTTGGTTTTTTTGTTGTTGTTGATTTGTCAAAAGAAAGGAAGCCAGAGGGTATAGGAAAGGGCACAGGTGCAGCAGGTTAAGGCCTTAGCTATGGAGAGAAGGGCTTGAGCAAAGGCTGTGGGTACCAGAGGGATACCTTCTTCCCAGCCTCCTTGCTCAGAACAGAAAGGTCAAAGGATATGTGTATGGGTTGGGGAATCTCTCTCAGGCTTCGAGAGGATCAGGCATGGAGGACTATGGGTCATCCAGAGATATTTGATGAGACCTACCCTGCCCAGTAACTAGTACCTTGCCCTTGTCTAGTAACTAGTACCTTGTCGTTGTCTAGTAACTAGTACCTTGCCCTTACCTAGTAACTAGTACCTTGCCCTTGCCTAGTAACTAGTACCTTGCCATTGTCTAGTAACTAGTACCTTGCCCTTGCCTCTCTACCTAGAAAGACTGAGAGGACTTGAAACCAGTGGGTTCAGCCTCCTTGAACTGCTCTGGTACCGAGCCCTGGCCTCATTCCCACACCTGATCCTCCCTCTGGCTTGGCACTCCATCATACAGTCTCTGAGCAGGGCTGCTCCTCTATGGACAGTTGAGCTGAAAATGGGAACCATTCCATTGCCATATCTCCAGTGAGATTGTGATGAAATGTGACTTGCAAGATGGTTATCTACCACATGTGATGTAGGGTGGACTTGAAGTTGTTTATTTTACTATCTGCATTTTCCATTGATTTCATTTTTATTTGTGTTATCTCACTATGTTGAATGAATCCTTCATTTTAAATTTATTTTGGAAGCTGTGGAATGTCTCAAATATTCAGAAAAATATAAGAAGTGTCATTACCTGCTATCTAGAGCTTTCAGTTCTTCCTTTTCTCTCCCCCTCCCTGTCCTTATACATTCCAGGCTGGCTTCAAACTTAATAAATGATGCTACCTTGCTTTCTTAACAAGACTAGGACTGCTCTGCAAATACTGTTCTTCAACTTGACAATTTCTTGCAACTTACCAGAGGGTTTTTTGTTTTTGTTTTTGTTTTGTTTTGTTGACATCTCTCCATGTGAATACTAGTAAATGTGCAACATTCTTTTAAACATCTGCCTGGGGTTCCATTTTATTTAGTGATTCCCACAGGCAGATATTTAGGTGGTTTCCAGTTACTGTGTTATTCTAAACAAGCCTACAGAACACTTTCGCCACGTCACTCTGCTTACTTGTGGGAATTCTGCTGGCTGTAGAATATATATCTAGAAGTGGACTTTCTGGAGAAAAGGATACTGAACATTTGCCATCTTGAAAGAATTGCCAATTTTGTCTTCTAAAAATGGCCAACTTGAATACCTACCAAGAGCACAGCAAGGATTTTGTCTCCCCACATCTTAAAAAGCATGGCTCCGTGTCCCACTGTTGGCCTTTTGTTTGTATTCTGTGAACTGTATTCCTATTCCTTCCCCTAGAATTTTATATTTTCTTTTGCCTTTTGTCTTTTTACATTTGCATCTTTGATCCATCGGGAGTCAAGTCTGGATGCTGAGTGGGCTAGCTATGCTTTTCAGTGAACATGTACTGATGCTTCCTTTCCTGTAAGTAAATCGTTACATGCCATGACAGGGAAGAGATGGCTTCTCTGTACCTCTGAGAAGGACCAGACGGAGTCCACCACAGGTTCTGATGCAAACCTGGTAGGCATGGAAGGTGAGCACAAGGAGATGATGCTTTCACACCAGAGTGGTGAGTGAAAATCAAAAAGGAGGGGCGGGGGAGGAAAAGAGCGTTCTGGACCAGAGGGGTGTGGCAAGTGTAAAAAGTCAGGAAGATGTTGAACTAGGGAGGCTGAGGTGTACACAAGAAAGAGACCACTGTACACTGAAGACTTCAGATCTATGAGAGGTGGAGATACCAGGCCAGTTCCAGCAGAAGACTGATGTAGTGGGATTGGGATGGGGTACGGGACTATGGTGACTGAGCGACTATTTTGGGGAGATACTTGATAGGGGATAGGTTAAGTCTGGGTGGCCAGGGAAGCTTGCCGAGGGGCAGAAGAGTCAAAGATGAGGCATCGATGAAATGATTTGTACTTTATGATGTTATAGCTAGAGAAGCACAGCCAGGGCCAAGGTCAAAGGCAGCATAGAGCATAGAAGTGGTGGGTTCCTTTGAGCACATCACACGGCCACAATATGGAAATAACACAACTCCATTTACTATGCAGGATGTTGTAAGGGTACAGATATATCTATTCACAAAAAAAATAGCTTTGCTTGCTTACAATGTAAAATAGATAGGATAGTTACTACATTAAGATGTATGGTATATTAGTGGAAAGAAAGAGACGGACGCTAGGAGGTGATAGAAAGTCTTGGTCCAGGTTTTTCACTTAGGGCATTCATCCAAGCAGGATGGGTCGATATTCTCAGAGGAGTTTGAGGTTTATACAATCTTGGAGAGCTCCTCTTTAGAAAAAGAATATTTTTAAAAATCGTACACTTGCAAATTTTACAAAGATGTTACAATCTGAAGAAACCTCCATTGGAAGGGACCAGTGCCAGTCAGTGGGTGACTCCCAGCACAGGCTCCAGAGTCCCAAGCACTAGAACTGTGGGAAGTGGAGGGAGGTATGTGTCATAGTAAGAAACCGTGTGACCTAGTGCAAGAAGCCATTATGCCAGCCCTTTTTCCTGATGGGCAAATGTTAGCAATGTCACATCTTTACATGGTCTTAAGGGGTGAATGAAGACACAGAAGTAAAATACTGGACTGAATCTTGGGGGTAATGATAGCCATTTTTAAACATTTTATTCCTATCCCACACAGATGGAGAACCAGCAGTCTCACCTTCTGAAAAAGACAGGAGAGAACTAGAATCCAAAGGGAACTGTGACTCAGAAGATATAGCTCCAGGGTAGAACTTAGCATTTGGGAGGTCCAAGGTTCTATCCCAGCACTTGAGGGAGGGAAAAAAAGGAGGGTGTTTTGGTCCTAGACAACAGGCAAGCCTCACATGGCTTGTGACTGCTAGGCTTAGTGGCGCCAGATGTATATACTGTCTCTGACTCTTGACCTGAAGAATCAGTCTGTGTCACTGACCCTCATGTGCTCTGCTCTGAAGCAGAGCCTTATGGTGACCAAACATCTCTTCAAGATGCAGCTGTCTCTCAGGCACCAAGGCTTGGATGCAGCTAGCAAGAGCAGAGGCCGCAGGCGGCAGGAGGCCCAGATTTGACTCCCACTCTGTTGGTGGCAGCCTGGAATTGCCATCAGAGAAGTCATTCTGCTGTCTGAGCTGCTGTTATTTCACTTGCAGCCTGACTGGATGATAGTCTGATCAGTGCTCCCCAACGGGCTGGCTCCGTCAGGTAGCTTGCCGGGTACTGTAGAGCAGGCTAAAGTCAGCACACCCTCCAGGGCCTGCCTGAAAGGAAAGAAACAGTATTTTGAGAGCCTTGAGTACGGGTGACTCTGAAAGTCTCCCCAGGCCTTGGGTGTGTGGCTGCCACAGAAAATACTCATAGGCATCTAACAAAGCAAGTGTGGCCCGTAGTGGCTGCTAGTGACGTTCAATGACTTAAAATAAACAAACCCATAATCAGAGGGTGCTCTGGTTTGACTGCTGTGGGCTTGCTTGCCCACCAGTCATAATAATTTGCTGGGATAATACATCGGCCGTTAGCCCTCAAAGTCCCGTTACTAAGAGGTTATGAGACAGACAATCTTTCCAAAAAGAAAAACCACTACAGGATGTTCCAGATTGGAGCCACAATCACAGCCTAAACAGAATGGACTTGCTGTTGTTGATAAATCCCTATTTAAGAGTTTGGGCATGGAATAGCTGGAAGACAGCCTAACTGTACATATCACTGGGATGCCAGGAGAATATAATAAAGTCAACTCAGTGGTAGAACTCTATAATGTCTTCATCATTTCAAAGTTTCCTCAACTAAACAAAGATGCATCTTTCAGAGGTCTATTGTTTCGTGCGTATTTATGACCACCTTGAGGCCACATTTGGTTTCAGGAGTGATGAAGTTTACCACAGTTGTAACCACCCTTGCTTGGCACACAGTGCCTGTTGGTGATAATTAAGTGACTTCGCACAGCCATTCCCAACCATCTCCGGTATTGCTCTGTTGCTGGGGCAACAGCAAGCAGTCAAACAACAGAAATCAGATTAGAGCAGAACAGAGGAAGTCAGGAAACAGGACCCTTGAAGGGCTGTCCCCTGACACCACACTTAGTACATAGGATCTTCCCGAAAGACACAGTGCTCTACTGCGTTTGACCTCATCAAAGAAAGGCTTTTAGGTAGACTCAGTGGTCCCTAAGTGGTCTCAGCCATGCAGATTAGCTAGTGTAGAGTGACCCCTCTCCTGAACTGGCACGCTAGCAGGATGATGCCAGCCCCAGACCTGCTGAGTTCACCTCCCAATCTCCACCCCACCCCACTGTCTACCACTGGCCACCTGCTCTTTCTGCTCAGGTCCCTGGCTGCAGTGACCCTACATGCCATTTCCATCGTGAAGGTGACAGAGACCAGCCTCAGTCTTCTCTCCTCTCATGCGGGTGTGGAACCCAGAACTGGGGGAAGAGAGAGCAGAATCTAAGTCACACCACAGTAAGGCAGGAACCAGCTCTTGTCACCACGCTTTAGGTCCTAGTCTTTGCTGTTTAAGAGCTCCAAGCACCCTGTGCTGTGTGACACGGGAAACTCAGATGTTGCAATGCTTCCAGGTCAGAGTTTCCATAGACTGACCTGGTGACCTTCAATCACGGGGTGGTACACAGGGGAGGGGGCGAGGCTGTAGGATCCCTATTTTCCTTCCTTCTCCCTAGGGTAGGGGCAGGAAGGCACATACCAAACAGCCTTAGAATTTATCTGGCCCCTTGCTGCTCAGGTGACCTTAAGACAGACTATTTCACCTGCCATGCAGCTTCTTCTGTAGAATCAACTTCCCTTTGGGGACCGTTGGGACCGCTTGACATTAGTCATGGTGGTTAGGAGGGTGTGTGGGCAACGTTCAACAAAGGCCAGTACCCGTCGCCAGTCCAGCTATGAGACGGTCATCTTCACACCCTCCCTTATCATCTGCATCTGCTCAGTTGTCTACAAATGTGCCGAAGGCTGGAGCTACAGCAGGGGCATTAGAGTCCTGGGGGTGACTGGTCTGTGCCATGTATAACTGGCGACAAAGACATTTTCCAAGGTTCTCAATCCCTAGTTTTCAGGAGCAGGCCTGGAAGGATGAAGATGCAACTTTGTGGGTTTCGGTGCTTGACCAAACACATGTGTTTCCAAGTGGCTGGCCAAGGCTGGAATTCCCCACGAGGCGAGCAGCAGAACCCTGAGCAGCCTACCCGGGCTCACTCCTGTTGTCTCCAGTCCCTGCGATCAGCCAGGGCTGCCTCACTCTCTGGGGCCAGGCCTGAAACTCTTAAAGGCCGCCAGCTTCCTCCCCACCCCCATTATCAATCCCACCTCCCCTGGCCCCTCCCAGATGTCTCAGTCAATGGAGGAGACCATCTCTTGCCACTCTGAATGCCTTAAAACCTCAGCCCAAAGGACACTTCAAAAGGGGGGAGGACTACTGGGAAGGGAGGGTGGGGCAGAAGGCCGAGGCGGAGGGTCATTAATTCTTCCAAGGCCAGTTGGCTCCAGCCTCCAGCACAGCGGCTCCACTCGTCCCCGGGGGCCAGGACACAGTTTCTGCAGAGTCATCCTTTCTTGTCCAGAGGGATCTTGGCCCAAAGCCACATTCCTGGTGGGGTCTGAATGCGGCAGGGAACGGGAAGCATCCTTTCTTACCCACCCCCAGCCCCACAGCCCCGAGACAAGCTGGTTTCTCAGGAGCCTCTGCTGGCCGTAAGCATTTGCCACCATCTTTGTCACGGTTCTGCAAACTCTGGCCCTCCCCAGCCCTGATCTCCTAAGGAGGGAGGTAGTTAGGCAGTGTTCTGGGAGGAGGGGCTTGACCCACTGAGCGCAGGGTCCCAGGGAGATGTAGAAACCTTACAGCCCTGCATGGGAGGAGGTGGATGGGCAGCTCGACCGGCTCACCCGATAAGAGCATTTGCTGCCAAACCTGCCAACCTGAGTTTAATCCTGGGAACCCCCACTGTGCAAGGAGAGAACCGACTTCTGAAAGTTGTCTGTTGACCTGCACATGTGTGTCATGGCATATACGTGTGTACATACATACATACATACATAATTCAAAAATAAAAATAAAAAAGACTGTCTGGGGCTGGAGAGATGGCTTGTCTCATAAAGTGCTTTCCATGCAAGTGTGAGGATCAGAGTTTGAATACCCAACATCTGTGTAATAAAAGTAATGGCATCTGCCTGTAGCCCCAGAACTGAGGCAGTAGACACAGGAGGATCCCTGGAGGTCAGTGGCCAGCTAGTCCTGCCAAGTCAGTGATCATTTGGTCCAGTGAGAGACTGAGAGTGTAGAGGAAGACGGACATAGATATTTGGCCTCTCCACTCACAGGTGTGTACATGTGTGCGTGCAATCCCTGCCACATGAACACACGTACATACATATACTACACACACCACACACATACCAAAAACACAAAAACAAACAAACAGAACAGCCCTGACTTCCCACTGTTTGTGTGTAGTCGGCAATCTCACTGGGAAAGAGCCTGACTGCCTCAGGACAGAACTGACCTCCAATCCAACAACTTGTGCCTCCCTTTCTAAGTGTAGTGTGTCTCCAGATCAGCAGTGGGTCAACACCTCAAGAACATGTATGTCTAGAGTCCTTATTGTGTTCCAAGCCCTGTGCTAGGCACTGCCCCATCCAGTAGGCAGGATGGATATATCCAGCTTCTGGTACCTCTCCCATCCCTTCCAGGGTCACCGCCACTGCCTCCGTTTATCCTCTCACCCCAGGTTGCCTACGCTCACATTTTCCAGCCAGTAGCATTGAATCTGAAGGACTCAGGTCTATTGACTGAAAGTCCCTGCTCTACCTGGTAGAACTGGTCCCTATAAACCATCAGACACCTTAAGACCACTGGCAGATTCAGGGGCCTCTGAGGATTAGCACCCAGATGCAGGGCCTCCTGGATTGGAGACAGTGGAACATGTCTCTCAGGGCCAGATGGGACCCACAAAGCCCAGGATGGGGGCACTGGCAGAGCCCTGTGGAGGCCCCACAGAAAGACTCAGCCCAGGAAACTCTGAGCAATGCCGGCAGACCACAGGGCCCTGAGCTTCCTGCTCTCCCCATTTAGGACACCCTGTCGACGTCACTAGGCTTGTGAAACCTGCTGGTGGGCAGTGGAAACTCACGAGCCCCTAGGGTTCGTGGGCTGTGGTCACACTGCTTGTTTGCTGCCCTGGCGTCCACGCTGCTATGGAATAGAAGAAGTGTACCTGACAGAGGCTAGCATCTACTGAGGCCTGGGCCTTTCAGAACTCCTTGTAAGGAGGGAGATGTGGCCGGAGGTCCTTTTTCCAGTTTTGCTGGTTCTGTGCCTGACTTTGGGAAAGACGCCTCTCTGTTTCAGTTTCATCACCTTTAAAATGGTGACCAAAAAGCATCCACATCCTGAACATTAAGAGCGATAGAGACTTTTTAAGTACCGGGCACACAGTATGATCTCAACCGGACCAGGTTGTCTTAGCAACCATGAGAAGAACAGACATCTCAGAAGTGGATATATTTTAACGTCTTTGACTTGTAATTTAATTTAAAAATATCCAATCGACTACAGACAGTTCCAGACTTACAATGGCTGTGTAGCTTAGTGCAGTGAAAGCAACGCATTCAATATAACAGAAAACGCACTTTAAATGTGGATCTTTCCTGTGGCTATGGATATGTAGTCTGACCTTATCTCATGAGACTGGGAAGTGACAGGAGGCCACAGCTCCAGGTGGACCATGTGATGGGGGCAGGCAACAATGAAACCCTACAGTGTACTGATAGTTAAGCCATGATTTGGGGGAGACAGGGTATATGAGCTGCATCTTCAATGACACTCTCAATGTATGATACAATTATTGGAACCTAGACCCATTGTAAGTCAAGAAGTATTTACGTATTCAGAAGAATGCACCTTCTTCTCAAAGCTGTCTCTCCCTTTGGCTGTTCAAGAATACCTAGGTCTGTGTGAAAAGCCCAGCTTGCTACCTCTGCTACCTCTGAGAACTAGAATGAAGATCTTACTGAGGGAGTCACATGCGATCAGAGGAGGAAACGGACCCTGTACCACCCAGTGTGTAACACAGCCATGGGAACCTTGCAGATGGCTTCAAAGACGGCCAAGGATGACAGAGGCTTTCTGTTTTCTCGGCTACTCCCAGGGCTATCACTCAGGATGGTCCAGGACCACCTGTGGTCATTCCTCCAGTGCTGAGCTTGCTAGAGCTCCTGCTCTATCCCTTCAGACTGCATTAGAGCTTTGGTCCCTTTCCGTCCCTCATGCTCGTCCCTCATGCTGAGGTGGGGTTGCATCTCCTTTCTATACCCCACAACATCCCTGCAGCGATGTCATATCTGCCACTCCCAGATCCTGCCCTTGAAGGTCAGCCTCAGTGTCCATCCACCTGCCCATGGGCCACCAAAGCATCCCAGGCTCAGAACATAGAAGAGACAGGCTCCAGTGGGACATCCTGTTGTGATTTTTCTCCCCAATATCTAGATAGCAGGGAGAAGGGTGGTGGGGCAGGATGATGGGGAGAGCTGCTTTTTCTCTTTATGCTTTAGAAGCACTGAATGCTCTGAATGCTTCTAGAAGCAAGAAGTGTATTTCTGGACAAACAGTCGGGGATGGGCTAATCGAGGAGAGTCCAGAATAGAAGATGCTGTCTTAAAGGGATGGCTCAAGAAATGGTGGTTGGGGAAGTGACCTCAGAAGCCGCTAAGCACAAGGAGGAATCCCTGGATGAACCCAGGAGGTTGATCCAGACACTGGTGGGGCTTGGGGATGTGAGGGCAGAGCCTTGGGTAAGCTTGGTGCAAGATGGGGTGACACGTGAGTGCTAGCTTCCCAGGGTTTTCAGAGACTGCATGCAATCAGAAAGTAACTCCCTCCATGAAGAGCCTTGAGTAGAGCCAAAGGGAACCACCAACAAGCACACTTCGCAGAGCTCTCCATCCTACCCAGCTCCTCAGAGACCAGTCCATACTCTGCACCCACAGTGGTGCACAGTTCACAGGTTTCTAGGGGTCTCCAGGGCATGTTCCCTCAGGAGCAATGGGTACAGAGAGCATCTGAGAGAGACGGGTTCAACAGATACCACAGAGGACCAGCTCCCAGTTCTGTACCTAGCAGTCACGTGACAAGGTGCGCTCCCTGAGCCTCAGCCACACATCTTCCTAACAGCTGGAGCTCACGATGCTTATTGAGGAGTATGTGAGAAGACTCAGCACTCAGCCAGCACAGCCGAAAGCACAGCAAGTGCGACCCCCGTGGCTTTACACTGCACATTCACAGCACAGGTACATGAAGAAGCAGGTAAGATGACAGAGACCTCTGCCAGCCTTGTGACTTTCCAAGACTCTAGCTGGCATCTCTCCCTCCCCAAGCCAGGCTGAAATCCCACTTGGAATGCAGGAGGCTTCTCACCATGGCAGGGAAATTGCCGGGTCAGGGTGTGGGCAGCCACAGTGACCGTCTTGCTGCAGGACGGAAGCAGCTTTGCTGACTGAGAGTCTGCGGCCTGGACATCCCAGCCGTGCAGGTCTGAGGTCAGCACAGGGGAGCCAGGCCCACCGCGGCTTTGCCACTCCCACGGAGCACCACCAGGGCATACCATCTGCTTCCAATCAGCTGTCCCTCGGCTCTGGAAGGAGGTAGGACCATCTTCACCAGGCCCAGCTTCCTTTCACACAGGATGGATGCTGATGGTAAAGAAGGCAGGGAGGTGCTCTGGGAACCAGTTCCAGGAGCAAAGGACCTGAGAGAGGCTTGCGGATTCACTCCAACCCAGTTCTTCAGTAACTTATTTTTGCCGTGCCATAGCCAATCCAGCCCTGTTCTCCAAAGTGACACACGCAAAAGGCTGGATTCCCAGAGAGGTGTTAGTGAGAAACAGTACACATTTAGGGGGTGGGTCTGGTGGGACGTCTTTAGAGCGTGAGGGAGTGTGGTACCCAGACAACCTCCTTGATTCACCCCCTCTTCCTTTCTGGTCCTCCAGTGTGGTGAGATGGATATTTTCTCTCTGCCACAGGTCCATAGTAACTGGGGTGGTAATGGATCAAGGACTCTAAAACTGAGCCGAAGACAAACATTTCAAGTACTTTGTTGTAGATAGAAAGGCTGACACGTAGCACAGATTCACAAGTCCCCAGCCCCCTCCTGCCCCGTTGCAAGCTCCCCCTTGAAGACTTGACATCCCTCTCCTAGGGGCTCTTTCTCTGCTCTACTCACCAACCCTCATCTTCCAGCTTAAAGCTTACTCCCTCAGGAGTCTCTCCAGACCCAACTTTCATTCCCAAGCAGTCATGCTGGATGCAATTAGGCTCGTTAGTTAGCTGAGGGTTTATGGTTGTTGTTTTCTGGTATTGGGAGTTGAACCCAGGGTTTTGCTTATGTATGTTCTAAGATACACACATCGCCAGTCCTGTATTTTAGAACTGATACAAATTCCTACTGCATCTCTCACTAGGTTGCAAGCCCCATGGAGGTGGAGTATGTTTCTCTTCCTCATGACTGTACCCCTACAATCCCTCACAGAGCCTGCCACAGAGTCCATGCCCAATAAATCCTTATCAAATGAACAAATGATCCATGCTTCATCGACTTTCTGGAAGTTTCCATGAGTGTTCTTCAATTGTTTGGTCTCTAGCAGATCGTTATGACATAGTGGGCGTGTACACCCATTATATAGGTTCAGTGTCAGACTGTGAGTCAGTCAGTGTCCCAGGCTCCATACTTCTTCACAGCCTCTGAGGGAAGGACAGGTTGACAGAGAAGAGGGATATGCTGTAGGGTTCAAAATCAGAGAGAAGAACGGAGTGAGGGACCAGAGAAGGGTACAGATGCTGTAGAACCTTGGGTGGCAGCCAGGGTCTCTGTAACTCTATCTGATAATCTTGGTCCTGGGGCAGGGCCAGACAGATGCCCGCTATTCTAGTAGTCCACAGCTCTCTCACCCCATTCATGAAATGAACACATATGAACATGGAGAAAAGGGAAGAGAGGGAATGGCCGCCTGTACCACCACCTCCAAGCCCAGTGAAAGAGCATCTCTCCTCCCTGATAGGAATAGACTTTGCCGCCAACCACCCTGGGGTCATACCTGAGTGCTGCTTGTGATGGCTAAGCAATCAGAAGGTATGTGCTACTCAGCCACAGTTCTCCTCTGAGAACGGACAATAGCAAAGATGAACATGGCTGGTTACGGTGAGGCTTCCTGGAAGACTGAGTGTCAAATCAGCACTCTGTGTTCCCAGGGCCCCTACTGCTTCATGGGGTCCGTTGTCTGGACATTGTTTGGAGGCTTTTGGTAGAAGGCAGTGTTTATTCCTTTTGACCTGTGATCGCTTTAAAAACAAGGACTCTTCTATCCATTCCCCAGTGTTCCACACTAGCCCAGGCCCAAGCAACATGCTCAGGTCAGAGCAAAAGCTCTGCTGACTTCCTACTGGTGACAAGACCAGGGAAGTCTAGGGATGGGTCCCAGGAGCTGGAGGTAAGTGTGTGGGGCACAGAGGAAAGCAAAAAAGGAAGGAAAGAAAAACACACACAGACACAGACACACACACACACAGAGAGAGAGAGAGAGAGAGAGAGAGAGAGAGAGAGAGAGAGAGAGAGAGAGGTGAAATAAACAGAGAAAAGGCCAAAAGGCCATGGCAGGGTTCAGGATATCCTGCAGGGGGATGGCCTGGACTGCTAGTATAAGATGTGGTGTCAGAACCACATCGAATGGACAGGATGCTGAGAAGGAACAGCAAAGTGAGTCTGGACCTTGTCCTGGAGGTAGGGCCTGGGAGGCAGAGCTTCCTAAAATAGAGCCTTCTTAGAATAGTGCCTGGCAAACAGTGTGTGTCTAATAAATATTTATCGAACCAGTGGATAAGGAATGAAGCTTATCCACCAGTTTCCTAACTGCCCTCCCTGTCTCTTACCTCTGTCATCCCTAGAAAACCACCACAGTGGCAGTGTGTGATCCAGTTACACACACACACACACACACACACACACACACACACACACACACACACACACAGGGCCTGTGGATTCCTCCCCTCCTAGCACAGGCAGAAGTCACACACCAATAGCCCAGTCTGGACTTCAGCCCTTTCTGTTTGAGCTTAATTTAATAGATAAGCTTAATTTAGTGGTTACTTGCATTGCCTCCAGAATGAGAAGAGGTTGCTCAGAAACCCAAAACCACTCCCCTTCCATTCTTTCTCTGCTCTGACACCCTTCCTCTGTGGAATGCGCAGGTCCATTCTGTTGTCCAGCTCCTCTCTTCCAACTGTGGGACTCCACAAACCCATCTTCCCTCCAAGCCGGGGCCCCTCTCCACTTGTAGCTCCCCCTCAGTTCCCAGGGCTCAGATTCTCATAAGGCCCCATTGAACAGCCACAAGCCGGTTTGGCCTAGCCTCAGCAGGAGGGACCCACACCCACATGTGCCTATAAACAGAAGGGGAAATATGTAAACACTTGGCCCACTCTCGAGAGCAGAAGGATCCACAGCTGGACGAAGGGGTGCACACAGGTGCAGACCACACTGCTGGTTTGCACAAGTCGAGCTAGCCAAAGGCATGCCTAGCCAAAAGGTCAAATCCAAGACCATAGAGACCCGCCAGTGGCCCCAGATCACTGCAGTTTCTCAAGCCCCTTAAAATTCTGAGAAAGTCAATGCTTGTTTCTGCATTCAGACAAGGGCAAGTTTTCTGGGATTAACAAAAATTCCAGCCTTTGCTTTTGGCTAGAATTATTATACAACTCAACACAGACACACTGGCCATCTTGCGCTAATAAACATTGGAAGGAAGTATACATGGATCAGATGGAGAAAATGAAGAAAACAGTAATGACTGAAACTGCAGTTTAACAAAATCTTTCCAAACACAGACTCGGCAGTAATGGAAATAGGAAAACCCATTTTAGAAGTTTATGTGCTTAATCTAAAACCTCTACCAAAAAAAAAAAAGGCTAACATGTCCCCCAAGTGGCCAACAATATGGGGTTCACAGTGAAGGGGAAAGAGCTCAGGTAGCCCACCAATACAGTAGTCTATCTGTGGTTTTTGCTTTCCAAGGTTCTAGTTACCAGCAGTCAACCACGATCCAAGAGTATTAAATGGAGAATTCTAGAAATAAACACTATCTGGAAGTTTAAATTGTTCCACACTGTTGTGTTACTCGACAGAGCCCTACGCCAACCAAGCCCTCCCGACCAGGGTGGCTTTGTCCAACATGTCCAACATGTTCTGTATGCTGCTTGCCTGCTAATCACTAAGTGGCCATCTTGGTCATCACACCAACGGTGTGGCATCACAGTGCTGTGTTAACGTAACTTAGTTTATTAGTAATGGCCATGAAGATCCCCAAGTAGAGACGCTGGCAGTTTGGGCACAGCAAAAGGGGGGCCCTGAAGTGTTCCCTTTAACCGACAGGTGAGGCTTCTCCAGAAAAGAGCAGTGAGCTGAGGTTGCCAAGATCTGTGGTGAGAACGAATCTTTCATACTCAGCATTGCAAAGAAAGAGAAAGACATCTGTGAAGTTTTGCCTCTGTATCTCAGATCGCAAAAGCTACAACCACTTTTCATACTAAGGGCTAGCTTAAGGCGGAAAAGGCAGGTCTGGAGGTGGGGCTCACTGGTAGGCACACCTCTCTCAGTGTGTTCAAGACTCTAAATTCAATCCTTAGAATCCGGGGCAGGAGAAGACAGAAAGGACATTCATCTGTGTGTACGTACGTATGTATATGGAGTTTGGTACTATCTGTAACTTTATGCAGCCATAGCATCGTGGAACATACTTCCTGAGTCTACGGGAGCAGCTGTGTAGAGAGAACGCTCAACCTTACTTTTAAGGCCCTTTGAAAATTCAAAATTACATATTTTTATTTACTAAACTGAGCAAAGATTTTAAAATATGATAATACCAGTGTTGGCACAAATATAAGGACACGGTATTCATATACACTCTGATGGTACTAGAAACTGTCACAGGACTTCCGGAAGGCAGTTTAAGAACATATATTCAAACTTTGAACCCAAACATGATTAGTCAGCTGGCAACTGATCCGAAGATACAGACATCTCAGCACTGTTTGTAGTGACAAAAATGATAAACAATTAAATGTCCATCAAGACCAAAAAAACAATTGGTTCATTCATATCTCCACAATAGACTTAAAAGTCATTACAAAGGATGGATAGATTTACTGCTATCAACATGGCCATGACCACCTGGTGTTAACTGAGATGGACTGCAAAATAGGATGTCTTCAGTGGTGTGTGTGTGTGTGTGTGTATAGTTAGGTAGATATAGATATATATTACATACATTACATGTAGCTATAATGTCTATATACCTGTTTATGTAGAGATATATGTTAGGATAGACAAACCTTAAGGCATGAACCTGTGAGGAGTAGGCAGGATAAAGGCAGAGTACATAGGATGCTCTGAAGTTTTACGAACGCATCTCTGCTGTTACATTACTTACCATGATTGTAATAACTCTTGTTTCCCCGGGCAGTCTTCACCAGGGCAGTGTCTAGTGGAGTCATGGGGCTGGGAGCAACATTCAAGATCTCAGACCAGTGAGCTGTTAAGATGTCATTCCAGCCTAGGAGAGCCACAACTTTGCAGCTACAACTCATTGGGAACACAACATAGACACTGTCCAGTTTAAAGGAAGGGCCCCAGAGACCAAGGCGTTTAGGGACAGTCAAGTCACAGAAGATAACTCTCTTTTCATAATCTCTGTCTCTGTGTCTCTGTCTCTGTCTCTCTCTCTCTGTGTGTGTGTGTGTGTGTGTGTGTGTGTGTGTGCAGGATGATTACACCTGAATCTCACTTATATCTGATCGGACAAAGCTTGGTACTTTAAAGTTGCTACCGGCATTAGCTAAGATGTTCCAGGCTATTGGGATGAATGCCTTTGTACATGAGAGCTGACAAATTTAGGAGAAAATACTCTGGCTTGGCTATTTTCACTCTCCTAAAATTCCCAAAGACCATGGCATCAGGAAGAGGGGTTTTTGTAAGGTGACCATGGACATTATAAGAGACTCCAAGGAACTATAGAACACCTTCTGCCCCACGCGGACACAGCAAGAGGCACCAGGACCTGTGAACCGGAGAGCAGGCCTCACCAGGAAGTAATTTTGCTGACACCTTGATTGCAGACTTCTTAGTTTCCAAAATCCAGAGAAACAAATCTTTCCTGTTTACAGCCTGAGCAGACCAAGGTGGGAATCCTGAACGGTGTGGGGATGCTACATCAAAACCCACAAGGGGCAGATGGAGAGATGGTTCGGCACATCAAAGCAGGGGTCAGAAGGTGTTCTGCAGGGGTGGAGAGCTCCAGAAGAACAAGCCTAGACAAGAGGTCATACAGGGCCATGTCCCCTCAGAACCTTCATTCTAGACAGACAGAAAGGCAGGTGGACAGATGGACCGGCAGACAAATAAACAGGCAGACACAGTGCCTGGGGAAGGAGGCTGTATTTATTAGTTTGCTTTCTTTTGCTGTGATGAAGGCTTTGATCTAAAGCAGTTTGGAGAGGAAAGGTTTTGTTTATTTGGGCTTACAGATTAGAATCCATCAGCAGAGGAAGTCAAAGCAGGAACTCAAGTAACAACAGAGGCAGGAACTATGGAGGGGAGCTGATTACTGGCTTGTTCTCTGTGGCTCAAGGCTTGCTCAGCTTGCTTTTGGTATAGCCCAGGTCCACCTGCCTAGGGGATGCCACCGCCCATAGTGGGATGGGACCTCCCTCCCTCATATTAAAATATGAATTAACAAAACGCCCCACAGACTTGCCTACAAGGCCAATCTGATGGAGGACATTCCTCAACTGACATTGCCTAGAGTGGAGTGGGGAACCCAAACTCTGGCCCACAAGAGCACAATTCACACAGGAAAGCCTCTGAAAAGGTAAAGGAAAAGTGAAAAGAGAAATGCATGTATAGGTGGCTGTTTGAGGATGGGTTTCTAACCAGGTCTAATAGCTCCATTGGAGAGGGAGAAGCCAAAAATGGAGACCCCCTCAGGACAGAAAGACATCCACCTTTGTTCTCCATGCGCATCACACACACCCCTAACATCAGACTAGTAGGAGCACCATGGGGTCACATGACCCAGAACGGGGACATCAGCTCCTTACTAGGCTCCTGGGCTCCTTACTGGGACTGACACTTTACTTCTCTGACCTGCAGACTTGTCATCTGTGAAGTGGAGATGCTGATACCACAAGATGGCTTGAGAATGAGAGCTAATACTGGCCACAGGCCCAAAGGTTATTTAAAAGCACCTCTAACCACATTCACTGACATGACTGTCAGGGTTCCCTGCAGGCAGAGTCAGCCTGTTGCCTCTGCTCATGCGGGTCCTGTCGGGGGTTGTTCTTCCTTCTTCAGCTGGTAAAACCCCATTCACATTCCAAGGCCTACCTCCTATGTCGGATCCTCTGTAAAACCTTTACCTCCCTGCCTAGAGGAGGAACAGTCCACATCACCTTCCACTCTTATCTGCTGGGTCAAAAGCTGTTCAGTCTGTGGCCTGGAGGGTCGGGGCAGGAGCTGTGTTGGTTGAATACTTACCTAGTACTCTGCCTCTCTGCCCCCTGGCACAGACCTGGCTGGCTAAGCACCTGTGAAACACCCACAGGATAAAACACCCCCTTCATCCTGACAGACAATTCTCCCGACCTTCTTAGGGAAGGAAAGTTCAAGGGCCCTGCATTTCTTTCTCCTCAGCCACATGAATTCTTTTGTTTGGTTTGATTCCAAAGAGACTGGCAGTCCCCCGAAGCTCAACTCAGACACCAATGGGAGTCTGAGGGTCCCTCACTGGGAGAGAGTGGCTGAGGATACCAAAGGCACAGCTAGGAAGGAAGCAGGCTATGTGGGGCATATCACCTGACCTCACTTCAGCTGGCCATAAATGGCCAGCATCTTTTCTCCAGCTGTGCACAGCTGGCCTGTTTCCTTTGCCAACTGGTACTTTTCTTCACTCTCAAAAGAGCCAGGCCTCTCATAGGACCTTAGATATGGGTTGAACAGGTTTGGGGATAAGGAAATGTAAGTTAGAGCTGCCCTCTGCCGGCCACTCCTGGAAGCTACCCTTTCTCTGGTGATGAAAAACTGCTTTCTGTAAGTTAACCCACCCACCGCCAGCACACTGTCTTATGGCTCTCATTTTGACCTTTCGGATGGAGTTTAAACTCTCTGGATTGGAAAAATTGGACCTAAGTCCAGTGTCCCTTTCCAAGCAATTGTTCCTCCTTCACAAGCTGTTCCACAAAGCCTGACCCAGGCTGTGTGAGCTAGATCTCTTCCAACACTGTGCTAGTCTCTGCTCCATGTTCAAGATCAGGCTAGCCTTGAACTGACAAAGATCCACCCAGTTCTGCTTCCCCAGTGCTAGGATTAAAGGCATGTGCCACCACTGCCCAGCTTAAAAAAATATTTTTAAAGCAGATGTCTTAGTCAAAGTTCTAGCGCTATGGAGAGACTCTGTGACCATGGCAACTCTTATAAAAGAAAAGCATTTAATTGGGGCTGAGTTACAGTTCAGAGGTTTAGTTCACTGTCATTTTATTAGGAAGCAAGGTGGCATGTAGGCAGACATGGTTGTTGGAGAGGAGCTGAAAGTTCTACATCCAGATTTGCAAGCAGCAGGCAGAGAGAGAGAGAGAGAGAGAGAGAGAGAGAGAGAGAGAGAGAGAGAGAGAGAGAGAGAGAGAGAGAGAGAGAGAGAGACAGAGAGAGAGAGAGAGACACAGAGAGAGAGAGAGACATACACACAGAAAGGAAAGACAGACTAGGCCTAGATTGAGCATTTGGAAACTCAAAGTTCACCCCCCCCTCCCCAGTGACACACTTAAGGCCACACCTATATGGGAACCATTCCTATTCAAATCACCGAATTCCACTCTCTGACCTTCCATAGGCTTGTAGCCCTGTCATGCAAAATGCAAAAATGCACTCAGTGGAACTTCAAAATTCCCCACAGTCTATAACAGGGTCAATGCTGTTTAAAGTCCAAAGTCTCTTGAGTCTCACGACTCTCTCAGCTGTAATCTCTCTAAAGTCAAAGCTAAAGCAGAGTAAGTGCCGTGGCTCAGAACACACGCTGCCGTTCCCAAAGGGAGGAAGGGGACACAGTGAGGAAATGCCGGACCAAAGCAAGTCTGAAACCAGCTGGGTAAACTCTAAACTCTGCATCCCCATGTCCTCAGATCTCCACATCCTTTCAGCTTTGTTGACTGAAACACACTGCTCTGGCTGAGACTGGTTCCACTCTGTTAGCAGCTTTCCTTGGCAGATAACCCTCAGCTCTGGAATCTCCAGCATCCTGGGGTCTCCAAAGAAATCCAGGCTTCCCCATCACAGCTTCATGCAAAGGCTTCTCTGGGCCTCCACGCAGGGACGTCCCTGATGCACATCTGAACTCAGTGGCTTTCCTTAGTCTCAGAGGGCGATTCCATCCATAACCCCTTTCTTGTACCCTTGACTTAAAGCCAGAACCACATGGTTGAAGCTGCCAAGGTCTGCTGCTTGCTGAGGCTGGAGCATGGTCCCCTCGTTCAAATATATTTTCATCAGCTTTCTGATTTGGATGGTTTCCTTCACTCATTAAACTTGGCTGCCCTGGGACTCTCTCTGTAGACCAGGCTGGCCTCAAACTCACTGCCTGCCCCTGCCTGGAACTCTCTCTATAGACCAGGCTGGCCTCAAACTCACTGCCTGCCCCTGCCTGGAACTCTCTCTATAGACCAGGCTGGCCTCAAACTCACTGCCTGCCCCTGCCTGGAACTCTCTCTATAGACCAGGCTGGCCTCAAACTAAGAGATTCTGCCCCTGCCCCCTAAGTGCTGGGATTAAATGTGTGTGCCACAACACCTGGCCCCAAACTTTTTTAAAATTTCTTTTCACAAGTTGTAAGCTTTGCTGGGTGGAGTGTTACCCTGAGGTCACCACTCCCTTTATTTATTACCTTTAACATCAGGCTTTTCTTTAATCTGTTTATCTCCTTGCACACTTAGCTTCAGCACGCTCCCTGGTGCCCCCTTTCTCCTCAAAATGAACGTTTTGTATTTTTCCTTGCTTAGCTTGCTCCTTTTCATCATAGATCTGCATAAGACTGGACACTAATGACCAACTAACTCTTGGTCAATGCCAGACTGTTTTGAAATTTTCTCTGCTAACGCTGTTAATCCAAAACTCTTCAATTGAGCCTCTGTAGGTCACTTACTAATATTTTTCTCTTCTGAAACCTCTTGGGCTGGAGAGTCACAATCCCCCACTGTCTTCCCTGCTCCTACTAGCATGGCCCATCAAGCCCCACTTAAAGCACCCCAACTGTCCCAAAGTACCGAAGTCCACATTCTGCCAAGAAACATGGCCAGGTCTTTCACTGTAATACTCCAGTCCCGGGTATCAGCTTCAGTCTTAGTCAAAGTTCTATTGCTGTGGAGAGAAACCATGACCAAGGCAACTTTTAAAAAAGAAAGCATTTCATTGGGGCTGAGTTAAAGTTCAGAGGTTTAATTCATTGTCATCCTGTCTAGAACCATGGTGGCATGTTGGCAGACATGGTTGGTGCTGGAGTGATGCTGAGAGATCTCCATCTGGATATGCAGGAAGTAGGCAGGGAGAAGACACTGGGACTGGCTGTTAGGAACTCCAAAGCCTGCCTGCAGTGACACACCTACCCCAACAAGGACACACCTCCTAATAGTGCTGCTCCCCAATGGCCCAGCATTCGAATACATGAGCCCATGGGGACCATTCCTATTCACACCACCACAGCAGGGGACTGCCATACACATATCTCATTTTAGAGGGTTCTGTTAGGCAAAGCTCTGTTGGGAAACTGTGGGGATAGTCAGAGAAGAAAACCTCAGGAAGGGAAAAGGGGTTGGGGGGTCAGAAGATTGTAGTGATGTGAGGAATGAGGGGTGCTGAGGGAGCAACCACTGGGGAGTGAAACTGGTCAAACTCTGTAGATTTGGGTGATGACACTGCTGTGGCTGAGCGTGGCGCGAGTGGCTTGGGCAGCTGGGGACTGGCATGGGGTATGGAATGGAGGACTGGGAAAGGGACTATCGACAGGGCAACCTCAGCCTACAGCATGCTAGGCTTGCAAAAATCTTAGGGACACTGGCCAGAGGTGACTAAAAGAGGGTCCCCCTCTGGTGGTCAGAGGACTAGTTAGCTCTTGTCTGCGGTTGAAACGCTCACCCAGGGACAGTGGGTAAAAAAAAAGGAGGAAGGGTGGAGGAGAGGGTCCATTCTTTTCAAGAGTTCTGTGGCTAATTATCGAGAGGAAAGAAAGCTAAAACAAATGCCTGGTGGCTGATGGTGTAAGGTTAGGGAGGGAGGGACACACATCATATCCCACCTCCTCTAGATCCTGGGCCATTGTTTTAATCCAGTGGGTCTCAACCTTCCTATTGCTGTGACCTTTTAGTAGAGTCCCTCATGTTGTGATGACCCCTGGTCATAAAGTTGTTTCATTTCTACTTCATACCTGTAAGTTTGCTATAGTTATGAATCGTAATGTAAATGTCTGTTTTCCAGTGGTCTTAGGTGACTCCTGCAAAAGGGTCGTTTGACCTCCAAGGGGGTTGAGAACTGCTGTCTGTCTTAATTCTTCAGGCCTCAGACTCAAGATAAACACCTAAAAAAAATCTCCTACTTGTAGCAGACATTGACAGTAAAACTCAGTGTCTATCAAACACATCACAGCTCCCAGCCAAGAGACATTCAGGAAAGAACAGCTACCAGGAGTGATACACACGGAAGTTAGAAAGTTTCCAGAATCTTCTGAGCCTGCTAGCACTCCCCACTGAAGTCCTCTTGGGCCTGTACCCAACAGTGCCATTTGAGGAGCAAATCCGAACAGGCCCTAGAAGATGGGGCAGTTCCCACCCCTACCTGAGCAGCACACAAGCTGAGAGACACCAGCTCTCTAGGGTCTGCTTCCCAGGAGTGAGGTTCTCCAGACAGATTCCATGGTTCAGCATTAATGACCCCGCCAAGCCCTCAGACCTTCCTACAAAGTCCAGTGTTCGGGTGGGAGGAAGGGACAGCTTAGCAGCCTCCTTGTGCCTGTGCCCCATGATACTGGTTCCTTCAGTGCCACGGGGCAGTGCCAGAGGAAATGGGTAGGATGGGCTCTGCATGGGACTTGGGAGGCTTCCATTAAAACTGAACCGCATGGCTTCCCTCTCTGCATATGGGAGCTCCTAAACCCTAGATCCACACAGGCAGTCTTGAAAGAGGCCGTTCAGTGAGGTGGCTGGCCTTGGTCTTAGTTTCTTCATCTGTAGATTACCAGGGTGAGCACGCACCTCCTGCTGACAGCCTGCGGTTCTATTCACCTACCTTCCAGCAGAGGGCACTCGCACATCTCTGCAAACAACCAGGGTTCTGTGAGCTAGGGCTTGCCCAGGATCTAAAGAACCTTAAACTACCACCAGCAAGCGCTATGCCCGTGTGACAGGTTCAATTGCAGAGCCTAGCCAGGTCACATATTCTGTAAATAGTAGCTGTGCCTGTCAGCGTTTTGTAGATGAGGACACAGGCTCTGAGAGTTCAAAGGGCCCACCTTTGCTATCCGTGAGCGCCCTAACTGAGAGAGTGCTGTAGGGAGTCAGAAGGAGAGAGTAGCCGTCTCCCTAAGGTGCTTTCCAACCCAGATGGCCACATTTAGTAATAACTAATGGGCCAGCACAATCTGCTTTGAGTCCCCGAAGCCATGAGCCTTCCAGCATCTGGGCTCCACTCAGGGTGTCCTAGCGGCCCATTCTAGCCTTAGTATTGTCAGCCTCAGAGTGACAAACCCCAGAGACCTGCAGAGTTCTGAATCCAGGCACAGCCCAAGAGACTCCACCCCTGTGTTCCACTGCTGATGTCTTCCATTAGGCCTTGTCTAGGAATCCTGCATAGGACCTCATGGAGTAGGGCTTTCAATGGCCTGGGTTCTGTGCTCTTTTCTGAGGTCTATAATGCTTATCACACCCATTCTAAGAGCCCTGCAAGGTGGTCTGCAGGCATCTATAAGGATGCAGAAGCCACTAAAGGATCAAGTTGGGTTGCCAGGGCTCCTCGCTCTAACACTGTTTAATCTCAGAACCCAGCACCACAGAGCATGCAACCCTGGAGTGACCATATGTCTGTGGTACCAGAATACCCCAGGAGACACATCCAGGAGACTGCGTGGTCAGGGTACTTTTCAGAGCTAAGCTAGTCAGGCTGTAACCTGGCTCTGGTTAATTCTGAGGAAAAGTTTGAGGTGAGACACTATGTTCTCATCAGAACCCTTGGAGAGTGGTAAAATCTAGACCCAAAATTCCTTCCTCATACCAGAGGCAGACTCGTGATGATGGGAGAGCTGCAGTTTGCCTTTTTACCCAGGCCTCCCAGGGAGTAGGATGGTGGGAAATGCTCCAGGGCCCTGCAGCCTGCCCTGCTTGCTGGGCCGCTGAGGGAGCGGTGAGAGAGCACCTGGAGGAGAGAGAGGCTCAGAGGGTGAGTGGATCTGCTCCGTGGGCTTCTACAGGGGGAGCTGGCAGCAGCAGGCAGAACTTCTGAGGCCAGCTTTGGGGAGGTATTTGTGGAGCCTCTTCTTCGGCTCCCAAGTGTCACCTACATCAGCCTTTCAACAACAAAGAGCCTCAAACTCAAAGAATTGAAGTTCCAAGGTCACGGGTCTGCAGCCAGAGCCCTCGGGGTGGGGAGGCTCCAACTGAGCGCTGCTCGAGAGAGCGAGGGCTTCAGCAGCAGCTGGGGCTGCAGAGCACATTGTGTTCTGCCTAAAAATGAGATCGGAGTTGTGAAGGAATCAAGGAACCAGGAAAACCTAGGCTTCTCTGTGGAGACTGTACACACACACACACACACACACACTTTATTTGTTTTGTGTTGGGTGGGATGGGAGTATTTTTTAAAAATACCTTGGTAAAAGGGTGGAAATACAGAAAAACATAAGCCAAGTAAGCCCTCCCTCTCACAGATCCTGGGGTAATTTTGTTACTTTGTGACTCTAATTGTGCTCTGGCTGTTTACTGGATGGGACTGGGAGAAGTCTCCATACCTCCTCCTCTTCCTTTGTAAATTGAAGACGAAACTCTCCCAATCTATTTCAAAGAGCCAATGTGGAGCATTTAGATGGTCCATGTCTTAGAGCAGACACTGAATAAAACTCAGTTTCATTTGGCTATTTTGTTTGGTTTTTTTTTTTGTTTTGTTTTGTTTTTCTATTTAGATTTTCAAACAGGCTGGAGAGATAGCTCAGTGGTTAAGAGTACTGACTGTTCTTCAAAAGGTCCTGAGTTCAAATCCCAGCAACTACATGGTGGCTCACAACCATCCATAATGAGATCGGACACCCTCTTCTGGAGTGTCTGAAGACAACTACGGTGTACTCACATATAATAGATTTTCAAAACTGAGTGTTACCCCTTTGGTGGAAATCCCTTTTTCACCTCATGCTATTTCATGGACATTTTCCCACCCAGGGATCACTACGAACGGTTCCTTCCCAGAAGTGGCCTTTCCCCAACCAGACCTCCTCTCCTGCTAGGCCTCCTGAGATACCTGCCTTGAAATCACTATCCGAGGTCCAGGCCTCTGAGGACAACTAAACTCCAGGGCTGTCAGGGTGAGGAAGTCCGGGGAATTCTGAACTCAAGCATCCCCTGTGTAGGTGAGAGTTGGCACACCGAGCCCTGGGAAACAGGAGAGGCACCCGCAGGAGTTATATGTTGGGACAAGGAGGGGAGGCCCAGGCATGTCACCCACAATCCACATGGTGAGAGCTAGTTCTCAGAAATGGCTTCTGACTTGAGGGTTTAGAGACTTAGGGACCTGGAGTAGTCTAGGAAATGGGGTGCCTCTGAGATCCTGACACTATTTCCCAGCCCTAGACTGTGGCTTCCAAGAGCCTATTTCTGAACTTAACTCTATTTACCCATTCTCCAGAAAGGACATATAGTCAAGAGCAAGGAAAAAGATGTATTCCTACACTGGCGAAAGCAAGATGGCGTTCTACACCTGAGGCCCATCCTCACTTAGCCTGCTGCGAGTTCCTTTTGCTCTTGGGTAATGAAGAGAGAAGGGGTTTGGGTGAGCAGACACTTGTGGGTGCTAAGCCAGGGGTGGAGATTGATGTGAAACTGTGAGCTGGTTGGTGCCCTGCAAATCTTATGCTGGCATCCTTAGCCTCCAGCTCCAGGGGAGATAGACTGGGAGCAGACCCAGAGTCACACAGCCAAACATTAGGCAATGCTCAGGAGTCCAGCAGGGAAGGGGACTGGAGGAACTAGAGGGGTCAGGGGCATCACAAGAACATAGCCCACAAAAGCAACTGACCAGGACTCATGGGGACTTGCAGGGAGGGGAGGGGTATGACATAGGTTCTCAGAGTGCATATATGTGTGCGTGTGTGTGTGTGTGTGTGTGTGTGTGTGTGTGTGTGCGTGTGTGCATGTGTGTGTGTGCATGTGTGTGTGCGTGTGTGTGCATGTGTGTGTACATGTGTGTGTACATATACACATACACATATGCATATCATATTGCATGTGCATATGTATATCATGACTGAGTAGCTTTGTATTCTTGTGGAATTCCTAACGGTGGGAATGGGAGACTGTCTGACTCTTTTGCCTGCTTGTGGGACCCTTCTCCTCCTACTGGGTAGCCTTGTCCAGCCTTGATGAGATGGTATGTGCCTGGTCTTATTGTAACTTGTTATGCCACTCTGTTTGGTTGATGTCCCCGGGAGGCCTGCTCTTTTCTAAGGGACAGCAGTGGTGGGGTGGGTAGGGGAGAAGTGGATCTGGGAGAGAGGGGAGGTAGCAGGGAGAGATGGGGGAAGAAACTGCAGTTGTAATGAGATATAGATTAGATATAGATATGGTATGGTAAGGAGATGGAAATATCAATCAAAGGGGGCAAAAAAAGGAACATTTCAGAAAGACCTTGAGTTATATAGTTCTGGACAAACATTCCCTAAAGATGAGCACGGCTTTGGGCACAGTTGAGCAGAATCAATAACCTCAACTGTACTGGCTAGTCTAAGTCAATTTGACACAAGCCAGAGTCACCACAGAGGAGGTAGCCTCAACTAAGAAAATGCCTCCTTAAGATCGGGCTGTAGGCAAGCCTGTAGGGCATTTTCTTAATTAGTGATTGATGGGGGAGGGCCCAGCCCATTGTGGGTGCAAGCACCCCTGAGCTGGTGATCCCAGGTTCTATAAGAAAGCAGGCTGAGCAAGCCATGAGGAGCAAACCAGTCAGCAGCACCCTGCCATGGCCTCTGCCTCAGCTCCTGTCTCCAGGTTCCTGTTTGAGTTCCTGTCCTGACTTCCTTCGATGAAGCATAAATATGGAAGTGTAAGCCAAATAAACTATTTCCTCCCCAGCTTCCTATTTGGTCATGGTGTTTTATCATAGCAATAGAAACTCCAAGACACCAGCAGTCATGTAATAAATGAGTCAGATGTGAACTGAAGACAGATGCCACACCTTTACCCTTCTTCATTCTCTTATCAACATCTGACAGCCCAAGTAGACAGTCAGTGCTTTTTTAAAAAGATTTATTTGTTTATGTGCATGGGTATTTCCCTGCATGTAATGTTTGTGCAATATGTAGAAGCACAGTGCCTTCAGTGGGTATCAGAACACCCTTACTCTGGAGTTATAGATTATTGTGAGTGGCCAGATGGGTGCTAGGTATTGAACCTGGGTCCTCTAGAAGAGTATCCAGTGCTCTTAACCACTGTGCCATCTCCAGCTGTGGCCGATGCTTTTTGACAGAAGTTGCCTTCAAGACCCTGAAACTAACAAGGCAAATGCCATCCTCACAGCTAATAGGTCAGGGGCACTCTCTACAGCAATGCTAGTGTGACGCAATATAGCTGTCAGCAGCAGGGCCTCTAACAAAAACTAGTGAGTTTTCTTACTATGGTTTTTTTTTTGTTCATATGTTTGTTTTAAACAGTCTCTACAATTTTTTATTACATTTTTTGTTTTGTTTTTGTTTGGGTTGGTTGGGTGTGTGTGTGTGTGTGTGTGTGTGTGTGTGTGTGTGTACAAGTTGAGGAAATCAACTCCTTCCTTTCACCATCTGGGTTCTAGGGATTGAACTTGGATCATTGATATCTACTGTTACCTGGTGGTTTGCGGGGTGTGTGTCTCTGTTGTACATATCCCCTCTGCTAAGTTTCCAGCTCAATCTTGCCTCTGCTGTCCTTGCATTTCCATTTGGAGAGTAAAGAAACCCGTACAGGGGTGAGGAGCACTGAGGTGGGCCTGAACCACCCTCCAAACTTCTGCACCAAATGGGCCATAAACACCCAGTGTTCCAAGTCCGAAGCCCAGCTCCTCGGCATGCTTCCTCCCTTCCTCCCTCCCTCTCTCCCTCCCTCTTTCCTTTCCTCCCTCCCTCCCTCCCCCCTCCCTCCCCCTCCCTCCCCCCCTCCCTCTCTCCCTCCCTCCCTCCCTCCCTCTCTCCCTCCCTCCCTCCCTCCCCCCTCCCTCCCTCCCTCCCTCCCTCCCTCCCTCCCCCCTCCCTCCCTCCCTCTCTCCCTCCCTCCCTCCCCCTCCCTCCCCCCTTCCTCCCTCCCTCCCTCCCCCTCCCTCCCTCCCTCCCCCTCCCTCCCCCCTCCCTCCCTCCCTCTCTCCCTCCCTCCCCCTCCCTCCCCCTCCCTCCCTCCCTCTCTCCCTCCCTCCCTCCCTCCCTCCCCCCTCCCTCCCCCTCCCTCCCCCCCTCCCTCTCTCCCTCCCTCCCTCCCTCCCTCTCTCCCTCCCCCTCCCTCCCCCCTCCCTCCCTCCCTCTCTCCCTCCCTCCCTCCCCCTCCCGTCCCCCTCCCTCCCTCCCTCCCTCCCTCCCTCCCTCCCTCTCTCTCCCGAGGAGGAGCTCTGCAGCACCTCCTTTGTCTCCAATGCATCTGCAGCTGGGCTCCGTCTTCACTTCCCCACTTACCATCCAGGTTCCAGCAGTTCAGGGTTCTCCTCGGTCCACCCTCTCACCTCATTCCAACACATCGTTCCCTCAGGCAAAGGCAAAGACTATAAAACACAAATCAGAACACGCCATTCCTCCACTTCAAACTTCAGTGTCCTCCCACAGTCCTGAAGGGAAGTCAGACTCCTGCAAGCCCTCGGGCCACGTGTTCCGGCCCCTGCCTACCACCTCTGGCTGCCACTCCCATACACAGTCTCTGGACTCCTTCCCAGCCACATGACCTTTGCCTGGCTGATCCCCTTTTCTGACTCTTGCCCACTGCTCTGTCTCACGAAGCCCATCTCCCTCTTCCCAGGGATCTTCTCTGAGATCATGCACCCCAACTTCTTCCCAACCTTTGTACCCTCACAGTTTTATCTATATCCCCTCCCCTATTGCCCTCCCTCCCTGGCTTCTGGGGAACCTGGTTATTATCATCAACGTGTGAATTTACCTCTTCTACCTCAGAAATGTCAGCTCCTGGGGAAGGACTTCATCTCTCTGGTCCACTCCTTTGTGTGCTCAGAGCATTGTTATCTCCTACCTACTGATTGCACCCCCCCACCCCCACCCCCATAACGGAGAGAGCTCCTCCCTGCACAGTCCTTGGAGTTGGGCACCTCTCAACAGAGCCTGTTCTGGAGCTTCTAAGAGATTCAGGCTTCCTTCCTGGGTGAAATGAAGAGAGGCGCCTTGGTCCCTTCATTCTGAGACCTATGTGCATGCTGAAGTCCCCATTGGAAGCCTTTTTGTATAATGAACACCCACAAATGGCAAAGGCTTCCAGGGCTACAGCAGAAGTCAATTCATCATCCACTTCTGTAAAAATCTCAAGAGTCTACTAATAAGTGCTGAAGACATACACATGCATCTGCTACTGCACTTGTGTGTGTGTGCGCGCGCGCATGCGCGTGTGCGTGTGTGCGTGTGTGCGTGTGTGTGTGTGTGTGTGTGTGTGTGCGTGTGTGTGTGTATGTGCGTGTATGTGCGTGTGTGTGCGTGTGTGTGTGCAGGTATACATGCATCCCTCACACACATACACACACATACGGGGGCGGGGGGAGTAAGTTTGGGATTTGGTTACACCCAGCTTCTCACCATGCATTTTTACCTCTCCACCCAAAAGAATCCTTATAGCCTCTACCTGCCATCCCCTTCCCACTTCCTTTCTGGCCTGAAGGGTTGACACCATCAGTTCCTGTGTCTTTCTGATGCACCCAAACAGACAGAGCATGGCCATCTGTGCCTTCCGTACTGTTGTGTAACATTTGTTTACAACTCCTCATCTCGGTCGTCATAGAGACTCAGAGATGGGGTCACATCCTTCAGTGTGATGCAGGGACTCATAGAATGACATACGCAGCAGGTATCTATCTCTCTGGGAGCCAAAGGCCAGAATCAATCACATCCCTGGGCAGGGAGAAGGAGGTTTCTCAGAAGGCAAGCGTCACCCGAAGATTAGAAGTACAGCAGGTGTTCCAATCGGCATTCCAGGCAGAGACAGCACCTAGTCAGGTGCAGAGGCATGACTCAAATAGAATTACAAGATGTCCTCCGAGTGGAGGGTAAAGTGCAAGTAGCATTGGATGGTGGGAGATAAGGCATGTTTACAGCAGGACCCTGGACTTCAAGGAGGGCCTCACCTGCTGTCAGGGGAGCTGCAGTGGTTTTGGTTCAAAAATGAATAACCAAATCCCCACTCAAGGGAGATCCCCATCCATTCACAGCCAAGGGAGAAGGATTAATAAAACAAAGGTGGAGGCAAGGTGTCAAGTTATCGGACTGTTGGAGCCAGAGGCAGACAATCTGACAGGGCCTGAAGGAGACGGCCACAGAGTGGGAGAGGAGGGGTGATGTGATGTGTACTGAGGAGGAGCCCACACATGAGGCCATGGGGCTGCCTGATGCAGGAGCTGAAGAGGACTGATGACTCCAGTTCCCCACTGGGACACACAGAGGTGGGACCATGGCAGAGAGGCCTGTGACGTTTGGAGGGAGGTGATGAACTCAGGCTGTATTTTGAAGTGGTTGTGACTCACACGTGTGTGTTCTAGCACCTGGCATAGTGCCTGGCAAGAAGCTGGGGAATAAATAAATTGATGGATGACTAAAGAGAGTCCCCCAGCCTCTGTAGCCTCAGAATTCCAGGGACATTCTGAGTGCCTTCCTACCCAAGCCCCACCTCCTCATCCCACAGCCAGGATGGCTTGGGACCCAGAACTGTCTTCCCAAAGCTCCTTTCCCCATCCCTAGGGGTGAGTAGCCTGGCCTCTGTATACTTCATAATGCCCTGCTTTAGCCAATTTCCATAACACCCAAAAGCTCCAGCCCCAGCCTGGAACCTTTCTAAGGTACAGGGTTCCTGCCTGATGGAATGTGCCATCTCTAAGGACACCCGAAGGGCCATGGTGTTCACAGTCCTGAGAGTTCCTGGTGTCACTCATCCTTCTCTGGCCAAAGATGTCAGCTAGGTCTCTATTATGGGTTGAGTCTCTGTCCAACCCTGTCCAGGTGTCCTGTGGGAATCCCTGTTGTGCTTACATTGACTTGAGAGACCCTTAGGAAGGACAGGGTCTGGTCTGAGCTGGGAAGAATGAGGTCCTGGTTAGTCACATGACTGGCCTTGATGAAGCTGTGCCTAGGAAGGCAATATTCTGTATTGCCTTCCCAGAATAAATAAACAAATAAAAGCTACTCAGAACCGAAAGCAGTACATGTGGCTGAGACCCAAACCAACAGAAGGCCCAGGGAGGTCTAGAGGGCGAGTTCACACAGGATCACGGTGAGGTGCTGATCCAACAGGCAGTTTGACCTCTAGGCCCCAGAAACTGGCTGCCCGATGTACCTTCCTGGAGACTCACACCTAATTCAGGTGGGAGAAGTCCCTCCTAGGTCATCAGGACAGCGCGGGATGAACAGTGGGAAGCAGGACATCATCTCTCAGTCAGTCCTGAGGAAGCCAAGGACAGAGTTCTGACTGCAGGCTACAGTTCTAGGATCCATAGGAGTCTTCTCCACAGATCCGAACCCCACAGGGCCTGAGGCTCTATCCCAAGAGGCTTAGCTCCCACATGAGCACGGCTGCCCAAGCCCTCTTCCTTCTCATTCCTGCCTCATTCCTTTGATGTCTGTTTATGTCTGGGCTCCTACATCCAGCTGTGAGTTTCCAGAAGGTAAGTCTGCCCTGCTCCAGGTACCACAGGAGGTTTTTTAAACAAAGCAACTTGCAGGAACTAGGCAGGTTCTTGAATAGCAAAGGGAGGCCTTGGTGTGAAGGCATCTATTAGGGTCTGAAGGCATGGGACAAGGTGAAGAAGAAAGAGTAAAGAACAAGTGTGACCAGAGGGGAGAGGGGACAGGTGGACATGACCAGGATGAAAGAGCCCTCTTTGTCATGCCCAAGTGGCCCTAGGCCCTACCCCAACTTCTCTGACAGGCCATATCCTATTCACAGGCAAGACTTGTGCACACACTATCACACAACCATGGATGCAGCATATAAGCATAAAACACACATACCAACCCAAAGCTTTTCCTGAGTCACTGGTCCATCAGCGGCCTGTCCCTAACTCAGAAACTAGGCTCCTGAGACCACATGTGCCTTTTCTTGTTTGTGTCCCCAGTGCCTGATGTTAACCCAGGGGTCCCAGAGGAGAGGTAGGGAGATGAGGGGCCACACCTGAGGCCAGAGGCCAGCAAGGAGGAAGCTGGGGAGCAGGGGTCTCTGGTAAAGCTCTGGCACCTGTCAGCACAGACACTTCCTCAGGTCCACTACAGTGCCGTTTGGTTGGTGGCCTGAAAGGCCTCCCCACCCTCTAGAGTCCAAAGACCACAGGTGTGGCTTCCTCAAAGCCTGCTTCCTGGCTCTCAGGCCACCTGATCACCAGTAGGTCTCTGCCTGAGGCGCTGGCCGAGAAGCCAAACAGAACTCCCTCCAACAGCAGTGGACCACAGACTCAAGCATTAGCCTCCTCGGGGGACCAGACACCAGGCTGCACTGGCAACCAGGTAAGAGCCTATTTCCAGCTAATAGCAAGGATTGGTGATCCTGGGGCCATCATGGACACCCTGGTGGCTGCCTAGAGTTGGGACATCTTACAGTGTCTTCTTAGATTCAAGAGCAAGGATTAGCCTCTGGAACTTAGACACCTGCTGGAGACCAGGAAAGGCAAGGAGCTCTAGAAGGCTTCCCCCAAGGTCAGCCTTGTAAATAACCCTTCCTTTCTCTATACACCTACACAAGGGAGAACAAAGGCCAGTGCCTGACATTAAAATGGTCCAGGCAGGTCAAGCAGTACCCCAGCCCTGGGGTGTAGTGTCTTTAGCGGTAGCCGTTGAATTATCTCTACCAGCCCACAGGAACCCTTGGTGACCTACAGGGACCATCCTGATGTGAAAGACCGGGACAGGGCTGATCAGAAAAGGGTTCTTTTTTCTTCCATTTAGAAGCAGGAATTGAATGCCACAGCCTAGGGAGGTGAGGAAAGGCAAAGGAAAGGGTCGGGCTCCAGCACCCCTTGCTCTTATCTAGGAAAGGGGTTCTCCCCAACAGGGACCAGAAATCAGCCACCTCCTCTGTGTTCCCATGACGCTCACTTGGAGAATAATTTTCCCATCTGTGAGTCACCTTATCTGTTCTCTGTTATTTTCATAACAGTCCCAATAAATGGGTGTGGGTGCTTCCTTATACTTTGGTCGGGATGTTCCAGGGTTACAAAGAACCCAGGTGCACCAACCAGATCGATGCATGGGAGACGCACAAAACCATGCTGAGGGCACTGTATAACACATTCTCTTGACACATACACACACCCAGCATATACAAATGCATGGCGTTTAATTCCACTGCATTTCAAAAGATGTGTGCTCTAGCCTTCCCCTGCCCCCATGACCTACCACCTAGTGACAGGGACACATTTGTAAGTCACATAGCTCTGGTTCATTTCCCTATTAAACAACCAGTGTGACTTGAGGCCTGTTGTTCCCTTTGAATGGCAGAGTCCTCATCTGAGAAGTGGGGATAACAGCTTCAGCTCTGGGGTTGTTTTGAGTACTAGCTGGGTCACTGAGGCAAATCCCTTAAAGTTATGCTCAACACTTAGTGCTGGATAAGTACCAGTGGACGGATGGTGGTGAAGTCTGAGAGAGAGTCAGGAGAGGCTTGGCAGTGGGCTCAGAGCTGTCAGGGCTGCAGTGACCACTACTGTTGTTAGGGAGGAATGGGCAATGCTGAAAATGGCATCTGGGAACACTCTGGGCAGGTGGTGGTTAAAGGCGGCTTTATCAGGCAGTTGGCTGTGAGCTGGATTTAGAGAGTTCAGGTGGGGAGGGTCTCAGGGCGAAAACCTGGGAGCACCAGAAGAAGAAGAAGCAGGAGTGCTAGTCAGACATCAGATGAGTGTAAGTCCCTAGAAAGTTCCACAGAGCACCCCCCACCCCATATAAATGTCTGTCTGTCTGTCTGTCTATCTATCTATCTATCTATCTATCTATCTATCTATCTATCTATCTATCATCTATCTATCTATCTCTAAATCTGTCTAAAACACACACACACACACACACAGTCTCACACACAGTTTCTCTCTCACACATACATATACACACAAAGTCTCACACAGTCTCTTTCTCTCTCTCTCTCTCTCTCACACACACACACACACACACATCACTCACATGCATTCTACCAGGCAGAGTCATTAGCTGGGAGCTTCCTCCCTATTTGCGGAATTAAAACAGGGCTGGACAAGAGGCTTGCTACTGCAGCTGAGGCCTCTGCCCTCCCAACAGAAACAACTCATTTATGGTACCTTTCACATCTGAGCCCAGATTCAAATATGGGAAGCCATCCGTGTAGTGCACCCTGCCCCCAGGAAGACCTTCTTCCCCTGGTCCATGGCCTCCAAACCTAACAAAATGAAGACTTCTTGGGCAGGACATCAGATGGCTCTATATAGGTCCCCTGGAATCAGGGGCTTCGGTTCTGGTCAGAGTCCCCAGGTCGGAGCAACAGCAGCCAGGTCTTACATTCCTGTTCCTTAGTCCAATGGCTGTCTCTGGTTCATTGTGATTCTAGGAAGCTGCCCTCAGCAGTGTCGACATGTCCCGGCCCAGCAGCAGAGCCATCTACTGTAAGCTTCCTGCCTTCCCTGCCCTGCTCAGCCCAGCTCTGGACCAAGCTGTCCAAACCCCATCTTCTCCACTGTCCCTGCAGTTATCCAAGCCTCATCTCCCTTCTTCTGCCCCCTGCCCTTGACTTCGTACCCACAGTACACCGGAAGGAATATTCCCAGAGTGTGACCTCAGAACCTACCCTCCTGCAGCACAGGGTGGAGGTGAGTATCTCTGGGGCCCAGGCAGTTTCTGAATAAAGCTAGAGTTCCTGTGTGTCCATTGCCTTACCAAAACATTGATGCCTGACCCTGGCATAACAGCTCAACCTGACTGAACTCTGTGGAGTCAGACTCACCTATCTTGAGGCCTAAATGTCTGCCAAGCAAGGGGAGTATAGGATAGTTCCAGGGTGGTCAGAACAGGCCTAGATAGAGGTTGTGGGAATGGGTGCTGGGTCCCTAGACAGAAGTGACAGAGTAAACAGTCAAGAGCCACAGAAAGCTATCCTTTTCATCTCCCTTGGTTTTCAACCCGTCTCCTCCATTTTCTTCAGGACTGAACGGGGTTGCTAGGAAAAAGGTATGAGGGTTGCAGCTATAAGGACAAGTGTCACAGAGGGGAGAGGCACCCTGTGTTCCCAGACAAGGTTGAGCCACTGGAATGGAGTCTTCGGCCCCACCCAAGCGGACGGCTGGCACTTGGAGATCTAGTCATTTTAACAGGCTTTAAAACTACAAGGATGTGGTCAGAAGAATTTGTTCAACTAGGATATGGTAGGGACCACAGTGTATGGGGTTAGACAGAACCCGTCCCACCCTGTAGCCTCAGGTGTTAAGGGACAAGTAGGAAACTCATAGTGCAGTAGAGAAGGGCTCCCCAGCCACTATTCAGCTTCTCTGTAGAGTGGGGCTTGGAATTGGCTTCACTGAGACCCATCAGGCAAGAGCAAGGGGAGACATGCTCAGGGCAATAGGCTACAGGGCTCTGCTGAGCTAAGGGCAGTGTGCCACAAGCTGCAGCTGGCCAGGAGTGAGGATTGACAGTCCAGGGGTAGGCGTTAAACTGATTGTCCCCAACAGGAGCCTGGGGCAAATGGAGGATGATTCAAGAAGCCAACATTTGACTATAGGAAGAGAGGAGGGTGGCTAAGGGGAAAGCTACCAAACAGTGGGACCAGCAGAAGTCAAGGACTTATGGGGAGCCTGAGAGTGCTTCAGTTCTCTCTGTGCAAGAATTAGAAAGAGGGTGCTTGATCTTCCTGAGAGCCCCGTGGCGCTGGGTTGGCAGAGCTGGAAAGACATCTGAGTGTGGGCAACAGGTATGGGAAAAGGCAGGGGTCAGGCAAGGGAGGCCACTGACCTGGGGATAGCAGGTCCTAAATGCAGCAAAGGGACCGAGGAAGGGCCTACAGCCCACACAGAGGAATATGGATTATTTTGTTGGATGACTGGAACCCACACCAATGACCGCACGGTGATCCTAGAATGCGCCATGTATGGCCTTAGCTCTAGGCCTGGAAGCCTCTTCAAGAACCCAACTTCTATAGGCTCTTGCTCTATTGAGAAACATGACCTCCCCACAGGGGGGACCAAGAACACACCTTCTTCCCTCACTGCCTTTTCCTTGCCTGCTAACCATCTGGAATCCTCTCTCCAAACATCCTCCAAGATCCATCTCTTCCTTTCCCCTTAGCATCTGATGACATGTAAGCTGGGGACACAGAGAGTTCGGGAGCCAAAGGATGCCCTACAGAAGCTTCAAGAAATGGATGCCCAGGGCCGAGTGTGGAGCCAAGACCTGTTCCTGCAGGTCAGAGATGGCTGGCTCCAGCTGCTGGACATTGAAACTAAGGTCAGCCTTCTCTGTAAACCCAGTCACAGGCCCTACCTAACCCAGGTTGCTAAAGAGCAAGGATCAGGCTCTCCACCTGCCTCTCAGTGCCTCCCCACATCCAATACACAAACCAAGTAGAGGTGTGGCAGAAAGTAGGGGCAGAGGCCTAAGAGTCAGGATAGAAACTCTACCATCCCACTGTGGGCAGGGATGACCCCTTCAGGGTCTCAGTGGCTCTCAGTGACCTCACACTTGGCCTTTCCATCTGCCTTAGGAGGACCTGGATTCTTACCGCCTGGACAACATCAAGGCCATAGATGTAGCCCTTAACACCTGCTCCTACAACTCCATCTTATCTGTCACTGTGCAGGAGTCTGGCCTGCCAGGCATCAGTACTCTGCTGTTCCAATGCCAGGAAGTGGGGGTGAGTGGCTGGGTATGGTGGTCAGGGGTGGAGTTTGGTGATCACGACACACAAACACACACACACACACACACTCACACACACACACTCACACGCATGCATATGTAATACCTGCTGCTTCCTCCAGGCAGAGCAACTGAGGACAAGTCTGCAGAAGGCCGTGGAAGAAGAGCTAGAAGAAAGGTAGGCTGCCTCTGGCCTGTGATATGTAGGGTCTCTTAGCTCACGCTTAGGGGCCACATTCTGGCTACACATTAGGAGAATTCATGATCCTGGGACCCAACAAACACATGCCTAGAACTAATAAAGGCTTAGACCAATGAAGGGTATGGGGAAGGTGTAGAGTGTATTGGATATTATCTCCAGAGGCTTTTATAGAACCCAGGAAAGCCCAGAGACTGGGCAGATGAAACATGATCGAGCCAGGAAGGCTCAAGCGGAGGCTACAGGTCCTTAGAGGAGAAAGATGGTGAGGTTCATGGGGCAGAAGTATGGGCTTAGGTCTCTCTCTCTCTCCCTCCCTCCCCCTCTCTCCCTCTCTCTCTCCCTTCCCCTCCCTCCCTCCCTCCCGCCCTCCCCCTCCCTCCCTAAAGATATTATCAAAGTTATATCTTTCACTATGCCCCCAACAGACCTCGATTTGGAGTCCATCATCCAAGCCAGGACAGATGGAAGGGGCCTCCTCTGGAAAGGCCACTCCCTATAAAACAGGCACCCCCTCTGGAGCAGAGGTTCCCTCCAGAGCACAGGTTTCCTCCAGAACAGCCATACAACATGACCTCAGAACGCAGTAAGTTTATGTCTGAAGACAGGTATCGGAGGTTTGGATGCAGTCAAAGAAGTTCTAGGCTCATGGTCCCTCCCTACCCACTGCAGGCATCTCGCCATCCTCAAGGTCTCTGACACGCTACCCAAGTCCCCGAGAACCCAATGGCTTCACTCTGCCTCCTCCTCCGAGGCGTGCTCCCTCTCCTGAGGACCCAGAGAGGGATGAGGTAACTGAAGGAAGCTTGCTGAGGCGTCCAGACTCCTACGGTAGTCAGGGCAGAGCTGAGGATAAGGCTGGGACTTATGGTGGGATTGTAGCAGGACCAGGGTTGGGAGCTTTCAGGTTTTTATAACTGTCTACTCAAGGCCATGGGTTGTTGGGGGTCTAGGAGGTGCTAAACCATGTCCTAAGAGACATTGAGCTGTTTGCCGGAAAGCTGAAGGAGGCCCAGGCAAAAGACAGTCATAAGAAGAGAAAACTTGGGAGAAAAAAGAAAAAGTCTCAAAAGGGTAAGTGCTTGATGCCAGGGGAGAGATGCGGGGTCATCTTGGGAGGAGCCCTAGACCCCACCTTTATTCCTTCTCCTACAGGGGTAACACAAGCAGAGTACATAGACTGCTTCCAGAAGATCAAGTTGAGCTTCAACATCTTGGTTAGTAGCTCTGGCCAGTCCTGGGAACTTCGGCCCTAACTCCCCTTCTCTCTGATGTCAGCTCCCCAAGCCTTTCCCTTCTCCAGCTTCTCCTTCTCTTGGGACTTTTGAAGGGCACCGGGCTCTAAGCCAAGGTACCAAACACTTATGGGATGCTAGGGTTCTGGTGGAGGTGGTGAAGGATGGTAACCGACATTGTCCTCTGTCTTCAGGGGAAGCTGGCCTTGAGGCTGCAGGAAACAAGTGCCCCCGAGTTCGTGGGCCTCATCTTCCAAACCCTAAAATTTGTGAGTGGAGGGCAGACAGGGTGGCAAAGGGGACAAGCTGAAAACCAGGGCAGCAGAGGAAGGACAGAGGCTGGGGGAGCAGCAGGGCAGAGGGAGCTGTGGAACCTCCCCTTTACTCTACAAGCACCTTTGGTATAGAATGCCACTCAAGGCAAAACCCCCAACAGACCAGATAGGTTGGCAAGAGAGTCGAGGACGCCAGGTCATGGAGGGAGTGTGGGACAGGCAAGAAGTGAGGAAACGGAGCTGGGGGACCCTTGGACCTTTCCTATTCCCTTCTAAGGTTACTGATCCCTTCCATTTCCATCCCTCCTCCAGATCCTATCTCAGTGCCCTGAGGCTGACCTTACAGCCAAAGTGATCTCCCCCCTCCTCACCCCCAAAGCCATAGACCTGCTGCAGTCCTGTCTAAGCCCATCCGAGAAGACTCTCTGGAAGTCACTAGGCACAGCCTGGACCACCAGCTGGTAAGTGAAGACAAGGGACATGGAAGACCCAAAGCAGGATATGATGCGTAGCCCAGTGTGACACTATCACAAACCAGAACCGCATCCAGAGACTGTGGGGGACTCCTTAGGGGTGCCCAACTTCTCACTAAACACCGCCTTTGCCCAGTGAAGAAACACGTTTCCTCAGGAGAAAAAAAAACCCAGCAAGGCCAACCTTCTACTAAGGCACATGCTCATTTTCACCAGGGACAAAGTGAAAACCTGGTCTCAGTCCAGCTCAGAATTTCAGAACAACTGACATGAGAGATGCCACAGATGTGACATCAGAAAGTTGATCTAGCAACCTTCAGGACAGGAGTTAAGAGAGCCAGAGGAGACATGCTGCTGTGGCTGGTCGTGGGTGGATATGGGAGCAGTTAGAGAGCCTGGGAATCGAGGAAGGAACTCACCCAGGCTAAGATGTCATCACAGGAACTGCCTACAGAGGCCACACATCTGGGCCCCCAGATGAGAGGTCCCACCGATGTGAAATAATAGTATCAGAGTGTCTGGTAGGACACAGTGAAAGGCTTGTGTGTAATCCAATGGGAGCCCCAACTTTGCTTCCCTAAACAGTTTATTCTAATTCCTGATAGCAAAGAGCAGGGCTCTGGGCAATGGCTACATGAAGAAGGCAGAAGGTGGCTGGGAGTGGAGGCGCACGCCTTTAATCTCAGCACTCAGGAGACAGAGGCAGGAGTTTCTCTGTGAGTTTGAGGCCAGTCTGGTTTACAAAGGGAGTCCAGGACAGACAGGGCTATGTTACACAGAGAAACCCTGTCTTGAAAGAAAAAAAAAAAGAAAAGAAAAGACCAGGCAGAAGGATAAGCAGGTAGACAGCAAAAAGAAATCAGAGTTAAAAGAGAACCTATAAAACAGAGGGATTCAAGCTAAAATAGAAAATCTCATCAAAACCCTAGAGCCACCAGCAGGGAGACATCAGCTGAGAGCCTGAGACTGGCAAAGGAAACTACCATGTGTTTGCCTAATGAGCAGTTCTTTTCAGCTCAGGCCCATGTGAAGTTTTTGTCCAGTTCACTTAAAGACATGAATTAGTTCCAATGCAACCTACTTATTTTAATGGTAGAATATACAAAACAGAATGTAGCAATTTCAGCATATAATTCAGTAGCACTAAGCTTGTACTGATACTGTGTACCAACACCATTTTCTAGATCCAGAATGTTCTCCTCCCAAAAGGAAAGGCTATTCCCATAAAGGATAACTCCCCATCTTGCTCTCCGTACCCTCTAGCTACATTTGCAGTATGTCCATATGTGTTAGTCTATTCTAGGGACCTTATGTAAGTGAAACAAGGCAGGGTCCATCCGTTTGTGACCAGCTGATTTTATCCGTATGTCCTCAAAGTTTGTCTATGTTATAGCATAAGTCAGAATTTCCTAGCTTTTGTGATTGACAGATATTCCTTTGTATGAGCATGCAGCATTTTGTTTATCCTTTAGCCATCAATGGACATTTGTTTATACTCAAAGGATCTATTTTATGGGCTTTATTTGTCTCGTCAGTAAGTGAGGAAACATAAATTCTAGACCTCTTGTAACGTCTTAGACCCTGGATCCTATGACTGCACTGGGCTTACATAGCCCCTGGGGACAGCTCTGATGTCTTCCAAGTACTCTCAAGATAGGAAAGCAGGATCTGTGGAGGACTGAGACCACAAGGCCTCAAATGCTTTCATTCAGTCACTTTAGCATTGAATAGCCATGTTAGCTATGTCATTTTATATTCCAAAAACCAGTATTACTTTACAATTTTGAGAAATAGTCTATAATGTGCCTGCTGTGCAAGCATGAGGACCTGAGTTTGAGTTCCCAGTACTCAGAAAAGCCAAGCACGCACCATGTCTTGTGACCCCAGTGTCAGGGTAGAGAAAGGAGGTCCCTGGAGTGGTTTAGCCAGCCTAGCTAAAGAGAAGTATGCCAACTTAAGTGAGAGACTGTCTCAAAAAGTAAGGTGGAGATGAAATCAACCTCTGTACTCCATATTCACACACGTAGGCACACACATCCATACATGCACACTCCACACCAAGAATCACACACACCCTGCCACACACACACATATTTGCAACATTAGAAAACTTGTTTGACAGATATAATTTTAACAATACCAATGAGGAAGTAAAACAATCCCAGCATTAATAAGGTGGCAAAATTTTGATAACTAATCCATTAAGTCAATTATGCTCTTAGAGGGGCCCTATTTCATAAAATAACTGGAAGTGAACAGCTCAATGTGAAAGAAACACAGAAAATAGAAGACATGTAAAAGTCCCTAGAAGAACTGAGTTTCTGTCAAATAACACTCCAGTGTTTTGATTTTTAGATAAAATGACCTAAAGTTATAAGTAACACCAAATGGTGTAATAATCCAGAAAGATAAGGAAGACACCAGCCATCGGACTTGGCAATCACGAGTTACCAGGATCACCCCTGGTCCTGGAGACCAAGCCCAGGGTCTTGAGCATGAGAGGCAAGCACTCCACCACTGAGCTACAAAACATCTCCAGCCTGATTATCGGCATTTCCAATGGACCAGTTTCAGTACAGCTGTGGTAGAGGTTGCAATAGAGGCAAGAAAGTCAGGCACAACATAAAATCACATTCCCAGGAGGCTTGGGAAAGCGACAGTCGGGACCATAGCTTAAAAGAGGCCATTACCTGGTCAACAGAGGACCTGAGCATATGACAGGACACAGAGAAGGCACCAATGAAGAAGAGTTCATTCTTTATCAATAAACAATCAAGTAACAATGACTCAGCCGTAGTGGTAAAAAGACAGCCCCTCACTGCCCCAGCCAGGAAGTACAATGTAGTAATAAACAGATATTTAAGAGTCATGTATCATAAAGTGAGTGGCTATAGTAAATATAGAGGGAAATTTTCAGCTGCCTCAGTGAGTCAGGGAGAGGGATTTCCAGAGGCGAGTAAGCATTCTCAGGCAGTGAGTATGGAGTCCAGGAATGGCACAGCCCTGAGCTGTGGGCAAGGGATAGTGAGAATCAAGCGCCAGCCCCATCCTGGCACTAGCCGGAACAGCCTCACTGGGATGTGTCTTCCGTGATGACATTCTTTATGCTGTTAGTGTTGCTGCTGGGACACCACAAACTAGTTAGATACTGTTTGACACTGAACGGATCAGGCACGGTGGCACGGGACTGCAATTATCCCAGAGACTAAGGCAGGAGGATCGCAAGTTCAAGACTAGCCAAGGCTACAGAGTGAGTTCAAGGAAAGCTTGGATAAATCAGTAGACCCTGTCTCAAAAACAGAAAAGATGTTTTTAAAAGGGGTGGGACAAGACACCATGGCAGCATGGGCCGAGCCTGTGTGGGTCTGGCCCAGCTGGGGTCCCCATGCTGAGATAAGTGGGCTTGAGCCTCTATCCGAATGATAACTACTCACAAATGAAAAATTAGTTTTCTCCAGCAGAGTCTCACTGGGTGTGCAAACGTCTCTGAAGGCTGGGCCTTGTGCACAGCAGCAGATGGCCAGCACAGATCCAAGTGGATAGATAGCGTTTTTGAAAGTTGTTTTGTCTTTTGTCACATAATGCTTTGTAGATGGCGGCAGCAGCTGCTGCTGCTACTGCTTGGCCGCCTCCTCCTCTTCCTCCTCCTCTTCCTCCTCCTCCTCTTCCTCCTCCTCCTCCCCCTCCTCCTCTTTCCCCTCCTCTTCCTTACAGGTCCTCTGTGTATATATTATGGTTTCTGGTTTTGTGGATTTTTGGGATTTCCGCGTGTGTGCACATGTGTGTCACCGCGTCTATGTGCTTTTCCTGAGCCTTTTCTTTGGCTCCTTTTCTTCTGTTTATTTGTGTCCTATTATTGCTTGTTTGTTTCTGTTTTATCTAATTTTATTTCATTTTAATTTTTTTTAGATGCCTGTTTGTATTCTAGTGAGAGAGAGGGAGAAAGAAAGAAAGAGAGAAAGAAAGAAAGAAAGAGAGAGAGAGAGAGAGAGAGAGAGAGAGAGGGAGGGAGGGAGGGAGGGAGGGAGGGAGGGAGGGAGGGAGGAAGGAAGGAAGGAAGATATTGTATGATAAAATCTATTTCAGTATAAATAAATAAACAAATAAATAAGGGGTAGAGTCAGTCTTTGAAAGTCCCCAAAGGGGTCTTCCAGCCCCAATACTCCAGATTACACTACTTTGATTCTAGGGAGGCAACATAGCTGAACTTCGGAATCAAGATGAGGCTGCCCGCTGACGCTTGCACAGTTAGACGTGTTCCTGAGGGGCCATCTTCTCCTTTGTGGGTTTCCTGTAGCTTTTCATCTGTAGACACACACTATGTCCCTGTTAGTCACAGATCCCTAAGGCTAGGCCTTCTCATCTCCCTTTCCACATCCCACAGGCTGCTACACAGTAGCCCTAGACTCAGCTTTACTCTCTCCTCAGGGCTGACTGGACAGGCAGTGAACCGCCACCCTACCAACCCACATTCTACGATGGCTGGCAGATCCCAGAGGCCTACTCCATGGTAAGGGTTGCTTAGCACTGAGATCTACGCAAAGCTCTTCCAGTTCAGGTCAAAATCACATGACAGCGAAGGGGTGGGTTAGATGGGTACCTGTTGGGGGAGGTGAGCAATGGACAAAAGGCAGCTGTTGCAGGCCTGTGATGGACTGGTCAGCCCCTCCCTGCCACTGTGCTGGCTACCTCCTATTCTAACTCACTCTGGTTTTCTGGCCTACAGAAACCCCTAAGAAACCAGGATTCGATTTCCCTCCGGTATGTCACGTGCTTAGTGGATTCTCGAAGTCCCAGGGAGGGAGGTACAGGACCTGTGAATCCCAGAGACCATCTGTACTTTCCCTTAGCCAGACACACTTGCAAAGATGTCTCTTTGCTATTGGGTGAAAATGAAGTTTCTTACCTCTTAGCCTCTAAATGTTCCTTGTTGTAGCCTCTGAGTCCCCATAGATCAGGTATAAAGTGCTCAGAGCAGAACCAAGATCCAGAAAAATCCAATACTGGAAATGTTCTCAGGGACAAAGGGCATTTCAGAGATTTCCCTATCCTGTAAAACCACCTACCCTAATCCCCAGCTAACACTATCACTATCCAATCTTATAGAAACCCAAAAAAGTCATCAACAAACCATACTAGGAGCTATTCAGGGCTCTTGTGGCTGGCCAGGGGCACAATTCCCATTCTCCATCCATCCTGAATCTGTCTCTTATGTCAGAGGCTCTAGGATGAGAAGCAGCCAACACTTCTCTCAGGATGAGCCCTACAACTATAGCCCTGAATATGAGGACTCAAACCTCCCACTCTCCAGCCCCAACCCTGGCAGAGCGAAAATGCAAGTCTTGTATGAATTTGAAGCAAGGAATGTCCAGGAACTGACTGTGGCCCAGGGAGAGATTCTGGAGGTGAGGCCTATGCTGGAAGCCAGAAAAAGAGGCAGTTGGAGGGAAGTGCAGTTAGCCTGGAGTGGGTGACTTGCATATAGAGTCGGGGACAGACACAGTCTTGGGGACAGAAGAGATGGGAGGATAGAGGCTCTGGGGCTGACATGGTGATTCTCGGCAGATTCTGGACCAGAGCAAACGATGGTGGCTGGTGAAGAATGAGGCAGGACTGACTGGTTACATTCCCAGCAATATCCTGGAGCCCCTGCCAGCCGGAGCCCCGAGAGGCCACCGACAACCATCCTTTAGGGTACTACCCACGCTGGGATACCCAGAAACCCTGAGTCCTAAGTCAGAGGTAGTAGTAGGAAGAATTAGATGACAGAGACGATCTTAGTTCAGTTTAATCAATATCATTGCTTCCTCAGTGCCAAGTTCATTGTAAGGTGGGAACAAAGATTAAGTCAGGGTCCCTGCAGAACTAGAAAACCAGAAGTAAGATAAGCGGCCTGATGGGATCTCAGTAGAAGGGACCCAATACGGGAGGCTGTGCATGCTCGTAAGACGGATGACCTCTGACTTCCAGTGTTCCTTGATTCCAGGCTCCAATGCTTCGCCTTAGCTCAAAGCCTGAGGAGGTCACGGCCTGGCTACAAGCAGAGAACTTCTCCACTGTGTGAGTGACCAGTCCCTTGGGGGATGAGGGGAGAGCCCTGTAAAGGGCTCAGGTGAGAACCATAGGCCTCATTCCCTCTCAGAAACCTAGAGCATGCAACCTAGCATCCATTGTACATGATGACTCCATCTTGGGCTTTCTCTGCTGAACGAAAGCTGCTTGTCTGAGCCTAGGGTAGGGCACCCAGTAGAGAGACCATAGGCAGTGAAAGAGAAAGAGTCAAGTATAGCAAGTTTTGGAAGACCCTGGGCTGCCCAACTTACCCACCCTTCCCTTCTAGAACATTCTCTTCTAAAGTGTTTCTGTCCTCAGACCTAGGAGTTCTGTGGTTCATTGAGATCAAACCAATAGGCTTATTCCTGTACCTGCAGATACCTAATTCCTGTAACCCAACTTTCCTTCTCTACACAAATACTAAAACCTAGTATCTGCCCACCCTACCTCTGATGGATTCCACCATTGTTATTTACAGCACTGTAAGGACCCTCGGGTCCCTCGTGGGAAACCAGCTACTTCATATGAGACCTGGGGAGCTGCAGATGCTGTGTCCACAGGAGGCTCCACGGATCCAGGCCCGGCTGGAGGCTGTCAGAAGGATGCTGGGGGTGAGGAGGCCCTGGGATCCCAACTCCTATTCCGAGGTTTTTAATTCTCCTGGGGTGAGAAAGGGAGAACTGGGGACACTGGGCATAGGACATTCCTCTGGGGACTCGGCTTCATCCGTTCAGGTGTGTCTTGAAGTTCTAATCATATTGGTGGAATAAACTAGGGATCCCTCACTAGGAATCAGCCCCATCTGAATTATTTTCTTCCTTTAGATGACCCATTAGAGACCAGTTCAAATACCTCTAAGACCAAGGACCTCTCATATGCAAGATGGAGTATTTGGTACCCAGTTAGAGCCCTTGGAAGTCCTCTTTCAGTTAGTGGCAAGCCACATATCCTGGATCACAAAGCAAAGAAGATGAACCGGTCCAGACACTGAGGCAAATGGTACCCTCGTTGGGTTGGAGACCCTCTCCGGTTACTATTTATTTTACCCCACACCCTAAGTCGGCATACTTATTCCTAGCCTTATTCCTAATCTCTTTAGTCCCAATCCTTCCAATAAAAAGCATCTTTAAGCTTGTTGTATAACCCTCCTCTTGTTATTTATTCTGGGCCTGATGGGAACCAAAGCAAGAGAGACCAGGGAGTTGGGCTACAAAGTATGGAAGAGCAACATCTTTGCAGCTAAACTGAACTGAACCGAACAGAATGGAACAGAACCACACCAAACCAAACCAAACTAAACTACGACTGAACTAAATAGAGACTTCACTGCAACCTAGAGCTGAGGATCAGCCATTGGGGACTATGGTACATTCTTTCTCCTCTCTAAATAAACTCCAAAATGAGGCTACATGCACCCTCGCTGTCCTATGGGGCATGGCTCCCAGCCTAATCCAAAGTTCCTAGTCCAACTGTAGGCACAGCATGTCACCGAGACAAAGGATACGCTGCTGACAGCTGCAGGCTTTGTTCACACTGGCTGGTGACATGGAGGAGCCTAAGTGAGGTACCACGAGCTCTCCTTGGGAGCTTTGTCTTTCAGGCAATGGTTGTTAGGTGAGTCCACCCTGAGCTTCCGCCCACCCTCCCTTCAGTGGCAGTACATAGGAACACTGCACTGGGAGGTGAAAGTCCTCAGGTCCACTGTGTAAACTCAGGCAAGCTGGTCCACTCCTTGGATCTCTGTCCTGGGGTTAAATGAAGAGTTAGGGCTGTCTGTGGCTTGTACTGTCTTTCAGTGTATATAGTTTACTTCCGGCTCAAAACTCATGGAATGAATTCTCCATGGAAGAGAAGCTATGCTTCAATTGAGATACCCTACAGTTAAGGTTTGGTGTTCTCATGGATTCAAGAGCCCCTAATAGGTTCTTAAGATTATCCAGGAAATCTCTTTTGGCTGAATTTATCCAAGACCATACCATCATCCAGAGCTAAATACCTTATTTTCAGACTCTATCATTCACTCTCAACTTCTGGCCTCACAAAATCCTCTCTTGTAACCGGTAGCACAGAGTATGAAAGCAAAACCTTTACCTCAAAAGAGAGAGGAGGGAGGGAGGAAAAGGCCTTCAGAGTTGTCAGGGGCTAGCCAATTCAGAAGAGTTAAGGTCTTAGAATGGAAGAACCTTGGCCCGTCTCAGAGCTGAAAACCAGGGGAAATCTACAGGATTAGAAAAACAACGTGCTCCACCCCAGTGTTCCCCTAACTTCACAGAAAAGACTATGGCAAGGTAAGAGGCTCTAAGGCCAGCCGAGCACAGGGGAGCCAGCAGAACTGACGGATTAGGCCATCCTCAGTCTGAATCCTGGACCATCCAGGGAACTTGAGTGGACCCATCAATCTTCTCCCAGCTTCAATAAACTGTTCTGTAAACTGGGCGGAATACTTAATCACAAAGTTGTATAGCCTAAATTGGAGTATATTATCAAACAAGTAGAACACTTAACTCGTGCCTCAGGTTAATTTGCCACTGGCTTTTGTTTTCTTGAAATGAACCTGAAAGAATGAAAAATTTTAAGTTGGACCCTCTTCCTCTGGTGCCTGAGAATCTGAACTTGTGAACTCTGAGGGAGTGCCCACAGGGTGAGAACTTACAGAACAATCCTGAGAACTATAGCTGTGTATGCCAGATAAGGGACATGAGCCCAGTTACTAAGGGCCATATCCTGACCATCTGGAGACATCCCGTGAGAAGTGCTTCTGACTAGAAGTCTCTACTCCCCCTCCCCATTGTTATCAGTGGACCACGTCCTGACCTTCTGGAGACACCCCCGTGAGAAGTACTCCTGACTAGAAGTTTCTACCCCCCTCCCGTCCAGAATTTTGTGGTTTTCACCTTTATAAGCTTGTGTGAATTTAGGCTCAGGGCTCTTCTCCTCCCCTCCTGCATGGGGTACGAGTTGAGTCCCAGCTAGCTGGCCCTGAAGAGAAATCCTCTTGCGGTTTGCATCAAGGATCGTTTCTCGTGAGTGCTTTTGGGGTGGTGCGCTCTCTGGGCAAGAGCAAGGGTCCTCTGGACTGAGGGTCTTTCAAACCCAGGTGTTACTGTCTCGGTATCATCTCTTCTTTGTTTTAGAAGAATGTCCTTTTACAACGTCTGAAGTTTGATTCAGTTAAACTAATGGGGAGACACAATTTCCCACACCCAGACTCGGGGAGGAGGTGCTGGGAGGTCTGGAGGAGGCTGAGCAGAGCAACTCTGGACTCCCCCACCCCCCAACTCAACTCCCCCACAGGAGCTCACACATCCTCTCCCCTGCCTGGCACTGACAGCGCTTACAAGGGTCTGCTCATTTCCAGTCTCCTGAACTGCGAGGGAGCACAGAAGCTTGGTTCTTCCTCACGCTGCAGGAGCATCCGCCAAATCTCATACCGTCTCACAGGAACTGTAACGCCTATGTTGCTAAATCCAACTGTTCATTCTCAGACATCATTACACGAGACCTGTCAGCCACATTTAATGTGGTCCTTTATCTGGTCCTCCCAATGTCTTCTTTCCTTGGCTGCCCTTCACCACAGCTGCCACCCTCTCAGACTCCTTCGACAGTTCTTTCGCATCCCCCTGCTTCTAAGTGTCAACGCCACAGCTGTTCGAGCCCACACACCTTGTCTCTTGTCTGTGGCTTTCACTCCCAGGCTGCCTTGTGTGCTGCCTCTCTGTATGTTGATATTTCTCTGCTGGAGTTCTCTGCCTCCTGCACCAGCACAGTGGATTGCTTCCAAGAACTATTAACTGGAGAGTGAGCATCTCACTAGGACCACTAGACACACAATCTTTAAAATAAGTCCCCTTCCGACAGGGGCCTCCGCCTGCTCCCAGTATCCTTTTCGCAGTTTTACTCCATAACATGCCTATCTTTCTCTCGATGTTTGTTTGTTTCTGCCTCTCCCCGTTAGTATGAACATCCCTCCAGGGCAGGGACTATGGTCTGCTGTGTCCAATTCTAGCTTCCCAGCACCTAAAACAGTACCTACCCACAATAGATATGCTAATAAACACTGAGGGACAGTATTGCTGGACTTCCTTCCTCCAGCCCACACTAGTAAAGAAGCCAGAGAGGCGGCCTGAGAAGATTCTGGCTTTGCCATTCATTCTGGCAAAGCATTCAGATCTGCTCAGTTTATGAAGTAGGCGTGTGTGGATCCTGAGCGTAAGAATGAGGTTACCCTTAGTGGAGGTGTGTTTTAAGTGTAAGGTACTAAATCAAAAAATAGAACACATCTCAATAATTTTCATACTACAATCTGAAACAGTATATATTGGGCTATATAAAATATATTACGGATTCACCCCCTCCTTTTAAAAAGAAAAACTAGAAGCAAAACATTTAAAAACAATCACGTCTGTCTTGCATTATACTTCTAGTGGACATTATGATCTAGAACTTATACATTCCTCGAAGTGCAGAGGGGAAACACTCAAACTTTCTGTCTGGCCATACAAGAAGACCCTTAGCAACCTGCCCTCAAACACTTAATGTTCTGTCTCCTCCCAGAAGCCAGCCTAACTGGACAGCATCTGCCGTTAGTCTGACGTGCCTGTTTCTCACCTTTCAGTGCTTGCTCTATGCTCCTCTTTCCTGGAGAGTCCTTTGAGGCATTTCCAAGGTGCATGACCCATCCCTTTTCACAGTGGCCCTGTTCAGCGTCCCCAGCCTCCCTCAGTCTTCACAGAGCCATTTGTATCTTGCATAGAAAATGTTTCTACCCCCAAAGTACTCTAGGTATTATCTTATACCTGAATCGTTTCCTACCTCACGGTGTTATGTGTCTAAGTGATTGATTTATTGGCTTTTGTTGTTTTATCATAAGTTCCTTCTCAGCCCTTCCTATGTCCCACCAAGGGAGCCAAAGACAGCGTTCCCTTGTGGTCAGAATCCCGCAATGCCAGCTCATCGTGCGACATGATTCACGCTCCCCAGGTAACTAAGGTCCAGGACCCCACTGCCAGAAGAGTGGATGCATCAACAGTCCTGGGAGAAGTTCACACCAGAGGACTTCAGGGGGCAGCAGCTGCGCCTGCGCACGGCCAAGTGACCACGCGGAGGGCGGGTGGAGCACAGAGCGAGAAAGGAGGAGCCAGTTCGATCGCGTTGCCCCCTCCCACAGCGTCCAGTATAAAGTTAGCCGCCCACCGTCCATCGCGGATCACCGAAAGGGCTAAGATCGCCCAAAATGTCGTCCAAGTCTATGGTTCTGGGTTACTGGGATATCCGCGGGGTGAGTGGCCCCTAGCAGCCCAGCTGCTGGGACAGAGAGGTGCAGGCGACCGGGGTGGGGTCAGGGACCGGTGGGCCGATCTCCAGCCGGCCTATGGGGTCCCCAGGCTCGTGGGTAGAGGAAGAAGGGAATGGAAGTTCCCGGGAGTGAGCGAAGGGGCTGCCTAACGACAATTTCCCTCGACAGGATGCAGGGGCTTGGCAGCATTGGGTTGGGGACGTTGACGGACGGGGGTTGAGAGCAAGTGGGCACCGCGCAGGCGCGCTGACCGGGGTCTTTCTCCATCCCCTGCCTTTAGCTGGCTCATGCCATCCGTATGCTACTGGAGTTTACTGGTACCAACTATGAGGAGCAACGGTACACGTGTGGGGAAGGTAATGAATGTCTGTGGGTGCCGGTGGTCCACCACAGTGGGCCATGGTGGCCCTACAGTTGTCTTTTACCCAGAGGGTTGCACCACACGAGATCGTGTGGGAGCCCTGCTACAGTAAGCTGGGAACTTTGCCAAGAGAGGCCCATAGAGTTATCTCTTGCTGTTCAAGCCCATCTTAATACGACGGTTGCCCAAACTCAAGGGTTAGCTTTGGGGGATTGGGAACTTGAGTTAGCAGGTCTAAGCCAGTCATTTCTGAGCTAGGTCGGTAAGGGGCTTGGGTCCGACTTCTCTCTTACAGCTCCTGACTATGATAAAAGCCAATGGCTGGACGTGAAATTCAAGCTAGATCTGGATTTTCCTAACGTAGGTGGTTTTGGAGGAGTGGGCAGAAGGGAAGGCCTTCAAGTGTATGTGCTTTACTTCATCTCTGAATTGGGAGAATCTAGGAGAGGCTTTCACCTTTATAGAATGGATAGAGTTCAAGGGTCGTTGAACAGAACTGAGAATAACATTTTATTTCTTGCTAAGCACTAAGAAACACTAACATTCTCCTCTCAAAGACAGGCTACAAGAAACACGAATTGCTAGCCAGGTCTGTGGCTTTATCACTGATAGACAGATTCCAGGTATTTTCATGGTATCCTAAATGTGTCCTTAAGTGTCATGGCTGTTAAAGCACCTGTTCTTTAATGTATCCATAAGCACACTACTCTTACAGTTTTGCTTTAAGGTATAAAATATTTACGTCATGCTTTTTAAAGTATTCTGAAAAAAGTCCATATGCCACACATATATGTCACGGTGACACACAGGATTAAGCACCCTTATCTAGAATCAAGTGAGGACCAAGTGCTATTTCCTATTTATTTTGTTATTTCTCCTGGCTTCTACTCTCTCATGTTCACACCTTGCAAGTCTCCTCTTTTCCAGACGAGTGGAGGACCTGGAGGACTAGGTTCACACAAACTTTCCCCTTCTAGCTGCCCTACCTTATGGATGGGAAGAACAAGATCACTCAGAGTAACGCCATTTTGCGATACATCGCGCGCAAGCACAACATGTGTGCGTGAGCTGAAGGGGCTATGAGGGAGGAGGCCATTTGTTCATCTGGAGTTTGGTGATCTGAGGGTGATTTATGGTTACATAAATCTGGCTACAGGTGGTGACACTGAAGAAGAAAAGATACGAGTGGACATCATGGAGAACCAGATAATGGACTTCCGCATGCAACTGGTTCGACTCTGCTACAATTCAAACCACGTAAGTTTTCTCTTCTGGAATCACCTAGGTTGGGTTTCAGGCCAAAGCGATGAGGATTACTCTGCTCCCTCTACGGTTGCCATCTTTCTGTCAACCCAAACTGTAGGGGTTAGAAACAGACTTGGTATTTTTTTGGTTTGGTTTGTCTTGTTAAGTCTGGTGTTAGCTCCTCCTCCTTTCCAAAGGCCAGCTCTCCATCCTGCCTCCTCCAAGGAAAGGCAGAAAGAAGCTGCCTAGAGAAGGCTGTGATGTATCCATCACTGGTCCAGGCCCTGACTACAGCCATTAGCTATTCTGGGGGTCGGGGGGCAGTGTGTGTAGAGATCCCAAGACGGCATTAATGTGGGACCTGGGAATCAAACTCTGGTCACCCCCATTGAACCACTGTGTTGACCCAACATCAGCTATTGCTCTTTTTCCCCTCCTAGGAAAAGCTGAAGCCTCAGTACTTGGAACAGCTACCTGCACAGCTGAAACAATTCTCATTGTTCCTGGGGAAATTCACATGGTTTGCAGGAGAAAAAGTAGGAAGAAGGCACAGGGAGAGGCTGCCTGCCCGCCTGCCTGCCCGCCTGTCTATCTCTGCAGGTATTGGTGAGCTCCTCAGGCCTGACACCTCATTGTCCTCGTTCTTTCTAGCTGACCTTTGTGGATTTTCTCACCTATGATGTCTTGGACCAGAACCGTATGTTTGAGCCCAAGTGTCTGGATGAATTCCCAAACCTGAAGGCTTTCATGTGCCGTTTTGAGGTGATGTTCACTATCCCTTTCTCAAAGAACTATGCACAGGCTCCCCTACAGCCCATAGGCCCCATTGTACTTGCCCATCACTGGCAGAAATAGGTGAAGGCAGGCAGCGTGTTTGTCATGGGTCTGCTGGGCTGGGCCAGGATCCTAATAAGACCTGCAATGTTTTTCCTTCAGGCTCTAGAGAAGATTGCTGCATTCCTGCAGTCTGACCGCTTCTTCAAGATGCCAATCAACAACAAGATGGCCAAGTGGGGTAACAAGTGCATATGCTGAGCTAGAGCTCGTCGCTGCTGCAGCTGCTGCTGAACCATCATGCCCTGAGGGGCCCACATTCTGAGCTCACTGCTAGCCTAGTCCCATCCTGTCCTGAGGGGCCCACACTCTGAGCTCACTGCTAGCCTAGTTCCATCCTGTCCTGAGGGGCCCACACTGTCTCTTCTGTTCTTTCTAATAAACAGCAGTTACATTAACTGGTGTCTAGATGAATTTCTTGGCATAAAGGCATAAGGATGATACTGAGAATGAAAGAGATGTGAATCTATGCGTACCTATGTTGACATTCTTTGAACTCCTCCCTGAGTGGGCACTTGAAGGAGAGGTATTGCCCATTTGGGGTGGCAGGCGCTTTTAAACAGACACGGAGCCTCTGTGAAGCCGTGAAGAAAGTCAAGTAAAACTGCGTGGTGTTGATCGATGCAACAGAACTGAAGCTTACCAACCACCCACATTGAGCAGGGCAAAGAGCTTAATGTGATAAAGTGGCATTTCAAACTAGCAGGCTTGTCACTAGAGTTGGAACAGTTGGTTACTAATTAAAACTTAGCCCTACACCTCATACTAGGCCAGGTACGCCTGCTGGTGAACCTGGAGACTGATACAGGTCCCCAAGGAAATAATCTCAGTCCTAAAATTCAAATCATATCCCATGTCCCAACCGCTCTTTCCATGGTAGCTCAGTAAAGCCATGTATATCCAAGAAGGTAAATTGAGGTGGTTTCATATAAGGACAAGAAGATGCCATATAAAAGCAAGAGAATATCATGGCAGGAAGGGCAGGAAATGATGTGAGTACCTGGTGATTGTGGCCACACACACACTCAAAATGCCAGTGTTAGGGAGGCAGAGACAAGCAGGTCCCTGGAGGTACACTGCCCACGTCTAGCCAAGTAGTTCCTGGCCAGTAAGACACCAAATTGGGGGATGGGGAAAGGAGGCATCCTGAGGAATGACACCTGAGACTGTTCTCCAGCTTCCGTGTGTGTGAACATGCACATGCACTGTGTACAGTTGAGTGAGCACGCAGATGAGCTGTACAAACCAACATGGATTCGTCTGAAGGTTGTATTCAATGTTCAGTGAGGATCAACATCCCCTCTCAAGGCCCAGTTGGATGAGAGTCTGCTTCCAAGCTTGTGATTGTTGGTACAATTCAATATCTGCTATTTTGCTGGACAGAGATCTCAGCTTCTTGATGGGTAACAGCTAGAAGCTACCTTCTCTTCCTTGTAAATGAGGCCTTGCCAAAATATTTCCATCAAAGTCATTACAAGAGTCTCATGGGAAGAGAGATGTAATTGAATGTAACACAACCATGGCAATTACATCCCGTAAGACTCTGGCTAGCCTTACTGGAGACCCTGAGTGAAAAACACAAGAGTCGGGAATCAATGCAAAAAGCAAGAGGAAGTTATTATTTCAATTTGTTGGGGTCCTCCTACACCCAAAGGAGAGGTGGCGACCCCTTGAAGCTCGTTCCGGTGAGCTCAAGTTCTCAAAAGCAGTTCTCAAAGCAGCAGCCGTTAGGCACAATGTGATTGGCAGAACAGTGTGACTTTTAAACTGATTGGTCTTTAGGGAATGAGGTGGCAAGGACTTCCTTTGTAGGTGACCAACGAGCTTTGTAGGTGTCTATGAGCTTTGGGCCTCCCCTACCCACAGGTGACCATGGTTGGTCCCTCCTCCCTGTGATCTGAGGAATGTAATTAGCCCCTCCCTTTCAGAGGAGAGGGGTGCCTGTGTTCATTATGACCTTTCTCTTCCAGAAGAGGAGGGGTCTGGTGGAATTTCCAAAGTTCCTGAGATGACCTCTTCAGTCTCTGTACTGTTAAAGTTTGCTCATTGAGTGTCCTCCAATAGCCAATATGCTAAAGATTCCTCCAGCTGATGGTGTTTTGGGGGAGATGGTGGAACCTTTAGGAGAAAGGGCTCTTGGGGGAACATGGGGCTCTGGTTCATCCTCTGTCTCTCTGTCTCTGTCTGTCTTCCTCCCTCCCTTCCCCCACCTCATTTCCTGGTTAAAAGGCCTCCTCAACCACATGCTCCTATAGAGAGGTACTGGGCCACTACAGGCCCAAAGCAATAGGACCAGGTGACCAGAGATTGCCATCTCTGAAATTGTGAGGCAAAATTAACCCTTCTACCTTTAAAGTTGATTTATCTCAGATATTTGTCACAGTGGCAGAAAACTGACACACCATTGAATATAAATCAGTCATTCAAGGGGAGGGGATTACACAAGGGCCTAAGTTGCCAGTATAGAATCCACCACGGGGCAGAAGGCAAGGAAACAGGAAATTAGCCTTGCAGCTTCTGAGTAGCAATTCTAAGGAAGGTGTTGGAAAGGAGCATGTAACAAGCAACTGTAAGGTAAAATGTTTAAGAGCACATGTCTAATTTTGTGGGTTTTATTTTTAGTTGGGTTTTGTTTTGGGGGGAGGGTTGTTTGTTTGTTTGTTTGTTTTTGGTTTGGTTTGGTTTTCTGGGTTGTTTTTTTTTTAATCCTGGCTGTCCTGGAACTCACTTTGTAGACCGGGCTGGCCTCAGACTCACAGAGATCCACCAGCCTCTGCTTCCCAAGTGCTAGGATTGCATCTTCTATTTTTTCTTGGCATTATGTTGATGGCCAATTATATGGCCCAAAATGCAATGAAAGACAATGAAGGAAGAGAGGTGGCTTTCCAATCCCCAGTCAGTCTTGAACTTGTAATTCTAACACAGTCCAAGAAAATAATCCTGTCCCAATGGCCACCTTTTTGTTGCTTCTGGTGGAGATAGCCTATTGTCTCACAAGGACAGAGGAGCGAAAATACTGATAAATTAGTGATATGTTTACTCAAGTCACGTCAGCAGGTAAAGGCCTTGTTCTCAATGCATCCCATTTGGTGGAGCAGTTCCCCGAAAGTGTTAGGAAGCTGAATGGTTTTGTTGTTGCAGCTCGTACAGGCTTAAAGCATTTCCCAACCTCAGAGAAAATAGCTTACATGATTAAAAGACAATTCATGGTGGAGGTTGTTTCCTGATGCGGTGGGCGGAGCAGAGACACTGATACCCTAGGCTTAGATCTGCCCGGAAAGCCAGCTTAAGAGGGGCTTATGAGAACACCTGGCCTCTGAATAGAAATTACACATTCCTATGTCCTCTAGTGCAGGGCAGAGCCTTTAAATGACCAGGCTGGTAAAAAATGCAGAAGCTGCATGGTAAAGGGGAGGAGGAAGGAGTTGAGATTTACCCAGTGCTTTTTTGAATGGACCAATCAGCTCCCGGCACCTGGCTGCTAAACTATCTAGTAGCTTCCGAGGTCTCTGGCTAACCTTCGTAATGACCTCTGTTTTCACCTGTGCCCCCCCCACCTTCCCTGGAGTGCTGGCTTTGATCTTACTGAATTCTTGATGGACCAAGCACAGGTTGGACTCTAGATACAGCCTGGGTTCCCACCCTGGTTCTTCCAGTGCCCACCAATGGTAGCCTCCTGTGTACAGGTTTATTCTAGTGAGAAAACTATTCCCCCAACTTGCTCTGAGCACTACATTAGTATTTCTAGAATACTTGGCAATTAATATAAATATTAGACAGACTTATGGATCTAATTCCATGAGGCGCCATGTTTTCCTCTTTTTCATGCTTCAGACCTATTCGGCTGTCCTTGGCTTTCTCTGCAGCCCCTTTGTCGTCCCCCCCCCCTATTCACTTTCTCCTCCAAGCCTAGAAATGACTTTGGCTGAAGCCTGTGGAAGTCATCACTTCCCCGTGAGAAAACCTCCACAAACCTTTCAGTCCTAAATGCAGACTCAGCACTACTTTGGCCTGTTAACCACAATAGAAATTCTACACATTTCCTGTGGAGAAACTTGAAGAGTTCCCACATATGCCTCCTACCTCTGCACTGTGAAGCTCTCTGTTCTACTTGGAGACAGAACACAGGATGGCAGAACACCTTGTTCCTAAAACAAATGGAGGTAATTCAGACAGAAATGTTTAGAGCTGAGACAGAAGCTCGGCTTCAGGGAGACTCATGAAGACAGATGAGAGCTGGGGTCAGGGAGTAGGTAGTTCACTCCCTGCTCAGGACAAATGGAATGAAGGACTTTTGAAAACCATCAGGCATGGGCTTATAGAGTACTTATGAGATTTTCAATGGAGATAGCTATAGGTGACTTGTACACAGGGCTTAAATCAAGTAGAAAAGATTAGGTGGATGTGTGTGTATCTGCCTCTTAATTAAATATATGCTGCTATGTTAGATCTATCAAACACGGGTAATACAGGCCTGCTGTATTGGAAGGAGGTGTCTTCAATAAAATAGGAATAGAACAAGCAGGGTAACTTTCATATTGTTACAAGTTTGAAGTGAATTAGAATTATTAGGTATCCATGTTTTATTAAGGTGTAATGTTCCAATTATATTAACAGATATCTCTTTGTTTGCTGCTGTTGTTTTAGATAAGGCCTCAAACATAGCCAAGGTCATCTGAAATTCATGATGACCCTGCTGCCTTTCCCTTCTCAGTGCTGGGATTACAGGTGCGTGTCACCATTCTTTTATACAAGAGAAATTAAAATCCCTCCTGCTTCCCTGCCAGATCCTGTTTCAGGTGAGAGGAGAACTAAGGGGGTGAAGGCAATGTAACAGACCCAAGGCCTCTCAGACAGACTCAGGGAGAATGTGGAATCGCCTCATAACGTGAACTGGTTGAGAAAAGCCTGTTCTGTTTATTTGTGGTAAGATATATGTTAAGGTATTTATTGATTTATTCTATGTTATAAAAAACTTTGGTATATACTTGCTCATAAATGTAGCGTGTAGTTTTTTTTTTAACACACTAAATCTGGTTAGGCACCAGTAAGGGTGGTCTCGCCTACCTCCATGGCCAGTCCCAAGTGGTGGTCTTGCTCTGGTTCCCAGCTACTGCCAAGCCACTCTGATCTTCCCAGGCCATCCACCCCGTGTGGCTAGCCTACAGAAAGCCAGCTACTGCTCGCTCGCTCTCCCCTTAGCCCTATAAAATGATAACACTAGAAACTTGTAATATACCAGCCGGATTTATAAGGGTACATCTCCAACCCCAAAATGCCCATGAAAAGAACACAAAACTCAATTGATATAAATACAAGCTGCACACCTACATCAGGCAAATGTACCGTGCATCACTCTACTCCCCATCTGTTAAATTCCTAGCTACTTGCATGTCCAGGCCACGTGCTTCTGGTTCATCTTTTCCTCCATCTTCTCTCCATCCTCCGTCTCGTTTCTCTCTCTTGTTCCTCTCTCTTGTTCCTCTCTCTCTCTCTCTCTCTCTCTCTCTCTCTCTCTCTCTCTCTCTCTCTCTCTGTCTCTGTCTCTTTCTCTCTCTTTCTCTCCCCCTCCCTCCTTTATCTCTCTCTAAAACTTTCAGCTCCTTCTTTTTCTTCCACTGCCCAATCACAGGCTCTAGCCTTATCTGATCAGTTAAGATTTCACCTGGCATCACCTCAGTACATGCACCCCTCTTGAAGGAACAGAAAATACAAACTGCAATCCACAGCACTTCCTCCTTTTTGTCCAAACCCTTTGTGGCTAACTGGTTTACTTTAGCGGTATGCTTTGATTCTTTGCTTATTCTTTTGAGTTTGTCTAGTGTAGGTTTTGCCTGTAACTACCATGAGCCTACAAAACCACATTTAAAACAAATATAGCTGTTTTGAAATGATATAAACATAATATGACCATACAGACAAGAAAAGAAAACACAAAGAGAAAACAGAGAACTTTTAAAAGTTAGACCTTTCCCTCCATATTCATCCCTCATTTTGAATTTTTGACACCTTGTTCTGCATCTTTATATTTCTAGCATAGGGGTGTAATGTATTTATTGTTTTGCTTTTTTTCATTTCATATCAAAGATATGATTTTCACACTAGGCTTATCATGTTAGGACTTCTGAGTTTGTATAGTTATTCTTTTTAAATTATGTTGTTGTTGTTATTGTTGTTAACGTTTTATTTATTTTTATTTTATGTGCATGGGTGGGTGTGTGTGTGTGTGTGTGTATCATGTGCTTGCCTGGTGCCCACAGAATTCAGACGAGATAATTAGCTCTTTTAAAACTTGAATTACAGGAGATTGTGAGCAGCCATGTGGGTGCTGGAGACTGAACTCAGGCTCTGTGTAAGAACGACAAGCCTGCTTAACCATTGAGCCGTCTCTCTAGGCCTCATGTAGTTTTTATCTGTGTGGTATTTTGTTTTGTTTAATTTTTCACTTAGTTGGGGTTACTACTGCTGTGATGAAACAACACAACCACAAGCAAGTTGGGGAGGAAAAGGTTTATTTCACTCACAGTTCTGTATAACATCATCATCAAAAGCAGTGAGGACCTGGGCAGTGGTGGCGCACACCTTTAATCCCAGCACTTGCGAGGCAGAGGCAGGCGGATCTCTGAGTTCTAGACCAGCCTGGTCTACAGAGTGAGTTGCAGGACAGCCAGGACTACAGAGAAAACTTGTCTCGAAAAACCAAAAAAAAAATTAAAAAAATTAAAAAAAAAAAAAAGCAGTGAGGACAGGAACTGAAGCAGGGCAGGATCCTGGAGGCAGGAGCTGATGCAGAGGACATGGAGGATGCTGCTTACTGGCTTGCGCCTCATGGCTTGTTCAGTCTGCTTTTTTATAGAACTCAGGACCACCAGCCCAAGGTTGGCACCCCCCATAATGGGCTGCCTCCCCCCCATCAATTACTAATTAAGAAACTGCCCTGCAGGCTTGCCTACAGACAGATTGTATGGAGGCATTTTCTCAATTGAGGTTCCCTCCTCTCGGCTGACTCTAGCTTGGGTCAAGTTGACATAAACCTTCCAGCACAATTTTCTAATATTTTCTTCCGACTCCTTAACATGTCTTTCTTTTCATTTGAGGCATTCCATTTGGAATTTCTAGTTAGACAAGTCTGGGAAAATCTGAGGTATTCTCTCAGGCATTGCATGTCAGACAGGAAAAGTCTAACAAGACCTGCATCTTCTCTTTGATCAGCTTAGGACAGCGTAGTATAAAACACACTAGACACAAACTGCCAACGATGGGGGACATTTATGGGGAAACATCCTGAGAATAGAAGGGAGATGTCTAGTTTAGGGACAGCAACTGGGAGAAGGAAATAAAAGATACTTAGCCTATTGGAGCCTCTCCAATCAGCCCAGAACCTCTCTGTCCATGTCTGTGGTGGCACAGTGACTGCAGACAGAGTGAGGAACCCTAGCACAGAAGCAGCACCCAATGCTTAGAATCCCAGGGTGGGCAATGCAGAATTAATGACAAGGACCATTAAGGACTGTAAGCGATCTTATACTTTGTGTGGCCATTAAGATGTCCCCCCCACACACACACACACATCCCTGCCCTTCTGTGGATTAACAGAACAAAGACTACCCAAGCAAGTCAACATGCTCTGTACTGAGAGACACAGATAGCAAGACATGGAGTAAATGTGGTTCAGACTTCATTGGGAATCAGATAGAGCTGTACAGTCTCATACTGGGGACCAAGATCTGCAAACGAGAGGACCGGCCTTTCTGGCAGTGCAGGCCAACCTCACGCTGATGATAAGTACCTGCACATACACAGGATTGGTTTCTCTGGCAGTACTGGGGAAACACAGAGTCAAGTGCATCCTTTCATCACCCCAGCAAAGCTGAGGGCTGCTTGGATTCAGGACAAAGACAAGAAAGGAGAGGAAGAGACTGTGAAGGAATGGGGAGCTGGGGTGAACAGAGGCTTGGCTTGGGGAGAGGTGTCATGTGTAGTTTTAAAAACAGCTACTGCCTTTTGCCCGGGACTGCACCCTGCACTCTGGCCCCTCCCGACTCTCTTTTGTTCCACCCAGATTTGCTTCCAGAGGGGTCCTGTTACCAACCCACTCCTGAGACCCTTGAATCCAAGGATAAAAGACACACAGACAGCTTTATTACTTTAGAACTTGCCTGCTAAGCACACTTGCTGGGCTCAGATAACTCCTGCCTGGAAAGGCGTGCTCTTACCAAATTATTATCTCTATCTCTCCCTTTGCCCTAAACTTTGTGGCTTGTATCAGCTAGCTCCTGCCAACATCTTTGGCCATCTGCCTGTAGCAGAGGCTGCAGGCCCTAGCTGCCCCAAGACCGTACATGATCGCTGCCTTTTTGTACCAAAGCATGGCAAAAAAAAAAAGTCCCTCTATCCTTCCCTGCATCTCCTTTTCCTCTTGGGACATGGAAGTCCCACCTGTACCTTCTGCCCAGCAATTGGCTCCCAGCCTTCTTTATTGACAAATCAAGAACCAATTAGGGAACTAGACCTTAGTATCAGAACCTCCCCTTACAGAGAGGCTGGGTAGAAAGGGGAGCCACTTAAAACCTTTCAGAGGAGAAAGGAGATAGGGCTGAGTGGGAAGACTGATGCAGAGTTGCAGATGGGCCCCAGACCAAGGGCAGCAAGCATAGCAGTAGATTTCCTCCTGGCCCTGGTATTAAGGCGCTTTACTTGTTACCCCACAGGGCCATCTTCAAATACATGGGGCCTGAAAGGAAGTGGCTGGACTTCATGTAGGCAGAGATCTTCAGGGCCTGTGAGTGGAAAGGAGACAGCAAAGCTCTGGCTTGTAGCACCACTGGGCGGAGCAGCTCAACCCTATGAACTCCGTGTGGCCCAAGACCTGGAGTAGAGCAGTTGGCCTCAGCTTTGGCAAAGAATTTCTTCAAGTTCCTTTTCCTCGTGTCCCACCTTAAGGAGAACATCAGATGGGAAACCACCATTGTGAAGGCTTGATGTCCTTTAGATAGTACAACACAGTTTTGGAAAAGAACCACTCAATGATCCTACAAGCTAAGTCCTAACTAATCATTTATCAGGTGGAAACCTGAAGACCAGAGAGGTTAAGCAACTTCTCCCAATTCCACAGGGAAGCACTTGCCTGTATTTACACATAGAGGAAGGACCAGGCAGGAAAAAAAGAGGCGTTCTCAGAACATGCTTGAAAAAGAGCCCAGATCCCACCCAAGGACTCAGCAGATGCTGGGTAGAGGCATCTAGGATGGAGGGAGGAGGGCAGGGCTCTGATCTGTCCCCAGAGAACAGAAAGTCTAAATTTCTCCACCTGCTACCCGAGTCCAATAGTACTATACCTCAATCAAACTTATCTCTAGCTCTAATACAGGAAACAGCTAAATTCACCCAGCTTGCATAAGTTCTTACCAAGATCCAGTTCCCAGGTTAACTAACTGCTGAGGAATTCTAAAATCCAGAACTACCTGTTTTTACCAAGCCAGAACCCCAGGCCTCAGGCTGCAACTTCCAGGTCTCCCTCCCCACTTTTCCCCACAGTGATACCAAAAGGTCTTGCATAATCCCCAAAACTCTTCAACTTGGACCAGAAGCAGAACTAATGAGAACTAGCTGAGGAAGCACATCACTTGACAGGAAGTGGGGAAGGAAAACAGATTCCAGGCTTAGAAACCAAACATTAAGTTAATGGTTCAAATTATGACATTTCTAGTAAAGTCGAATTTTAGGAGTATCAAACCCAGGGGCCTGGATGCCAAATGAGCTTCTGTGAGATGACATTTAGGCTTCAATCTCTGACCCCAGGTTATATTAGGTGCACCTCACAATCTAGTGTGACCACCTCTGTGTGTTATACTTAGTCCCAGGATGAGGGTTCAGGGCCTGTCCCCTGAGACCTGACAATGTGCCTCACATGAAAGGTGCTGAAATAAATGCATGACTTCATCTCACAGATGGAAACCAGAGCATTAGAAGACAGGAGATGGAGGCAAGAAAGTCCCCTACCCTAAGAAAGATAACCCTCCAACAAGAGCTCTGCTTGTCTACTCAGTCCAAGCACCGTCTCCAGCCCTGAGTTCCCACAGTGGGGATGTGAGAAGCAAAGCGTCCTGCAGGACAGCTACAAAGACTCACTGGGTCGTAATAATTCACACGAACCCTCACCTTCCTGATACCTAAAGCCAGCTAGCTGCTTGTACACTTCTGCCACATTCTGCTTCTCAGAAGGGTCCCAGACAGGAAACCCTGGGTGAACAAACGCCTGAAGCTTTTCATTTCAGCACAAAGAGCCATTTGAGTGCTCCTACACAAGACATGCCCCGCAGGTGCGAGTTGAGTCCCTGAGCAAGTGGCATTACCCATAACTCTATCTACCTTGTAGGGACCTTGTAAGGACAAATTTGATCATGTAAGATGCTGAGCACAGGTCCTCACAGAAAGACAGTGTTCAATAAATGATAATTAGTCTCTTAATTTAAAGATTAGGAAATCACCCTGGAAAGGGGGAAGGGAAGTAGGGCATCCAAGAGGAAGCGGGATCAGGGCATCACCTCGAAGCGGGCCACGAAGTCCATCAGGTTTGCGAAAGCATCCAGGCACTTGGGCTCAAATATACAGTGCTGATCAAGGACATCATAGACAAGGAAATCCACATAGGTGACCTGCAGGAGGCCCAGGGTGAGCACGCTGGAATGTGACACCTGGGAAGAATGGCAACTCCTCCTTCCCACCCCCTCCCTTTACCTTATTCCCTGCAAACCATGGCTTCTTGCCCAGGAATAGAGCTTCATCTTCTCAGGGAGACCCTCTAAGTACTCTGGCTTCCATTTCTCCTGAGGTAAGGGAAAAAAAGCAATCCCTACCCTTAGACACAGGCTCCCCAAGACACAGGCTCCCTAGCAAAGAGTTTGACTTAAACAGGAATGTGGAGGAGAGTGTATGCCTTCTCAAGGCGGGGCCTGAATCGGTCTCCAGATTTTAAGTTAATTCATGGCTACTGATTAGACTCCTTGGGCACCAGATCCCATGTGTTGAAGGTGATTGAGAAGCCGGATGAGTACAACACTGTCTTTGAACTCCACTTATTGCCTACATCAGATCCTATGGGCGAGACCCAGAGGTGCCTATGTGCCTGGCACACTCTGGACTCAGAAGGCTGGTGCAATCTAAGAAGCAAGGTACTCAACGATCTCAGGAGGGAAGGCAGAGTTCCTCCTAGCAGATGGCAGAATAGTGGCTATTTGAGTACTTTTTATAAAGTGAAGGCATGTTTGATGTTGAAAGGAAGGAGGGTCAGGGACCTTACGGCCAAACTTGAGCTGCCTATTGGGAAGTGGTCCTGATTCCTGCTCCCACTTAAAGACACAGTTCTGGAGAAACAGCTGAGCAGATGTCTGAGGCCATGGTGTGTAACACCCCCTCTCCCACTTCTTTATTTTACCTCATGGTTTTAGTCTCCATAGCCCAAGAACCTACTGATGGCATAAATAGCTGGAACAAAAGGCCTATGGGGGTTAAAGATCGGAGATGAAAAGGACTCTGGATACATAATCTAATGTGTAGAATCCAAGTTATAGGAGTCAGATGCTAAACTTGACCAATATAGACATGAACATAAGACTTTAACTCCAAACCCTGTCTTTCCCATCCACTGGCGGTGGGGGGGCTCACAAACTCAGGGCTGTAGCAGACCACTGCAAGCTGCCTCCAAGTGTCCACACCCTGGTTCTCCAAAATGTCCACACGAATCCTCTCCTGTGTCTTCACCTGCAGCACACACAGCACAGACTCACTCTCAGCACCCTGCTCCACACAAGCCAAGAAGGCTCTGACCCTAACACTGCAGTCAACCCCAACCACACAGGTTGTCCTTATAGGCAATGGGGTAAAGGATGGCATTGCTCTGCGTGATCTTGTGTGGCCCATCAATTAAGTAGGGCAGCTGGACAGACAAACAGGGATGGTCAGATGGGATAACGGGTCCCTCCATCCCTTCCCTGGGTGAGGGCAGACATGGGTCTGGCACTCTGTGCCTGCCACGGGAAGCCCTCCATGAGCACAGTGTGCACTGAGTGGAGAGCTGGGACACAGCCCATCACACACACACTGCAGCCAACAGGGATGGAGCAGGAGAGAAGAAACACTGATCCCAGACCCCTCAGTCAGGCCAGGAGATGAGGTGAGCACACCGTGCCTTCTCCAAACCTCCCCTTCTCTGCACCTACATTAGGAAAATCCAGGCCCAGCTTGAATTTCTCATTCAGCCACTGGCTTCTGTCAAAGTCAGGAGCTGAGGTAGACAAGAGGATGTGAAGAGAAATCACTCTAGTTTCCACCCTCCTACAGAGACCTGACCAAGGAGTCAGGACACCCCCTCCCCCATGGAATCTGCAACTGAGTCATATTCCAATGTTGCAGGAATGAAGAGTGTTTGGGACTGTGGGTCTTCCATTTCTAAGGCTTACAAAAAGTTTAGGCAAATGCTAAATTACAAATAGAGGAAAAGCCAGAATCCTGCACTGGAAAACTAAACTGCCTTCACAGGGGTTGCCTGAAGGTGTAGACTCTAGCTACTTTTAGCTAGAAGAGTTCCACAGATCTGGGCAACAAGGGGCCAGGCACAGGGTCTCCTGAGGACCACCAATCAGAAGTCGGGAAAGAGTCTAACTAAGAGGGTGTCATTACCATTATACATTTCCTGCCTGAGAAGCTGTTGAGAGAGAGAGAGAGAGAGAGAGAGAGAGAGAGAGAGAGAGAGAGAGAGAGAGTCAAACATCTTGAGCAGTGAGAGGTATAGGCAGAAAGAAGAACCTATCAGGTGCCTTACAAGGAGGATCCATTTCCTAGACTGGCTCCCAACTACACAGTTTGTTCCGCCCTGCTTCCTCAACGCTCTTGGATGTCAGACCCCTTTCTCACCCCACGGATGTCCAAGTAACCCAGAGTCATAGGCACGGTGCTGGTGCTGTCTGGCTTTCGCGGAGCTAAGTAAATTAACTGTAACTATCCTGGTGCATAGGAGAGAAGCCCTGAAACTGGTAGTGAGTCCTGCCCTCCTTGGTCACACCTCTTTCACCTCCACCCTGTCCTACCCTGCTAGGCTAAGCTCTCACCTAGGTCTTCTTTGACATTCCAACCCTAAACAACTCCGCCTGGGAACAAGGCAGAGTCAAATCCAAAGTAGCCTTGGCTGTGACCCCCCACCCCCACCCCTACCCCTGGCATAAGGTTTGCTTCTGACTCCTAAAGTCTGATGGTTGGCACAGCAGGCCTTGCCCCTGCCTGTGCAGCACCATTTCTCTCTAAGCCCCAAGCCTTGGAGAGGTCAGATGTAAAAAAAAAAAAAAAGCAACGATCTCTCCTTCTTTCCCCTCCTCTTGTCACTCAGCCTGTTGCTAGTCCAAAACGGGACATCCCCAACGAAGAGTTCTCTTATTGCTGGAAGGGCAGGACCCTGGCCAACTTGAAAAACAAACAAGGAATGTCTCCTTTACAGGAACAATAAAATGGACCAACCCAGGGACAAAGAGCAGGCAGAATATCAAGTGGTTTCGGTGTTTGGAGTCTTGGCTGTGTTTGCGACTCTGAACACTGAGGACACTGTGAATCTGAGAGACCCCCACAGCCACGGGAGGTAGTAGGCTGTCACTGCTTGACCCTGACCACCAAAGGTACAGGCCGGAAGCACAGAGCTCACAGCTGGATATGCTAGGGTGTGAAAGTATGTGTTCCAAGTGAACAGACTCCCCCCCCCCCGCCCCCAGCTTCCGAAGGACGAGAGGATGCAGTCCAGAGTGGATCCTTGGAGAACTCTGCACAGGACACAGGGAACCCAAAGCCACATCTTCAGTTGCCAGGGTCCCTGACCCATATGTGTCTGGGGATGAGAAGGAGCCTCAAGTAGCTTTTCAGGTCACCATTGAAAATGGGTCTTCTGTACAATCTCCAAAAGGACAATGTCCTATCAAGAACACTGTCTCGGCTGCCCGCCTACTTCCTTGAAGGCAAGATTAGTTCGAAATCAGCAGGTGTGTGATGAAAGGAAATGGCAAGACGAAATTAACAATGAAAAACAGATGACCCAGACCCTGCCAATGGAAGGGCCAGGCTGCGGCTCTACAGAAAGTGTATTTGGAGAATTAACACCAGTTAGAACTTGAGGGTACAGTGTAACCTGGGACAGGTTGGAGCTATCTCAGCACCAAGGGCAGAGGAACCACATGCTCTCTGGGTCCTTGTGAGGCCCAGAGCTCAGAAGCCATGTCATGGGGCTAGCGGAATTCACTAGAGGAATGCCACTAGCTGTGGTGTTTAGTCATGGTAAGTTTTCCCAGCTCAAGTCACTGAACTGCACTTTAGCTACAGAAGAAGCTTTATGCCCCAAAGTAAATTCTCACAGAGCTTCCCCCAGACCAGAGTCTACCACAAGGCATAAGTGTATATACACACATATGTGCAGGTCTCTGAATCATTGCTAAGGATATATGCTGGATAATTTTATACCAACTTGACAAAAGCTGGAGTTATCTGAGAAGAGGGAATTTATAGCTGTGGGCACCCCCTTAAGACTGGTCCATAGGCAAGATTGGGCTGGTTGTCTTGGGTGCTATAAGAAAGCACGGTGAGCCAGCCACGGAGAGCTAGCCAGTAAGCAGCACTCCTCCATGGCCTCTACATCAGCTCCTGCCTTCTGCCCTGTTTGAATTCCTGCCCTGACTTCAATGACGGACTGTGATGTAGAACTGTAAGCTGAAATAAACCCTTTCTTCCTGGGGTTGCTTTTAGTTATAGTGATTTATTAAAGCGATAAATAAGACAGGGCATATCATTGTCTTCATAACTGTGAACAGGAAGATATATAATTTCTGGCTGTAATTAAGAAAGTAATTTTAAGAAAAACTCATGCAAATTAAAATAATAATCTTAAAAATGTAGGACGGGGTCTGGAGAGATGGCTCAGGAGTTAAGAGTATTTGCTACTCTTCCAGAGGACGGGGAGTTTTATTCTCAGCACTCATATGAAGGCTCACAACTGTTGATAATTACAGTTCCAGAGGATCTGCAATGCTCTCTTCTGACCTCCACAGGCAAAACACTCATGTTCCTAAAACAAATTTAAAATATATTGATCAAGTACTGGAACCTTTAGTGTTTATCCACCTGGCCCTTCCTTACTATATTTTTTAAAAAGGAGTTGTTAACATCTTCCTACAGATCGGACCCTATGCATAGCATGGCCCTTCTGCAGACTAATGATTCATGAAATATGGGTGGGCCCCACTGTCATTCTATTTCTATATTCTCCAAAGAGTGGAGAGGAAGGCAGGGGCATCAGGAGAGGAGGAGCCATGCTGGCCAGGACAAGATCTCTAAGGAGCTGAGAAAGGGGACTTAGACCCTTCTGGGGGAGAACAGCTCTGTTCAAGGAAGGGAAGGATTGGGCCAGCAGGATCTCAAAGCAGTGTCCCCAGGAACCAGAGAAGAGGTCTGAAACAAATGTCAGTAGTGACCTCACAGCAATTTACCCCAGAGTTGCCAGACCCTCTGGATCATCTCCAAGTGCCTGGTCCCAATTGCACAGTGTGGACAGTTCTAACTGTTTAAAGAGACTCTGCAGGACCAGCAAAAATGTTCTGGGTAAAATGTGGCCATGGCCTAGTGCCCTTGGGATTGGGTGTCCTAACTCCTTCTAGATCTGTAGCTAGCATTCTAATATTCTCAAGGCTAATTTACAGAAATTTCAAATAAAATCAGGTGAGAATTTAAGATTTTAGCATACAGATTGTTAGATATAAACGCTGTCAGCATGAAATGTCTCCCCTGGAAATCCTTCATCCAAACTTAGAAAATCCAGACTACAGAAGAACACTTTCTTAAATCTAGAGATAAGAAAATAAAATTTCATTCATAAGGTGCCGACAAACTAGAATTTAGTAAAAGATTTTTCCCACATGCTTCAAATATTAAAAATAAGGCAAAATGAAGGTTTTCAGAAAGCAGAAAAGCAACAAAATCTGAAATTATAGAAAACAAAAAAATATTTCTAGGAAGAAAAATAGTGAAGCCAGGCAGTGGTGGCGCATGCCTTTAATCCTAGCACTTGGGAGGCAGAGGCAGGAGGATTTCTGAGTTCAAGGCCAGCCTGGTCTACTGAGTGAGTTCCAGGACAGTCAGGGCTACACAGAGAAACCCTGTCTCAAAAAAAAAAAAAACAAGAAAAATAGTGAAGCTTAAAATTTTCTTGTTATTTCTTTTTATTTTATGTGTATTGACGTTTTGCCTGCTTGAGTGTCTGCATACTATGTGTGTGCAGAGCCCTCAGAGGCCAGAGGAGTAAGCAAATTCTCTGGAACTGAAGTTACAGATGGCTTTGAGCCACTATGTGGATGCTGGGACGTGAACCCAGATCTTCTAGAAGAACAAACAGCCAGTGCTCTTAGTGGCTAAATCACCTCTCTGGCCACAAAACAGGAAACTTTTAACAATATACTTCTTAATGGGATAGCTGGTTTTCTGAAAGCATTCTAAATGGATAAAATATTAGTCCAACAACCTAAACACATAACTTTAGAAAAGGTCATCTGGCCTGCCCCTGGCCATATGCAACAAGCTCTGGGAATTCTTTTGGAGATGTGTTTCACATACCAAGGCCACAGGATAGCCAGAGATTCCTATCTACAGCTAGTTAGGGTTCTAACTTGAATAGATACACTGTGGAGTGACTCTCAAACTACACATCTTCTCTGTATATCTCTTAAAAACATAGAATTTAGAACTGGAGAGATGGTTCAGTGGATAAGAGCTCTGACTGTTCTTCCAGAGTCCTGAGTTCAGAAACCACATGGTGGCTCACAATCATCTGTAATGGGATCCGATGCCCTCTTCTGGTGTGTCTGAAGACATCTGCAGTGTACTCACAGAGGAAGAAGAAGAAGAAGAAGAAGAAGAAGAAGAAGAAGAAGAAGAAGAAGAAGAAGAAGAAGAAGAAGAAGAAGAAGAAGAAGAAGAAATCTTTTAAAAACCATAGAATTTGGTACCTTAGTCTAGAAATCCATTTGTCTCACCACTCCTTCACAGAATTACTGTTCACTGTATAAATGTACAAAAATATCAGACTTTACTCATTGCTTTAGACTTCAGTCTCTTGTGAAGATTCCCACATCTACGTAGATTATGAAATGTTTGTGGTTTTCTCTTATATTACTTGGGCTCCTAGATCCAACCAACAATCCCAATGAGAACCATTCTCTAACCACTTGACCCCCAATGTGTGGCTAGCCCCTGCTGACTGGAGCAGGGCTCTGCCCACCCCTAGCCCTCACAGTAGGGGGCTACTCCAGCTAAGATCCTGGGCTTCAAGCAAAAGGTGAGGCTACTTTCAGGTCTTTCTGTGTTGCCTCTCACAAGAAGTGCAGTCACCGGGAAAGATCAGCTGTAGTAGTCTTTCTAAAGTCTAGAAAGTGTGCACCTGCCTGCACACTGGCAAGTTTTGGGTTTCTGTTATAACAGCATTTTTTTTCCTTAAGACAAAAGTTTGCTGTAGACATCTAGAAGAAAACAAAATAAAAACAAACGAAAAAAAAAAAACCAACAAAACAACAACAGCAAAAAGTTGACGTTTCCCCACCTCCTCCTGAGTTACATCCTAAGAGTTTGGTTTTATGAGCGAAGAGAACACCTCCAAATTCTGCTTTCTGAAAGCACAAGTGTGTTTGGCAGCCAACTGAGACCTGGGAGACCTGAAGTTTTAGCAGTATTCTGTGTTCTGCTTTGCCAGACTTGAGAATCTATGCAAAAGGAGTTTTCTCACTGCCTGGCCAGTTCTGGCAAACTCCCTTCCCAGGATCACTTGCCCAGGGTCTCAGATGAGCATGTCTGTCTGTGACTGGAAGCTACTACATTTTTGTAGAGAACTGAAGGTAACACCCATACAGGCAAACACCTTTAATCTCCTCTGGCAGCAAGGGTCTTATTATCGTTTCAGTCAGTGTCCAAGAGTGAATTTCGGATCCTAGCTGTGACACTCTGTACCTGTTTAAGAATAGCTCTGGCTTCTAATCAGTTTCTGTTCACACAACCCTGTCTGCAGCCCGGTTTCTCCTAGTTTTATCTTGAATTCTGTTGCATGTTGGCAGTTTTTCTTTGTGTTTAATGATTTCTCCTGACCCACTGCAAATGTTTCAAGTGTAATGAAATTTTATCAGCAAAATATTGCACAGTGTTGTTACAAAGAGCTGTCTCTGCTGGCCCATGCCCTTTGCCCAGAGAAGTGGTCAGGTAGGATCTCCGGGTGGTAGTTTTCTCAGACAAATCTTACCATGTTTTAAAAAATGTTTTTTTAAAAACATGTCATAGATGCCTCTTTAGTATGGGATAGCATTTCTACCTCATAAAAATGCATCTTAAACTCCTTTCTTAATAAATTCCCTCGGGCTCCAGAGAGGGGGAAAAAAGGTGTTTTGACTATTTTGAATTGTTTGTGCGTCTCTTGAGTTTGGGGTATGGTGTTTTCTTCTTTCAAGGGTATCTTTTGAATATCTTTTGTTTGTCTTGCTGCTTTTGATGTTCCCTCTCTGAGGGGAATACATAGTGTATTGAGGCTTTGTGTCCAGAGGGCCAATCAGAATGGGGCCTGAAAAGACGCTATGCAAAAAGTGTGGGCAACAACTCCTAAGGGTGATGAGGAAATTTTTTTTTTCTTTTGCCTCGTATTGGAAGTCCTTTGAATTTTGACAGAGAGCATTATATCCTTGTTGGAGAGCTTGATGGGTTTTTTTTTTGATCCTTTAAAAGAATTATTTTTTTATTTATTTTTATTTTATTTTTTATTGAAAAAGGAAGTAAAAACATTTTATGATAAAATTAAGGATTTACATGGAAAATGTTTCTGACAAAATTGAAGAAGCATATAGAAAAACACATTAAAATTGACAGTTTTCATGGAAAGTTAGAGTAAAATGGTAGACATAAAAAGCATTGCTAAATTAATTGAAAAAGGAAGTAGAAACATTTTATGATAGAATTGAAGATTTACATGGGAAATATTTCTAATAAAATTGTAGAAAAACATAAAATAACATATTAAAATTGAAGGTTATCGTGGAAAATTACAGATAAAATGGTAGGCATAAAAATATTTCTAAGTTGATTGAAAGTGGAATTATAAACATTTTCTGATAAAATTGAAGATCTACAAGGAAAATATTTCTGATAAAATTCAAGAAATATATAGAAAAACACATTAAGATTGGCTATTTCATGGAAAAATTATACAGATAAAATGGTAAGCATAAAAATATTCCTAAGTTGATTATAAGTAGAATTATAAACATTTTCTAACAAAATTGAAGATTTACATGGAAAACATTTCTGATAAAATTGAAGAAATATATAGAAAAACACATTAAGATTGGCTATTTCATGGAAAAATTATACAGATAAAATGGTAGGCATAAAAATATTTCTAAGTTGATTGAAAGTGGAATTATAAACATTTTCTGATAAAATTGAAGATTTACATGAAAAATATCTCTGATAAAAATTGAAGAACTATATAGAAAAAAATGTTAAAATTAAAGATTATCATGGAAAATAATACAGTTAAAATGGTAGACATAAAAACATTACTAAATTGATTGAAAGAGGAATTACAAACATTTTCTAATAAAATTGAAGATTTACGTGAAAAATACCTTTAAAATAATTCTTAAAAAAAAAGATTTTTTTTTAAGCTGGGAGCTGTGCGCACGCTAGGCACATGGTCTACCAGGAGAATTCCAACTCCCTCTCATTTTTATTTGTTTGACTCTCACACAGTTATAGTTTAAGTTGTTTAAGCATGCCTCTGGTTTAAAATTCTGCTTCATTTGTAGAGCATGACAACAACTTTGCTTTATTCTCCCCCCACCAGCTGAAATGAATTACAGATTCATGTGGGAAACAATTTAGGGTCAGGGGGTAAAGCTACATGCATGAGTTCCTGGGTTTAACCTGCATGCTTGTGCACGTGTGTACAAGCACACACACACACACACACACACACACACACACGTGTCAAGACATTTAAAAAACAAACCCTTTGTACATTTGTAGTAGTCGTCTTCCAGTGTTTTAGCAAAACACCTGAGGTAATCAGCTTAAAATGATGAAAGATGGGGGCTGGAGAGATGGCTCAATGGTTAAGAGCACTGCCTGCAGCTCTTTCAAAGGTATTGAGTTCAATCCCCAGCAACCACGTGATGCCTCACAAACATCTATGCTAGGATCTGATGCCCTCTTCTGGCATACAGGCGCATATGCAGGTAGAGCATGCATGTATATTAGATAAGAAAAAAAGAAGTGAAAAGTGTATTTTGGTTTCGTTTGGGATGTCTTAGTTCATGATCCATAGCCCTTTGGAGCCTGCAGCAAGACAATTCGTCACATTGGGAGCATGTGCCAGAGGAAGTTCCCTCACCTTATGGCTGAAAATGAGAGATAGAGACAGAGACAGAGAGAGATACAGAGAGAGATACACAGAGAGACGAAGAGAGATCAGAGTCCCCCAATCCCTTTTAAGGCTGTAGTCCCATTCCCTAAAACTTCCCACTATATTCTACCTCTTAAATTTCCCACCAGTTCCCAGTCACACCAAGCTGAGGACCATGGGCCTTCGGGAAACATTCCAGATCAAAACTATAGAACCATTCTAAATTCAAACCAGAGAAAGTTTTTGTCTTCTTTTTTTTTTTTTTTTTTTTTTTTTTGGTTTTTCGAGACAGGGTTTCTCTGTATAGCCCTGGCTGTCCTGGAACTCATTTTGTAGACCAGGCTGGCCTCGAACTCAGAAATCCTCCTGCCTCTGCCTCCCAAGTGCTGGGATTAAAGGCGTGCGCCACCACCGCCCATTTTGTCTTCTTGAAATGGGATCTCACAACCCCTAAGCTGGCCTTGAACTAATGATATTGCAGAGGGTAACCATGAATTCCTGGTTCTCCTGATTCCACTTCCAGAGTGCTGGGTACAGCACCGCCCCTGGCCAGAGAACCCTTATTTCCATTTGTTGTAGTTTGGATGTTGTATATCCCACAGTCTGTATGTTAAAAGGCTTGGTGCTCAGGAAGTCCTATTGGGAGGTGATAAAACCTGTGAGAGGTAGAGCCTGAGGGAGATTATTATGGTCTGGACCAGAAATATCCTTCCAAAGAGGTTGTGATGCTACTCTTGTTGTCAGCTTGACACACTTGCAAGGAGAGAACCTCAGCTGAAGAATTGTCTCCCTCAGGTTGGCCTGTGGGCATAGTTGTGGGGCATTACCTTGACTGTGGTTGACATAGAAGGGCCTAGCCCATTGTGGGTGGTACCGTCCCTAGGAGGTTGGCCTGAGCAATATAAAACAGCTAGCTGAGCAAGCCAGTAAGCATCCCTGCAGTGTGGTTTCTGCTTCAAACCCCTGCCTTGACTTCCTGTCTTAGCTTCCCTCAATGATGGACTATAACCAGTAAGGGAAAAAGGGGGGAAAAATTCTTTCCCAAGTTGCTTTTGATCGAGGTATTTATCACCATAGCAACAACAGAAACCAAACTAGAATGAGGATCATGTGTTAAGAGCTTGGTTATCAGCAGATGGGGTCTTGGGAATTAATTATATGCTGAGGGCTTTGACTTTATTAATGAATTAATTTCTTGGTAGATTGATGACATGGTGGGTCCTAGTTATAAGAAAAAGTCACTTAGGAGGCATGGCCTGGAAAGGTACATCTTGTCCTTTCCAGTCTCCTCTACATCCTGGCCATTGTGGAATGAGCATCTATACTCTGCCACATGCTCTGACCCATGCTGATTTAGCCTTGCCTCAGCAACGGCCAGCTGACCATGGACAGACTGCCATCGACGAAACTCGGAGGCAAGATAAACACTAAGTCAGATGCAAACCCAGCTAGCCTAGTCCTTTAGGGGGCTGCCTTTGAAAAGGATCATCGGACTCTGCCTTCTTCCTCTTCCTCTCCTGCTTCCTACGTACTCTACCACACTCTCCCGCCATCATGTGCTACTCGGTTGCAGGCCCCAAAACAATGGGGTCAGTCAGTCACAGGCTGAACCTCTCCATCTGTGAGCCAGTCAAGCTATGATGAGCAAACCAGTCACAGTGGCTGTCTGGAGAGAATCTTAGCATCTGATGTCTGTAATTTGCTTGGGTCAGACCCTCTCCCCTTACTATCTTCCTAGTCTTCTTATTCAGAGTGGTAGTATTTATACTGTCCTTGTCCAAGCATGACTCTTAGAAGTATATAATGTAAATTCTTTGTTTATGTATTCATTTATCTATTTTTTTATAAAGCTTCATGCCTAAAGGTTTGCTGTGAGATTTGAGATCTTGGCCTTAGAGTTGTAAACCATTAGACTTTGGGGATCTGTGGGCTAGAACACATGGTTTGAATCATAAGATGGACATAAACATTTAGGGGGCAGAGTCACATGGTTATTGTTTGGACATGGAATGCCCCCTATAAGTCCAACAATGAAAGTGGCATTATAGCTTGGTAATAGAGCCTTGGAGAGATGGGACTTTACAGGTGGTCCTTGGGACTTTGGAGTCACCCCCTTAAAAGAGATATGGGACCCTGCATGCTTCCTGGTGTAAAGTGAGTGGTTTTCTCTGACATATATTCTTGGCGTGATATACTCCTCATAACAGGTCCAAAATGATGGGGCCAATCAGTCAAGGACTGGAACCTTCATGACTATGAACTGAAAATTTATCTTTCTAATTATCTCAGACATTGTTTTACAATAACACAAAGTTGAGTAAGAGACCACCTTAGCTAAAAATCTGTCCATTGACATAAATGAACGAATTACCAGCTATACAATTAGGTAGTCATATCTACCCCTTGAGATTCAGGTTATATCACAGTTATCAGGGAAGTTAAAAATTAAGTGCCACTCTTTTTCTTGGCACCTTCTAGCAGGACATCTGACCCAAAATGGCACTGACCATCTCCTTCCAGACACTGGCTGTCAGAAACATGTTGAAGTGAACGATAAACACAGACTTTGTAGTTTCTGTAACATATGTGTGGCTGCAAACATCACTGCTGATGCTCTGGGTGTAGAGTGAACAGGTTATGTATAGTGGGCTTAGCTTAATGCTGCTTATATTATGTTAATTTGGGTCCCCAAAACTGTTTGTACAAGAATCTGCACATCCACATGTAAGACAATTGAGGGACCCAGTTGGTTCTGATTGGTAAATAAAGTTGTCAGCAGCCAATGGCTGGGCAGGGCAGACAGAGGCAGGACTTTTAGGATTTCTGGGTGAGGGCAAGGGACCAAGAGGGAAGGAAGGAGATCCGGGAGGAGAGGAGAGATGCCATGTCTGGGTGGGACAGAAGGCATAGCTGCCATGTAGGAGCTGGGGGAACTCGGACTGAGAGGGCTGCACGTCTGGGTGCAGGGCAGCCAGGATGGAATATAGGGTTTAGTATGTAGTAACTTGGGAATATTGGAGAGAGGTGGATTACCCACATGGTGGTTAGGAAGTAGCCCAGTCATTGAACTGATGAAGTCATATCAAAATATAAAGACTGTGTGTGTGTCATTCAGAAACTCAGAGCATTGAGGTGGGAAGGGAGGAACCCACTGCCAGGACCAATTGGAGCATTTAATTGGGTACGACTACAGTTATGTGCTCTGAATCAGTGCTGAGATCAGCAAACACCTTTTACCCATAAACCAAGAGGTATTGACCCACAGCAAAGTGCCCCTGCTATTGATTAGAGATGGAGGGGGGAGTCTTTCTTGATATAGACTAAGGCAAATTGGAGAGAAGAAGCACAAGTCTATTCTGAATGCTCTGTGGATGCCAAGCTGAGTGTTCATTTTAAACCCACACACTACTGGGAAGTGATGTGGTATGTGTTGGATAGAGACAGGTGCCCTGCTGTGGACCCTGTAATGCATAGCACACTCCTACAGCAAAACAGCAAAGGAATTTGTGGTCCAGAACCTTACTCCAAAGGTCTTTTTTTTTTCCTTTTTTGGATAATTTAGGTCTGGTTTCCAGGGACACAAGCAAAATGGCCTTGTTAACTTCCTGGGCAATTAAAGCCAAGAATCAACTCTCTTTGATTCTACAAACTAAACAATGATTTTTTTTAATGAACACAAATCCGTATGAGCCAAATCCTATTGGATGACCTCTGCCTAAATTTTGAATTGTGTGAAAGGTTCCAGGTCAAGAACACATGAGTCACCACCATTAACAGTGAGGTGAAACTCATCTTGGGCCTTTGCTCATGAGCAAGGGTGAGCAGGAAGATAAGTATGTCTTCATTCTATGAATGAGCTGGGGAGACCATTTTCATTAGAGAACACCTTTAGAAAGATTGCTAATTACCAGTTGGTCCATGTCCAGCCATGGGATAGGTTTTTGAGAGACCACAGTGTATCTAGAGGTGGTGTAGAAAAGATAACATTTACTGAATTTTACCAATGGAAAAGCTAACAGAGAAACTTACAATAGGGTCAAGGGGCATCCATGAGGAGCATGTTTAGAAATGTTGGAAGGTTTCATGGCGCCATCAGACCAAGAGCACATGTTCTCTCTACAGAACCTCTTTTAAAAACTTGGGGCACAGACTGTACCCCACAAAAGCCAGAGTCAGCCACCCATCCTTGAGGAGTCTATTGAAACACCAGATGAATAGTAAAAAGCAGAAAAAGATTAATTCAATGCAGCCACATTAAAAACAAGGACAGAGACCCAAAAACTTCTTCTGGTCCATCTTTGGGATCCGGAAATGAAATTAAAGCTTAATTGGAGGGCCAGGGAGATGATCATCTAAGCAGTGTCTCTCAGGGTGTCTGCTATTGATGCATTGTCTGTAACAGATGCTCTAACAGGCTCAAGCATGACAAACATGGTCCCAAAAGGTTTTGCCCTTTCCCCTGCCCTCTCCCTTTGCTAACCGATTAGATTCCATTCCTAAAGCTCACCCCAAGGTCCAGTATTATCCACTGGCTCATTCCTACACTGTCTAACCTGTTCAATCAAGATTTACCAACTCACCCTAGCATAAACTTCCCACTTCTCCCCTTTAAAACCACTTCAGCAGAGATACCTGCTGCTCGCTGTCTTGTCTTTGTCAGATCCAGAGGCAGCACCCCCCCCCAACCCTTGTCCCTCTCGGGTAATAAATCTCCTTTGTGTTGAGAACTTGATGTCTGGGTGTATTCTGAGTCAACTTTCAAGCGCTTTCCAACACTACAGTCTGGAATTCAGTCTCATCTTACAAGGTTATTAACACGTTATTAGAACTGTAAGAAATCTCCTTTCTGAGCATCAAGCTATATCTATCTATCACTGTCTGGTCTAGTCTTCAGGCTTGTCCTTCTCTTAACAGGGGATTTCCTGGAGAAAATTTCAGTTTCTTGGAGTCCATTGTTTCAGTAGTCTGAAGCCAGATTGAGGAACACATGTGGTACATTAGTTTATTCATTTCTTCCTGGCCAGTTACAACTTTACCATGTAGATTCCCAGAGGGAGAGGAGTCTTAAAGATGGCCTTGTTAGCTTGCTCTGTCCTTCTGGGACGAGCATTCCAAGGAACAGCTGATTTCATATGCACACAAGTTCTAGTCTAGATAACACCAGTTTGCCCCAGTTCCCAGAAGCCTGAGAGGGAGTCAGTGGTGCTCCAGATGGTCCTTTATCTGAACAGCCTGGCCTTGGCGCACTATCAATAGAGGACATAGTGTCCAATGCTCTCTGTCTTCACTCATCATACACCATCAGCCAGGAAAGGGTTTTTGTCTTGGACGAAAATTCCTCCTATGGCCATGGTAGTAAATTGTTGACTGAAGGTGACTGTCTCCTATGCCTTTAGCCCTTAAGGTGGCCTGGGATTTTTGTTACTGGTTGAAGTCAAGAACATTAAAATAGCCAGTGGCATAGAATTTTTGATCCAGTTCCAAATACAGAACTGCCCCGTACAGAGCATGACACCTAGAAGAGATTGTTGGAGAGACTATAGGAGCATCAAAGGCTTTGCATTTCTCCAGCTGTAAAGTGTGATTGTTGTTAAGTGCTAAATCCTGAGAGCTCCTAATTCATTCCTTCAGTCAACACACTACCAGTGCCTTGGGATGTGTTATTTTTAACTAAGTACAGGAATTGTACTAGAAATTAATATGATATGAGAGGTTTATTCCATCCGAGAAACTAGAGAACATTCAGAGAGTGACGGGGATTCCCTATAACCCTGTCTCTGACTGCTGGTATTAGAGTGAAAAAAAATCTCAGCTTGTGTCCACCACAGGAAAGCTCAGGGCAACTGAGCTTGTGTTAAAGGAAACAGAATCTTAGCTACCCCTTCTCCAGGCACAGTGAGCATCCTAGCTAGCCCTCCTCCAGGTCAGGTGTGTATGCAAAGCGAAAGAATGAGCTTTTCCTGAAAATGGCTTGAAAGTGTGATGTTTACAAACAAAAACATAAATTTATCTTTCAAGAAAATATTCTATAAAGAGAAAAATCATGAAATAAAAAGGTTGAAACTCTTAGAAACCTTTACTTTCTCAGCTACCTATATGGCACGGTTTATTTTATAGATAAAAAACATTTTGTCAGGGTCTAATGTGATCTGGTAGTTTCAGTTCCCAGATCTCTCCTATAAAGAGTGTATACATTTTATTTCATCTTACACATCACATATACATTTTATCTGCTTATTTACAAATAACACATAATGTATTGTGATTGAAATAGACAATTTAAAGGAGTATGCATCACCCATGTTCCTCTTACTTAGATTTTAGTTAAAGGTGGTGGTACTAACTAATAATAACCTCCTATCTTTGGAAAGATAAGTATATTTTTCTCCTGATAGAAAACTGTAGTGTGTAGTTTTAAAGAAAACAATTCATGCTAAATCCACTATGTACTGGCAACGGTGGTCTCGCCAACCCCCGTGGTCAGCTTGCTGCCAAGCTACTCGCATTTCCCAGGCCATCTGCCCCTTGTGGCTAGCCTGTAAAAAGCCAGCTACAGCTTACTCAGACTCCCTTAGCCCCGTGAAATGATAAAACAATATTAACTATATGATGGATTTAAACTCAGGTATTTAAATCTAGATGATCAGTGTCCAACCACTGAAGTAAAATGAAATGATCTCTCTCTCTCTCTCTCTCTCTCTCTCTCTCTCTCTCTCTCTCTCTCTCTCTCTGTGTGTGTGTGTGTGTGTGTGTGTGTGTGTGTTTAATGTTTGGCATTTAAGTTGGCTAATCCCTGGGGAAATGTTGGATAAACAGAGTTTTATCCAGAGAAAGCCATAGGCCTTGACCCACCAAGTGGAAACAAGAACAAGCAGTAACAATCAGCCAAGAACGAAGGGGAAGAACATCAAAGAATCATTATAAACTTCAAAGGACCATGAAATGGAACAATGGACTCCAAGTTCCTTGGTGACACATTAAAGGGGCCACATGTCTTCCTGGTGACACTGTAAATATATTCATAGAACAGGCACTTAATCTCTTATAACACCACACAGCTGGCCTTTCCCTGGGCCCCAGACTGTATCTTTTGGGGATCATTGAAAATACAGGAACCAAAAAAAAAAAGGAAGACAATATATTTAAAGACAACCATAGTGGTGTAATGAAAGCTAAAAGCTAAGAGGTAGCCAGTGTGGAAAGGATTAGGAAAGCTGTACTTTATTTGCAAGAAGGAAGACTAGATAACAGCTCAGTCTCATAAATGTACATGTAAGCGGAATGATGATATGCCCCACTTTAAAATATATATACACCACAGGGAGATAGAGAGTGGTTTACTGGGTAAAGTGCTTCACATGAAACCCTGAGTTCAGATCCTAGTATAAGCTAGGTTTGGCTTGGGCACCTATAGTCCCATGTCTGGGAGATGGAGGATCTTAGAAGTTCACTCACAAGCCTCTGTAGCCAACCAGAGCTTCAGAGTCAGTTAATGGTCCCATCTCAAAACTTAAGGTGGAGAACAATAGAGAAAGGTGCTCAGTGTCTACCTCTAACCTCCATGTGTTCACACACAGACAATTGCACCTAAACACACTTGTGTGCACACACACATCACACACACACAGAGAAACACAAACACATCACACACTCACATACACACATTTCATGCATAACACATATATACACATCACACACACACACACACACACACACACACACACACACACGCACGCACGCACGCACGCACAGAAAGAGAAAGAGAGAACAGCTTATGGTCTTGTCTTTTTTCTTTCTTATGCAAGAGATCCAAGCCAGGGTTCTACATGTGCTAGGCAAATACTTTACCAACAAGCCACATAGCCAGCTCCAATATGTTTTAAGTAATGTGTTAAAGAAATAATGAGCAGAACCTCTAAGGGGCAGAGGACAGGCTGAGTGAGCAGTCTTGAGTGCATGCGTATTTTGACACAGGCACAGCCCTGTTGAGGGACTCATGGGACTATTGGCAGAACCATTGCTCATATGGCCCAGTCTCAAGAGGAACAGCAAAGCTTTCCTTGGGAGTCTCAGTGGACAATTGTTCAGCGACTGCAACTCCCTCCTCCAGGATGTTCACAGCCCGAGACTGCTTGATTACAGTGACCTACCTAGTCTAGCTCACCACCACCCCTCTCTGACCCCTATACACTTTCTAATAAACCTACTGAAGATCCAGGTTGGAATGTCATTAGAATCCTATCCAGTCCCTGCCATTTCTTCATTCCCTCGCTGCCCTTGCCAGGGCCCTGGGATCCAAACCACACTGATTCCAGGAAGAACATATGTGCACATAAGACTTACCTGATTAAAACAGACATTTTTTTAAAGATTTATTTATTATTATATTTGAGTACACTATAGCTATCTTCAGACACATCAGAAGAGGGCATCTGATCTCATTATGGGTGGTTGTGAGCCACCATGTGGTTGCTGGGATTTGAACTCAGGACCTTTGGAAGAGCAGTCAGTGTTCTTAACCGTTGAGCCATCTCTCCAGCCCCCTAAAGCAGACATTATTTAAAGTTAAGAGAATCTGAAGTAATGTCACTAAATAGACATTTATCTAATTCCTACTATTATAATGGCATTTTCTAGGTGGCAAACACTTAAAACACTAGTGAACAAAAAGAAACCAAAATACGTTCCATTTTATCATTAGCATCTATGGACAGAAGAACACAATAAATATGAATAGTAAGGTTATATAATAATGCATATTTTCCACTGATGGGTGGAACTCACACGCAATAAATGTGTAGCTCTTAAGTGCACATCTGTGTGAGTTTCGTATCTGTATTCTTTGTGTAATTACCATCTAGATCTAGATAGAACATCTCAGCACTGCATAAGCTCCTGTCAGTAAATGACCCTGCCAAAGTCAACATGCATTTGGCCCAATCACACTTCCCATCTATAGTGATAAATGATAAAGAACACATTTTCCACATATCAGGATCAACATTATGTCATTGTCAACATTAGTCAGTCAACATTACATGCTGTGGTGTAGAATATTACTACATTTATCTTAACTTATAATATACTATTTCATTACATGATAATGGCTTTATATTAATAAACTACACTTGGTTTATTCATTTTCTGCTGATAAAATTGAAAACTAAGCAGTTTCCCACTTTCTTGCTCGAGTCTTTCATGGCTTTTGGAAGACAAAAGCATTTATTCTGGTTGGGAGACAATCCTAAGTAAGAGGTCACTACTTGTTCAACACTAGCTGATATTGTCAATGTTCCAAAGTTGGTTCTACTCCCAGCATTACACAAGTTCCATTACTTTATAAATTACCAGCTATCATGGGATCTTAGCCATTCTAGTTGGCCTATGTTAGGCTGTTACAGTGTTTACAATGACTGAGATTTAAAGGTGTTTGTTGTAATTTTACGGGCTAATAGGCTACTTGGATGTTCACTTTTAAGAAATGTCTGTTTAACCCTTTCATTTTTGTAAGGTATCTTTCTGGTTATATTGGTTTTGGATAAGAGGTCTTTGTTGAGTAGCCATGTTCTCGCAACCGAGCCTGGGCCTGAATGCCTACCCATAAACCAGCTCTTTCTGGAACCGTGGCTGGGACTCCCTGAGGTAACGAATCTCCCAGAGCTTACTCTTCAGTGTTGTTTCAGATTGCTTCAAGAGTGCGAGATGCAAATGCAGAACTGGCGAAGGAGGTGTCTGAATAGACAAAGTTTTACACTAACAAAGTACATAAAGGATAGGAAGTACCATAGGCAGGTCTCCCCACTGGCTTTTGACCTAGAGACTTCAGAAGGACCTTCAGTATTGATGATCATCTACAAGGGGTTTCGAACCCACTGGAATCGGGCTCCTCATCAGCTGTCTGCTGGTATGACAAACGGCCAAAGGAAAACAACGTAAGGGGAGAATGATTTATTCTGGTTCATGGTTCAGGAGGTGCAGCTCGCAGGAGCAGGGAGAAAGAGTGGTAGGAGCAGGTCACAGATGCAGCGACAAGTGCTGAGGTCCCAGCACACCTAGCTCATAGCTTGCTCAGGAAACAGAGCAAGCAGAAGAAGGGCTTGGCTACAGTGGTCAAAGCTCCTAGCAATGTCTCCAGGTAGACACCCCCTGCCGGAGAGCCCGAAACTGCCCAAAAGAGCCCTGAGCTGGGAACCAAGTGTCCAAACACATGAGCCTCTAAGTGGTGTGGGGGTGGGGGAGGACTTTAGCTTTAGAAGGTTACTTTGCTAATAAAAAGAATTGCTAGGGCTTTTAAGAGCCTGTGTTGGGCAGGGATTGGATGAGCAAAAAAGAGAGCTGGTGAGGCTTGGGATCTGGAATGGGATGGAAGGAAGGAAAAAAGAAAAGTTGGCTCTGGGGCTGCAGGGATCCTGCCCGCTCCCCAGGGCTTCTGGCAAACCCAGGAGATCTGGTATCTTTATCCTACAGCCCACCCTGTCAAGGTCCTACTTGCTGTCCCAAGTGGCCATCTTTGTGAAGAAAGGTTTGGGGAGGAAGCGACTGGTCTTCATGTAGTCAGAGATCTTCTGCAGGCCCTGCAAGTGAGGACAGAGCAGGAGGTCAGATCAGGGGCCCCACTGGACTAAGCAGCCCCACTCCAGAAACAGCTTTCCCTGAAGGCTCTAGTATTAGAGTTCTAGAAAGGGAAATTCTCAATTGCTTATAAAAAGTTGCCTATAAGAAGATGCCTGTGCATCAGGATTGTGCCCATTATAGATTATGATCTATGCTCAGAAAACTCACTCCATCCTCCAAGATCAGTCTCACTGTGCCTACATGTCAGCAAAGAGACTGAGGTCCATAACAGGTGTGTGGCTTCCTCCTGCTTGCACAGCTAGTCCATGGGACAGGACCTGAGTCAAGCTGACTGCGGCTCCCATTCTGTTCTCTCTGCCCAGCCCCCTCCTGTCTCCCCACAGGAGAGCCTGTCACTCCTCGCCTTCACAGACATGATCCTTTCTCACAGGGAACATCCTCCTTGCTGATTTACACAGAAACTTCCTGTAAAGGGACAAGGATGTCCACAACAGGTCAGTGCAGCAGGACAGAGAGCCCAGCCCTGAGCCAGGGACCCAGCAAACCCTGGATCAAATGCACAGGGAGGAGGGCTAGCTTGGGATGCTGAGTCAGCTCTAATTGTTCTCCTGCGAGTAGAGGTCCAACCTGTTCTATGTGGAGCCTCAGGTCAGTCTCACTGAGTCCCAAAGCTGCCTCACATCCAGCCCTGCTCCAGAGGGCCATGCGAAGAGACACTAGGAGAGTCTCTTCCATCTTACCAGGAGAACCTGCTCAGACGGTCTCTACAGTGTTCAGACACCTGGAGCTGACTTTAATGAAGGAGCCATGCGCAGCAGGCCTCGGGTTGCAGCCCTCAGCCCTTCCATCCTTCCCTACCATGGCCACACCAGCTCTGGGACACTTTCAAGGCCACTGGGTCAGGACCAGATCCAGAGCTCGTGAAGGTGTGTCACTTGATATAGGGACAAGATTCCAGACGACAAGCCTGTTGATCTAATGCCTGCAGTTCCCAAACCTCTGAAAGAATATTCTGTGGGTGTTAAGTAGACTCTGGGGGACCCATGACTAGCTACGCAGTGAGGGCCAAGCTGTGATTCCCAGCATCCAGGTGATGCTGTGTTGTTGTGCTCACTGCTCTCTGATACACTCAGTCTCTGAATGGAGTTCTTTCCATGTCTGACTGGGGCCCAATACTGAGCCTCATACACAGGAGGAGGCCAGTGAAGAGAAGTGAGAATAAGTATGTGAATACATTGTAGAAACGGCTTCATGGAGACATGGGGGAAAAGAAAGGGAAGAAAGGCCCTACACAATACAATTCTTTAAGATAAAACCCTGAATAGGGCCCACATACACTCTCAAAAACATCTAGCACCAAAAACATTCCTGGGGTTTGGCATCCCTCAGATGGGGATGAACCTGAGTGAAGCTTTCCAAAGACCGAGTGCAAGTATTGTCTACACATGGCTATTTCCCACAAATCCCGCCATGCCTTCCCTCTCGGAACGTCTGTGGCTTACACACTCCTGCCATATTCTGCCTTTCCCACAGCATTCTGGACTGAGCAACCCAGCCAGCACGAGGACCTGAGGCTCTTCCTTTTGACACAAAATAGGAAATATCTACTCTCTGTTGACCTTAGAGGCCAGATAGCCACAGGGAGCTGGGCACAACCTCTGCTAGTAAGTGACTGATCCTCTATAGTCTGTTTCTTTATCTGACCAATGGGACTCATAATTCAATCTGCCCTGCAAGTTGGTTGCAATGATATATTTTACCCAATAGATAAAGTATGCTGAGCCAGAAAGCAAGCACTCGATAAATGCTACTGGTTTTGCTGATTTTAAGGCTAAGGGCCTTTCAGGCAAAGTGGGGAAGGGAGGACCTCAAAGAATGAGGCTTTAGAGCAACTGTCTGTCACCTCAAAGCGTTTTATGAAGTCCTTCAGGTTTGGGAATGCGTCCAGGCACTTGGCCTCAAACACTTGGTTCCTCTCAAGCACGTCGTAAGCAATGAAATCCACAAAGGTGATCTGTAGGAAGCCGAGGGTGAGTGTGCTTGAGTCGGGTAACTTGGGAAAGATGACAGCTCCTCCTCCCCACTCCCCCCTCCCTTTACCTTGTCCCCTGCAAACCATGGCCGCTTGCCCAGAAACTCGGAGTAGAGCCTCAGCATTCCAGGCAGTTGCTCCAGGTACCCTGGCTTCAGCTTCTCCTAGAGCAGAAAACACTGTGATCACCCTCAGTCACAAGATTCTGGGCACAGGCTGTCCTCACAGGGCTATGAAGACCCCCATCTGAGCAGAGGTGCAGCCACCTTCATGAGACTGGGCCTGGGTTAATTCCACTTTAATATATTATGTCACTATTATAAATTCATTATGTCTATTGATTAGAGTCCTACAGGGACAAGATCCAGTATCAGAGACGATGAGGAGTCACACACTGTCCCTGAGACTTAGCACAGATGCTCAGAACAACTCTGGTGGGTCACACTCAGGACTGTGTGAGCAGGCTCTCGCATTCAGATGCTATGTGAGTCAAAGAAGCAAATAACTAAAGCCCTCTGGAGAAGAAATTGGATGTTCTACACAGGAAAGTGACAGGAAAGAGAACGGTAAGACTCCGTGGTTTCAAAAAGATGAAGTGTGAATGGACAAAAGGAGACGAGGCGAGGAGAGGCGTGGTCAGCTGTGAACTGCCTTTTGGGAACTCGTCCTATCACTGTGGGCGTCCCAGGCATGCCTCTGGGTATCTGGTTGGGAGGAGTCCCCAGGTGATGGCTCCCATCCATTTCCAGGTCACTCCACTTTTTCTCATTGTTGGAATGTGTACTATAGAAGCAATGATGACATAAGTAGAATGGAAGACATAGCCCAGGGCAGAAATGGGTGGTCAGAGCTGAGAGATTCTAAACACAGTCTTTAGTACCCAGCTACTGACGCTGGACTGTGGAGTGTTTGCTCTGGTTGCTGAAGTTCATTGTAAGTGCCATTTCACAAGACTCTGAGGTTTAAGGGTCACTCTGTTGGCAGGTGTGTGTGTGTGTGTGTGTGTGTGTGTGTGTGTGTGTGTGTGTGTGTGTGGTGTGGTGTGTAGGGTTTGGTTTGGTTTTGGTGTTTTTGATTTTGAGTCAGTGTAACCAAGAAGGCCTTAACCTTAGTCCTTCTGTCTCGGCCTCCATCCACACTGTGCCCGCCATGACTCTGCCGACAGCTCAGAACATCATCTGTAGGTGAGCAGCGCTAAGAAGTTTAGAGGCTAAACACAGAGCAGATGAGAAGGCAAGGGTACAAGTTACGGTTCCCCCACCTCATCTGGCCCAGACTCACAAAGTCGGCGTCATAGCAAAGCCTCGCCAGCACCATGCGGTTGTCCATAAGCTGATTCTCCAGAATGTCCACACGAATCCTCTCCTCCTCTGTCTCCCCACCTGTGAAAAACACAGCACAGACTCACTCTCAACACGCCACCCTGGCCAAGCCCAGCGGGTAGCCATTGTTCTCCCCCCCCCACCTCCTGCAGACACCCCACTCACACAGGTTGTGCTTGCGGCCAAGGTAGCGCAGGATGGCATTGCTCTGCGTGATCTTGTGTGATCCATCAATTAAGTAGGGCAGCTGGATGGACAAGCAGGGATGGTCAGATGGGATATGAAATCCCAGAATTCCTTCCTCGGGTGAGGACAGACATGGGGCCTGGCACTCAGTGTGCCTAGCCTGGAAAACCTTCTATGAAGACGCAGCTCACTGAATGGAAGAGCTGAGATACAGCCCATCGCAGAAAGACTGTGTGGACAACCAGGAATGTGCCGATGAAAGTCAAAGGACTGATCCAAGACCTCCTCATCTGTGTAACTAGGGACACCACCACCATCTCCACACCTCTCCTTCCCTGTACCTACATTAGGAAAGTCCAGGCCCAGCTTGAATTTCTCATTCAGCCATTGGCTTTGGTCATAGTCAGGAGCTGTGGTAGACAAGACAATATGAAATCAAAGGACCCATGTGTTCAAACCCCTTTCCCAAGACTTTCCCAAGGAGTCAGAGACAAGACTCTCTGAGGCAGTAGACCTGCAATCTGACTCATGAAGTCACACTGCAAGCTTTCAAAGATGAAAATGTTTGCAAGGACTGTGAGTTCCTTCATCACTAAAGCTTACGAAAGATTTAGCCAATGGCAAGAGGAATGGAGCCCAGTTATGAAAACAGAGGACTCTCAAATCTTTCCTTAGCATCTTCCAATGGTAAATCAAACCACACCATCAAGAGTTTTGGAAGGGGCATGTTATAAGTCCAACAAAAAGAGACAGAGCTGAGTGATGGGGTTGGGAGCTAGTTGCCGGTTGCTGGGCAACAATGGGCAGGAGTGGGCAGGGATCTGACTAGGAAGGATGCAGTCACCGTCTCCCATGGTGTATCTCTTCTCCTCATAGCTTGAGTCTGTGTATTCCAGGAGCAGGCGAATGGCATGGGCTAGCTATAAGAGATGACAAGAGATGGTGAGATTCTTTATCCCCTCTATATGAGTCCCCATTCTCTGACCTAGTTTCACTACATCCATGGATGGACCAGAACATACACACTCACACACACACACACACACACACACACACACACACACACACAGAGAGAGAGAGAGAGAGAGAGAGAGAGAGAGAGAGAGAGAGAGAGAGATACACAGATATACAAACACACACATACACTCACACACAGACACAGACACACACGCACACACACAGACCTACAAGAGCATGCCTCCGTTGACTACATGCATCCTTACCCCTCCTGCAAGCCCTACCCTGCATTTGGACCCCTCACTCACCCCACGGATGTCCCAGTAACCCAGTGTCATGGGCATGGTGCTATAGTCTGAACGGACAGACTCAGTGTCAATCTAACCTCGACTGACTGTTCCGAGAGCTGCTTCTCTTTGTCAGGTCTTCAGACCGCCCTTCTCCACCCCCAAGTTCTAGCCAATACCAGAGTCCAGGAACAAGGCCAGGCTCACCCTGCTGCCTGAGCTTTGACGTTGTTATGGTGGTGGCTTGGCTGGGTGCCAAAAGCAAAAGGCGGGGCTGGGTTTGTTAGCTTTTTATTAGCAGCTGTGCTGGGCTTTTGCTGTAGGGCTGCTGTTTTCTACCCTCTAGTCTAGATGTCAGCAGCATTCTCCAGTGGTGACAGTTCAGAAGGCCTAGAACCTTGACAAATGTGTCCTGAGGGCAAAATTATCTCTTATACTGTGAATACTTGAAAAATGAACAACTGGATAATGCAAAAATAATCATGCATGCAAAACAAATTTTTCTGATGAAACATTTCAATTAAGGGTGTGTGTGTGTGTGTGTGTGTGTGTGTCCTGGATCACATGGTAAATGTACCTGGGATTTTTTTCTGTTTTTCATTCTGATATAATATTAATCTTTGAAAATATTCACAAAAGAAAAAGTACACACTTATTGCCTGTATACCATAGCTGCTCCCTTGTTCAGGTGCCGTTCCCTAACCTCCGTCTTCCCTAGCTTGCCTTTCCCTCTCTCCTTGTCTCCTCCACCCCGTACTTTTGACTCCCTCCAGAATGAGTTCAAAAGCTTATAACCAAGATTCATTCCATTTTCTTTCCCACCAACACCATGCTAGGGGCACGTGAGACCCTGGAGGAACTGTGGTTGATAATCATATCTGTTGTGCCGACTCCCAGCAGGCATTCACATGGACCTGGAACTTCTGATGATCGATGGAACATGTTTCTCTTTAAAGAGCCTTGAAAGCCTTGTCCGCAATTCCCTAGGAACAAGTGTTCTTTGTCTTATGTTTCTTTTTTATCCTTTTCTTTTTTGAGATGGCTTCAGAGGCTGGCCTTGGCACTCTGTATAACTCAGGCTGGCCATAGATTAGCTTCAGTCCTCCTGCCTCAGCTCCCGAGTGCTAAGTTAAGGGCATGGAGCGCCACACCTGTCTCTTTTAGGATGCACCAACTCACTCAGATCTTGATTCTTTTAAACACGTTTTATGTTTATATTGGTTTTATTTGGTTGTGTTAAATTGTAGCTGAGGGTGAGGAAACCTGCCCTAATTTGAGATCTTATTTCACTGATATTTTTTTTAGACCAACTTTTATTGACTTGTGAATCTCAGTGACATTGTGGCGTGGACAAGGGTTCCAGTCATAAGGCACCCTTCGTGTTCTAGAGACCCGGTGAAGGCTGCCTGCACTGGGGGTGTCATTCTTAGTCTACTAGGATCCCTGCGAACCAGGCTCTATTAGGGTCACCAGGCAGTCCTTAGAAGCAATGTGAAAGCTGGTGTGGCAGTCAGAGCAAGTGTGCCGCAAGCCTTATGGGGACCAGACAGTGCTATGCAGGGACCTCACTGCGGTACACTGCAGAGAAGTCATGCCTCTGTAACACGCAGTACAGAGCCTAGCACTACAGACGATGGAGGTGGGCTCCTCAGCACAGCACAGTCACTGCCGGACAGGACAGTGAAGCCAGCCTCAGGGACAGGCACTTCAGGAGGCCACTTAGTTGGAGGAAAAGAAGGAGCTGGGGCAAGAATGGAGCAGGGATCTGGGAACAGGCAAGATGGTGCCAGAGCAGCAGGGGGATGACTGCAACTGAGACTTTAGGGCTTCCATTCTGTCCCTCTCTGCCCGTCCCCTCCTGTCTCCCCACAGGAGAGCCTGTCACTCCTCGCCTTCACAGACATGATCCTTTCTCACAGGGAACATCCTCCTTGCTGATTTACACAGAAACTTCCTGTAAAGGGACAAGAATGTCCACAACAGGTCAGTGCAGCAGGACAGAGAGCCCAGCCCTGAGCCAGGGACCCAGCAAACCCTGGATCAAATGCACAGGGGAGGAGGGCTAGCTTGGGATGCTGAGTCAGCTCTAATTGTTCTCCTGTGAGTAGAGGTCCAACCTGTTCTATGTGGAGCCTCAGGTCAGTCTCACTGAGTCCCAAAGCTGCCTCACATCCAGCCCTGCTCCCAAGGGCCATGAAAGAGACACTAGGAGTGTCTGTTCCATCTTACCAGGAGAGCCTGCTCAGATGGTCTCTACAGTGTTCAGACACCTGGGACTGACTGTAATGAAGGAGCCATGCGCAGCAAGCCTCGGGTTGCAGCCCTCAGCTCTCCAATTCATCACTCTCACAGCCATGGGAAGGTTTGCACAACCACCAATGCTATTATTCCTGCAACAGAGTCAGAGCCAAAGAGAGTCTGAGAAAGAAGAGCATTTGATGTAGAGAAGACTGCAGACTGCAAATCTGTTGTGCTGATGCTTCCAGTCCCCAAATGTCTAACAGGATGGCTTCTGTACACATCAAGAGGACCCATGACTAGCTGTGAAAGTAAAGGCTATTGTGATTCCCAGTAGCCAGGTGGTGCCATGACTCTATCATGCCTCTTGCTCTCCGCTGTACTTAGTCACTGGATGGAAAGTCACCCGCACAGCTCACTGTGCTTCATACATAGACAATCACTGAGTACCAACGAGAATAAGTACATAACCCCGTCTCCCAGATATAAAAACGAGACGCCCAGAGAACGAAGAAGAAACGCTTGAGAGGGAAGGAAACGGCCCCATTTAATGTCAGGATTCCAGTCTGCCAACTAGGGGGCTGGAGAGATGGTCCAGTGCTTAAGAGTGATTGCTAAACAACCATGAGGACCTGCGTTCTGATCCCGGTGTCCATGTAACACGCTAGGCATAGGTTCAGCCCACACGTAACCACAGCATTGAGGAGTGGAGCACAGCTGGAGCTTGCTGGCTAAAAGTCCATCTGAAACATGAGCTCGGTCGTTGAGATACAGGCTGCTATATATCTCACATGAGATATTATGTATTTCCACATATGGGGGAAAGTGGGAGAGAATCCCTGATAGCTGGCCACGCCCTCCATGTGTATGCATGTGTGTGGTGTGCACACAAATTCTTCCAACTGGGTCTCCTACATGTCTACTCAAATCTAGTACCAACTATATCCCTTGGGCTTCTGTTTCTCCACTTGGGGATTTAAGTCATTAAGGTATTCTGCAGAAGGAATATGAATACTGTCTGATTTGTGATACTTCACCTCAGTCCTTTGTTTCAACTTCCTAATGCCATGACTGATGCATTCACCCCTTCCCAAGGATCCTGGAGTGGGAAACATAGCCTATGCAATGACCTGAGGCTTTTCCTTTGGTTCAAAGCAGGGACATTCACTGCCTGCTAGCCTCAGAATTCAGAGACCAACAGAGAAGCCCTACACAGCCATCACTAGTACCAGGCTCTTAAGCGAGTGACTGAATCTCTACAGTTGGCTTCCTTATCTGTCCAATGGGACAGGCAACTCTTTCTGCCTTGTGGAAATGTTCTTATGATTCATTTGACCCAAGGTTGTAGGATGTGAGCACACCTCATCCTGGAATAAAGAAATTGATGGTTGTAGGTATCTTTCCTTTCAGCTCCAGGTTTAGAAACAAATTGTGGAAAGAGATTGAGAGAGAAAGCATCCATTTGAGGAGGAAAGTGGTCCTCTCGTGACTACAATGCATTCAGAGGTGTAGTTCCCCCATGCTTCTGCTGCTGACTTCTTCACTGATGTCAGAACCAGCATTTCTAGGCTCCCAACACTGGACCATGAACCATGGACTGAGCTGCTACTGAATTCTCAGACCCTCACATGTGAGACAACTATTTTACTATTTTGGCTTAAGCTCACACATATGCAACCCACACAATAATCATAGACATTTAGTTCTTTACCTCAGATAAACCCAGGCTTTGGCCACAGTCTCCCACAACCTGCCATCAGCCCAATCACACATACTATTCTTGGTACTCTGTAACCCAAGATGGCACCATTTTAGATGATCTTGTAAGTGCCCTAGCAAACTGTACCTCAACAACCTCTGCCTCACCTGCATAGAGAAACTTCCTGCCTTGGTTTGAGTTTGTTTTCTCTCTCTCCTTTCCATACTTGAGTTATAACTTCATCTAAGGACAGGAGCGTCAGGAGAGCACATGGGCAGGGAGTTTGTCTCTCCCTCCCCCAAGGGCCTTTCCAGATAGGATAGTACTAAATAGAGGACTGTAAGTAACCACTTTCCTATCACAAATTAACTAGGCCCTCTGTTCTCCCAAAAGCCCTTATCCAGAAATGTCCTTGGGACTTTTCAAAAAGAAATACAAAAACCACACAATCTCCTTTAGTTTGGTTGGTTGGTTTCAGCTGGCCTTGAACCCATTTTCTCCTATCACACCATTCTCCCTCCCGGTTGTTCTCACGGGGGACCTTAAAGAACAAACCTGGAACTTCAGACCCCAGTATGCTGTGCATCCTCCCTTCCCTCGGTATTGATAAGGCTTTTGCCTGAAGGGTAATTTGACTCAATATTTCTCTCTTGAGCCCCCTCCTCCTCTCAAACCCTAAAACCTAACAAAGAGGAAGCACCCTAGTGAGTGAGGAATAGATGAATAAGGCTGAGACCCTGAAAGACTCCCTGGAGCTGCCCAGTCTCCTGGACTCTCCCCATGAGAGATGAACTGGGGACAGGCCCTTGCAGATATATAGTCGGGTGCTCCTTCATATCACATTGTCAGCCTCTTAGCCATCAAGAAGTGAAATCAGTCTCTGCCATACCCTTGACAGCCATCAAAAAGTGAAATCAGACACTGCCATACCCTTGACAATCATAATATTCTGCCTAAGCACATGGGGACACACACACACACACACACACACACACATATATACAGGTAGTGTGTGTGTGTGTGTGTGTGTGTGTGTGTGTGTGTGTGTGTGTGTGTGTGTGAGTGTGTGTGTGCTTGTGTGCCTGTGTTTGCCTGCATGTAGAGGGCAGCTGTTGATATCAGGTATCTTCCTCAAGCTCTCTCTTCCTTACCTTTTGAGACAAGATCTCTCACTGAACCAGGCTCTCATTGGTTTGGCTAAGCTGTCTACAGAGCAAGTTCACAGAGTTTCCATCGCCCCAGCTCAGGGGTAATAAATTCATATCACAACACTTGGTTTGAGCTGTGCAAAGGACTAAACTCATGTCTTTGCACTTGCATGGCACACAAGTACTTTATAGACTGAGTCACATCCCCATCCTTTCCTGGTTCCTTTTAATACCTCTGCTGGCTGTCAAACTCCACATAATGAACCCACACATGCACACTCAGCTAGGAACTATTGAAAAGCACTGGAAAGTATTTTCTAACTTCTGATATAGAATGATAGTAATAGTATTCTGGTTTAATATTTCTGCCTACTTAACCTTCGTATACTTCTAACTTATCTTTTTCCTGATGTTTCTGTTGCATCTGTGCTTAGGTTGGTGTTTAATAAAGGTCATTGTCTTAGTCAGGGTTTCTATTCCTTCACAAAATATCGTGACCAAGAAGCAAGCTGGGGGGAAAAGGATTTATCCAACTTCCACCTTGCTGTTCATCACCAAAGAAGTCAGGACAGGAACTCACACAGGATAGAAACTTGAAGGCAGGAGCTGATGCAGAGGCCATGGAGGGATGTTACTTACCGACTTGCTTCCCCTGGCTTGCTCAGCTTGCCTTCTTATAGAACCGAGGACTCCTAGCCCAGGAATGGCACCACTCACAAGGGGCCCTTCTACCTTACCAGATTCATAAACATTTCTCTTCCGTGAATGCTTACAAGCTTTACATTTTAACTAATCACTTATTTCACAGTGACCCTCATATCTGCCTAGGAGTACTTGTTTCTTAACTGCCATAATAGGCGTAAGGACAATGTCCAGCAGGGCCATCCTCCACCATGTTCCAAGTTACAGGTATGTCACAGCAAGTGCTTGACAAAGGCCAGAATCCATGATCTAGCTGTCATCGAGGATCCTGATCACTGGATGCTTCTTCAATGAATCTAGCTCCTTTATAGGTGACCTGACGGCACCTCTAATAGCACACTGCTGCTCTGGGGCCTAGGAAAGTAGATCTGCCCAGATCTAGACACTCAGGGGCAGCTTAGGTGAAAGGGGCTTCTGGGTCAGACTCCAACACCTCCACATGGTAACTTCCTGTGGCCCATTCTATGTTTTCTCAGGAACCATGGTTATTTCCAGAGTCCTTATGCCAAACAGTGGCACAAGCATCTCTGAGAGTAGATGTTCACAATTTCCCAAACTTTAACATGCCAGACACTGCCATATATATATATATCAACAAGACCAGGATCCTCCCTCAATGGGCTGATGATTGAGTTTTTTGAAGATTCCCACAACTCAATCACCAACAGTAGGGAATGTTTATAGCAAAACAACTTGGAAAGAGAGATGACTTCCAGGTGAGGGTAGACGTAGAACCTGGTGAGTGTTCACCCTCTGCCCGTCAGCCTAGCACCTCTCTAAAGCAAGACTCATGGGTGAGCATGGTCAGTGAAGGAACTGCATGCACCCTGCAGGATGATCTCACTGCAGGATGGTGACTGAGGAATTCTGGTATAGAAGGTGCATCCTCCTATAAGAACCCCGGATGGAGCCGGGCAGTGGTGGCGCACGCCTTTAGTCCTAGCACTTGGGAGGCAGAGGCAGGCGGATTTCTGAGTTTGAGGCCAGTCTGGTCTACATTGTGGGTTTCAGGACAGCCAGGACTATGCAGAGAAACCCTGTCTTGAAAAACCAAAAAAAAAAAAAAGAACCCCGGTGAACACCGCCAGGGCACATCATGATCTCTCTCTCTCTCTCTTTTTAAGAAGATTTACGTGTGTGTGTGTGTGTGTGTGTGTGTGTGTGTGTGTGTGTGTGTCTGCGTGTGCGCACGTCTGCTTGCCTACCTTCATATGCATCATGTGTATGTGAAAGCGGAAGCAGGCTGCAGAGCACATCAGGTTCCCTGCAGCTGGGATTACAGGTCCATGGTGAGCCACCATGTAGGTGGTGGGAACCAAATCCAGGCCCTATGCAAGAAAGAAAGTGCTCTTGATAGATTAGCCATGTTTCCAATCTCTGTGCATGATCGTACACACTGCCTACCTGAAAGCCCACAACCCCTTCTCCCCCTTGTTCCCATCACCTAGTCATCTTTGTGAATAACAGAACAAAGACTGCGCAGCCACATCAATGGAGTCACTCCTGAGAACGATAAGCAATAAAACAGGACACAGAGCAAGTGTGGATAATCCTTTACTGAGAGCAAACAAGTCTGGGCCATCCCACTCTGGAGACTGAGCCTGCATACTGGGGAGTGTGGATCTTTGGACTAAGCTACTCAAAGTGCACTGAAAGATTATCTGGTTAGAAACATGACAGAGACAAGGGGAGAAAAGGACTCTGCTGAGGACAGGGAGCTGACATTTGGAGGTTTGAGTGAAAGGGGGAGACAAGGAGTTCTTGTAGAGGGAAAGTTAATAAAAAGACAGAGGAAGAAATGGAAAGATTGATGAAGAGAAGTTACTAAAAGCTAGCCTCGGCCCAGTCAGTGTCCAGGGTGATAGGTACACGGACAGATCCTCCCTACCAGCACGGGCCCTCCGTGCAGGGTCCTACTTGTTGCCCCACGTGGCCTGTTTTAAGTACACAGGACTTGGAAGGAAGCGGCTGGTCTTCATATAGGCAGAGATCTCCTTCAGGCCCTGCAGGTGAGAAGGAGAAACCAGGACCTCAGCTCTGCAAACCCACTCTAGGAACATCCAAGAGACTTTAAAATCCAGAGGGAGACAACCTACACGACCACCCTGCAAAATCAGCCCCGCCATCACACCAGTCAGTTGGACGCTGAGGTACCAGAGGTTAAGGAACTTCCTCATCCTCCCATGTCTAAGAGGGTCAGCCCAGCACTGTGGCTGACACTCTGCTCTCTGTGCACTCCCTCCTGCCTCCCATAGGGGGCGCTGTCACTCCTGGCTGCAATGGCATGCCTGTAACTAAAAGAAGCAAGGATCCAGAAAACCAAAAGGGATTAAGAACTGGCTTGTGTAGCTTGGAAGAGAGGCCAGGTGCCACCCAGTGACTCAGCAAACCCCGGGTGTAAGCGGAGAAGGCTGAAGAGACTGCAGAGCAAGAGTGGGCTGCTCCGGCTGTTCACCTGAAGCTAACACTTCTCCACTTGATCCCTGAGCGCAATCCCACCGAGCCCCTACCAACCTCATCTCGAGCTCAGATGCAGTGGAGCATGATACAGGACACCTCATCGGAGAGTGCACAGCTCATTTCTAAAGATCAACAGAGAGCCAGAGCCACTGGTTCCCAAGAGGCCACACCCCATCTGTGCTCAGAACAAGGGCCTCAGCACTCCACAAACACTCCCCTCCTCAGTTAGGCCAGCTCTTGCACACTCACAAGGCCACTCCATGTGGACCACAACCACAGCAATGAGAACCAACTAAAAAGGACATGGATCTCTTCCTGGCAAGTGGGAAAACAGAAGTGCTTCTAGGCTGAGATCTGTTGCTATGGCAATGCCTCCGAACACACAACTGTGAAAATAGTACATCTTGTTGGTGTCAAACCAAAGAGTTCAGTGTGGCTCATGGTTAACTGTGAAGTGTGGGCCTGGCAGCCATTGATATCACATGCGTCTCACGCATTAATATCACATGTGCCTCCCTCACGCTACCAGCCTCACTCAGTCCCAGGATGGAGGGACATTTTTACATGCTGCTGGGCTGGATACACAGGGAAATTCCAAAGCATCTCAATAAGGATAAAGTATGACCTCATTTCATAGAGGAACACAGTGAGAATGGAGGGAGGGAGGGAGGAAAAGCATACCCACCAAAAGAACTCAGGATGAAATCTTCCATAGGAACAGCCCTGAGCCACAGCCCTTCACAGGTCAGCAACATGACTGACAACAGCAATCAGATACTACCATTGAGCTTGTCCTGGCTCTGCACATCAGCCTGCCTTCCTCTCAGCCTAACGGTTAGAGCAAACACATTCTTCACATGTTCTGCATACCCCAGATTCTGGACCGGAAACCCACGCTGTACAAAGGCCTGACTTACTTTTTGGCACAAATTGGGAAGAGACACTGAATGTTGCTTTTAGAAGTCAAAAGCAGTCGGGAGCCCAGAACAGCCTCTACTCATGCTAGGATGTTGAGCAAGCAGCTTACCCCCCTCAGTCTCAAGTTCCTTATCTGTTTAGTGTGACAGCTAATTCTATCCAGGTTGCCTGCATGTTGCAATGATAAATTGACTCCGCAGACCTGGGAGGATGAACACGGGTCCTGGCAGAAAGCCAGTGCTCAGTAGATCCTCGTTATCCTTCTTTTAACCCTCAGGATTGGGGTAACAACCTGGAAGGGTGAAGGGACGTAGGGCATCCAAGAGGAAGCAGGATCAGGGCATCACCTCGAAGCGGGCCACGAAGTCCATCAGGTTTGGGAAGGCGTCCAAGCACTTGGGTTCAAACATTCGGTGCTGATCAAGGACATCATAGACGAGGAAATCCGCAAAGGTGATCTGCAGGAAGTGAGGGTCAGTGAGGTGGGATCCGGAAGCCTGGGAAGAGTGGCAGCTCCTCCTCCCCACCTGCTACTCCCTTTACCTTGTCCCCTGCAAACCATGGCTGCTTCCCCAGGAACTCAGAGTAGAGCTTCAGCTGGTCTGGGAGGCCCTTCAAGAACTCTGGCTTCCGTTTCTCCTGAATCAGAAGAACAGCTGTCATAACTCTCATACATGCCCCCTGGGAGAAAGTGTGGGTTCACTCGGCTGTGTAAAGGAGCAGGAACCTTCCTAATTCTGGGCCTGCACCATTTAATGCGTCACCATTTTAATAATCAGACTCCTGTTTGGTAGCAGGCTTCATCTATCAGGGGTGCCTAGAAGTTAACTGGGAATGCCACTCTGTCCCTGAATCTGTCATGACTGATGTCTAGCTCAGCACTGCCTTCCGGGGTAGCTGGTGGGTTCTGGACAGAGCAGTCCAGCAGAAGAAGGAAAGCCAAATATTTAACAATCTCAAGAGAGGAGACAAAGTGATTTCAAAGAACAGGAACAGAATGGGAGTAGGGTGAACCCAGTTGACCAGCAAAGGATATTTAAAGAGATGGTGTTTCTCTAGCTGACCACGAGCTACAGCAAGAGGCCCTGAGTTTTGCTACTAATAAGCCCTCAGCTCTGAGAAATCTGTTGGGTAGATTTCTAAATACCCATGACCTTTTCCCCTCTGGCTCTCATCTGTGAACCCCGGGGACAAGGTGGTACACGGTAGTGGTCAAGGTCAAAGTTGAAAAGAATTGAACATATGAATTTGCTATGTAGGAAGTGAATTTGCAGCTATTGGTATCATGACAATTCTTGGAATTGGTATGTTGTACCTATTAACAAAATGGGGGGTGGCTGGGGAGGCCAGAACTGTTGGCTGAATAGGAGAGCTTGATAAATCAGTATAGGTAGGTTCAAATTCCAAAGAGGAAAAGTGTGGATATGAGCACAGGACCTTCCCTGACTCCTCCTGTAAACCCTGTCTATATCACACAGTGGGGACTCACAAAGTCAGGGCTGTAGCAGAGCGTGCCCATCTGAATGCGGCTGTCCATAACCTGTTTCTCCAAAATGTCCACACGAATCCTCTCCTCTTCTGTCTCTCCACCTGCAGCACATACAGCACATACTCACCCTCAGCATCCCAACCCAGCCAAGCCCAGGGCAGGTGGCCACTGTCCCCCACCCTACAGCCAGCCCCACTCACACAGGTTGTGCTTCCGGCCAAGGTAGCGCAGGATGGCATTGCTCTGGGTGACCTTGTGTGGCCCATCAATTAAGTAGGGCAGCTGGACAGACAAGCAGGGATGGTCAGATGGGATAACGGGTCCCTCCATCCCTTCCCTGGGTGAGGGCAGACATGGGCCTGGCACTCTGTGCCTGCCACGGGAAGCCCTCCATGAGCACAGTGTGCACTGAGTGGAGAGCTGGGACACAGCCCATCACACACACACTGCAGCCAGCAGGGATGGAGCAGGAGAGAAGAAACACTGATCCCAGACCCCTCAGTCAGGCCAGGAGATGAGGTGAGAACACCGTGCCTTCTCCAAACCTCCCCTTCCCCTCAACCTACATTGGGAAAGTTCAGGCCCAGCTTGAATTTGTCATTCAGCCACTGGCTTCGGTCATAGTCAGGCGCTGTGGTGGACAAGAGGATATGAAAAGAAATCACCATGTCTAAGCCTCCTTCCCCAGAACCTCCCAAGAAGTCAAGGACAAGACTTCTTGTGCAGGGAATATGCAGTCTGACCCAGTAAGTCTTTCAAACCAAAGCTGCACACTTTGATAGCGCAGCTATGTAGCGAGTAAAGGCCAATCCAAACCCAGAAGCTATTAAATGGCTATAGGCCTTTCATGACTAAGGTTTACAAAAGCACTAGGCCTGCAGTGCCTGTAGTGAGCAAACCTCACCCAATTACAGTCAGAATAGGACCAGCATGTGACAACCATGATTCTATATTGAAAACCAAAGCTGCACCCTCAAGGAAGTTTCTGGAAGGGATAAGCTCTGGGTTCATCTGAAGGAGATCCACAGAGCTAAGAAACAGAGAGCTAGGTAGAAGCTGCTGGGCACCAGTGGATAGAAGTTGGGGAGGAGTGTGATCAGAAGAATGTCATTACCGTCCCCCATGGCGTATCTCTTCTCTTCATAGCCTATTTCTGTGTATTCCAGGAGCAGGCGGATAGCGTGACCCAGCTGCCGGAGATAGCGGGTAACAAAAGTCAGTTAGTGAGATCCTTCACCACCTCTAGGGAAGCCTTTTCACCCTTTACTAAAAAGAGAGAAAGAGAGGTAGGGGAGAAGGAGAAAGGCAAGGAGAGAGTTTGGACTGGAGAGAGTCGTTCTGACAGAGACAGGTAGAGGGCTCAAGGAAAACCTGGTGGGAATCTTCCTCCTGGAACCAAGCCTGTAGTCCCTTTGTGTTCTGACCCTGGGCCCTTCCCACCTAGCAGCCCGATCTTTCACTCACTCCACGGATATCCCAATAACCCAGAGTCACTGGCATGCTTTCGATTCCAGCCTCGAAGACTGGGCGGTCAGGCCACTGTCGCAAAAGACTCTGCTTCGAGAGAGCAAGGCTGAGCGGACGCGTCTGAGAGCAGGTCCTGAGCTGCTCTGCCCCGCCAGAAAGGAACCGACTGTGGAACCTTAAAGCCCAACCCACCCACCGTGAGTGTAGCGAGTAAAAGCCAATCTAAGCCCGGGAGTTATCATTCGAAGGCGGGTCTGAGCTTTCAGATACCAAAGGCAGTGATTGATTGGCAGGCCGGCTTCCATCTGCCCCCTGCTGGATCCTGAGGAAGTTGGCAGTGTCCTTGGAGACAAGCCAGATAGGACCTGTTCTGCCCATCACTTTTCCTGGTAGATCGGTTTTTCACACCTAGACTCTGGGAATCTGTCATTCAGGGAGACTCAGCTCTCAACACATGGATAAAAAAGCATTGCCCCAACCTGAGAGTCTGTTCTTGTACCCATCCCGGAAGAAAGGACTCTGCCAGTCTGAGAAACTCCAGGCTTCATTGTCCATGCAGCCTGGAGGTACAGGAACAGAGAAATGGGAACGACCCAAGACAGGGCCTAACAGAAGAGCAAGCAGTCTCTGTGTTTCTCCTGGGGGACCTGGGACTGTCTCTGTTCCTTTCTTATTGCTGTGACAAACGCCATGATCAAAGCAACATACAGAAGAGAGTTAAGGGGGTTTACAGTTTCAGAGGGGAGGAGCACAGCAGCAGAGAAGCAGGCAGGCATGGTGCTGGAGCAATAGCTGGGAGCTCACATCTGATCCACAAGCAGAAGGGAGGGAGGGATGGAGGGAGGGAGGGAAGGAGAGAGGGAGGGAGAGAGAGAGGGAGGGAGGGAGAGAAGGAGGGAGGAAAGGAGAGAGGGAGGGAAGGAGAGAGGGAGGGAGGGAAGGAGGGAGGGAGAGAGAGGGAGGGAGGCAGGGAGGGAGAGAGGGAGGGAGGGAGAGAGGGAGGGAGGGAGGAAAGGAGAGAGGGAGGGAGGGAGAGAGGGAGGGAGGGAGAGAGGGAGGGAGGAAAGGAGAGAGGGAGGGAGGGAGAGAGGGAAGGAGAGAGGGAGGGAGTCAGGGAGGGAGGGACGGAAGGAGAGAGGGAGGGAGGAGGGAGGAGGGAGGGGGAGAGAGAGGGAGGGAGGGAGGGAAGGAGGAAGGGGGGGAGGAAGAGAGAACTGGGAATGGCATATGTTTTTCAAATTTCAAAGCCTACCCCCAATAACACACCTCCTCCAGCAAAGCCACACCTCCTAATCCCTCCCAAACAGTTTCACCAACTGAGGACTAAGCACTCAATTGTGTGAGCCTATAGGAGGTATTCTATGGGGACCCAGCCCTTTGATCATCAAGGTAGTGACTATGTAAATTAATCAGCACTTTGGTCACATTTGTGAGCTAAATTCAAGAATTCAAACACAGAGGCCTTGTGAAACAGAAAGGGTCCCACCATCATGGACAGAACCCCAAACTCAACAGCACAGAGGCCCGGAGGGACCAGACACCTCTCCTGATTCTAAGGGTCAATAAAATGCTGTCCAGAGAGGACCTTGAAGGAATCTGTAGAGGACCAAGTACCTGAGAGTCAAACCCTCAGCCCCGGCCCATGCTCCTGACTTATGTGTATCTGGGTGTAAGAGGGTGACTCAGTGTCCTTCCCCATGGCGCATGTGGTTAAAACTCACAGACAAAATCCCTCCAATGTTAGAGCGCCAAGGTTCCCTTTCGCAGATTCTTAGCACCAGTGATAAATGAGTTTAAAAACAGACTTGAAGGGAAGGGGGCAGGAGGATGGCTCACTTAATAAGTATTTATCAGACCAACAGTAAAATATCAGTGTAACCCGGGTGAAAAAGTTTATCATGGTGGCAGGCACTTATAAAACCTAGAGCCGGGGAGGTAGAGGCATATGGCTCTAGTGAGGTTCCTGGCTGCCAGTCCGGCTGACTCAACGGACTCTATGTTCAGTGAGAGAGCAGTCTCAAAACCTACATACAAAGTAATTCATAAAGACACCAAATGTCAACCTCTAACCTCCACATACATGTGTGTTCACAGGAACACACACACACACATATATATATACATATACATACATATATATATATATATATATCCCAGGGAGTCAAAATTCAGCTCAATGAGGAGGCAAAGGAATGAGTAAATACTTGACAATTTCTGTGAAATTGGGAGTGATTGAGGCTAAGAGGGAGGAGGGAGAAAAATGATGCCTCAAAGGCTCATGTAGCTTTCTTTAAAACCTCGCTAATGTCCAGACACAAGTGCTAAATCAATGGAGCCCGCCAGAGACTGTCCACTGTTTCGGAGGCGCCTTCTCCGCCATCCTCCCTCAAGCGGTCACTGATGTGAGTGACCTCCGACCGGTGCCAGACAACCAAGAAGTTTTCTGCCGTCCTGTGACCCACCAGAGTCTGATCATAGAACTTCTGGAGCTGCAAGCCCACGTGCAGGGTGAAGCGGCTGCAAGGTGCCCTTTTGAGGACGTCGGCGGGGTGCAGGGGGCTAGGGCTGTGCACACGCTATCTGTGCAGCCTGTTTGGAGAACTTATCCCTGAGAGGCTGCTGTCAAGACGCCTGCTTCCTTTCTGGCAAGCAGCAGATAGCTAAAGAAAACCAGCAGGTAGCAAAGGATGTCAGGCTGCATCAGGCCTTGCTTCTGGCTGCTCCGGTATCAGCCTGATCTTTTGCTCACCTTCAATCAGCCCCCGGGTCACAGCGGGTCTCTTGGAGCCTGGGTGACTTTGAACAGCTGGTAACTAGTTTGACTCTTCATGATCCCAACCTCTTTGGTCCCCAGTAAAGATGGTTGAAACACATCGTGCTGCTGAGGACTCAGGGGCCCGGCTCTGAGAGGGGGAGTTTCTTTCTGCTTCTTCCCTGGATGTAAACATAGGACACCTCCTCTGCAGAAATAAACTTGCTTTATGAACAACAACAAAAAAAAAAAAGAGGGGGGAGGTATCAGAGCAGAGATCTTCTGACTGCCCATGGGCTTCTGTTAGAAACTCGCTGACGGATCTGAACAGGCAGGACCAGCACAGGCAAGCAGAGATCGAGTCAAGGGTTCCATGTCCCGCTTTCATCCTGAACTACTCTTCCTCATCAGCTGAACCTATTTATTCCAGAGGCACAGAGATGATCTGAACCAGCTGGGATGAAGCCCACGGCACAGGTCACAGGCAGTCGAGAGTTCTAGACACAGACTCTATATTCTCTGGGAGTCGAAGGCCCACTCTAGAGAGAATCCACTCTGTCCTGGCATTGATGGGTCTTGAGTAACAGTGTTCACTCAGTGCAGTTGTGTGTTATGAGCAACCGTGGTGGCAGCATACGGGATAAACTGGATTGCAAGCAGCTTCAACGAGTTGTCAGGGGAGACACAGAGCCTGGGTAGACAATCCAAACCCTGCCTGGCCCTGTCCAGCAGGGGGCGTGAGATGGTGCAGACAGTCTGGCCTAAGCAGGTTCTCAGCACCTGACTGGAGAGAGTCATAGTGTGATTCCTCAGAACCCCTTTCTGTCCACACAATGGCTGATATGCAGTATTTTCTCTCTGATAAGTTCAATCAGTGGCCTCTGACCAGCCCCCACCCCATTCCCGACTTGAAGCCAGCTCCTCATACATGGGCTGAGGGAAGGGGCAATGTTGCATGGGATGACACTATTACCTGATGATGTCACACCTGATGATGTACCTTGCCAATAAGATGTGATCGGTCTTGACAGATGCCTCTCTGCCCCGTGGGAACTTCCTACCTTGGCTCGCTTTCTCTCTCTCTCTCTCTCTCTCTCTCTCTCTCTCTCTCTCTCTCTCTCTCTCTCTCTCTCCTTCCCTCCCTCCCTCCCACCCCACCCCTCCCCCTTCCCATAATTGAGAAGCAGCTTCTTCTAAGGACAGGAGAGTAGGCAGGGAACTTGTCTTCCCTTTCCTGGTAAAGGGCCCCCTGGGTAGCAAAGCCCTAAATGGAGGACTGCATCTAAGACAAGTGACCACTGTCCTATCTATTGTGTACAAACAGGCCCTTTGTTCTTTCAGAAGCCCTTATCCAAAAATGTCCTCAAGCCTTTGCAAACACTTGTTTAAGCCAGAAATACAAGAAAACATAGTGCCTTTTAGTCTAGTTATCTTAGTTTGGGTGATATCAGCCGACCTTGAACCTGGTCCATTGAGATACAGCCCTTCCCCTCTACTCCCCTCACTAGGGATCTTAAAGAAACAGGCTCTGCTCTCCCTAGAGGAGCCTGAAGCTTCCTCCTTCAGACTCTCCTGTGTTGTGCTGCCTGAAACCTCCTCCTTCAGACCATACTATGTTGTGCTGCCTGCCTGCCAATGATTAACAAAACTCTTGTGTACAGGTCAACTAGACTCAACACCCCACTTCTCCTCCTGTACCTAAAACCTAACAAGGAGGAAGGAGGCTGGAACCCTGAGAGACTCCATGGACCAGAGATGTTCAGTCTCCTGGACTCTCCCCATGAGATGAACTGCTTTCTAGATTAGTGTCTCTGAGTTGAATCCTAGTCCACTGACCCTAGAAATAGAGAGGAAACTAGGCAAAGAAGTGTAACGAACAGTAAGTAATGACAGACTGGCAGAGTCAACTCCAATGCAAACAGGTATCTTTTTATAAAGAAAGTCTGTCCCTTCCCCCATTCTAGAGGCAGAAGCGCACTGAATGAAGGGAGCTCACTGGAGTCGTGCTACAGCAAACTGTGGCTGGTCTCCGGGACACATTTTATGCTGCCCCAGCTGCGGCCCTTGGCGGATGTTCTCATCTCTTCTGAGCAGAATGTTCAGGGGTGGTTCCATCTGCTGCCACCTTCTTTATTTTGTCCTCTCCAGAATGAAGTTGACTCGATCCCCTTCTTCTATAATCATACTTACAATTTCAAATCTAACATAGTTTTACAGTAGTTTTTAATGGGAACGTCTGAACTGGGAGTGGCGATGATATAACCACCTATTGTTCCTTTGTTTCCGTTCTTGTTTATTTGCTATATTCACTGTAGTAAATTCTGTGGCACCACATTTGACCTTGTGTCAGTTCGGATTGCCTCACGTATTAATGGTGGCAGGTGTCCCCACTCATCTTCCCCTTTTGTGACACTGGAGAGACCTCGTCAGTTCGCTTTTCCCTCCAGCCTCCAGAAACCGCTGCCTCTGTGATATCTGCCATCCTCACCGGCTACAGTTTGAATACGGAATGTCTCCCACAGGACCGTACTCGAGGTGACACCTTCGTGAGGTAGGAGAACATATAGAGAATGAGACAAAGCTGCAAGACAGAGATGCCTGGGGACCGTTCCTTGCAGAGGTGTGGTCTATGGTTTCTGTGTACAACACTCTCTGCCTCTTCTCCACCACAAAGTGAAGAACGGCCTCTATCATATGTTCTGACCACCATGATGTTCTGCCTAAAGACATGGGGTGGAAGGACTGTGAGCTGAACTTCATGAAATGTCAGCTTCAGAATAAATCTCTTCACCCTCAAATTGTGTCCTTTGTCTGGTACTTTATCAGAATGATAGGGAAAGTAGTTAATACAAGTAAAATTGTAAAGTGTTTTGTGGGTTGTTTTTTTGTTGTTTGGTTTTTTTTTTTTTGTTTGACCTGTTTTAATGACTCAAGTTTCATCTAAGTTTCATCATGGGTCAATATTCTTCTGTTTTCTACACAGCAATTTCTTTTAACTTTCATTTGTAAATGGGTTCATTGATTGCATCTATATATCATTCATCTGAACAATGCTTCTTTGACATGAACACACCAATACATATTGAGGAGCTGGAGAGATGCCTTAGTGATTCAGAACCCTTGCTGTTCCCAGAGGACCTGAGTTTAGTTTCCAGAATCCACATCCTGTGGCTCATAACCACCTGGAATTCTGACTCTAGGGGATCTGATGCCCTCTACTGGTCTCTATGGGTACCTGCACTCATGTGGCATATGAACACACACCCCAACACACATACACAAAAGTAAATCTTAACAAAAAAAATACATATTTTAACTGGCCATGGTGGCACACACCTGTAATCCTAAGGACTCGGGAGGCTTGCGCAAGAAAACTGCAAGTCTGAACCAGCCTGGGATACCTAGATAATTCCAGGCCAGCTTGAGAACTAAATAGAGAAATTATGTCTCAAAAACCCAATATAGCTATTTAAACCCACTACATGTGGTACATATAAATTATATATTATATGTTTGCATATGTTATATGTGCACCATATGTGTTAACTTTGAATTATTTTGAGTATATACATAGAAAAGGAATTGAAACATAAGTAATTCTATTATTTATTTTATAAGGAACAGAGTAATTTCCATAGTACCTGTAGCATTTTCCATTCCCAGAGACAAAGCAAAACCATTCCAATTCCTCTGTACAATCAGTATCTGCCATTATCTCCTGACAGTGACTAGCCTTACGTGTGTGAGACAGATATGCAATGTGGTTTTTACATTTCTCTAATTATAAGTGGTTTCGAACAACTTTTTTGCGTGACTATGGACACTGTAATATCTTCTCCAGAAAAACAAAAGTCCCTTTCATCCTTTGCCCAGGTTTGAGTTGCTTGGTCTTCACTTTGCTGCAGTCACAGTGTGTGGAGCACAATCACTGGGACGGGGCCATCTGCTGTATGTTAGCTATGACTTCTGCAGGAACCAGAAAAGACCAGGGAGGGCTGGGGGACCGCTCAGTCTGTGCTGCACCTGCATGTCATGCAAGTGTAAAAACCTGGGTGCAATTCCCAGCACTTGTGCAAAAGACAGGCTGGGAAGTGTGTGCCTGTCAGTTTCGGGGCTGAGGAGACAGGAAGAATCCAAGGACTTTGCTAGACAGAGAGGTTAGTGAAATAAGTAAGGATAGAGCTCAGAGTGACACAAAATCCCAAGGGGAAAAAAAATGAAGGTAAAGAGTAGCTGAAGACACTTGATGCTGTCAACCTCTGATTTCCATATGCGCATGCACACATGTACACACACAGGCTCTCATTCTCTCTCCTCCTCCTCTTCTTACTCTTCCTCCCTCCCTCCCTCCTTCTCTTACTCTCAATTAATATTTATGTCTACCTACTTAACTTTTATCAAGTCCCCTTTCCCTGCTGTTTCTTCGGTGCTTAAGTTATTGTTTAATAAAGGTCAGCATACAGGATTTTGATCTTACCAGATTAATAAACGTTTCTCTTCAATGAACTCTTATCTTACAAGCTTTACCTTTTAATTAATCACTTATTCCATGGTGACCCACACATCCGCCTATGGGTCCTTGTTTCTTAAGTGCTGTGACAGGCAGCAGCTGGAACTTGGCATAAGGACAATCAATGTTCAGCAGGGCCATCCTCCAACATGTTCCAAGTTACAGGTAGGTCTTACAAGAAGTGGTTGACAAAGGCTAGAATCCATGACCTACCTTCCATCAAAGGATGCTTCTTTGACGAGTCCAGCTCTTTTGTGTGTGAGGTGACACGAACCACCCACTATGCTCACACGCTACTGCACACGCTACCCAGGAAAGGAGGCCTGCCATCTCCAGGCACTCAGGGGCAGCTGCACCCTCCTATATGCTTAAACGAGAGAGAGCTTCTGGGTTAGACTACAATACCTCCACGTGGAGAATCTTCCGTACCCCATTCTATGCCTTCTGGGGAAACCATGTTTATTTCTGGATCACTAATTTGCAACACTGGTAAATTCATCCTGGGGGAGAAAAAAAACAAATATTCTTAATTGTCTGAACATTGGCAGTATACCGGACACTGCCATTCATGTCAGAGATCAAAAGTTCAACAATGTGTGATCCCTCAAAGGAGGCTATGATTGAGTTGTGTGAGAACACCCATAGGACCCGTCACAAATGGTGGGAAGATTTGTAGGGGAACATCTTTGAAAAGAAATGAACACTTAGACCAGGAAAGACTTCTGGATGAGGAAAGATATTGAGTTTAGGACCTGCTTACCTTTTCCCATTGGTCCAGCATTTCTTCGAAGCCTGACAGACAACAATGCATAACCAAAGGAGGTTTTGCATCCTGCAGGGTGAATGGGGAGCCCTGGTATAGAAGGAGCACCATCCTATAGGAATCCCAGCATCAGATATACGAGAAGACATCAAGGCACACATTTGATCTTAAACCTTGCTTGACTGAGAGCCCCAATCATGGTCTCACTACCCAGATCTTCCTGTGAACAAAAGAACAGACACCACTCCAACAAGTCAATGAAATCGGTCTTTGAGCCACTGGAAATAAGCCAAGACACAGAGTGAGTGTAGTTCAGACTTCACTGGGGATTGGACAAGGCTGATCTCTCAGACAAGGGTCAGGAGTATAGTGTCAATTACACTGCTCCAAGTAAGGCCCAGGACCATCTGGGAAACCATGGAAACCAGCCAGAAACAAGTAAGGAAAGAAAGAACCAAAAAAGTGAAGAGCTGAACTTGTAGAACCTTCACTACAAGTAGGGCATAGAGGGGAGACAATGATCCTGGTAGAGGAGAAAGAAATGGAAGAGAAAGACTGTTACAGAGTAGGCAACAGGGGCCAAGTATGGTCCAGGACCAAAGGAGCACTGATGGATCCTCCCTACCAGCACGGGCCCCTCTGTGCAGGCCCTGCAGATGAGAAGGAGAAACCAGGACCTCAGCTCTGCAAACCCACTCTAGGAACATCCAAGAGACTTTAAAATCCAGAGGGAGACAACCCACATGACCACCCTGCAAAATCAGCCCTGCCATCACAGCAGTCAGTGGGACGCTGAGGTACCAGAGGTTAAGGAACTTCCTCATCCTCCCATGGCTAAGAGGATCAGCCCAGCACTGTGGCTGACACTCTGCTCTCTGTGCACTCCCTCCTGCCTCCCATAGGGGGCGCTGTCACTCCTGGCTGCAATGGCATGCCTGTAACTAAAAGAAGCAAGGATCCAGAAAACCAAAAGGGATTAAGAACTGGCTTGTGTAGCTTGGAAGAGAGTCCTGGTGCCACTCAGTGACTCAGCAAACCCCGGGTGTAAGCGGAGAAGGCTGAAGAGACTGCAAAGCGAGAGTGGGCCGCTCTGCAGAGCAGGTATGACCATTGGCATTGGGTGTGTCTTGGTCCTGCACATCAGTTGGCCTTTGTCTCTTCCTAATGGTTACAGGAGCAAACACATTCTTCATATGTCTGGCAAGGCACAGTTCCTGGACAAGAAACCCAGGCTGTACAGAGGCCTGACTTTCCTTTTTGAACAAATCAGAAAACACTGAATTCTGTCTATGGAGCTATGCTGATCCGTGGCATTCCGTGAGACCCTGATGTATGGAGAAAGAGCACAGCTCCTTCTCTAAGACCAAGAATGTTCTTGGCTGAGCTGATAATGGCCTAGCGTTAGAGCCTTGAGGACTCTGTGGTTTCTGATCCTGAAAATCCAGGTCTTGCCACTGTACTGGGGCTACGGTTATTAGTCCCAAGGTCACCGTGTGCTCAGATTATATTCTTGAGATATTCTGTTTCCCTTTTGCAACACTGCTTGCTTACCTTTTAGCTGACTACATCCCATTTCTCAACTGGAAATAGTATATAAGATGGCTATATGTCTTATATGAGTTTCCTCGGCATAAGACATAGCTTGTGCAAGACCTACTAGCCCCAGCCTTACCCTCACTATTTCTATCTTTTCTGTCTTTCTCATCTCCTGGCCACTTCCCACTTAGGACTCTGTCACTGAAGAACAACTAACTGGTTCAGGTCCATTGCCTTTAGAAGCCCAGAATAGCCTCTACTCACGCAAGGATGTTGAGCAAGCAGCTTACCCCCCCCCTCAGTCTCAAGTTCCTTATCTGTTTAGTGTGACAGCTAATTCTATCCAGGTTGCCTGCATGTTGCAATGATAAATTGACTCTGCAGACCTAAGAGGCTGAACATGGGTCCTGGCAGAAAGTCAGTGCTCAATATATCAGAACTAGGGAAACAACCTGAAAAGGGGGAAGACAAGTAGGGCATCCAAGAGGAAGCAGGATCAGGGCATCATCTCAAAGTGGGCCACAAAGTCCATCAGGTTTGGGAAGGCGTCCAGGCACTTGGGTTTAAATATTCGGTGCTGATCAAGGACATCATAGACGAGGAAATCTGCAAAGGTGATCTGCAGGAAGTGAGGGTCAGTGAGGTGGGATCTGGAAGCCTGGGAAGAGTGGCAGTTCCTCCTCCCCACCCTCTTTACCTTGTCCCCTGCAAACCATGGCTGCTTCCCCAGGAACTCAAGAGCTTCAGCTGGTCTGGAAGGCCCTTCAACAACTCTGGCTTTCACTTCTCCTGAGATAGAAAACAGTTGTCACAACCCTTAGACACAGGTGTTCTAGGGAAATGCTGGCCTCATAGGGCTGTGCAGAAGAGTAGCTTTTCTATACAGGGCCTACACCAGTACATAGGTTTCTATGTAATGTGTTCCTGTTGTATTAATCAGAGTCCTCCTTGGTAGCAAAGTTGACTCAGAGGTGACTGGGAGTTAGATGAGAAAGCCTGTCCCTGAACCTGTCACCACTGACATCCAAACCAGGACTACTTTTGGGTTGCTCATAAGTTCTGCACTTGAAACTCCAGTGGAACCGGAGAAGCAATGTAGTTAACAAGAGACACAATTATTCCTGAGGAATGACACAGTAGGGTCAATATTTGAGCAGTGTGAGCAAAGTTGAACCATGTTTGTTGTTGGAAGGGACAAAGGTCCTCCTGCTGACCATGAGCTTCTTCCAATCAGGAAGAGACCCCTACACTTTCGTCTACCAGGGACTCGGCTCTGAGAAAGCTTCTGGGTGGACTTCTGAGTATCTTAGGCTTATTTTATTTTCTTCCGGTTTGAATCTGCACTCAAGGAGCAGGTTGATGGTGTGTGACCACCTAGGCAAGATGGCCCACTATGGTGGTCAAGTTCAAAGCTGGAGAGAATTCTGAGTATGTGAATGTATCATGTAGGAACCAAATGCCCAACCATGGCTGCCACAACAATAACAAAGATTTCTAGGCATTGATATAAAGTGTTTATTATTAAGAATTGGGTGTGTGCATTGACTGAATTGAAAAGCTCGGAGAATCAGAATGGGTAAGTTCAGATACTAAATAGGACAAGTGTAGATATTAACACAAGCCTTTAACTCCTCCTGCAAACCCCTGCTGCCCCACAGAGTGAGGACTCACAAAGTCAGGACCTTAGCAGACCACACTCACCTGCATGCGGGTGTTCATAGCCTGGTTCTCCAAACTGTGCACACGAATTTTCTCCTCCTCTGTCTCCTCATCTGCAGCACACACAGCACAGACTCACTCTCAGCATCCTGCCCAAGCCAAGCCAAGAAGGATATATGGCTCTGACCCTAACCCTGCAGATGCCCCACTCACACAAGTTGTGCTTCCAGCCAAGGTAGCGCAGGATGGCATTGCTCTGGGTGACCTTGTGTGGCCCATCAATTAAGTAGGGCAGCTGGACAGACAAGCAGGGACGGTCAGATGGGATAACGGGTCCCTCCATCCCTTCCCTGGGTGAGGGCAGACATGGGCCTGGCACTCTGTGCCTGCCATGGGAAGCCCTCCATGAGTACAGTGTGCACTGAGTGGAGAGCTGGGACACAGCCCATCACACACACACTGCAGCCAGCAGGGATGGAGTAGGAGAGAAGAAACACTGATCCCAGACCCCTCAGCTGGGCCAGGAGATGAGGTGAGAACAGCGTGCCTTCCCCAAACCTTCCCTTCCCCTCAACCTACATTGGGAAAGTCCAGGCCCAGTTTGAAGTTTTCACTCTGGCTTCATTCATAACAGCAGCTGTGGTAGACAAAATAATGTGAAAAGCTCTCCTCTGTACATTCTTCCCTTCCCCTGGGATCCTCCCAAAATGTCAGGGCAAGCTCTCCTGAGGTACGGGAATCTGTGATCGAACTCATTCAATCTTACATCCCACGGTTTTATACGAGAATATTCCTTCAAAGGCTGTAGGCCCTGCCCAACTAGGGTATACACAAAACAAGTGCTAGGGCAAGTGCTAAGCAAACCCTACACAGTCACAGGTGGGGAGGAGCCAGCGCTCCATTCCCAGGGCTATTTATTAAGAAACAAAGCTGCACCCTCAAGGAATCCATTTCAGGAAGGGATTAGCTCTGGGTTCATCTGAAGGAGATCCACGAGCTAAGAAACAGAGCTAGGTAGAAGCTTCTGGGCACCAGTGGATAGAAGTTAGGGAGGAGTGTGACCAGAAGAATGTCATTACCGTCCCTCATGGCGTATCTTGTCTCTTCATAGCCTGTTTCTGTGTATTCCAGGAGCAGGGAGATGGCGTGACCCAGCTGCGAGAGATGGCCAGTAGCAAAAGTCAGTTAGTGAGATCATAAACTCGTGATTTCATCTCCTCTAAGAAAGCCTCCATCTCTACACCTAACAAGAGACGGGAACGAGCAGAGGCCTCCTGACAAGGACTTGAGGAAACTCTAGAAAATGCTGAAGAGGATCTACCTCCTGGACCCAGGCCTAACTCTTCAGTGTATGCCACCCCAGGGCTCTTCCCACTCAGCCGCCCAACCTTCAACTCACCCCACGGATGTCCCGATAACCTAGAGCCTTGGCAAGTTTTCTGTCCTAGCCTTGGAGACTGAGCAGACAGGCGTCAGTTTGGATGATTTCACTTTCAGAGACCAGTGCATAGGGGGCTGGTGTCTACCTGCTCGAAATTTCTGATCCCTCGCTGTCCCACTCCCAAATGGGCTAACCCTCAAGGCCTGAAGCCCAACATATCCAGACAGTGGTGAGATCCAGTCCAAACTCTGCAGTCTCCTGGGGCAGGGCTAAATATTCAGATCCCAAAGGCAGTGATTGGCAGGCCTGCTCTAGTGGCTCTCTGCCTACAGCCCCTCCCCCTGCTGGGTCCTCAGGAAGTTGGCAGTGCCCCCTGGAGACTGGCCAAGGCAGAGAATGAGGCGGTTCTCCTTCCCTTCATTGCCAGGCTCAATTTTCACACCTAGACTGTGAGAATTTGTCATCCAAGGAAGCTCACCCCTCAAATATAAGGACCAAAAAGGTATGGCCCCTCACCTGAGAGCTTAATCCTGCACGCATCACTGCTTCTGGGACTTTTCTAGTCTGAAAACTATCAAAACTTCATTGTCTGCACAGCCTAGGGTTACAGGAATATGAAGTGACATGGGAATGACCCCAGGACAGTGACAAACAGCAGAGCTCTCTGTGTTTCCTTTAGGGGATTTGGTTGGAGACCCATCCCTTTTATCATCAAATCAATGAGCATATAAGTTAGTCAGCATTTTGGCCATGTTCGTGAGCTCTGTCTGAGAACCAGGCACAGAGGGCGTAAGGACTTCAGGGTTTCCCACCACTACTGACAGCAATTAGTCTGTGGGGAACCTCGCACTCCTCAGCATCGAGGAAGGACGCACAGAGCTCACAGCCAGAGGGTGCAAAAGCCTGAGCTCAAGGACCTCTCCTGCTTCCTGTTTAGAGGAGACATGGCGGCGTATCTGCATAGGATCTAGAGAGCGCAAGGCCAAACTCCTGTCCAGTTTCCTGGCATTAGCCATATATGGCCCAGGCTCCTGATTCATTCCTGTCTAGGAATGAGAAAGTACTCTTCACGTCACTGTGGTGCCAGATCAGACTGCTTTCTTATACCACTCAGTACCATCTGCCCAGGGGTGGGAAGCACCGCTCCTCCCCAGTGAGCTGGGTCCTCCTCCGGCAGTCATGAAATGCCTTACAAAGGTGCCTGATGGAGGCATTCTCTCAATTGGGTTCCTCTTCCCAAATAACTCTTGTGTTAAGTTGACAAAAACCTAACCAGCTCATCAAACATGAATTCAATTCCCTCGAACCGACATAAAAAATAAGATATGATGGGGTGTACCTGTAATCTTAGTGCTACGGAGGTGGAGACGGGAGGCTTCCTGGATGTCAGCCTAGTTGGATCAGTGAACCACAAATTCAGTGAGAGACTGTGCCTTAAAATTAAGGTGGAGGGTAATTGAAGAAGACACCAGATTTCAACCCCTGGTCTTCACACACATGTCAATACATGTGCACACACACACACACACACACACACACACACAAGACTCGGTGAAGGAATAATTGTGTGATTTTATAATCACAACCCTTGGGAGGCAGAAGCAGAGAACCAGGAGTTCACTGCCATCCAATTTGAGGCCTGAATTTACTAGACAGGAAAAATGGCAAAAATTTTTTTCATATTTTTTCATACTCATATTTTTTTCAGTTAGTGTCCAAGAAAGCAGGTAGGCACAGCAATGGAGGTTTGGAAGCAGCTGTGTGAGATGGGAGATGCCTTCAAAGAAGGAGAGTCAGGGGATATGTGCGGAGATGTGGCTGCCTGCTCTCTGAGGAATAAGTAGGAAGGGGAGAAAGGAAAGTTTTACCTTTCAAGCTAGAATTCAGAAGAACAGCAGGCCTAGCCCATCTGTAAGCAGCTGTATCAGGGGAGGGGCCTCTGGGGTTCGTAAGTGCATTATCTCCTTCATGGGATAATTATTCCTCCTGTCTCTTAATGTCTTCAGGGGAATCAGCTTTCTTGAAGAAGTGGTCTCCTAGCTACACAGAGAAACCCTGTCTCAAAAACAAAAGTTTACATACCTTAATCTTAGAAAAAAGAAATTACTGAATTTAGCAGAAAGCATATTTATTTAATGTTATGATTAATTAAAATAATTGATTTTAAAATTATTTTTATTTTTAAATTAAATTTTTTATTTTAATTAAATTAAAATTTTAATTAATAATTTTTTTCATCAGGAACTCACTCTCAAAGAAGTTTTTTTTTTCTTTAGCTGTTGGAATCTTATTTATTTACTTTTTTGCAAAACCATGATGTGGGAAAGAATAATACTCACAACCACTAGAAACATGTAGCCCCGCCATGTGAATGATGTCCATGGGCTCAGAACCCTGTGCTTTAAGGACAGACCCATAGCTCTGAGCTTGTGTTTCTGAGGTCTCACCTCCATGTCGAGCTGGAATCCATTTCTTTTTTTTATTTTATTTTTTTATTTTATTTTCTATATTCTTTATTTACATTCCAAATGATTTCCCCTTTCCCAGTTCCCCCCTCCCCAAAAGTCCCATAAGCCTTCTTCCCTCCCCCTGTTCCCCATTTGCCTAAGAATTTCATGAATTCATTGTTTTTAATTGCTGAGTAGTATTCCATTGTGTAAATATACATGGAAAATATCTCTGATAAAAATTGAAGATTTAATTTATTATTATTTTTTAATAAAAACAAGTAGTAGCCACAGGTGGAGCAATGGAAACAATTTTTTTAAATGAAGGACAAATGACTTCAAATTTGAAACCATTTTTTGTATATACGTTAGTGTTGAAATGAAGCGATTCAAACATCAGAATGATGAAACAAGGGTTAAAAGAAATTAGGATCTGCCAGACAGGCTGGGGGAAGGATGGTGGGGGCGGGGGGGTGTGGCGGGGGGGGGGAGCGGGAGAGAGGGTGGCGGGGGGGGGGGGGGGGGAGGGGGGGAGGGAACACGCCTTTAATCCCAGCACTCAACAGGTAGAAGCAGGCAGATCTCTGAGTTTGAGGCCAGCCTGGTCTACAAAGCAAGTTTCAGGACAGCAAGGGCTACACAGAGAAACCCTGTCTCAAAAAAAAAAAAACAAGGTAACAACAACAAAAAGATCCGAGATTTGAGTTGGCCCACCCTGTCTATGAACTGCTGGGGCCTGTGAAGGCGCTGGTCCCGCAGGACGTCCGCGACACAGGGCAACAACAGGATATCTGTGTACCGGTCTGTAACCGAAGCCAGAGTCCTCAAGCAGGCTGATGACTCGTCGCCAACGTTAGCTTCCGGGTGATGCCGCCAGGCTCGGCTCCGGGACCTGGCCAGGCTCACTCATCACCTGCGCCATTACCAGCCTCCAGGTGCTGCAGCGCAGCGCACCGGTAGGGTGCGAAAGCTCTGCTTGCTGTCCTCCCCTCCCTTTCTCTCTCCCTCTTTTTCTCTCTCTCTGCTCCCACATGTTCCTGGCTGGCCCCTCTCCCCTTTCTGCTCTCCTTTCTGTCCTTCTCTGTTCTGCCTTCCGCGCCTTCATAGCTCTGCACCTGTCTGCTGCTTCTACCCGTTCTCTCTCTCCCCTTTCCCCAAGTGAACCTCCTTTAGACCAGGTCTGTCCAGCGAACGGCAAGGTTTCTCCAGGGCACTTGGTATGGGCCCTTCAGGTACCCCTGCCTGCTGCCACATGATATTTTATAAAAGCGAGGAACATTTGCAAGTAAAACTGTTTGGGCAAAGAGGTATATACCCTGTGACACACCACGACACACCATAGCTTCCACTGTGTTTTTGTTTTGTTTTATTGTTTTTCATTTTGTTTTGTTTTGTTTGGGGGAGGGGAGATACAAAAGGACCAGGAGATGAGCGGGTTTGCGGTACAGGATGTGAAATTCACAAAGAATCAATAAAAAGCAACGTGTGTGTGTGTGTGTGTGTGTGTGTGTGTGTGTGTGTGTGTGTGTAAATTAGGATCCAACCACAGTTATGAAGCAGAAAGCAGAAAAGTCGAAGAGACGAAAGGTTGTGTTTTTTCAAGAACTGGGTGTTCGTGAAACTTCAAAGCCTCCCCAGACCTAGAGTTTTCCACCCACTGTCACCAAATACATACGGGTGTGGCACACAGCCATCTGGAAGCAGCAGTGGAATGGCTGTAATCACTGTCCTTCCTGCCCTGACCCCTACACCTGTGCTATCACAAGAAAATGGTCCTCATCGCATCTGTGCTCAGACCCAGTGTGTCAGAGGGAAGAAGTGAGAGGGGACAAGGACTTGTGGGAAAGAGTGCTGTGTGCTATTTTTTGAAATTTTTCTCAAAGTCTGGTAGTATAACAATAGCAAAAAAAAAAAAGTAAGTTGTGAAAAATAGAATATATTTATTACATGGTCCAGGATACACACACACACACACACACACACACACACACACACACCTATTGAAATAAACTCCCATCAAGAAAGACTCATCTTGTCTGGCATGGTGTCTTATGCCTGAAATCGTAGCACTTAGAGGCAGAGGCAGGAGGATTGATATAAGTTCCAGCCAAACACATATAGTCAGTTATATCAAGTAAAACCTTGTCTCCTAAAAACAAAGACAAAAACAAAACAAAACAAGAAGGAAAGGGAAAAAAAACAGATGACCGATTAGTCTTTTATGAATAAGTTAAGTTTACATTTTAGATTTTAAAAGGTTCTTCACTTTTATTTAAAAGTGGAGTCCCCATTGGCATAACCACTGATGAGACTTTCTGAGTGGTCACTGCTGGGGTGTTCTGCAGCATCTAGATGGGGAAGCCATGAATGCCTTACAATGAGTGCTCACAATATAGTCATCTCTATTTGCTGCTATTTGTTCCTGTGCCTGGAAGCCTCATCTAAGGAGCCAATAGCTTTTCCTCAGGGGGTTTCTGCTAGATATTTTGAGTGACCAAATTGATGATATTCTGCTATCTATTTATCTATATCTTGTTACTCTTCCAACTTGGCTTACTATATAAGTGATAAATTCACTCATTCAAAACAGAAAGTATGAGCTGCAGACAGCTACACAGACGGCTCTTACCAAGGACCTGAATTCAGTCCCCAGAATTCACATTAGCAAGCTCACAACTGCTTTTAACGGCAGATCCTGGAGGATCTGACCCATTTGGCTTCCATGCAACCATGTACAAATATCCACAAACACACAACCCCGACCGACATCCATATAAATAAAAGCAGGGCCGTGTATGGTGGTGCACACTCTGAATCTCACCACTTGGGAGGCAGAGGCAGGTGGATCTCTCTGAGTTCCCATGATCCTACTGCTAGAACAAAGGGACTGAACATCTTCTGTACCTAAGTCTGCAATTACAGGGCTAACACCTAAAGATAGTTGGATGTCTCAGTATTTCCTTGTCTGCTTTTTCTTGTTTACAGGGAGTGTTCAGTGTTCAAGGTCATTTGATATCTTGTCAGGTCCTTCATGAAATGTAAAACTGTCACTTACTTTCAGAGTATGTGAGACCACAGGAAAGACGGGAAAATCCAAGTGATATGAAGTTTTCCCAAGACTTGCAGGAGGAACAAAGCTTGGAAATTTGACTATACATGTGCAGTCTTAATTTACTACTGTGCCACATACACACTTTGAATCAAATTCTCATTACCAAATAGAAGTTGAAAAGGATAGAAATATGAAAATAAATATATTTTTCTTAAAGAAGGTAAATAAAATAACTGTCATTAGGGTGAATTTTGTATAATAAAATAAGATTTGTGCTAAAAATAAAAGATAAAAGTTGAAGACAATTTTTTTAAACTTTAAGTCAAGTTACAAACAGCCTGAAGAAGGTACACAGAACCTGTGAGTGACAAGCCTTAATGATGTTATTATATGTTTGATGACTAAAAGTTATTAACTACTGAGGTCAAAATTCAATATACTAGTATCAAAATTATCTTTAAATCAATAGAGTTCTTCTAGGATATTTGTCTACTGTTCTATTGTTCTACTAAAATTTTCTCATCAATATAACCAGGAAAACTGAGTCTTAACAAAATCAAGACTTATTTAAAACTGGTGTTTTTTTCAACAGTTGGTTATGTTGTCTTTCTGGGTTCAACAAAAAAGTTGGGAGGTCTACACTAATTACTGTAAGGGGATCATTAAGGACTGCCAATATTTTGGCCCTTACCTTCCAAGATCAGCCAGGACCCACGAGACAGGATCAATAGAATGTGTAGACATATTATTTTGGATTCTGTGGATATGTGCGTTTTATTTCTAATGGAGAGGGACACCTGTGATTTGTATTCCATCATCTGATGACAGCAAGAGGAGTCACACAGCCCGTGGTGCAGTCAGTCCTGACTGGACAGGAAGCACTGGGAAACCTCCAGGTAATGCATGAAAAGTGTGACTAGGCCAGCAGATGATGGGTACCCGGGTCAGAATGAACTCACACATCATCTGGCTTTCATTCCACCTTTGTGCTTGTGAATGCTGCCTAACCCCAGTGGTGAGGGCAGTCTTCTATACTCAGTTTACTGAGACAAAGTACAACTTTTCTGGAAATGTCACCATAGCCACACCAACATACAACATTTTACAAGATACCTGGGTAGCTCTCAGTGCAATCCACTTGACACATAAAATATCAACTTCGGGGAGCAGATGAAGTCTGAGTGAATGGATATTGTCGATATGAACAAACCTATGTCAAGAACCCCAATGCCTCAGACCCATGGGAATGACAAGGCCCAAGGACAGATGTGGACACAGTGTACAGAAAGTATTGACCACAGCTTCTTCCAGGATGACTGAGCCCAAGACTGAGCCCAAGATCCCTACTGAGATTAGCTGGCACAGCTCCTTATCCACAGGTATATAATAAACCCTCCTTCCTGTTCAGCTGAACCCATTCACTTTCTTGGCGGCTCCCGCATCTCCATCAGAGTACATGGCCCACAGATCCCTGCTTCTGTACTTGTTTCAGTGTTTCTTCATGTCCAGTTGGCTCTATTCAGGTCAGTCCCAAAGCCATGCAGGTCTTGGTAATCAACCATTCCACTGTATTCAAACCCTGAGTACAATGGCAGCTAATGACATTATGCCTGCAGAAAACTAGGGTTTGATTGTCACAGACTCACCTTTGAACAGCTCTGAGAACTGTGCTAGTAGAGAGACCATCTGGGGCTCCTCTTGGGCACTCCCACCACCACTCAAGGAGACCCATGGCTCTTCACAGTTCAAAGTCCCAGCATGCCTCAGTGAATGAGATTCCACTCTCTATCCTCTAGAGAGCTTTGTCCCTGCTGTGAGGGTCTCAGACTAGAACCAAGATGTGTCAAAGCTCTTTTGGTTCCATTAGACGTTTCAGAGTCCGGCACTACAGCCTCGGAGCTCAGACTCTTGGGAAGCAGCTGTGATGCTTGGTGAGGTTAAAGAGCAAAAGAAAAAGACAACACACGGCAAGTGTGTTTCAGACTTTATTGCAGATGAGACAGGCCTGGGGCAGCTCCTCCACCAGGAACAGGCTGGCACTCGAGACAACATTGACCTTTAGAGAGTAATTCTAGGGAGCTGAGTTCAGGACAGACCTCAAATTGCAGGAAAGGGCTGTGAGGTTGGGTTAGGGCGCCAATGAAGAAGGGGCCATGTGAAAGAAAGTGGGGAGAGTGAAGGCTGCGTGGGCTTGACTGGGGTGAGGGCAAGGAGATGGGACTGGTAAAGCTGCAGATTGGAGCCTCAGTGCAGAAGACCAGGGTGCTGTCCCCACCCAGGGCCTGCAGGATTCGCAGTGTGGGCAGGTACCCCCTGTGAGTGCCAGCGTGGCAGGGGCCTAATCAGTGCCCCACTGGGCTATCTTAGTAAACACAGGTCTTGGGAGGAAGCGGCTACTCTTCATATAAGCAGAGATCTTCTTCAGGCCCTGCAGATTGGGAAGGACACAGCAGGAGCTCAGATCTGCAGCCCCCTCAGAGGAGCAGCCTTGTGCCAGGAACAGCATCGCTCAAAGGCACAAGCTCTGGAGCACAGCACAGCCAGCTTAGCTCCCGGCCCTGGCAAGAGAACTCTTCAGTTTCCTATAATGAGCCGCTAGACCCTGTGAAGGTGCTTTATACCCACTAAAGGTCACGATACAGGCTCAGAAAATACTATAACCAGTTATAAGAAAGCAACCCGAGGTCCAGAGACCTCAACTGCCCCTTCTTACAGGGGTAGTGATTGAGATAGAGGAGGAGTCAGCTTGGCTCTGGAGCTGCTATCCCCCCCCGCCCCTGCCCCTCCCCCTGAACAGGATTCTAACCAATTAACAATTCTTCCTGAGGTTCCCAAGTATAGTCTCAGTGTACCCCTCTCCACCATCAATACAGGGCCCCGGTCGTGTGACTGCAGTCATGTTATAAGCCGTACACCAAGGCGGAGAACACACAGACAATTCCAGAGGGTGCAAAGGCATCCACCCGTGACTATACACATGCTGGGCTAAGGAACCACTCTGTTTCTCCAGCCCCCTGCCTTAGAGCCATGCCAGCTCCTGCACAGTCCCCAAGGGTACCCAGCCTGGGCCAGAACCAGGGCCAATGAAAACTAATAGGGAAAGTGCATCTTTGCTGGGCAGTGAGCAAGATCATCAGATCGCAGGTAGAAAAGCCGTTGGGTCTACACTAATCTGACTCCCAGATTTGTGGAGATGACCCAAGATTGTTGTGTAGTTCGATACAGGCTGGGTTCAGCAGCTGGGAGGAATATCACACTCATCTCACAGACTGGGCTTCTACAGCCCTCTGCTGACTTAGTCCCAACATTGTGGCATTATGCACGTGCACACACATACATTTTGAGATTCTGAAGGGGTAAATATTGCTGGATACCTTTACAGAAATCTAAAAAAAAAAAAAAAAAAGAACCCGAAAACAAAAACAAAAACAAAAAAAAAACCTTAGTTGTTTTTCCTTTAGTCTCAGAACTAGAAAGGAATTGTGAAAGGTGCTGGGATTGAGACCAGGGACAAAGATCTGAGGTGCATATTTTACATACCAAAGTAGACCTGGCCTCCAGGTTCTCCCAAAATCCCTCAGTCCCTACCTGGCATACCCTGACCTCTACCCTGAACTTTCCATCTCAAGGGTTGGGCTGCCCTTCTCTTAGAGTCTCTTCCCATGTGCTTTCTCCCTTTCCATGGTGACTTCCCTGGCCTCATTCCTTGGGATCAATGAACACACCAGCCTGAGCATTTTCCTATAAACCTGCTTTTATATACTCTAATCTGGCCTGAAGTGGCTCATTTCACTGGCAGACAGATAACCTATCAAAAGAAAGTGAGAAAGAAGACAACCAAGAGGAAGCAGGATCAGGGCATCACCTCGAAGCGGGCCAGGAAGTCCTTCAGGTTTGGGAAGGCGTCCAGGCACTTGGGCTCAAACATACGGTACTGGTCAAGAATGTCATAAGCAAGGAAATCCACATAGGTGACCTGCAGGAAGCCCAGGGTGAGCATGCTGGAATGTGACACCTGGGAAGAAGGGCAGCTCCTCCTCCCCACCCTTCCCTTTACCTTGTCCCCTGCAAACCATGGCCGCTTGCCCAGAAACTCGGAGTAGATTTTCATCTTATCAGGGATGGCCTTCAATAACTCTGGCTTCTGCTTCTCCTGAGGCAGAGGACAGCTGTCACCACCTTTAGTCATAGGCTCCCTGGCAGAGAGGCTGCTGGCCTTGAAGGACTAGGCTCATGAGTATCACCACCATTTTCTTAGTAGCAGACCTCATCTATCAGAGGTGATTGGAAGACAGACAGGAGTGCGACATTGTCCTTAGATCTGATACCACTGGTACCTAGCTTCTGTGAGTCACACCCAAGTCTTCCTAAGTATCCTCATGCATGTCATGGTCCCAGTGATCCAATGGAACCACAGACACAAAAAGACACCAGGAGAAGACTGGCTTTGAGGTGGGGGCAGGGGGAACGGATGGATAAGAACAATTTAGATATTTGAAGAGCATGCATCCAATATTTGAAGAGCAATCACTAATACTGAAAAGAAGAAGGGTCAAAGGTCTTCTGGCTGACCTTGAGCTGCCTACTAGGAAGGTGTCCTGACTTCTACTGGTGCCAAAGAGGGCATGTTTGGAAAGTTCTGGGTACATGTGTGAAAGTGTTGTGCATACCGCTCCCAAGCCGGTGCATTCTATCTTATATAATATGTTTGTTAGGGGGACAGGGTATGTATGTAGGCAAGCTTACCTGTGTGTGCATTTGTGGAAGCTAAAGCCTGCTACCCAGTGTCTTTCTCAATCACTCTCTACCTTATGTTTTTGTGACAGCGTCTACCACTGAATCTGGAATGCACAGACTAGCTGGACTCATTGGCTAGCAAACCCAGAAATCCTCCTGTTTCTTTTCCCATGGTGCTCCAAGGTGCTCCCTGGTTGGTTTGTTTTCTAATGTGGGGTACTGGGGATCGATGATCAAGTCCTCGTGCTTGTACATCAAAGACTTTTACCCTCTGAACCATCTCCCCAGCCTCTACTTCATCTTTTGAGTCCGTGTTTTAAGAAGAAAATCGTTAGTTTGAACATTAGCTTAAATGACTCATGGAGGTGGTCACAGGACAGACATGGCAGGGACTTTAACTCTGCATTAAATGTCTAGGATCAGACTGTTCACTCTAGAATCTCAGTTGTATCTAGGATGCTTAGACGAGTAGTGATAGTTTCAGTGTTGATGTGATAGATCACTAGGATAATGAAGGTTGTTCTGCTGGTAAGACAGGGAAGCTTGGGGAAACAGTAACACACGAAGTTCATTCACTGAAGGAGGATGCTACAGATCTGAATGCAAGACTTTAACTCCTGCTGCAAACCCTGTCTGCCCCACCCACTGGGCACTCACAAAGTCGGGACTGCAGCAGACTATCATGAGTTGTATGCGGGTGTCCATGACCTGATTCTCCAAAGTATCCACACGAATCCTCTCCTCCTCTGTCTCTCCACCTGCAGCACATACAGCACCCTCAGCATCCCAATCCGGCCAAGACAAGATTATCTGCCATGCCCTACCCTGCAGATGCCCCACTCACACAGGTTGTGTTTCCGTCCAAGGTAGCGCAGGATGGCATTGCTCTGGGTGACCTTGTGTGACCCATCAATTAAGTAGGGCAGCTAGACGGACAAGCAGGGACGGTCAGATGGGATAACGGGTCCCTCCATCCCTTCCCTGGGTGAGGGCAGACATGGGCCTGGCACTCTGTGCCTGCCATGGGAAGCCTCCATGAGCACAGTGTGCACTGAGTGGAGAGCTGGGACACAGCCCATCACACACACACTGCAGCCAGCAGGGACGGAGTAGGAGAGAAGAAACACTGATCCCAAACCTCCTCAGTCAGGGCAGGAGATAAGGTGAGATCACTTTCCCCAAACCTCCCCTTCCCTGCACTTACATTGGGAATATCCAGGCCAAGATTGTATTTCTCACTCAGCCACTGGCTTCTGTCAAAGTTGGGGGCTGTGGTGGACAAGATGATGTGAAAAGAAATCAGTGCGTAGTCGTCTGACACTCCATCCTCACCAACCACCCAAGGAGTCACGAGCAAGATACCCTGAGGCAGGGAATCTGCAGCCTCTCACACCAAGTCACTCACAAGATGAAGGAGAGGGGTGAATGACTGGTAAGAAGGGGAGCCTGGGCCCAGTGGACCCCACCCCAAAATGAACCCAGCCCAATTATAAATACAGGTGGGCCAAGAACTCAAGTCTCACTATTGTTGGAGGCAAGATCTCTCAATTATGTAACCAAGGCTGCCCGGAAACTCTATGTGTAGACCTGGCTGACCTCCAACTCAGAGATCCACCTGTCTCTCTGCCTTTCTAGTGCTAGATTTAAAAGCAAGCTCTCCCACACCTGACCATTCCCTTGGTGTAGAAAACCAAACTGCACCCTCAAGAGGTTCCTGGAAAGAGCGGGCTCTAGCTCCAGCTGTAGGAAGTCTGCAGATCTGAGGAATAAGGGGCGGGGTACATGCATCCCTGGGCAAGAGGGAAGCGGGTGTCTGACCAGGAAGGTGTCATTACCATCCCCCATGACATATCTCTTCTCCTCATAGTTTGAATCTGTGTATTCCAGGAGCAGGCGGATGGGGTGAGTCAGCTGCGAGAGAAGGTCACAGAGGTTAGAAACGGTAGGACCTTTAGTGGATGACTTCATCTTCTCAGATGAATCCTCTCACACTCCACAAGCACAGTCACCCCGCGGTGTGTACACATACACTCACACATGCCCTCCCTCTCACACCTGCAGCCTCCGAGATTTGTGAGCTCCAGGGTGCTAAGAAGAGTATCCCTGTGCTAGAAAGAGCCCTGGCCGCTCTGAACTTCCCGCCTGAGTCCTAGTCCCACCCTCCAGGCGGATCCCTCTCTCACTCCGCGGACGTTCCAATAGCCCAGGATCATAGACATGGCGCTGGTGCTGTGGTCTTCTCAGACTGGCTTCAGGTAGGTTGAGCAGGGGAATTTTAAGGAGGCGCTAAAAGGAAGGTGGGTGGGGCCCTATAAAGGGCCGCCCTCAATGATCTAACCCAACTCAATTTCCCTCCAATAGTCCTCAGAGACTTTGAACCCGAAGCAAAAGGGCCTCACCCACAGCCCGGGAGAGGCAGGAGCTGGATCCCAAGCAGCTTCAGGCATTGATTGGATTCTGACCAGGTTCACCGGAAGGATCCCCCAGCCCTACTCAACAGCAGTTTATGAACTCCTTTAGCGCTTCCTGTCACCGCCCCCTACTGGGTGCCCCAAAATTTGAAAATGCAGCTTTCCGGAAGTTCCTGGCAGAACTTGGGTTTTCACCCCTATGCTTTGGAAATCTGTCTTTCAGAGAGTCCCAGATCTCAACAGAAGATAAAGCAGGGTACCCCTCGCGTGAAAGTTTAATTCAGCATCTATCCCTGCGTCCAGAGCAGCCCCTTTGACAGCTGCCAGGCTTCAATATCCACCACAGCCTTATTGCTCACCAAAAGTCATAGGACAGTCCATGAGATAGGAAGAACTCCAGGACAGGGACAATCAGAAAACAAGCACTCCCAGTGCTTACCTTTAGGAAATTCGGAAACTTCGTCCTTTGCTCATCGAGCTAGTGACCATATTAATCAGTCACTATTTTTGGCCATGTTTGTAAGCTAAATCCAAGAACCAGATATCGAGGGCACAAGAGATCTGAGACACCATCACAGTGCAGGGTACCTGGCTGGCAGAACTTCCCATGGGTTGCACTGTGCAAGGGAGCAAAGAGCCCACAGGTGGGCTGTTCCATAGAGAGGGAGAAGATGTGTTCCAAGAAGCTTGCTTTCAAGGGACAAAAGGATGCTATATACATGGGATCCTGTGACACTTTGCATAGGACACGAGGAACCCAAAACTAGACTCTCAGCTGTCCACATCCCTAGATGCTGGATCTGACCCAGGCTCCAGACATGTGTTTGTGTATGACAGGGTGGCTCAAAAGAACCTTTTAGGTTTCCCTGAGATATATGTCCTGTATATAACCCTCACAAGGACAATGTCCTGCCAAGAACACTGTCCCACCTGTCTACTTTCTGCCTTAAAGGCAAGGGACTCTTTCAAAACCAAGAGGCTTGTGGTTAATTGGCCTGAGGATGACATCACCTTGTTTACAGAAACTTATCAGATATAATGAAAAGCAAATGATGGAAGAGGAGACTAAAGTGAGTTTACAAGTCAAAGGGCAAGGCTGTTGCTCTGCAGAAGGTACATTTTGGGATTAAGTCATCCTTTACTAGGACAGTGGGGTATGAAGGCAGCATATCATCTCACCCATATAGGAGGTGTGCAGTGAGGGTGTAGGGGACAAGCAGAGGCCATCTTATCCTGGTACATTAGAGAAGTCACGTGCTCTGCAGGTCTCTGTGAGGACCCACGCAAAGAGACCATGTCACTGGGGCTCACAGTGCCTGTGGCAGATGCTGCCTTAGCATTTGGACATGTCCATCTGCCCACTTCAGGTTCTCTGAATGTCCACGCTCAGAAAGTAACGTGAGGCCTGAAGGACAATGCCCAGAGTTAAGCTTGCCCACAGAAAGACCATACTATTTACGCATGCACAAAACTTCCTGGTTCCATGAGCTCCTATGATTTAGATCTTTAATCATTTGCTACTCTAAGGAACTTAGATCCTTTAACTGAAAACTGACTTTTAGGTGTTAAGATGAATTATAACAATAAGTTTGAAAGACAGTAAGAGAACATTGAAACAGTCTTTACATGGAACAGAAATTGTACCATAGTGTTCATCCAGTTTGTTTCTTCCTACATCTGCTCATTGGTGATAGACAGCACAGACTTCCTTATTCTGGTTGTACAGCCAGTTTGGCATAAATGTCCACCTGGGTGGCAGCGTGACGATGGAGGCTGTAAGTCTCTGTTCCTTCTGAGTCTGATCTCCCACCTAGGCATCGCAGAGAGAACATGGTGTCTTGGTTGTGATTGCTTCTGTGCTCAGACATGGCAATAGAAACAGAGAGAAAGGTGGAGTAGAGAGGGAAGAGGAGTGTGTAGACACAACAGTTGAGGAGCACAGGGGAGACTGGACCCTGTGCCCAGGGGAGACTGGACCCTGTGCATGCTGCTTCGTATATTCTGGGTGTCACAATACAGACTTGGACACCTAGCAATCCTGCACAATTTGTCCAACCATGACACTTGTCAGGAGGGAACCTGAGATCCAGAAGGCTTAAGTAATTTCCTTCTCACACAGCTAGTCAGTAGGACAGGGCCCTAGCCAGACTGGCTTTGTGGGGGCCATTCTGTGAGGTTTCTGAGCCCGTGCCTCCTGCCTTCTTGCAAGAGACACTCTAATTTCTGTTTTCATCAACATGTTCCTGGTTCAGAGCTAAGCTCCTTCTAGCCTAAGTTTGCACACAACCTGAACTTCCGGAAAGACAAAGGAGTTCAACAGACCAGCACAACATAGAAGAGATCTTACCCACAGATCTACCAAAGACAGGATGAAATAGAACACTGAGGTGAAGGTCTAGGAAGACAGCTTCATTAGGCTTGTAATCAAGAGAGTCCAAGTTTCCCAACGTGGTGCCTGAGGTCAGTCTCACTGAGCCAAAGCTGACCTCATCTCCAGCACTGATAAGGGACCAGGCTGGATAATACCCACATAGGCTATTGACCTTCTACCAGGACAGTAAGTGTCATAGAGTTTAAAGAGTTCAAAGATATCCATGACTTCCTGTCTTCCAAAAATCCAGGTGTGCCCAGCCTCAAGTGCAATCCTCAACGGTTCCCTCCTGCCCCTCCCCTCCTTCTCTTCCCTCTGCCATGCCAGCTCTTGCACAATCCCCAAGGCCATTAGCCTGGGCCAGAACCAGCACTGATGAGAATTCACTGAGAAAGTGTGTAACTTGATGGGAGCAAATCACAAAAATAGATTCTAGGCTGAATGTTTCCATAACATCTCCAACTCCAAAATATCTAATAAGGTAGGTTGTGTGAATGTCAAAAATAATTAGTAACCCATGGTTATCTGTGACAGGAGGGTCAGACTTGGCTGCCCAGGACCCAGGAGGTACCACATACACATCAGAGTCTGGGATTTCTGTCTTTTTCTGTCTTGCCTCTGTCTGTCTCCATCTCCCTGTCTCTCTGTCTCTCTCTTTCCTACACTCAGGATGAGGACATGTCTATCTATCTCAATGTACCTGACACCATGCCTCATTCAGAGGACAATGGTGTTGTACTGACTGGTTATGTATGTTAGCTTGACACAAGCTAGAGTTATACAGAGAAAGGAGCCTCCCTTGAGGAAATGCCTCCATGAGATCCAGCTGTAAAATCTCAATTAGTGATCAAGGGTGGGAGGGCCCAGCCCATTGTGGGTGGAGCCATCCCTGTGCTGGTAGTCTTGGGTTCTATAAGAAAGCAAGCTGAGCAAGCCAGGGGAATCAAGCCAGTAAGTAACATCCCTCCATGGTTTCTGCATCAACTCCTGCTTCCTGACCTGCTTGAGTTCCAGTCCTGCCTTCCTTTGGTGATGAACATCAGTGTGAAAGTATAAGCTGAATAAACCCTTTCCTCCCCAACTTGCTTCTTGGTCATGATGTTTGTGCAGGAATAGAAACCCTAAGACAGGTGTTAAAATGAGAATCTATCCCATTTCACAGAGAATCCATGTGCTACAGGGAAATGCACATGATAGTCAGGTGTCTGTTACTTAGACAAAGTAGAAGAGGAAACTGATCCAAATGAGGAAATATTTATTCTGCCTCATGGTCTCAGAGCTTTCAGTCCATGATCTCTTGGCTCCCTGATGGGGAAGAACATTTGCTGCCAGGAGTGAGTCCTGGAGAAGACTTGCTCACCACATGGTGTGAGGAAGCCAAGAGATGAAAGGGAAAGGTTGTAATATACTCCGCAGTCATGCCCACCCCTAACACCTACTTCCTCCTACTAGGACCTGCCCCCCTTGGATTTCTACCACCTCACACAACCACAGCCTGGGAAGTCAGTGCTTCTTAGTGGGGGCTCTGATTAGATAGGGTTCTCTGAAGATGATCTGTGTTCGAGAACATATACTAATGACATCATTGTGAGAAAAATACCTGACATAGACAACACGTGAAAAGAGAGGCTTTTTAAAAATGCGTTGCATGACTTTACCTGTGTGTTTGTTTGTTGTTTGTTTGTTTGTTTGTAGGAGGACTAAGTGAACACTCATGACAGAGAGTAACTTGCAGGAGTCCTGGGTACTGACCTCAAGTCATCAGGCTTGGAAACAAGTGCCTTTATCTGTTGAACCACATTGATGAACACATGAGGGCTATTTTGGTTTTTGTATTCAGAGGGATTTCAGCTCATCTTTTCAGGGAAGATATGGCAGCAAGAGCAGCTCCCTTTCTTATACCTCGTGCCTGGAAAGCAATGGCCATCCCTCAGTTATCTGTAACATTTTCAGTTTTCAGAGAAGGCCTCCACATACTTCTGTTTCTCCTAAAGCCAAAACCAGCTGTCATCATTCTCATGCACAGACTCCCTGGCAGAGAGGGTGTCCTGGTGAGGCTGTGCACGCCCCAGCTGGACAGGAGGAGCAGCCACCTTCCTGAGCTTGGGTTATGGTAGAAGCTTCAAGTTAACAAATCAGCATTGGTAGAAGCTTCAACACATCAGCATTGGCTGGACTTCAGGTGAAGCTGATGTCTACAGAGGTGATGGGAACCAGATAGGAACACAGTACTGCCAGTCTGCCATGGAGGTACACATCCCTAACACCAGAACTCGTTTGTTATTTTTTCTTGGTTGCCCACATGAAATGCCTCATAGTCACCTGTAACTCCTGTTCCAGGCCATCTGACCACTGAGAGCACCCCAAAGGACGTGTGCATGTCCTCATCCAGAGGAACGCCGAAACATACATTTAAAAGTCTTTTAAAAAATTAATTTCATTTAATTTTAAACTCTGAAGAAAGAACAAAAGCAATAACAGTATCAACAACCCACTGGCCCTGTGTGACCACCTGACTGCCTCCTGCAATGGACAGGCTGAAGAGGCTAGACCCTGTGTGACCACCTGACTACCTCCTGCAGTGGACAGGCCGAAGAGGCTAGACCCTGTGTGACCACCTGACTGCCTCCTGCAGTGGACAGGCTGAAGAGGCTAGACCCTGTGTGACCACCTGACTGCCTCCTGCAGTGGACAGGCTGAAGAGGCTAGACCCTGTGTGACCACCTGACTGCATCCTGCAGTGGACAGGCTGAAGAGGCTAGACCCTGTGTGACCACCTGACTGCATCCTGCAGTGGACAGGCTGAAGAGGCTAGACCCTGACACTGCTCCTAGATTAAGAACTTTACCCAATGAAATTACAGAAGAATGAAATAAGCATCTAAGGAGATATCTATAAAGCTGAGGAGTAACTGAGGTGGAAAGGAAGGAAGGAGGCCGGGCAGTGGTGACACATGACTTTAATCCCAGCACTTGGGAGGCAGAGGCAAATGGATCTCTGAGTTTGAGGCCAGCCTGCAAGGACTTCAAGGCTAATCGTGTTTCAGAATCGCGTCTTTAGAAAACCGGCTGACTTGACTGAACCGGAAAGCACACAGAGCTCAGAAATGCTTACACAGAATTCAGAATCCAGGGTTCCGGGACAATTCATCCTGGAGGTCTAGTTCTTGTTGATGGAGCCTGTCTAACCCAGAAGAGCACAGTTAATGTGAACCAGCTCAACCTGAGCCCTTGGCAGGGGCTGAGGCCAGAGTTCAGGACAGGACTTTACTCTCTGGGAACTGGAGGTCCACTCTGGGAAGGACAGACACTGTGCTGAGAGAGGTGGGCCCTGATAACAGTGCTCACTTGATAAAGGGGTTTGCGAGGTCCATGGCACCAACACTGGGAGTGACCTGGATTGTAAGTGGCTACAAGGAGTTCAAACAGGAAACAGGACTTGGGTTCATAGGAACCCAAGAGTCCTGACCCTGATCCAGCCTGGTTCATCTCAGTTCAAGGCACAGGGTGCCTCAGAAAGGCTGGAGAACAGGCTCTGGCCACCTGGGTGCAGGTGGCTGTAGTTGGCCTCAGAATGCCCGAATGAACTCTTCTCTTCTGCTTGTGTCCATCCACCACACAGAGTGGCACATAGTACTTCACCAACACAAGTTCATGAGGGTGGACACTGTTCCCCAACTTTCACACAGAAACAGAGAGACATGATGTTTGTGGTCAATATAACACAGGATGGCATTAATCTAGGTGAGCGTGTGCCTAACTATGCCACACACTGAATTTCTGCACATGATGAATGCTCCCTGCTTCAGTGGCATAGTGGCAACTTGCTTCCTTAGCTTGGGCTCTTCTGCATGTCTGTCTGTCTGTCTGTCTGTCAGTCAGTCAGTCAGTCTGTCAGTCTGTCTGTCTATCTCTCTCTCTGTTCAATTCTCAGTGCTCATGACACAGCATCCTATGAGGTAGCAGGGCCACAGTCAGAAAGAGCTTATATACCCAAATGATGCCATGAAACAGGCCCACTCAGCCTCCTGGATGTTTCCCATGGAAGTTCTGTAAGGAAAGCGAACTGTTTTGCAGATTGGGGTCTGTTTCAGCTGAATCCTTCCACTAACACAATAGGAGTGGGGAGCGTTAGCCATGGCTACGTGAAAACAGCAAGTGGCTGCAGTCAGACTTAGGGGGCTCCAAGAGTTTCAGCTGTGCCCAGTCCCAGTGCTACATTCTAAAGTGTCAGGACTTCTAATGGATTCCAACCACATCAAGACATTGGCCTTTCGGGCTAAGTTCGAAGGTCATACCTTACAGTACTGTTACCTGGGGCTTTAATTTCCTAGTTTTGTCACAACGTTCTAAAACTTGTTTTCATACCAAATTCTCCTCGCTTGCCGTGCCCTCCCCTTGACATAAAGAATGGTGCAGACTCCTTTTGGTTTGCATAAAGATCATAACACAGAGTTCCATTTGCTAAAGTGGAGAGGCCGTGGCCCACGAAGCCTAAACACTGGGCCCTTGGGGAGCTTTGCCAACCTTGGTTCTAGCTCCACATCTGCTTCGGTGTCCTTTGGTAATTTATTCTCTCCTCAGCATTATCAGAGCGCCACTCCTGACTTCACTACATCCTTTCCAGCTTATCTTCTTTGTCTTTTAGTTAAAATTTAACAAACATTGACTCAAATAATGTGAACTTACCAGTTTCACGAACATTTCGCTTCTATGAATTTTTATCTTATGACCTTTACCTTTTAGTCCCTCATTTATTTCAGCAAGCCTGCCCGTTCCTTAACTGCAGTAGGCAGCAGCAGGCAGGGGGTATGAAGACCACACCCAGCAGGGCTCTCATCCAGATGTGCTACCTGATACAGGTAGGTTGCAGGCACTGCCTGACAAAGGTCAACACTAGGATCCAGCCCCGGGCATAGGAACATGCTCAGTAGGTACTTCTGCAGTGTGTCCGAGTCCCTCATGGACAACTTGATGCAAAACGTCCACAGCATCTTCCATCATACACTGTGGCACTGGAGCCCAGCACACCAGGCGTGCCCACCCCTGATCATGCTCTTCCAAGGCAGCTGCGGCTTCTTAAGGAACCTGCTTAGCTGAGAGACCGCTGGCTGTATGGAGGGGCCACAACATCTCTGGAGATAATGCACTCAACTTCTAAATTTTCCAATCATCAATCATTTGCCAAGCCCTGCTATGCATATTCAAGATGAACAATCCTAAGCTGGTGCTGTGGCCCACACCTGTAATGCCAGTAATCAGGAGGTAGAAAAGGGAGGATTGTGGGATCAAGGGCCATCTCAGGCCCATAGTGAGTGAGGACCCAGCCAGTACTGGAGACATGAGATCCTGGATCAAAAACACCAGCAACCAGAAGCTGGAGACATGGTCAGAGGTTAAGAGTTCACTGCTCTTAGAGCTGTTCTATTCTCAGCACCCACAGGGCCATCTGTAATTGTAGCTCCAGGAATTCGATGCCCTCTTCTGGCATCTGTAGGCACTAGTAACCCATGTGGTGGTTATACACAAATGCTAGCAAACCACTCATACACATAATATTATAAATATATGCCGGGCAGTGGTGGCACATGCCTTTAATCCCAGCACTTGGGAGGCAGAGGCAGGTGGATTTCTGAGTTCGAGGTCAGCCTGGTCTACAAAGTGAGTTCCAGGACAGCCAGGGCTACACAGAGAAACCCTGTCTTGAAAAACCAAAAAAAAATAAAATAAAATAAAAAATATATATAATTAATATAATATATAATATAATATATAATATTATATATTATATAATAAATATTTTTAAAAGATGGAGAGAGAGAGAGAGAGAAGATCCCTTCAGTTAACTTCTGCTTGAGTTGCTGACAGTGGGACAGACATGCGAAGAGACTTGCTGAGAACACAGAAGTGGGATGCTCTGCCCAGGAAAGGCATCAATGAGGAGTACAGAACATGCTCACCTAGGACCTGCATGCTCTACCCCTTCCCACCAGCCCAGGATCAGTCTGAAGCATGACACAAGCTACACATGGACAACTGTGGTACTGCACTCTGCAGAACAAATTAGAAATGAAGGAGATCTCTTCCATGGGAATCCCAGATTGAAGAACAATGGGACATGGAGCAGGGACATCAAGGACTTTAAATAGCCCAGAGTCCCTACATCTCTACCTCTAGCTCCTCCTGCAAGCCACAAAACAGGTACCACCCAACCAAGTCAACACAGTCAGCCCTGAGTGTCACAGACATCAAAACAAGACACTGAACAAATGAGGTTCACACTTTATTGTGAATCAGTTGGGGCTTAGCTACTCACTCCAAGGACCAGGGCAGCACACAGGCAGGTCTAATCTCTCAGGCCAGCCTGGGGATTCTGAGGTCTGGTACATTCCTCCAGACAACAGTGAGGGATTGCTGGATGCAGGGCAGAGACAAGGGATAGGAGGAGACTAATGAAGAAATGGAGAGCCCGAGGAACCAGAGGCTTTAATGAGGGAAGGGCTGGGAAGAGGAAAGGAGGAATAAGGAGTGGAAAGGAGGAGAAAGCTGCATGTGGTGGGAGCCAGAGCCATGCTCAAGGCCCAGAGCCAGCAGGGTGCTCATGAGTGTCCCCCCAGGTCTGGCTTTCCACTCCTACTTTGGGTTCCAAAAAGCCATCTTAGCAAAGATTGGCTTGGAGAGGAAGCGGCTGCTCTTCATGTAGTCAGATATCTTCTTCAGGCCCTGCAGAGAGGAGGAGAAAGCAAGAACTGCGGATCTGGGGCTCCAGTGGATGCACAGGTTTCACTCTAAGAACCCCAACACAGCCCAGGCTGCTCGGGTGCTCAACTCTGGTAAGGGAATGCTCTAATTTCCTGTGATGACGGGAACCTGGCACTGCGTCCAGCTGCGTGTCCATCTGCAGTTGTGGTGCAGGTGCTGAGGAAGGCGCTGTGCTCCGCATTCATCAGGAGGAAACCTGACACACAGTGAGAGTCTGCATCCCTGTCTATACAGGGAGGGGCTCTGCGACTTCCATTCTGACCAGCAGGCTCCTCCTTGCTGGGGGAGGGACCAAGCAGGTCAAAGGGCCCAGTGACCTGCCAGTGTGCTCTGGAAGAGAGCGAAGATCTTACCCAGTACCTCAGTGAGTCCTGACTGAATGAGGACAGGGATAGGTGAGCCAGCAAGGAGACAATGGAGTGGCCTTGGCCATTCTCCTGATGCAGAAAACTCTAACCTCGGAACACTGGTAGCAGAATGCATACGTAGTGTGTCCATTCTATTTTTCTCAGCCCTGCTAGAGAACAGTTTACAGAACAGCACTGTGCTGTGTGCTATCTTTCCAGTACAGTGCCCAGATAAGCTGTGATGAATTCAAAGTTCCAGGGCGGCCTGTACCCGAGAGGCGAGGCTTGGCTGGCCTTGGACTGTGGTCTCCCACACTCCCACCTCACCGTCCAGCAGTTCTCACACAATCTCCAGAGCTAAGCAGCCTGGACCAGAGGCAAGTCAGTGAAAACTAAGAAAAACGCATCACTTGTGCAGAGAGGACAGAAAAGAGGATCCCACGCTAAGCTTCCCATTGGACTATGGCCTTGATCCCCCAAATTTCTAATAAAGTAGGGGTTGTGGCTATCACAAACATCACAGTCAGGCATGCCTGCCACTCTGGATGCCTGAAGCTCAGACCTGGGCCACATAGAGGCAACACCAGAAAAGATGGATGAAGATGGCAGCAAAATCCCACTAGAATGTTCTTACAGTCAAACATCAAGATGTTGCCCAGAGGAAGATGAAACAGGATGCCTAAATACTGAACAATTTAGGATAAAATCCTCCAGCAGCAGTGACCTGTCTACTCAGCACTAGCTGTAACCCTGGTCCCAGTGCTTCCCCCGTCAGGGATCTGACTAAGCAAAGAATTGTACAGACCAGACATGGATATTGCATCTTGGTACTGCATATCAATCCTGAATAATACTCCCTATACACTCCGGGCACGTCCTGAATTCCCATAGGCTTCAGGGCTAGAAAATCCATAGAAATCAGGCTCCATAACAACTTAGGGCTTTTTTCCTTTGGCATCAGGTAGATCTACTGCTCTCTGTTCTTGGAAGCTAGAAACACACAGGGGAAAACCACAACCCCTTCCAACGGTACTGGTTCCCTGGGAAGCTGACAGTCTTTGCAATCAGCTTCCAAAATGATCCAATGGAACTGATAATTCTACACAACATGCAGGGTGTGACGGGAAAGTCCATGCAAGAGATGAAAGAACTGAGCACAGTTCCATGCTCAACAAAAGCTAATCATTTTCATTTCCATTCCAAGGAGTAGAAAGGCATTCTGGAAAGGGGGAAGGGAGGTAGGTAATCCAAGAGGAAGCAGGATCAGGGCATCACCTCAAAACGAGCCATGAAATCCTTCAGGTTTGGGAAGGCGTCCAGGCACTTGGGCTCAAATACACGGTGCTGATCAAGGACATCATAAACAAGGAAGTCCACATAGGTGACCTGCAGGAGGCCCAGGGTGAGCGTGCTGGAATGTGACACCTGGGAAGAATGGCAACTCCTCCTTCCCACCCCCTCCCTTTACCTTATTCCCTGCAAACCATGGCTGCTTGCCCAGGAACTCGGAATAGAGCTTCATCTTCTCAGGGAGACCCTCTAAGTACTCTGGCTTCTTTTTCTCCTGAAGCAGAAAACAACTGTCACCACCTTCAGACACAGGCTCCCTAGCAGAGCTGGCCTCACAGGACTGTGCAGGCCCGAGCAAGCCGAGCAGCAGTCACCTACATGAGATTCAGTCTGGGTTGATGTCCAAGCATTTAGTTAGAGCACCGCCATGATTAGACTGCTCTTGGGAAACAGCCCGACAGGACACAGCTCTGTCAGGACACAGCTCTGTCAGGACACAGCTCTGACAGGACACAGCTCTGACAGGACACAGCCCGACAGGACACAGCTCTGACAGGACACAGCTCTGTCAGGACACAGCCCGACAGGACACAGCTCTGACAGGACACAGCTCTGACAGGACACAGCTCTGTCAGGACACAGCTCTGACAGGACACAGCCCGACAGGACACAGCTCTGACAGGACACAGCTCTGACAGGACACAGCTCTGTCAGGACACAGCTCTGTCAGGACACAGCTCTGACAGGACACAGCTCTGTCAGGACACAGCCCGACAGGACGCAGCTCTGACAGGACACAGCTCTGACAGGACACAGCTCTGTCAGGACACAGCTCTGACAGGACACAGCTCTGTCAGGACACAGCCCGACAGGACACAGCTCTGACAGGACACAGCTCTGACAGGACACAGCTCTGACAGGACACAGCTCTGTCAGGACACAGCTCTGTCAGGACACAGCTCTGACAGGACACAGCTCTGTCAGGACACAGCCCGACAGGACGCAGCTCTGACAGGACACAGCTCTGACAGGACACAGCTCTGTCAGGACACAGCTCTGTCAGGACACAGCTCTGTCAGGACACAGCTCTGACAGGACACAGCCCGACAGGACGCAGCTCTGACAGGACACAGCTCTGACAGGACACAGCTCTGACAGGACACAGCCCGACAGGACACAGCTCTGTCAGGACACAGCTCTGTCAGGACGCAGCTCTGTCAGGACACAGCCCGACAGGACACAGCTCTGTCAGGACACAGCTCTGTCAGGACACAGCTCTGACAGGACGCAGCTCTGTCAGGACACAGCCCGACAGGACACAGCTCTGTCAGGACGCAGCTCTGTCAGGACACAGCCCGACAGGACACAGCTCTGTCAGGACACAGCTCTGTCAGGACACAGCTCTGTCAGGACACAGCTCTGACAGGACACAGCTCTGACAGGACACAGCTCTGACAGGACACAGCTCTGTCAGGACACAGCTCTGACAGGACACAGCTCTGACAGGACACAGCTCTGACAGGACACAGCTCTGTCAGGACACAGCTCTGTCAGGACACAGCCCGACAGGACACAGCTCTGACAGGACACAGCTCTGACAGGACACAGCTCTGTCAGGACACAGCTCTGACAGGACACAGCTCTGACAGGACGCAGCTCTGTCAGGACACAGCCCGACAGGACACAGCTCTGACAGGACACAGCCCGACAGGACACAGCCCGACAGGACACAGCTCTGTCAGGACACAGCTCTGTCAGGACACAGCCCGACAGGACACAGCTCTGACAGGACACAGCTCTGACAGGACACAGCTCTGACAGGACACAGCTCTGACAGGACACAGCTCTGACAGGACACAGCTCTGACAGGACACAGCCCGACAGGACACAGCCCGACAGGACACAGCTCTGTCAGGACACAGCTCTGTCAGGACACAGCCCGACAGGACACAGCTCTGACAGGACACAGCTCTGTCAGGACACAGCCCGACAGGACACAGCTCTGACAGGACACAGCTCTGACAGGACACAGCTCTGACAGGACACAGCTCTGACAGGACACAGCCCGACAGGACACAGCCCGACAGGACACAGCTCTGTCAGGACACAGCTCTGTCAGGACACAGCCCGACAGGACACAGCTCTGACAGGACACAGCCCGACAGGACACAGCCCGACAGGACACAGCTCTGACAGGACACAGCTCTGACAGGACACAGCTCTGTCAGGACACAGCTCTGACAGGACACAGCCCGACAGGACACAGCCCGACAGGACACAGCTCTGTCAGGACACAGCTCTGACAGGACACAGCCCGACAGGACACAGCCCGACAGGACACAGCCCGACAGGACACAGCTCTGTCAGGACACAGCTCTGACAGGACACAGCCCGACAGGACACAGCTCTGACAGGACACAGCTCTGACAGGACGCAGCCCGACAGGACACAGCTCTGTCAGGACACAGCCCGACAGGACACAGCCCGACAGGACACAGCCCGACAGGACACAGCCCGACAGGACACAGCCCGACAGGACACAGCTCTGACAGGACACAGCTCTGACAGGACACAGCTCTGACAGGACGCAGCCCGACAGGACACAGCCCGACAGGACACAGCTCTGACAGGACACAGCTCTGACAGGACACAGCTCTGACAGGACACAGCTCTGACAGGACACAGCTCTGACAGGACACAGCCCGACAGGACACAGCCCGACAGGACACAGCTCTGACAGGACACAGCCCGACAGGACACAGCCCGACAGGACACAGCTCTGACAGGACACAGCTCTGACAGGACACAGCTCTGACAGGACACAGCCCGACAGGACACAGCTCTGACAGGACACAGCTCTGACAGGACACAGCTCTGACAGGACACAGCTCTGACAGGACACAGCTCTGACAGGACACAGCTCTGACAGGACACAGCTCTGACAGGACGCAGCCCGACAGGACACAGCTCTGACAGGACACAGCTCTGACAGGACGCAGCTCTGACAGGACGCAGCCCGACAGGACACAGCTCTGACAGGACACAGCTCTGACAGGACACAGCTCTGACAGGACACAGCTCTGACAGGACACAGCCCGACAGGACACAGCTCTGACAGGACACAGCCCGACAGGACGCAGCTCTGACAGGACACAGCTCTGACAGGACGCAGCTCTGACAGGACACAGCTCTGACAGGACACAGCTCTGACAGGACACAGCCCGACAGGACACAGCTCTGACAGGACACAGCTCTGACAGGACGCAGCCCGACAGGACACAGCTCTGACAGGACGCAGCCCGACAGGACACAGCTCTGACAGGACGCAGCCCGACAGGACACAGCTCTGACAGGACGCAGCCCGACAGGACACAGCTCTGACAGGACGCAGCTCTGACAGGACACAGCTCTGACAGGACACAGCTCTGACAGGACACAGCTCTGACAGGACACAGCTCTGACAGGACACAGCTCTGACAGGACGCAGCTCTGACAGGACGCAGCTCTGTCCCCTGGGCTCTACCACCATTGTTGGGACCACCGTGCATGAGACAGCTGTGAGCACGTGGCTCTGAACTCTGACCTCACGTGAGGCAGAAGCAAACAACTGAAATCGCCCAGGAAACAGGCAGTGTTCTACCTACTGGTGCGGCGAGGGCTTCAGTACAGGTTCCAAAGAGATGAGGTGAATTGGAGAGGACAAAAGGAAACAGGGGGAGGATCAAAGGCCTTTGGCTGACTGAGTTGCCTATTGGGAACACAGCTCTGGAGTGGGAGGACAGTGTCCCTCCCCCCAGTGTCTTCTTCTCATACTGTGAGCGTGTATGCTGCAGACATGGCAAGACTCCAGGGCAACAGAAAGACATGGCTCGGGACAGATACAGTCATTAGACCTGGAGGGACCGAACTCTGTCTGTTCTATCAGGGACTAAAGTGTCACTGTGGAGAGTCTGGACTGGATCTTAGGGTGATGACTGCAAGTTTTCATTTGGCAAACTGAGCTTTGAGGTTAGTGGCACTGAGAGGCTCTGGTGGCAAACTTGACCAGAGCAGATGCAAGGGCAAGAGTACAGGGCCAGCTCCAACTCAGGGTTGGTGGAACTCACAAAGTCAGGGCTGTAGCAGACCATGGCCAACTGAATCCGGGTATCCATGACCTGGTTCTCCAAAATGTCCACACGAATTCTCTCCTCCTCTGTCTCTCCACCTGCAGCACACACAGCACAGACTCATTCTCAGCGTCCTGCTCCAGACAAGTCAAGGAAGATGGTTTCTGTCCCCAACTCTGCTCCCAGGCCCCACTCACACAGGTTGTGCTTCCGGCCAAGGTAGCGCAGGATGGCATTGCTCTGGGTGATCTTGTGTGACCCATCAATTAAGTAGGGCAGCTGGACAGACAAGCAGGGACAGTCAGATGGGATAACGGGTCCCTCCATCCCTTCCCTGGGTGAGGGCAGACATGGACCTGGCACTCTGTGCCTGCCACGGGAAGCCCTCCTTGAGCACAGTGTGCACTGAGTGGAGAGCTGGGACACAGCCCATCACACACACTGCAGCCAGCAGGGATGGAGTAGGAGAGAAGAAACACTTATCCCAGACCCCTCAGCTGGGCCAGGAGATGAGGTGAGATCACTTTCCCCAAACCTCCCCTTCCCCTCAACCTACATTGGGAAAGTCCAGGTCCAACTTGAACTTTTCATTCAGCCACTGGCTTCGGTCATAGTCAGGCGCTGTGGTGGACAAGAGGATGTGAAAAGGAATCATGCCAGTATCCCAGCTTCCTTCTCTAGGCATCCCACTAAGGAGTCAGGCATGAGGATGCCCCAAGAAGATCTGTAACCTCACCCACTTTCACCCATCCCAAGGTCAGAGAATGCTTCTCAGGACTGTGGACTGTATATCACTAAGATTTTCAAAAGGTTTGAATAAGCCAATTACTAGAAAAGGGAACCCAGGCCTCCAAATTCAAGAAAGTTTCTAGAAGGGACAGTTTCTAAATCCAACTCCAGGAGCTCTATAGAGCTGAGCAACAAGGGCGTCAGAGATCTGAGAAACAGGGTGTAATCACCATCCCCCATGCTGTATCTCTTGTCCTCATAGCTCGTGTCTGTGTACTCCAGGAGCAGGCGGATGGCATGGGCCAGCTGGAAAGATGACATATAACAAGTCACAGATTGGAAAACCCTGACAGTCTAACTCTGCTGACTCTTGGGGAACCTACATCTTAACAGTCTCTCCACAAGCTCACACACACACAGGCCACCTAGCAGAAGCTCTCCTGCGTTTGTTTGAACTTGCCCTAATAGACAAAGCTTTCTAACAACTTCTGAACTCAATCTATCTCCTGGAAATCAGCCCCTAGCTTCTCCCCACCCCACACCTGTCCCACCCAGCAGAAGCGCTCTCACTCACCCCACGAATGTCCCAGTAACCCAGTATCATAGGCATCGTGCTAGTGTCTAGAGCAGGCCAACTTGGGCCTTGCTGGTCTGAGCTTCCTGCTAATGTCTTAGGCAAGGAGGAGGCGGGACCTGGTTATGGCTTTCTATTGGACCATTGGCCTACAGTGTCTCAAATTTCAGACATTCCAGTTGGAGGAAGGAGCAAGGGATCCAGGGGCAGGGCAAAATAGAAGCTCAGGAACCAGTCTAAGCAGTCAGAAATAAAAGACAGGGATGGGCTAGCACCTGTGTCAGCAGTTCTCAAACTCTGGTGTGCTGTTTCCATGGAGAACAGAAATGCAGTTAGAGACATTCGCGCGACAGTAAACGTGCAACCCTGTTCATTATCTTCCTGGCATTGTTCCTTCTTCATTATCAACTCCCTGCCTTGACTCTGGGTGGCTCCTGGTGACTGAGCCAGGACAAAACAGGTTACTTCAAGCCTAAGAGATTAGTGGCCCTGTGGTCTATAGCCTTTCATCGACAGCAGAGGGCATGCAGGACTCTGCTAAGCTGGGCAACTTAGAGCCACATGCAGGTGCGACCAGTGGCTGCTGTAAAGAGATTCAGGATCACTGGGCACTGGGAAGATGTAAAGCAAGTCACAGTGAGACACGCCTTCCCCAGAAAGAGCTGCCATTCTCACATAGAACAAAGGTAGGGCGTGGTGGCAGGGGAGGGGGAGGGCTGGTGAGACTGTGAGCAGGAGAGAACACTGGACACTGCTGGTAAGAGTATAAACTGTCACAACTGTTAGGAAAACAATCTGGTGTTACTCAAAAAGTCAAAGCTAGAGCTACCATGTGATCCAGCAATACTGGATTTATATCCACAGGAAATTAGAATGAAATTAGAATGACAGGAGAACACACTTTACCATAGCTAAGAAATGGATGCCATCTAAGATAAACAGATAAGGAAATGCGGTACCTATGCACCATGGAATACTAGTCACTATTAAAAAAAAAGGGAAATTTTTAAAAAAATAAAACTAGATATCCACACGCAGAGAAACTAGAAGTGAGGGCTGGAGAGATGGCTCAGCGGTTAAGAGCACTGACTATTCTTCCAGAGGTCCAGAGTTCAACTCCCAGAAACCACACGGTGGCTCACAACCATCTGTAATGGGATTCGATGCCCTCTTCTGGTGTGTCTGGAGACAGCTACAATGTACTCATAAAAAACAAAAATAATAATAATAGAAGTGAGATTCCTATCTTTCATCCAGGTGGGACAGGGAGAGATACAAATAAATCAATGGCCTTAATGTAAGAGTTGAGATTTAGAAGTTGCTTGAAGGACACACATAGGCAGTTCTAAGATGTTGGCTAGAATTTTTTTCTTTCAGAATAACTGTTTAATAGTTCAGAAAATAATTGCAAGATTTGACTAGCAGGTATGCATCAAATCAAAATTCTTCTACACAATAAAGAGGAAACTTGCAGAACTTGAGGAAATCTTTACCTGCTATTCCTTTGACAGAGGCTTACTATACAAATATGTAAAGAACACAAAATCCTAGCCAAATGTAACAGCACTGTAATCCGAGCACTGGGGGCTGGAGTCAGGAGAATCATTAGGACTGAGGCCAGCCTGGGCTACATTGCAAGATCCTTCTCTGTTGCGGTGAATCTCCACCCCAAAAAAGCCCAGGCAAAGAAATCACAACTCAATAAATATGAATACAAGCTGAACGCCTAGATTGGGCAGATCTACCACTACACTACTCTATTCCCCATCTATCCCTTATAACTTGCTGTTTCTCCAGGCCATGTGCTTCTGCGCCATTGTCCTCCCACCTCCTCCTCCTCCATCGTCCTCTCTCCCCTCCTCTCTCCCTTCTTTTCTACTTTCAACTCCACCTTCCCTTCCACTGCCCAATCACTGGCTCTAGCCTTTATTTTACAAGTTAAGGTGGGGAAGAAGCTTCACAGGAAATCACCTGTATAAGTGATTTACTCCTAGTCTGCAGCCCCTCCCAGGAAAGTGGAATTAGCATCAAAATACAAGACTAGGGCTGTTCACAACACTTCTTCGCAAAGCTAGAGGAGGGGAGGGAGAAGACTGGGAGGAGGTGCTGGTAGTTCAGTGGAAGTGCTGAGTATGCAGGCTAAGGAGTACAAGAGAGAAGAAATAGACGAGAGGTCGCTTCACAGGTCCTAAGCTGCACTTAGGAGGAGGTTCTGATGAGCGGTTGAGCAGCAGGTGACTACATAGTATGACACCATAGAACTTCTAACCAAACCACTGGAATAAGGACTTCCTTCTCATGTTACCACCACAAAAAAGTGGTAAGTGTTTAAGGGATAGATGTTTAGCTTGATTTCAATGGAATATACATGTATATCCAAAAATAATTCACAATAATATGAATTTTATGTTTTTCTGTATGTTGAAAAATTTATAAATCATTTTTAAAGGGCGGCTGGAAAGATGATTTAGTATTAAGAAGACTTGCGACTCTTACAGAGGACCAGAGTTCATATCCCAGCACCCAACATGTAACTTAAGTTCCAAGAGACAAGATACCCACTGTGGCCTTTTCATGCACTAATGATATGCACACACTCACACAGACACATAGACACACAGACACAGACCACTCACACACATACACACACACACACACAATTAAAAAATAAAAATGAATCTTTAAGAAAATTTAATAATTTAAAAGTTCACAAGATCCTTAGAAAGTATAAATGGGGGAAATTCCCACAAAAATGAAGGGATACAAGTTCTGAGATGTGAAAAGCAGTTCTGAGAGGGAAATTTAGAGCTCTGGGGGCCTACATTTAAAAATCGAAAGAAGACAATAAATTACTTAATGATGCAACTCAAGGCTTGGAAAAACAAAGCAACTCCAACCCTAAAGCCTGTAGATGGGGATAAATAATAAAAACCAGAGCAGAAACCAATGGAGCAGAAACAAAGAGAACAATACAAAGACTCAACCAATCTAAGAACTGAGTCTTGGAAAACATAGGCAAGATGGATAGACTCTTAGCCCGTTAACAAAAAGAAAGAGGAACCCCAAATTAACAGAGTTAAACAGGAGACATTGCAACAGACACCAAAGAATTTCAGAACATTACAAGATATTTTACAAACCTATACTCCACTGAGTTAGAAAATCAAAAAGAAACGCACAAATGTCTAGATTGATCCAAAGCATTGAAGTTAAACCAAAAAGAGATGAACGCCTTAGACAGACCTGGAACAGAGAAGTCGTCTCACTCAGTACCTGTGGTTCTGAAAGACCCTCAGTCCAGAGGACCCTTGCTCTTGCCCAGAGAGCGCACCACCCCAAAAGCACTCACGAGAAATGATCCTTGATGCAAACCGCAAGAGGATTTCTATTCAGGGCCAGCTAGCTGGGACTCAACTCGTACCCCATGCAGGAGGGGAGGAGAAGAGCCCTGAGCCTAAAATCACACAAGCTTATAAAGGTGAAAACCACAAAATTCAGGATGGGAGGGGGGTAGAAACTTCTAGTCAGAAGTACTTCTTATGGGGGTGTCTCCAGATGGACAGGACGTGGTCCGCTGATAACAATGGGGAGGGGGAGTAGAGACTTCTAGTCAGAGCACTTCTCATGGGGTGTCTCCAGATGGTCAGGATATGGTCCTTAGTAACTGGGCTCATGTCCCTTATCTGGCACACACAGCTATAGTTCTCGGGATTGTTCTGCAAGTTCTCACCCTGTGGGCACTCTCTCAGAGTTCACAAGTTCAGATTCTCAGGCACCAGAGGAAGAGAGTCCAACTTAAAAATTTTCATTCTTTCAGTTCCTCCCAGCACTTTACACCCCAGCCCCTAACCTAAACCTCCTCTATCACCTTTAAGGATCCAAATTAAATCCTGTGGAAACAAACACTGTAAGTTCAATTCTTGAAGTTCCTGTCTAGGCATGCTCTGTGAGTTTCAGTACCTGCAAGCCAGCACACTTGACTTCCAGAGTTTCCCACAGTACTAACTCCGACCCTTTCTACAAAGCGTCCTTCCTCCCTTCCCTAGATGGACGAAGTATGGGCTTAAGAATGGCATGTGGTGTTCCTCAGCATGACCTGCCAAAATGTGACAATCTCCTTTGCAGAAAAGCCATGGACTGCAATTATGCGTTGGAGCTGACATACATCCAAGTGTATTCTGTTGAGAAAGAAAAGATTTGTGTCTTCTGGAATATGAATGTCCACTTTTAACAAATTCAAACAGATGCTGAGATAGACATCTTCAAACTTGATGGTTTCACGTGACTCATCATCTCGTAGATCCTTGGCACTAGGTCGCCCAACTTGATGTAGCCCAGTCCACCGCAGTAAAAAAAGGGAACACCTTGAAAGGGTACTTTTGGTATGAAATGTGGTTTTTATGGAAAAATCCTCTATAGGAATAGTTATCAATTAGAGGATATCCCGTGAAAAACTTCTTGGAGTGGTTTAGGTTTAAAAAATACTTGACTAAATTGCCAGTGTCTATTTTCATGACATACTTGGCATTGGGGCAAAATTCAGTTACCCACCTGAAAGCCATAATGGTTTTCAAGGTCAAGTTATTATATGTATCTAAAAAGTCTTGCCGTATAATATCGCCATAGAGAACTGTGTTCGTCCTCTAAGGACAATGGTAACATTTTGTCTTCCCTTTCAGCCTGCTGACCTAGTAAGAAAAATATGAAAACCTCTTATCCCTACCAGTACTTTTTCTCACCCCAAGTCGCCCTAATGGCTTGTCTAGCTTTCACTTCTGAGGGGCGTGAGGTCACCAGGATGACCAGGAATGGGTTCTGATGAGAGCAGTTCGAATCCCGATGTCTTATCTGTAAATTAGCTCATACTCATAGAAATACATCCAGTTCACACGCTCGATCACATTGTGATGGGGAAGGCTGAGGTACCATATCACCAGGAAGCTCAGCAGGGGCAGCATCCGGAGGCTCCATTTGAGGGATCTCAGTGACATCCTATTGGGAAGGGCAGTCAAGACAGCCGGGGGCCATCCACAGCAGCAGAGTTCAGAAGGCACAGGTTCGTAACCACGGGTGTGGGGGGGGGCTTTCATAGCTTAGCCTAAATTTTTGCCATATGCTACTTAGAAAGCTCACCCCAGAAGCTACAGCACTGAAGAAAACGAACAGTGTAACTGCTCCTCTTCCTGCAGTAATATGAATTGCCAAAAGCTCCTTCTCCCGAGCACCAGCGGCAGCAGCACGCACACCGGGACGGGCGCGCGCTTCCTTCACGCATGCGCGCGCGGGGTCCCTTCGCCCGCAGTCCAGCGCGGTTATCGCCAGGGCTGCCCGCCTCTGCTGTGGGCGCCCCCATCACTGTCGCGGGCTTCGTGTAAGACCCCCACCTCCCACTCTGTCTCTTTGCCACTTACCATCTTCGGGCCAGCTGCCTAAATGTGGAGCCAACAGATTCCACCCCAGGACTGACTGGGAAAGAAGGAAGCCTTGGCACTCTCAGAAGGCTGCTTCTCCTTTCAGGAGTGCAGGAAAGGAAACTTTGGTGTATGTAGACCAGAGGCTCAGGGAGTCCTGGCACCACGTCCCCACCCCACCCCACCTCCACCCCCACACCCCCAACTGCCTCTAGAAAGAGTCCATTGAGTCCTCTCCACCCAAATGGTGCCTCTCTGGGGGAGGAACTATTCTCTCCCTTTTCATCTACAATAAAATCTTTCTCCTCAACCATACCTAGGAGCAGTTATGTTCTCATCTTCTTTTTCTTTCTTTTTTAAACTAGAAACTGGCATTTATTACATGTGGAGGAAGAAAAGCTCACTCATCCCGGTGACCCACACATAGTACAGGCACATGGCATCCTAAGCTCCGCCGCTGTGTGACTATCCTTGTAGCCACTCTTCTGACACGGTGGTCTTCAGTCCGCAGCCTCTTAGGTTCCTGGGACACGTCTGCAGTGATCTGGGTCAGCGTGTCTACTTTGTGAGTGATTCTGTTGATGTAGATGCAGCCGTTTTCTGCTTCTTGCTGGTGGTTGCTATTCTGGCACGCTTATCGCAGAATGTGGTTCCTTGCCCTCCTTGGGGTACAACATGTGATGACTTGGAGAATGGGAGGTCAGAGGTCAGCCTGGAAGCCAATCCTCACTGCCTTTCCATGCCCGCTGCCTGGGCCTCACTCACAATGCCGGGCTCATAGGTCTGGTCTGATTCCATAGGAATGGGACTGGCCATGTTCTCATTTTCATTCAGTAAAAAGAGAAACAGTAATAAACAGCCTTCTGATGTAATAATAATAATAATACTTTTTAAGTCCCAAGGCCTGATGAACTCACAGAAAGATTCTTCCAAACCTCCAAAGAAGAATCATAGCCAATACTCCTTAAATAGTCTAAATAAAATAGAAATAAAAGGAACAGTTTTAAACTCCTACAAAGTCCGTATTACTTTAGCACCAAGCCAGATAAAAACACGACAACAAAGAAAGCTACAGGCCAATATCCCTGATAAACATCAATGCGAAATTTCTTAGTAAAATTATTAAAAACTGAATATAGGTATATATCAAAAAAATGACCTACCACAATCAAGCTGGCTTTACCCTGGAACTGCAGGATATATATAAATCAATACATATTAATCAACAAATATAATAAATAATATAAATGAACTAAAGACAGAAATCACATGATCATCTCAATACATGCAACATACCTTCATGATTAAATTCCTAGCATGCACGGGACTGGAGAGAACATACCTCAACATAAAGGCCATATATGGCAAAATCACAGCTAGCCTCATATGAAATACAGAAATCTCAGAGCAATTCCCTTAAAATCAGGAATGCATGGGGTGGTCACAAGTCACATAATGTGTAACTCGGACCAGAGAAGGAAATTAAAGGGATCCAAGCAGGAAAAGAAGTAAAATTATTCACATTTGAAGATAATATATTATAAGTGATCATGAAAAAAATTCACCAGAAAACTTCTAGCAAAGTGACAAGATGCAAAATCAACGAAACTTTGTAGCCTTTCTACATATCAACAGCAGCACACTGAGAATGATTGTGGAAAGAACCCTCTCACCACAGACTCAAACACATAATAAAATATATGGGAATAAGATTAACCAAGGAGGTGAAAGAGCTTTATAACAAACACTTTAAATCACTGAAGAAAAAGATTGAAGATGGAAAGACCTCCCATGCTCATGGATTGTTAGAATTGATATTGTAAAAGTGACCGTTTTACCAAAAGCAGTTTAGAGATGTCATTCCTCACAAGGAAAAAAAAAATCCTCAAATTCCTATGGATGCACAAAAGCCACTGGGTGGCCAAAGGATTCTTCAGCAGAAAGAGCAAAGCCGGGAATACATTACAGATGTCGGAATGTATTGCAGAGAGCTGTGGTGGAGAAAACAGGATGGTACTGGTACAAAAACAAACACATAGACCAATGGAATCAGACAAAAGGCTCAAGCATGAGTGCATTTAACATTTGGCAAACATGCCAAAAATGCATACCAGAAGAGAGACATCTTCAACGAACAGTGCTCAGGAAACTGGATGGCCACAGGAAGAGGAGTGAAGTTAGATCCATATCGATCACCATGCTCAAAAAATAAACCCAGAGTGTGTCAAAGTTCTCACCGAGTGGGACCTAAATCACTGCAGCTGTTGGAAGAAAATGTAGGTCATTCATTACAAGGTGCAGGTGGAAGGAAGGGCTTTCGGAACAGGTCTTCCTTCTCTCAGAAATTAAGGCCTGACCAGTGAAAAAAAAGGGACAGAATCTAGAAGGTTCTGTCCATCAGAGGAAACATTCAGTGGACTAATGAGAAAGCCTGCAAAATGGGAGCAAACTCTGTAGCCTAAACATCTGATAGAGGGTTAATATTTATAATAGATCTCAAAATTCAAAGAAACGTGGAATGGGGAAAATGGAGGACTCTTCCTTGGGAAGGTTGAGGGAGATAAAAGACAGAATGAGGGAGGGATAAAATAAGAGTGAGGATGTAAGGATTAATAGTAAATACTATTAATAGTATAATAGTCATACCATTAATTTTCTACCTAAAAATACCTATAGCACATGTAAATTTGTCCATAAATATGAATTTATACTTCAAATAAATTTTTGCAACTGGTCTTGCAATGCTTCCTCCAAGAACTATAGACAAACAAAAACCCCAATGCCAGTCTTGAGCAACCCTCTCTTGATCTGTTAATCAGGGTTGTCCAAGAATCTCTCAAAACAAAATGTTATAGGCTATTAATTTAGCCCTTGGTTCCCACCTAGAGGTGGAAGGTAAGTCTCTATTGCATAGTCCCCCCACCCCCACCCCCAAGCTGGAACAGACCTGAAAGCTTCCTCCCTGAGAACTAGATTTCATGGTACTAGAAGGTCCTAAGCAAGCTTCCAAAGGAAAGGGGTCACCAGCACTCTTAAACAACTATGGCACCTGTGAACCATGACAATGATGACTAGCACAGAGTGATATCCCCAAGGGTACACATACCGTGGTGGCAACCAATGGCTTTCTTATTGGATCTAAGGCCTGCTAAACAAGATAGAAATTATGCTTGGTACTGCGAACCTAGCCAACTGCCCAGGGCTAGTGAATTCATGGATCTTGGAGGAGAACTTAAAACTATCCCTTTATTAAACCAGCATAATAAGCCCTAACTATATACTTGTCTTTATACTCACAGGTAAGTGAAGTCCTCACCTCTCATCAAGAAAACGTCTTAAGAAAAGTAACAAACTATTTCAGAAAACCACAACCAATCAAGTCAAGTACCAACTGATATGTCTACAACACAATTCCTAAGCCCAAGGCTCAGGGATCACTGAGGGTGTGGAAAGACTTTAAGAACTAGAGGAACAGGGAGTTTGCTGTGAGACTGTGTCTGTAGGAATGTCAGAAGCTACACCCATGAAGTCTCACCTCCATGGCTGCCTAGACATGTGCTGAACAAGGACAACCCCGAGAGACATGCTAAAGTGGGCAGAGGAAAAGCTCACAAGGCCTCAACTCTAGACAAAGAACTACAGGCAACTAAGGAATGCTGAGAGTGGGGGAAGCAGTCTTCTCCAGGGAAGAGCTCTCTAGTTAGTCACCCAGTATCAATGATCAGCCATGAAAACATGCAAGAAACATGCAGACTAAACAGGTTGTATTTGTGTATTTGGAATATATAATTTGTATATACATATATATGCAACATAGAATATGTATGTGCAACAACCAATGAAAAAAGAGGTATATGGAAGGGTCTGAAGGGAGGAAAGGGAAGGAGAAAATGATGCAATTATAATCTGAAAAATAAAAAAAACAATAAAAAATTAAAATAAAGCTCATTTCAGTATTTTTTTATTTCTCACCTGTTGGGGTACATTGTGTGAAGGTGTATCTCTGTATATTCAATTGTTAATTCAGTAAAGATTTTGTTCAAAAACTATAGTCAGAAATACATCTCCAAAAAATGATGTAAGACTTACATAGGCATTTCCCCAAAGTGAACAACCAGTCACTAAGCCCATGGAATCTTGACAAACACCATTACACAGAGAACCCCTGTCTTCAAAAAACAAAAGAATGAAAAAGAAAGAGAGGCCATGAATTTAAAAGATAGCAAGATGGGACTTCATGAGAGAGTTTGGAGGGAGGAACACACACCTTTATTGCTAAATGAAATAAAATTCCTTCAAAACAAGACCCATAATAGTTGCATGAGTTGCATTATTTTATCCTTAATTTTTCTTTTATATGTTTTTTAAAAAGCAAGTCTCCATCCAGTAATCTCTGACCTGTAATAGTAGGTAATTTCAGCTCACGACATACTTGACAATGGTCAGAGACTTTCTGAATGGTCACTACTAGGAAGTACTGTAGCATCTAGTGGGTGGAGGATGGGGAAGCTGATGAATGTCCCACCATGCTGTCTGTAGATCTCCCCCTCTCCTTCTGTTCTTAGGGTTTCTGATCCAATCCCTCAGTCTCATTCCCAGTGATATAGCAGACCATATGGGATGACCTCTCTTTACTGTCTCCCCCCATTCTAAAAAGACAAAATGAGCAGGTCCTGGCTGAACACTCTGCTCCTTCCTGAAACTTGTCCAGCCTTAGCCCATCCCCATCCCTAAGCGTCAGCTCCCAATCCCCAGAAACACATTCTACCTGGAATACCTAGTAGCCACAACTATCAGGTACAAAGAAAATGTTTGCCAAGCAACATTTAGCCATCATACTCTCCAAAGCTCCAGCAACAAAAAAGAAACCAAGGGACAAAACATCCACACAACAAAGACAAATTCAAAAATCACCGTCTAGACCTGTAATCATCCCAACCTTAAAGGCCTAGATGCCAGCATAAAAATACAAGTAACAACCAGGGCAATATGTCTCCACAACATCCCAGCTAGCCTACCACAGCAGGCCCTGAATATTTCAACATAGCTGAGATACAAGAAAAAGTCTTTAAAACCACCTCTAGGAAGATGATAGAGGTCATTAAAGAAGAAATGAATACACTCTTAAAGAAGTCCTTAAAGAAATACAGACAAACAGTGTAAAGAAATGAATGAAAGTATTCAAGACCTGAAAATGTAAATAGAACCAATACAGAAAACACAAACTGAGGAAATTCTGGAAATGAAAAATTTAGGAATTTGATCAGGAACTAGAGAGACAAGTTTCACCAGTAGAATACAAACAATGGAAGAGAATCTCAAACACTGAAGATACAATAGTAGAAATGAATGCATCAGTGAAAGAAAATTTTAAATATAAAATACTCCTGACACAAAACATATAGAAAATCTGAAGCACTATGAAAAAAAACCTAAGAATAATAGGAATAAAGGAAGTAGAATTCCAGCTCAAAGGCCCAGAAAATATTTTCAACAAAGATACAGAAAAAAAATTTTCAACCTAAAGAAGGAGATAGCTACAAGAAGCATGCAGAACACCAAATAAAGGGGACCAGAAAAGAAAGTCCCCTTGCCACATAATAATGGAAACACAAAACATATAGAAGAAAAAAAGAATGTTAAAAGCTGCAAGGGGAAAAGATCAAGCAACATATCTATTAGAATTATATCTGACTTCTCAGTGGAGACTCTAAAAGCCAAAAGGGCTTGGACAGATGTACTGCAGACTCTTAAGAGACCACAGACGCCAGCCGAGACTACTATACCCAACAAAACTTTCAATCACAAGAGTTGGAGAAAGTAATATATTCTATGATAAAGACAAATTTTGAAGATATCTATCTACAAATTCAACCCTACAGAAGGTGCTAGAAAGAAAACTCTAACCTCTGAAGGTTAACTATGAACCATGAAAATACAGACAATAAATAATCTCAGACCAGCAAAGTCAAAAGAAGTATACACACACACACACACACACACACACACACACACACACACCTACCACCACCACCACCAACAACAACAGCAACAACAACAACAACAATAAGAAATCTCAATATCAATGATCTCAATTCCCCAATAAAAAGAGACTAACAGATTAGATGTGAAAACAGGATTAATCCTTCTGTTGCATACAAGAAATACACCTTAAAATCAAAGATAGATATTACCTCAGAGTAAAGGTTGGAAAAACAATTTCCAAGCAAATGGACCTAAGAAACAAACTGGTGTATCCATTCTAATATCTAATAAAATAGACTTCAAATGAACAAAAGAGACAAAAAGGACACTTCATACTTATCAAAGGAAAAATCCACCAAGGTGACATTGCAATTCTTAACATCCATGCCTGAACATAAGGTACCCATGTGTGTAAAATATGCATCACTAAAGTTTAAACTACACATTCACCATCACACGTTGATAGTGATTGAGAAAAAAAATTAAACAGAGAAATGCTGGAGCTAATAGACATTATAAACCACATGGACCTAACAGATATCTACAGAACATGTCATCCAAATGCAAAAGAATTTAATTTCTTCTCAGCACCTCACTGAACTTTCTTCAAAATTAACCACACACCCAGACACAAAGCAAATCTTAACGGATAGAATAAAATTGAAATAACCCCTTGCATCATATCAAACCACCATGGATTAAAGCTAAATTTCAACAACAACAGAAACAACAGAAAGCTTACAAACTCATGGAAACTGAATAGCTCTCTGTAAATGAAAAATGGATCAAGACAGAAATAAGAAAGAAATGAAAGACTTTCTAGAATTCAATGAAAATGAATACAAGCATACTCAAACTTATGGGACAAAATGAAAGCAGTGCTAAGAGAAAATTCATAGTACTAAGTGCCTACATATAAGCATTGGAGAGATATCGTACTAGCACTGTAACAGCATAACTGAAAGTTCTAGAAGAAAAAGAAGTAATCACACCCAAGAGGCGAGAAATAATCAAACTGCCGGCTGAAATCAGTAAAATAGAAATGACAGGAACAACACAAAGAATCAATGAAACAAAAAGTTGGTTGTTGGAAAAAAAATCAACAAGATAGACAAACATTCAATCAAACTAAATAAAACACACAGAGAGAATATCTGAATTAACAAAATCAGAAATGAAAAGGGGAATATAACAACAGACTCTAAGAAAATCCAAAGAATTATAAGGGTATACTTTAAAAAAAAAAACTTCACTCCATCCACCAAATTAGAAAATCTAAAAGAAATGGATAATTTTCTCAATAGGTACCACTTAGCAAAGTTAAATCAAGATCAGATAAACCATCTAAACAGACATAATGTTTAGTGAAATAAAAGCCGTTACCCTGATATCCAAACTACATAAAGACCCAACAAAGAGAGAGAATTACAGATCAATTTCCCTTATGAACATAGATGCAAAAATACTCAATAAAATACTTTCAAATCACATCCAAGAACTCATCAAAAAGATTATCCACCAGTATCAAGTAGGCTTCATCCCAGACATGCAAGGACTGTTCAAAATACAAAAATCAATAAATGTAATCCACCATATAAACAAACTGAAAGAGACAAAACATGTGATCATCTTATTAGATGCAGAAAAGACCTCTGGCACAATCCAACACCACTTCATGATAAAAAATTCTTGTAATATTAGGAACCTAAGGGACATACCTAAACAATAATAAAGCCAGTTTATAGCAAGCCTATGGTCAAAACCAAACTAAATGGAGAGAAACTCAAAGCAATTCCACTAAAATAAGAAACATGACAAGGTTGCCTATATAGCACTTTGAGCTCTAGCTAGAGCAATAAGAAAACTACTGGAGATCAAAGGGATACAAATTTAAAAGAAAGATGGCACAGTGTCATTATTTGCAGATGGTATGATAGTATACATAAGTGACCCTAAAAATTCCACCAGGGAACTCCTTCAGCTGATAAACACTTTCAACAAAGTAGCTGGAAACAAAATTAACCTGCAAAACTCTGCAGTCCTCCTAAATACAAATGACAAATGGACTGAGGAAGAAATCAGGGGAACAACAGCGCCTTTCACAATAGCTGCAAATAATATAAAATATCTTGAGGACAACTCTAACCAAGCAAGTGAAAGATACATGATAAAAAAAATCTTCAAGTTTTTGGAGAAATTGAAGGTGTCAGAAGATGGAAAAATCTCTTGTAACTGTCTTCTGCTACCTTGTGGATTCCATTTTCTTTCACCATCCTCTACCCCTCTTCTTCTTCCCTTCCAACCCACTAACACTAAGTAGAGAAAAAAGGACAGAGAGGGAGGGGTGACGATATTGTGACTACTTCCTTCTGATTAGTAGTATCTACTTCCTTGGAGGAAGTTTGATCTTCCCCATCAGGATATCTAATTTCTTTGTCAGGATATCTGTCTCTTTGTGAATGACTACTTGACAAACCACAGCAAACTGCGCCCTACTACCAGCAGGCCAATCAAACCCTTCTATCGGGGCTCTAGCATTTATATATGCTCTGAAGTGTCCCCAGAATTCCAAATGTCACATACCTGCAAAAACTATCTGCGGCTGGCAAAATCATGCCACTGCTGGAGAACGAGGCAAATCATAGCTGCTGTGGACAATATGAAGCAGCCCACATACTACAACTGGGAGTAAAATGAATATACATTCTTTTAATATTTCTGTGTTTTTAAAGAAACCAAAACTCTCACTACAATCTCCTGTGCTCATGAGTCAATAGGAATAACATAGTAAAAATGGCTATCCCACCAAGAGGAATGTACAGATTAAATGCAACCCTCATCAAAATTCCAACACGTTTCCTTACAGATCTTGAGAGGACAATTCTCTGCTTCCTATGGAAAACAAAACCCCAAGATAGCTAAAACTATTGTTACCCATAAACAATAAAAGAATTTCTGCATCATAGTGGTGGTGACACAGACCTTTAATCCCAGCACTCATGAGGCAGAAACAGGCAGATCTCTGTGAGTTTGAGGCCAGTCTGGTGTGCAGAGTGAGTTTCAGGACAAGTGGGACTACACAGAGAAATCTTGTCTTGAAAAACATACAAACAAACAAACAAACAAAAGAACTGCTGGAGGTCTCTCCATTCCTGATTTCTATAGAGAGAATATCTTATGTCTGTATGGATATAGCATCTGTTGATAATCAATCTGATGACCTATTGCTTAGGCAGGATAGAGTAGGTGGAACATCCAGGAGGGAGAGAATTCTGGGGTAGAGCCAGGAGGGAGATCTGCCTGGGAAGATCACCAGAAGAACAGGTAACCAGACACATGGAAAAATGTAGGTTAAAATAAATGATATAATTTAAATTATGATTTAGTAAGAGAAGAACCTAGCTATATGGTCAAGGTATTTGTAAATATATTTTGATTCTGGGAACATGGGGCTGGGAGGAAGAACCAGGACCTAACTTCTACAGATTTCATGTTATATGGCAAAGTTATAATAAAAAAGATGTGGCATTGGCATAAAAGTGGATATTGATACATAGAATCAAAGTAAAGACCCAGACATAAATCCACAAACATATGGACACCTGACTTTTGATAAAGAAGCCAGAAATACACACTGGGGGTGGGGAGGAGACAACATTTTCAACTAATGCTGCTGGTCAAACTCAATGCCTATAGAACCATACTTATCAACCTGCATAAAACTCAAACCCAAATGGATCAAAGACTTCAACATAAAACCAAATACACTGAAACTGATGGAAGAGAAAGTGGGGAATAACCTTGAACACGTTGACACAGGAGCTGACTTTCTGAACAGAACATTAATAGCATGGGCACGAAGATCAACAGTTAATAAATAGGAACTTGCTGCCCCCTGCCATGTTACATGTTACAGGCAGGGGATTACACCCAGAGCCCCACTAGGCACATAACCCTCCCACAGCAGGAGACACTCCAATGTGCAATTATGTGGTGGAGAGATGGGGGAGAAAGAGAAGTGGAACAGCTTGTGCACTATGGAGAGAGGCGGACTGGAGACTCAAGGGTAAAAAGAAAGAGTCTGATGTGAGTAGCCTGCCCTGCCACCTGAGACCATGGTGAAGTCGCAGCTGGTACCACCACTGACAACCATGTCTGTGCCTATGGTCATGCAACAGTAGGGGTCTATGTCAATGTCTGCAGCTCATATTACCACTAAAGACCATGAGGATGTCTCTGGGCTGGGCTGCTGCATTGGACCATATAGACGTCCAAAGGCTGTGCAGAGTGGACCCATCCCTCATTGTTTGGGACATTCTGGAGAGCTGTCCCCACTCCTTGCTGACTGCAACACTTAGGAGAGTGAGCCCTGCACCTCATCTATGCAGTACAGACTGGCCCTGATGACAGAGTACCAATTAACCCTCGAACTTGTGAGAGTGAGAGAGCTGGCCCTGCCTTTTGCTTGCTGCAGCATTGGGTGAGCTAGCTGGGGCAGTACTGAAGAGCTCCTCCTGGTAGTGTGGGTATGGGAGAGCTGACCAATTTAGCTACCACCCAGGTCCAGATACAGTGATTTGAGTTGCTACCACCCTAACATCTAACCCATCTATGAACTGCTGGAATGCATGAAAGGACCAGTTCTGTATATCCAAAGCTGCAGAGTCTCCATGACACAGGGCAACAAGAGGATATCTGAGAAGCATCCTGATAAGGATCCAATATTAATATTGTATCAGAAGCCAGAAGGCTCATACCAAAACAATGATTCATTTCAATGAACATTTGCAAGTAAAGACGTGTTGACAAAGATGGGAACCACTGTCACACACTACAGCTACCACAATGAGATGCTTTGTTTTGTTTTGTTTACTTTTCTTTTTTCTTTTCTTGTGTGGAGGGAGGTTGCAATAGCAGAGGGAGAATATGAGATGAGTGGGATTGGGGTGTATGATATGAAGTTCACAAAGAAACAATAGAAAGGTTTTAAAGGACACCATCATTCAGACACAGCATCAATCTATAGAATGGGAAAAGATTTTAACCAACTCCACATCCAATAGAGAGCCAATATCCTAAAATACATAAAAACTCAAAAAAACTAGATATCAAAAAACCAAATAGTCTCATTTAAAAATAAGGCATAGATCTAAACAAACAAAGAGTTCTCAATAGTGGAAATTCAATTTGCTGAGAAACTCTTAAAGAAATGTTCAGCATCCTTAACCATCAGGGAACTCCAAATCACAGCTACTTTGAGATTCTCTCTTACACCTTTCAGAATGGCTAAGATCAATAGCACAAGTGGCAGTTCATGCTGGCAAAGATGAGCAATAAGAGGAACCATTAACCATTGCTTGTGGGAATGCAAAATTGTACAGCCACTGTGGAAATCTATATGGCGGTTCCTTAGAAAATTGGAAATTGATCTACCTCAAGGTCCAGATATACTACTTCTGGGCATATACCCAGAGAATACTTCATCCTACCACAAGAACACTGGTTCAGCTATGTTCACTGCAGCTTTATTTATGATAGCCAAAAACTAGAAACAACCTAGATGTTCCTCAATACAAGAATGGACAAAGAAAATGTGGTATGTTTACAATAGATTATTACTCAGTGGTTAAAAAAATGACATCATGAAGTTTATAAGCAAGTGGATAGAACTAGAATGAAAAAAAAATTCTGAGTGAAGTTACCCAGTCCCAGAAAGATAAGTATGATATACATTCACTTATGAGTGAATAGTAACCATTAAATAAATGAGAACCAACCTACAATCTATAGATCCAGAGAAGTTATGTATAAGGGAAGGAACTAAGGGAGATACATGAGTCTCCCTTGAAAGGGAAAATAGAATAGATTTTCTGGGTGGACTGGGGAAAAGTAGGAACAGAAACAAGAAGATCAGGTGGGGAGGGGGATGGGAGATAGGATTGAAGGAAAGAATAGGGGGAAAGATAGTTGAAATTAAGGGGGATCTGAGAGATGAGATGAAAACCTAATGCAGTAGAAGCTTCCTAAAACACATGAAAGGAATCCTGATGAAGTCTCCTAATAATGGAGATATTATTAGAGACCTAGCTGGCCACCTCTTGTCACTAAAAGGGGCTTCCAATACCAGGGCTGGATTGCTTTCAACTGAGTTGTTGGCCAAGGGAGTCCCATAGAAATCCCCAAGCAGCCCAGGCTGTTGCCAAGACGATGGATTGCTCTCTGCAAACTCAACAGGGCCCCATTGCTGAGGACAATACCCACACAACCCACTGAACACAGAGAAGCAGAGCTGGTGTCTGCATGGAGCCCTCACCCTGATATTCTAGCATCTTTGGTGTGGGAAGATACTCTACAGGCTACCAAAGGAGAAATTTAGACACTAAACCTTCCACAAAACCTTTGACCTACAATCTGTCCTTTCTGCAAGATATACAAGAGCAACAGTGGCACAGAACTGGTGGGAGTAGCCAATCCATGCCTGATCTGACTTAAGGCCCATTTCATAAGACTGAACCCATACTCAACATTGCTTGGGTGACCAAGAACCAGAGACCTAGGGTAAAACCAAACTCTATTGGCCATATGTATATATATGTATGTACACACACATACACATTAGATAGATAGATAGATAGATAGATAGATAGATAGATAGATAGATAGATAGATAGAAATATATATAATGTATATCATTAGATATATATATATATTTCTAATTATATTTTGCTATATCCTAGATTGGTTCCTTATTCAGTGATTATCAGAGATGCTTCCTCTTTTGTCAGAGGGGAAAAGATGCAGAGACCTACAGTTATACATTACAGAGAGAGAGAAACTCCTTGAACACACAGCTCTATAGGGGATATCTCCATCAAATCTCTTTCCTCAGAGCTCAGGGAACCATGCAAAAAATGAGGCAGAAAGAGTATAAGGGCCAGAAGAGATATGGGACACCAAGAGAACAAGGCCCTCTGAATTGATTAAGCAAGGCTCATATGAGCTCGGAGACTGAAGCTCAAGCATAGGGCCTGCATGGGTGTGACCGCACCCTCTGCATCCATGTTAAAGCTTTCAGTTTGGTATTTTTGTGGGACTCCTGAGTCTGTGAATGAGTAGGTCTCTGATTCCTGTTCCTGCTTTGCGCTCGTTTCTTTCTGTTGGGTTGCCTTGTGCAGCCTCAATGCAATGGTTTTTGCTTCATCTTATATCTTGTTTTGTCATTTTTGGTTGTTATCTCTTGGAAGCCTGTTCTTTTCTAATGAGAGTCAGAAAGAGGGTGGCTCCAGAGGGCAGGGGAAGGGGGAAAGAACTGGGAGGGGTAGGGGGAGAGGAAAGAGAGGAAACTGTAATCAGAATATATTTTATGAGAAAAGAGTCTGTTTACAAGTAAATTTTTAAAATGACAAAAAAAAATATTACTAACTGGGTTTGCTTGTCCAAGATTAAACCTTATTTTCCAAAAGCGCCCAAAGGAAAAGCAAGAGAGAAACAGTAAACCAACTGAGGACTTACACTTGTTCTTCAAAAGGGCCCCCAAAGGTCAAGGTAAATCTGTGGACCACAACAGAACTCTTACTGTTATCAATAGCATTCTCATGAAAGATGTTTGGCAACATTGTGACCATTTTCACTTGTGCCTATCTGGTAAAGTCTATTTTGACAACAGCCTGGCTCCTGAATGACTAAATAGATGTGTCCCTTAAAAACCTCAACAAATCATTCCTGGGGTATCATAGTCTACACAGCTAATACGTCTGTGAGACCTTCCAGTCATTCTTATCAACAGGCTCTGCGGCTCTTTTCTTACTGTTTTAAATTTGTGTGTGTCTTGAGTCCTTGATCATTTACAATTGATGTCTTCCAGAGTCCAGGCCCTAAAATTTTAAACAAAGTCATAACCACATCCTTCCACCAAGGGTCACCGAATCACCTGAAGTAAGGCCATGCAACACCTTTTGTTAGTAAGAAACCCAAAAAGGGGTTAATCCAAATCCTTTTACCAATGTTCCTATTTGGATCTAAAGCATCCAAGACAGCCGTCACCTGATACTCCCCAGAACTGAGTCCCAAAATCCTAATGAGAAAAACATTGATTAAAAACAAATGTGTAAATTAAATATGTTAAAATGTTAGCAGTGAAAGGAAATAAATCATCTTACAGCTGGGTCTAAGATAGACAAAATTAACCAGATTTTTAAAAAAAATACTAAAAAAAAACAAAAAACAAAAACTAACAAACAAACAAAAAACCCACAGACGACAGATTCTTTACAGTAAACCTTTGTTTTATTACATTTGGCCCAAACTACAGTAATTCAATACATAAAAATATCCTATAATACGGCAATTTTTACAGGCAGATTTAGTGCACATTGTGTTGGTAAAGTGTCATACGTTGTTTGAGCTCTCTAAGTAGCTGGATCTAAATAAGGGCTGCATACTGACCCCCACCCCCACCCATTGCAAACCCAAGCAACTTCCTCTCAAAGTTTCCTCCCAGGCCCTTTGTCTGGGAATGTTATGTCACCCTCCTCAGCTCTGTGAAAGGGGAAACAAAACACCAAGAGTAAAAGTCATCCACCTTGAGAACAATTAAAAAGTGAACAGATGTTACTGTTGTCAAACCCATGTGCCTACAGTGCTGGGTGGTGGTGGAGGCGGTGGTGGTGGAGGCGGAGGCGCATGCCTTTAATCCCAGCACTCAAGAACTCTGTGAGGCCAGCTGGTCTACAAAGCAAATTCCAGGACAGCTAGAGATACATGAAGAAACTCTGTCTCAAAAAAAAAAGAGAAATGAGAAATTCATTAGTGGGAAGCTAAGTCATGGAGTGAAATTCATTCCTACTTAGTTCTCCAACCAATTTCTCCTGGATATAATGAGTACCTAATTTGATGATCCTTTCATGACTATTTGCTGTCTGTCTATCCGACTATATCAACCATTTCTTACTATTAATTCTTTTACTTTGCCATATACTTCAGAAAACTCTCAAATTCAAAACCTAAAGTATGGCTTTATAGATCATTCTGAGTTCCTGAGAACTCAGAGAACAGATAGTTAGACCCACTCACACATAGTAATTCCTCCAGAGCTGCAGGATAAGGCCATTCATGGTGAGTTTTCTAAAGAAGTGCACCATGACGAGAAGAACCTGTGGTCATTTTTCACAAGTCATTGCCAGTGGCTTCACTAGGACCCTGCCTCAGGAAGGCCAAAAGTGACTGCATAAGTACCTGGTGATTGTCACGGGGCCAAGACATCAGTGACAGAGGTAACCATAGCAACAGTTCCAGGCAACTGCTCATACACTCTTTCAAACTTCCTCACGACCATAAGCTGGATAAAATGTGCAAGCAGACAGAGACCCATAGCACACTGAGATTTTTAGGACAAAGAAAAATATCTTACCTACAAAAGATTTCTTTCCTGCACATCTCCTTGGAGCTATATTTTAAGGCAATTCTTCCAGCTAGTCCAAGTAGAAAAAAAAAGTCCTTAAATTAATGCACTTCCTACAGAACTTTGCATTGAGTGTCTGAACGAACTTACTCATTATCAGTTTTTGGTATATGTATGTGTATATGTAAATGGTGAGGGTTCTCCAAGAGACAGCATCAATAGAAAATACAGTCTATATTATAGAGACAATTTATTTGGGGTTTATGTGGGTATGCATGTGCTATTTGTCATGTGATTTGTCATGACCTGTCCACTGCGAGAGGAAAAACCAGTACACCATTGATGTATTCAGTCCAGACCTGACTTTATAGAAGACACTAGGACAGTCCCAGATCATGATAGAGAGAAAGATAGCAGATGACCAGGCCAGGAAACGATAGACATCTGGGCATTACAGAAAGAATTCACTCATTACTTGCCTCATTTTTATCTTATTTTGTGTGTATGAGTGATTTTTAATATTTTTTATTTTCTGCATATGGATATTTTCCCTGCATGAATGTCTATGCACCACACGAATGCAGTACACACAGAGGCCAGAGGAGAGAGGCAGGTCCCCTAACTTGAGACAGAAAGCACTATTAGCAACCATGTGGGTGCTAGAACTAAACACTGATCTTCAACAACAGCCAGTGCTCCAAACCTCTGAGCCATCTCTTCAGCCCCTAAACTAGAGTTGATTAAAGCAGACTGATCTATAATCAGTTCTCCATTTCACAACAATAACCAGCTTCCCTGAAAGGGGAATGCACGGACATTAGAGGAGACACAAACAATAACTAACTGAGAGGGGCGGGTCTGTTCAATTCAGTTCCCCAGAGAGAAAAGGATTAACCAAGAATGGAGGTCTCCATGCCAATAGAAATCCAAGCCAAAAAAGACTCAGTAAAGACAACAGCCTAGAGACCTAAACTGACACAGCCGTGACATGTGCAAGTTGGAGAGACCATCCAGATCCCCTCCTGGGCACTCTCACCTCATCATCCCTCACAGCTCTTCACAGTTCCAAGTCCCAGCATGTTTCAGTGAATGAGATTCCCAGCATGCCGCACTGAATGAGATTCCCAGCGTGCCGCAGGGGATGAGATTCACAGCAAGCACACTCTATCCTCTCACATGCTGACTGTCCATCAGTGGGTCTCAACCTTCCTCATGCTGTGACCCTTTCATACAGTTCCTCATGTTGTGGCTATTTTTGTTGCTACTTTACAACTGTAATTTTGCTACTGTTATAAATCACAATATGCATGATGTTGGATATGTGGTCCCCCTCAAAGGGATCACAACCCACAGGTAGAGAAACACTGCTTTAAAGAGCTTTATCCCTGCTGTGAAGATCTCGGACTAGAACCAAGCTGTGTCAAAGCTCTTCTGGTTCCATTAGATGTTACAGAGTCTGGCACTACAGCCTCGGAGCTCAGACTCTTGGGAAGCAGCTGTGATGCTTGGCGAGGCTAAAGAGCAAAAGAAAAAGACACAGCACACAGCAAATGTATTTTGGGCTTTATTGTAGATGAGACAGGCCTGGGGCAGCTCCTCCACCAGGAACAGGCTGGCACTCAAGTATCGACCTTTGGGGTAATTCCAGGGAGGGCTGGCACTAAGATAGTATTGACCGTTAGAGAGTAATTCTAGGGAGCTGCAGGAAAGGGCTGTGAGGTTGGGTTAGGGCGCCAATGAAGAAGGGGCCATGTGAAAGAAAGTGAGGAGAGTGAAGGCTGCGTGGGCTTGACTGGGGTGAGGGTGAGATGGGGCTGGTAAAGCTGCAGAAGGGAACGGGAAGGAGAGGGAACTGGGAGCTACAGTGCAGAAGGCCAGGGTGCTGTCCCCACCCAGGGCCTAGGATCCGCAGTGTGGTTAGGTCCCCTGTGTGAGTGCCAGTGTGGTAAGGGCCTACTTATTACTCCAGTGGGCCATCTTTGAAAATATAGGTGTTGCGATGTAGCGGCTACTCTTCATGTAGGCAGAGATCTTCTTCAGGCCCTGCAGATTGGGAAGGACACAGCAGGAGCTCAGGTCTGGAGCCCAGCGGGGCAGCCCCACAGGTCTCCCGACTCATCTGTCCTGGACTCATGCTGGAACACGGAGGAGCCTGCTTAGCTCCCAGACCAGGCCAGAGAACTCGTCCATTCCCCACCTCAAAGGGGAGACTGGATCCTGCATAAGTTGTTTTATACTTGCTAAAAAGTACAATATAGGTTCAGAAAAAAAACTACCCATCAGTTTTGCAAGATCAGTTATTAGGGAGGAACCCAAAGTCTAGAGAGGCTGAGGAACTTCCTGAGTCACACAGCTAATGAAACAGGGCTGGATTTAACCTGCTCAGGCGCAGCCTTCTGTGTACTCTTGCTCTCTGACTCTTGCTCACCCCCCCACATACTTACCCCCACATACCCACCCCTCCACACATACCCACCCCCACACACATATACACCCCCACACACATACACACCCCCACACACATACCCACCCCACACACATACCCACCCCCACACACATACCCACCCCCACACACATACCCACCCCCACACACATACCCACCCCTCCACACATACCCACCCCTCCACACATACCCACCCCACACACATACCCACCCCTCCACACACATACCCACCCCTCCACACATACCCACCCCCACACACATACCCACCCCCACACACATACCCACCCCCACACACATACCCACCTCCACACACATACCCACCCCCACACACATACCCACCCACACACACATACCCACCCCTCCACACATACCCACCCCCACACACATACCCACCTCCACACACATACCCACCCCCACACACATACCCACCCCCACACACATACCCACCCCTCCACACACATACCCACCTCCACACACATACCCACCCCCACACACATATACCCACCCCCACACACATACCCACCCCTCCACACACATACCCACCTCCACACACATACCCACCCCCACACACATATACCCACCCCTCCACACACATACCCACCCCCACACACATACCCACACCCACACACATACCCACCCCTCCACACACATACCCACCTCCACACACATACCCACCCCCACACACATATACCCATCCCTGTACACACACACCCCCACACACACAAACTCACCCCCCCCCGCACAATACAACCCCCACACACACACATACACACATACACTCCACACCTACACCCCACACACACATGCACCACATGGTTCCCTACTCCTCGTCAGCCCTCCCAAGGAGACTCTGTTACTGTCTGCATGGACATGATCCTGTTCCTGGGAAAGCTCTTTCTAGCTTGTATTTATTTACACTCAGAGGAGGAATCTAACAGGACAAAGGAGCCAAAACTGAACTGTGTGTGCTTAGGAAGACAGCCAAGCGCCCAGTGACTCATGCAAGAAATCATGCAAGAAAGGGAACAACAGGAGAACAGGCCAGGAAGAAAAGCTGAACCGGATTCTACTAAATTTCCTGAGAGAGGAGTTAACTGTCTACCTGCTGCTCAGTACAATCTCACTGCACCCTGGCTGTCCTCATCACCCCTAATGCAGGGACCATTCCATGTGACTGCAGGTTGTACTGTAAGCCACACACCAAGCTAGAGAACACACAGACAATTCCAGAGGGTGCAAAGTGATCAGCCACAGACAATACACCCACGCTAAGCTAAGGCACTGCTGTTTCTCCATCCACCCACCCCAGAGTGGTGCCAACTCTTGTATAGTTTCCCAGAATACCCAACCAGAACCAGAATCAGAACCAGAGCTGATTAGAACCAGTTGAGAAAGGCTGGGGGTTCAATGGGTGAGCGCTTATCTAGTAAGCACAAGACCCTGGGGTTTAGCCCTCAGCTCTGAGGAGAGAGGAGGAGGAGCAGGAGGGAGGGAGGGAGGGAGGGAAAAGAGATAGAGACAGACGAAGACAGAGAATTAGCAGAGAAAGTGTATCCCTTGATGGAGAATGGGCAAGGTCAACAGATTGCAGTTTGAAAAACCCTTGGATCAATGCGTCTAATTTCCAGATGTCTGAACGACCCAAGTCTGATGGAGGTGAGGTCCAGGCTGGGCTCAGCAGCCCTGGGGAATATCACAAGCATCTCACAGACTGGTTTTCCACAGCTCTCTGATGACTCAGTGCCAAGATGGCAGGATTTTGCATGCCCCCCGGGGCCCAACATGAACCTCATGTAGAGGAGAATGCCAGAGAATAATAGTGAAGAAAAACTTTTGACCCCATTTCCCAGACAGGCCCTGTGACGTGAAAGAGGAGAAGACTATAGGGGAGGAAACAACGCACCAGCACACACTCACACCAGCACACACTCACACCAGCACACACTCAGGCTAGATGTCCCCCAACATGGAAGGCACTCACAAGTCTACTCAGTAAGGTGCCACCTTCAGCCCTGGGCTCTCAGCGCTCTACAGATCGGGTCTGGAGGCCTGGGCTCTCAGCACTCTGCAGATCGGGTCTGGACTTTCTTCCATCGGGGTATGCTACTTTAGTCCTGTCTGTTTTGCTCTCCTAATGCCAAGACCCACATACTATCAGCATGTTCTGCCTCGCCAGGGACCCTAAACAGGAAAGTGAGGTTGTGCAAGGGCCTGAAACTTTTTCTTTTGACCCAAAGCAGGGTTAGTCACTGCTGCCCCAGAACCCGGTGCAGCAGCAGGTGTGGAGACCTTGGGCACATGGGTGCTCTCCGTAGTATCAGGCTCCTTATCTGTCCAATGGGACGCAGAATTAAAACAAGCTTTTGGAATCTTGAAGGGATAAATATGGCCCAATATAGTTTTTTACAGAAAGCTCAGGAAATTCTGGTTATTTTCCTAGTCGTGGAACTAGAAAGCATCATGGTCATGAGAAAGGAGACAACCCAAGGGGAAGTAAGATCAGGGCATCACCTCGAAGCGGGCCAGGAAGTCCTTCAGGTTTGGGAAGGCGTCCAGGCACTTGGGCTCAAACATACGGTACTGGTCAAGAATGTCATAAGCAAGGAAATCCACATAGGTGACCTGCAGGAAGCCCAGGGTGAGCACGCTGGAATGTGACACCTGAGAAGAAGGGCACCTCCTCCTCCCCACCCCTCCCTTTACCTTGTCCCCTGCAAACCATGGCCGCTTGCCCAGGAACTCGGAGTAGAGCTTCATTTTCTCAGGGATGGCCTTCAAGAACTCTGGCTTCTGCTTCTCCTGAGGCAGAAAACAGCTGTCACCACCTTTAGACTCAGGCTCCCCAGCAGAGGGTTTTGCAATAGAACAGCCACCTTCCCAAGAATGGGCCAGGTCTGTGTCTAGGATTCCATTTAACATGTCACTATTTTACTGGTGACAGAATTCATGTCAGAGGTGATGGACAGCCTGGGAGAAATCTCACACCATCTCTGAAATCCGTCAGCACTGACTCCAAGACAGGCGCTGTGAGCCACACCCAGGGCCTCCTGAACACCTTGCATGTTTAGGCCTCAGAGATCCAACGGAACCACAGAAACAAAGGGCACAAAGACCCCGGGAGAAGACAGTTACACTAGATCCAGATCAGATCAGATATTTGCATGAGAACAAATCAGCTATTTGAAGAGTGTGCATCAGAAAGGAAAGTTCCTCTGGCTGACCCTAAGCTGCCTACTCGGCAGATGTCTTGGTTTTCTATTGATACCTAAGACAGACCTATAGGGAAAGAACTGGATAGATGTGTGAGACCAGTGTAGACATGACTTATTTTCAACATTTAGGGAGTATAGTGGTGCCTATTGGTGCAATGTTGATGTCAAGTGTCTTTTTCAATCACCACTCACCTTATTTTTGAGACAGGGTCTCTCACTAAATCTAGAGCTCAAAGACCTACTGGCCTCATTGGTCATCAAAACCCATGGAACCCTCCTGTTTCCCCCCCCGCCCCCCCCGAGCACTATGTTTATAAGAGCAGGCTGTACACTAGGGTGTTTTTATAGGATGCTAAGGACTCATACTGAAGCCTTCATGCTATGTAGCAGGCACTTTTAACCAATAAAACAACTCCACATCCTCTAATTTCATCCTGGAGGCTTTTGGTATAAATCCTAGGAAAGATGGCACATTGGAAGAGGTCAAAGGACCAATTTAGCTGAGATTTACAACTGTACTGAATAACTTAGATCAACTGTCTGCCAGCAGAATCTCAACCATATCCTAAGACTAGCAGGGATAGTTTCACAGTGTTGACGGGATAGAGCGCCAGGGTGATAAGGGACGTTCTGTTGTTAAGATGGGAAGCTTGGAGAATCAGCAACTCGGCTCATCACTGAAGGAGGATGCTACCGATCCGAATGCAAGACTTAACTCCTGCTGCAAACCCCGTCTGCCCCACCCACTGCCCACTCACAAAGTCAGGGTTGTAACAGAGTAAGATTAACTGCATGCGGGTGTCCATGACCTGGTTCTCCACAATGTCTGCTCGAATCCTCTCCTCCTCTGTCTCTCCACCTGCAGCACACACAGCACCCTCAGCATCCCAACCCAGCCAAGCCCAGCAGACTATCCACCCCCCCACACCCCCTGCAGATGCCCCACTCACACAGGTGGTGCTTGCGGGCAAGGTAGCGCAGGATGGCATTGCTCTGCGTGATCTTGTGTGACCCATCAATTAAGTAGGGCAGCTGGACGGACAAGCAGGGACGGTCAGATGGGATAACGGGTCCCTCCATCCCTTCCCTGGGTGAGGGCAGACATGGGCCTGGCACTCTGTGCCTGCCATGGGAAGCCCTCCATGAGCACAGTGTGCACTGAGTGGAGAGCTGGGACACAGCCCATCACACACACACTGCAGCCAGCAGGGATGGAGTAGGAGAGCAGAAACACTGATCCCAGACCCCTCAGCCAGGCCAGGAGATGAGGTGAGATCACCGCGCCTTCCCCAAACCTCCCCTTCCCCTCAACCTACATTGGGAAAGTCCAGGCCCAGCTTGAACTTCTCATTCAGCCACTGGCTTCGGTCAAAGTCGGGAGCTGTGGTCAAGAGGATGTGAAAAGAAATCACCCCAGTGTTCCACCCTACTATAGGTATTCGACCAGTAGCAAGAAACCCTAAGTCAGGGGATCTGCAACCTATTACAGCGAGTCACTTTCCAAGGTGGAGAAAGGTCCAAATAACAACTGGTAATAAAGGGATCCTGGACCCAATAAGACCCCAGTAATGAATCCTGTTTAAATATAAATACAAATGGACCAGGAACTCCATTCTCAGTGCTCTCCATTGAAAAACCAAACTGTACCCTCAAAGAGGTTTCTGGAAACAGCAGCCTGTAGCTTCAGCTAGAGGGAGACCAGCAGGGCTAACAGGAAGTCTAGGCATAGTTTGATAGGCAAGAGGGAAGCAGGTGCCTGACCGAGAAGGTGTCATTACCGTCGCCCATGGCATATCTCTTCTCCTCATAGCTGGAGTCTGTGTATTCCAGGAGCAGGCGGATGGGGTGAGTCAGCTGGGAGAGACGACCAGAGAGAGAGGTCAGAAATTGTGAGGACTTCATCTTTACCTATTGAGACCTCCCACACTCCACAAACGCAGCCATCCCGCACGGGCATATGCACACCACACACACACACACACACACGCACGCACGCATGCACACACGCACGCACGCACGCACGCACGCACGCACGCACGCAAGCACAAGCGCGTGTGCACAGAGCCACCCAAGTGTGTAAGCTTCTGAGCGCTGAGAGCTACAAGGCAGTAGATTCTAGCGAGGCCTGAAGAGTACCCGCTGTTAGAAGGGCCCCTGCTGTTAAGAACTTTCTGTTTCACATCCCAGTTCCACCCTCCAAGTGGACCCCTCTCTCACTCCGCGGACGTTCCAGTATCCCAGTATCATAGGCATGGTGCTTGGTGCTGGGGTCCTCTCAAACTGGCTTCAACAGGATTGACCTGTTTGTTTCAGAGTTAGGACTTTTTAAAGACTGCCAGAGAAACGTGGGCTGGACAAAACAGCCGGTCCCTCCCAACCCTGCACCAATCCCAATTAGGCACTCCCCTTCTCGAGTCTGTAACCAGAGCTGCAGATCCTAAAGCGGAAGGCAGAGGATCACACCATCTCCGGGAGAGGCGGGGTTAAGATCCTTAGCAGCCTCTGCCCCAGGATGATTCTGTTTTGCACACCCTGAAAACAGAATCCGCTCGCCTGCTCCCTGAAACCCTCTTACAGACTGCCGCCATCGCCCCCTGCTGGATGCTCCCGAGACTAGCTAGCACTTTCCCTGGAGACTGGCCAGACAGCGAAAGAACATAGGTGGATGTACTCCCGCCTTCCTTTCTTTTGCAGAGCTCGGTTTTCACACCCAGATTGTGGGAATCTGTCATTAGGAAGGCTCAACTCTCAGATTAAAGACAAAAAGGCGAGCCCCCGACGTGAGAGTTTAATGTAGCTCCTATCATCAGTCTGACAGTTACCAGATTTTTGTGCACACAGCCTCAAGTTACAGGAACAGTCGGTGACATGGAAACAACCCCAGGGCAGAGATACACAGGCCTCCGTATTTTCCTTTAGATTTGGGAACCCAGTCCTTCTGCTATCCGTTATTAAAAACGAATCGGTATTTTGGCCGTGTTTATGAATCTAAATTCAAGAACCAACCACGGAGGGACCAAAAGTCTGAGGGAAGCCACAGCTGTGGACAACAGTCAGCTGAGGGAATCCAGCAGAGCTCCAGGAAGCACAGAGCCCACCGCTGGGGTGCGCCATGGAGGGGGAGCACATGTGTTCCAAAAGGCTTGTTTTCAAGGGACAATAGGATGCGGTACACATGGGAGCCCAAAGCTAGACCCTCAGCTGTTCACATCCCTAAATGCTGGACCTAGTCCAGGCTCCAGACATATGTTTGTATATGACAGGGTGACTCAAAAGACCTTTCAGATTACCCTGAGATATATGCCCTGTAGTATAACCTTCACAATGTCCTCCCAAGAACACAGGCCCACCTGTCTACTTTCTGCCTTGAAGGCAAGGGACTCTTTCAAAACCAAGAGGCTTGACGGAAGAGGAGACTAAAATGAGTTTACAAGTCAAAGGGCAAGGCTGTTGCTCTGCAGAAAGAGCATTTTGGGATTAAGTCATCCTTTACTAGGACAGTGGGGTATGAAGGCAGCGTATCATCTCACCCACATAGGAGGTGTGCAGTGAGGGTGCAGGGGACAAGCAGAGGCCATCTTATCCTGGGACATTAGAGAAGCCACGTGCTCCGCAGGTCTCTGTGAGGACGCACGCAAAGAGACCATGTCACTGGGGCTTTAGCAGCAGTTTGGTGGGAATTACAGGGAGATAATTTGCAAGTATGAATGCGGCACACCTGCATATTTTCATGCACTGTGGGAACTAGAGAATGGGAGTGGACGAAAGGAGAAGGAATCCACTCTGTCCAGGTCAAGGACTCAGAGGGAAGGGAGCCAGGGCCCTGGAGCCCTTCAGAGGACTGAGCTGCTCTGCAGACAGGGATAAGGGCTAGGACAGCAAGTCCTCAATGCAGGGTCCCCTGTGTCCAAGAGCACCATCCTTTTGATTAAGAGAGGTCTCTGAAAGGCAACAGGGAACAGTGGGGACGTGGAGAGATCTGAAGCTGGGAGTCACAGCCAGTGCTGTCCGGGAGAATTTCATCCCAGTGCTGATCACTGATCCTCTGGATGTCCCTGTGCACTGTCACACGTTCACAGTGCAGCCAACCCTGGTGTCTTAAAAGGACACTGTACAGGAAAAATCGAAATGTATTGTAGGGAATTTTGTTTATAACCTGTAGAGTGATATCCGAGATGGATTCTGTAGTTCCTTCCAGGCCAATGAGTGACATTCAACATGGTCAGTGCAAAAAACACAGAATTCTACAAAAAATGGCTTTAAAATTTTTTAAACTCTAAAGGAGAAGTGTGGAGAGCTTTGTGGGGTGCCCTTGGCAGGAATCTGACATCAGGGTATGACAAAGAAGTAAGTCCAGGCAGGAATCTGACAGTAAGGTGGGACAAAGACGCAGGCTTCAGTCATGATTATGACTTTAGGCTAGGACAAGGAAGTAGGCTCAGACATCCAGATCATCCTTAGAAAAAGCGATCAAGTGATCATGGAACTTTGCGTTTATTTTCTTGCTTGTTCCTTGACTATTGTCTTGCTTGATTCCTCATTGTACTACTCACCCTTAATACCTGCATGCAATTAAAATGGTATAAAAGGGGATGGGAAAAAAATAAACCCACCTTCAGTCTCAGAATTGACTGGGGTCATGCTGCAGTTTTGTCTAATTGTCTCTTTCTTTTCAATCCTCACTCCTGCACTGGAGACCCTGTTGACTGGCTGAGCTGACTTGGTCAGAGAAGTAAGTGCCAACAAACAAAGTGTTCTCTGCTTCATGGAGACTTTCTGAAAGTCTCTCACATGCTGACTGTTGATCAGTGGTTCTCAACCTTCCTAATGCCGTGGCCCTTTAATACAGTTCCTCATGCTGTGGTGACCCCCACCTCATGAAATTATTTCATTGCTACTTCATAAATGTAATTGAACTACTGTTATGAAGGGTAATACAATCATCTGGTATGCAGGATATGTGCTATTCAACCCACAGGCTGGGAACCACTGCTTAGATAAAGCCAGGAAATGGAGAAGGTACATAATATTTTCTCATTTCTATAAGAAATAATGAAATGAATGTGACCATGTCCCAGATGCGGCCAACTCAGAACTGAAAAAAAAAATAAGAAAGGGAGAGAGGAAATGTTTGGATAGAGGGAAAAGAGAGAGGGAAGAGGGGACAGATGGAGTTAAAAGGGAAAGAGACAAAACTTTAGTTTAAATGCATTAGGGTTTCAAAGTGCCATTAAAGCAGCCACGTTCATTGTAAAATAAAATCATAGAAAACAAAAAATTACACAAAGAAGAAAAATACTGAAACATTCTTCATTGTGCATGAGAACCATAAAACATTAACAAAATTAACAGCATAACTCCAATACCAACAACAAAAACAACAAACTAAAAGGAAATTCCAAGGACTGGAGAAGTAGCCCAAGTCACAGAGAGTTTGCCGCATGCATAAAGCCTTGGAGTCAGTCCTGAGAACATCATAAACTGAGCATAGTGTCGCTCACTTGTAAACTCAGCTCCCAGGAGGCTGGGCCCAAAACAGAAGGATGCCCAAGGTCATCTTCAGCTACACAACAACTTTGAGTCCAGCCTGGGACAGAAGACCTTACTCACCGTGGGAAGATACCAAGTTAGTACACATCAGGAGACAGGATAATACAGTTATAAATCTGAACAGATGATTTCAAAATTGAGGATACATTTTTCTATAGATGCATATTAATGCTTTAATGACTGCATCTAATAAGTGCAACAAAATATGGATAAAAAAATTAAGAAATGAGTGAAGTAATAATGTACACTTAGTGATGTTTTTCCAGGTACTGGTTTCTAGAAAATTCAGCTGTACAAAATTACAAACCTGCCTAAAGCTTACATGTTGCACCAGTTGTCAGAAGTACACACAGATCAGGCATGAATGGTCACTTGGGAGGCGGCACAGTGAGGGCGACTATAAATTATTGTCTATTCTGAGTCTAAATCCCCACCTACGCATCACAGAGAAAGTAACTGTAACTTGGTAAGAAATCCTTCATCCAGAGCATGGTAGAGTCACCCATAAGGAAGGCAGAGTCAGAAGGAAGGAGAGGGGTGTGTGGACCAGTGGAACAGCTGGAGCCCAAGATGGGGATTAGACCCTCTACAGGGTGCTTTGAACACACTAGGTATTGCAATGCAGACATGGACACCCACTCAAGAATCCTTCAAAATCTGTCCGACCATGTCAGGAGGGAACCTGAAGTACAGAAGGTCTAAGAAACCTCCTTCTTTTCACACAGCTAGTCAGTGGGACAGGGCCCCAGTCAGACAGGCTCTGTGGGTGCCTTTCAGTGAGGACCCTGGGCTCATGTCTCCCGTCTCCTGGGAAGAACTCCATCCCTCTCTCTTCAGACGCATAGACATGTTCCTGGTTCACAGATACGCTCTTTTTAAGCTTGTTTGCTCACAAGTCCAACCTCCAACAGGACAAAGGGGTCCAACAGATGAGTGCAGAAGAGATCTTATCCTGTGACCAAGCATGAGAAAGGTCTGGGCTGCCATCAAGTCCCTTAGAGCAGAAAGTTCAAGTTCCCCACTTGGGGAGCCTGAGGTCAATCTTACTGAGTCGAAAGTGACCTACTCCCCAGTGGACCAGTCAGAATAACAGCTATGTGTATTCCAGGCCGTCTGTGTCAGGACAGTGAGTGGCAAGTAGTTTCTAAAGCGTTCAAAGATGACCAGGGCTTCCTGTATCCAGCAAGATAGATATGGCCAGCCTCAAGCACAGACCTCAGCTCTCCTCCCCTCTCGCACCCTTCACCTCTCCCCACAGTCATGCCAGCTCTTGCACAATGAGAACCAGCTGAGAGAGTGTGTGACTTGATGTGTGTGGCCCAGAAAAGCAGACTCTGGGCTGAAATAACCATCTCCCTAACATTTCCAACTCCAAAATCAATATAACAGAGTAGGTTGTGTGGGCGTCAGAAAAAAGTTAGTGGTCCATGGTTACCTGTGGCTTTAATTTCCTGGTTTTGTCACAATGTTCTAAAACTTGTTTTCATTCCAAATTCTCCTCGTTTGCCGTGCCCTCCCCTTGACATAAAGAATGGTGCAGACTCCTTTTGGTTTGCATAAAGATCATAATACAGAGTTTCATTTGCTAAAGTGGAGAGGCTGTGGCCCACGAAGCCTAAACACTGGGCCCTTTGGGAGCTTTACCAACCTTGGTTCTAGCTCCACATCTGCTTCGGTGTCCTTTGGTAATTTATTCTCTCCTCAGCATTATCAGAGCGCCACTCCTGACTTCACTACATCCTTTCCAGCTTATCTTCTTTGTCTTTTAGTTAAAATTTAACATTGACTCAAATAATGTGAACTTACCAGTTTCACGAACATTTCGCTTCTATGAATTTTTATCTTATGACCTTTACCTTTTAGCTCCTCATTTATTTCAGCAAGCCTGCCCGTTCCTTAACTGCAGTAGGCAGCAGCTGGCAGGGGGTATGAAGACCACACCCAGCAGGGCTCTCATCCAGATGTGCTACCTGATACAGGTAGGTTGCAGGCACTGCCTGACAAAGGTCAACACTAGGATCCAGCCCCGGGCATAGGAACATGCTCAGTAGGTACTTCTGCAGTGTGTCCAAGTCCCTCATGGACAACTTGATGCAAAACGTCCACAGCATCTTCCATCATACACTGTGGCACTGGAGCCCAGCACACCAGGCCTGCCCATCCCCTGATCATGCTCTTCCAAGGCAGCTGCAGCTTCCTAAGGAACCTGCTTAGCTGAGAGAGCCTCTGATTCGGACTCCAGCACCTCTGTATGAACACATTGATGTAATGTCTCTGGATAAGATTTTTCTTTCCAGAGCTCTACACCCTACAGCCGGTTGTGTGGTGTCTCAGTTAGGGTTTTACTGCTGTGAACAGACACCATGACCAAGGCAACTCTTATAAGGACAACATTTAATTGGAGCTGACTTACAGGTTCAGAGATTCAGTCCATATTCATCAAGGCGGGAGCATGGCAGTGTCCAGGCAGGCATGGGGCAGGAAGACCTGGGTTCTAAATCTTCATCTGAAGGCTGCTAGCAGAATACTCACTTCCAGGCAGCTAGAATGAAGGTCTTATAGCTCACACCCACAGTGACACACCTACTGCAACAGGGTCACACCTTCTAATAGTGCAACTCCTTGGGCCAAGCATATACAAACCATCACATATGGATAGGCCAAAACTTCTCTGAAGATAATTCATTCAGATTCCAAATTTCCTAAACACCAACCACATGCCAAGACCTGCCATTCACATCAAAGATGGAATAGTCCAAAGAAAGGGACCTCTTCTGTAAGAATCCCAGCTTGAGGACCAAAGACCTTGGACTATGGACACCAAGGATCTTAAATGACTTACAGTCCCCGCATCCCCATCACCCAGGCCCTACTGTGGAGAACAAAACAGAGACCACTTAACCAAGCCAACACAGTCCTGGGAGCCACAGACAGTTAGACAAGACACAGAGCAAACATGGTTGAGACTTTACTGGGGATTAGACAGGACTTGGCTGCCCACTCCTAGGACCAGGGACGCACGTGTGTGGGGCTGATTCTCCCGTCCATACTGGGGATTCTGGGATCAGATCATTTCCTCTAAGCAGAGGGTTGTCTGGATGCAGGACGTAGACAAGGAACAGGAGGAGACTGATGAAGAAATGGGGAGCCCAAGTGACCAGGGAAATGAGAATCTAGACTGAGGGAAGGGCAGGGAAGAAGAAATGGGGGGGAAAGTAAACAGAAAGAAAAGGAAACTGGGCTGGGGTGGAGGACCGAGTTGTGCCCGAGGGCCAGAGCCAGCAGGGGTGGTTATGAAAATGCCCCCCACCCCCAGGTCTGGGCTTTGTAGTTTTGAGTTGCAAAGGCCATTTATGCAAAGATTGGCCTGAGAAGGAAGCAGATGCTCTTTCTCTGGCTGTTGCTCACACACAGAGGCTAAGGGCTCCCCTCCTGCTCACACAGCTAGAAGGGCAGCAGTCTGCCCCGTCTACACAGGGACGGACTCTGCGGCCTCCATGTGGCCCTCGTAGTTCACTCTCAAAAGCAAGAAATCCTTGTCACTCTTGTTCTTTCACCAGCAGGCTCCTCCTTGTGACCTGCCAGTGTGCTCTGGAAGAGAGCAAAGGTCTCACCCAGTACCTCAGTGAGTCCTGACTGAGTGAGGACAGGGATAGGTGAGCCAGCAAGCAGACATTGGAGTGGCCTTGGTCATTCTCCTGATGCAGAAAATCTAAACTCAGAAATCTAGTAGCTGAACGCACGCTCAATGTATCCACCCTATTTTTCCCAGTCCTGCTAGTGAAAGACATTATGCTGTGTGCCATCTTTCTTTTTTTTTTCTTTTCTTTTCTTTTTTCTTTTTCTTTTTTCTTTTTGAGGTTTCCTTACCATTTAATTGTGAAGTTAAAAACAAGTGATAAAAAGTAAAAACTTCCATACAATTTTTTTTGTTTTGTTCTCATTTTTTTTCCTCAGTTTATCTTCAACAGATGACAACGTACCAGGCCAGTCCTGGGGTTAGGGTGAATACAGGAGGGAGCCAGGGAAGGGAAGGGAGAAAGACAGAGACAGAGAGAGATGGGCAGGGCAGGAGGGGCCTCTAACACCCACACCTGGACCAAGAAATGTATGTTCCAACTCTAACTTAAAAAAGGTGTGTGGGGGTGGGTATAGTAACTGTTTCTTTCCTTTTAAAAAGTTTATTTAAAAACAAGAATAGGCCCTGGACAGTAGGGAGATAGTGAATCGCTTCCCTCAGAGGGTGGGCCAGAGGCTGGGGGATAGAGATTTATATATTTCTATACATATATCATTTTATAGGTTTTGTTCTGCTCTTTGTGATTTAATTTTTATTTTTATTTTTTAATTTAATTTTATTTTATTTTGGCAGAGGTTAAATTCTCGCTATTTTCTAAGGCTGGATCAACACGAAGGATCTCGATTTTGGAAAAGAAAAAGATGAGACACACAGAATGAGAGAGAGGGAGCACCTCAGCATAAAGGGGATCCCCTGCACCTTAGGCAGCTGCTGCTTTCTCACCAAATCAATCAAATATAGAAACCAATAAAAAAAAGCCCCTAAATAGAACAAAAATGGAGGAAAAATATTTTCACAGATGAAGTTCATATCCATTTGCTTCATTTGCCTGCAGAGAGGGAGAGACAGGAATGGTCATGGCAAGAGGGTGGCCGGGCTACAAGAGGGTGTGACTCCAGGCAGTGGGCCAAGAGGCCGGTGTGCCATCTTTCCAGTTGAGTGCCCAGATAAGCTATGAATAAGTCAAAGTTCCAAGGCTGCCTGTACCCGAGAGGCAGGGCTTGGCTGACCTTGGACTGTGGTCTCCCACATTCCCAGCGCACCGTACAGCCAGAGCGCACAGCACCGTACAGATTACTCACACGGTGTCCAGGGTGAACAGCCTGGATCAGAAGCAGTGTGGTGGGAACTAGCTGAGAAAGTACTTTCTCTCTCCAGATGCCTGTCACTCACACACCCCTGACCACAGCTTTTCTCTTTGTCTTAAGTCAGGGACAAAGAAGGAAAACACTGTCGTGACTGTCATCTGCCACAGGATCCGACAGCACGGGAGGATATATTCATCCTCACTATCTGCTCAATAGCTCTTGATGATTCCATCCACCCCAACCGTAGGTTGTTGTACTGACAAACTTCAGTCAGTAGATGTAAGACTTTATTGAACACAGGCCCAGTCTTCAATAAATACCATTTATTCTTCATTTCCATTCCAAGGAAGGCATTGTGCAAAGGGGGAAAGGAAGAAGACCATCCAATAGGACGGGGATCCTGGAAAGATCACCTAAAACTGAGTTATGAAATCCTTCCCTTCTGGGAATGTGTTCAGGCACTCAAATATACAGTGCTGGTCAAAACCACTACAAGTATGGATATCCACAGATAGATACGCTGCAAGAAGGTGAGGGCATCGAGACCTGGTAAACCTGGAAGAACAGCTACTCCTCAGTCTCATCTCCTTCCCCTTTACCTTATCTCCTGCAAACCATGGGTGAACCCAAAGGACTCGCAGTAGAGCTTGATCTTCCCAGGGATACTCAGGGATGCCTGCTAAGTCCTCTGGTTTCCATTTCTCCTGAAGCACAATGTCCATATTTTCAGACATGGTGCATCTCAGAGCACAACCGTGACTAAACTGCTCTTGGGAAACAGCCCGACAGGACACAGCCCGACAGGACACAGCCCGACAGGACACAGCTCTGACAGGACACAGCTCTGACAGGACACAGCCCGACAGGACACAGCTCTGACAGGACACAGCTCTGACAGGACGCAGCCCGACAGGACACAGCCCGACAGGACACAGCCCGACAGGACACAGCTCTGACAGGACACAGCTCTGACAGGACACAGCTCTGACAGGACACAGCTCTGACAGGACACAGCTCTGACAGGACACAGCTCTGACAGGACACAGCTCTGACAGGACGCAGCTCTGACAGGACACAGCCCGACAGGACACAGCTCTGACAGGACACAGCTCTGACAGGACACAGCTCTGACAGGACGCAGCCCGACAGGACACAGCTCTGACAGGACGCAGCCCGACAGGACACAGCTCTGACAGGACACAGCTCTGACAGGACACAGCTCTGACAGGACACAGCTCTGACAGGACACAGCTCTGACAGGACACAGCTCTGACAGGACGCAGCTCTGACAGGACACAGCCCGACAGGACACAGCTCTGACAGGACACAGCTCTGACAGGACACAGCCCGACAGGACACAGCTCTGACAGGACACAGCTCTGACAGGACACAGCTCTGACAGGACACAGCTCTGACAGGACACAGCTCTGACAGGACGCAGCTCTGACAGGACACAGCCCGACAGGACACAGCTCTGACAGGACACAGCCCGACAGGACACAGCTCTGACAGGACACAGCTCTGACAGGACACAGCTCTGACAGGACACAGCTCTGACAGGACGCAGCCCGACAGGACACAGCTCTGACAGGACACAGCTCTGACAGGACACAGCCCGACAGGACACAGCTCTGACAGGACACAGCTCTGACAGGACACAGCTCTGACAGGACACAGCCCGACAGGACACAGCTCTGACAGGACACAGCTCTGACAGGACGCAGCCCGACAGGACACAGCTCTGACAGGACACAGCTCTGACAGGACGCAGCTCTGACAGGACACAGCTCTGACAGGACGCAGCCCGACAGGACACAGCTCTGACAGGACACAGCTCTGACAGGACACAGCCCGACAGGACACAGCTCTGACAGGACGCAGCTCTGACAGGACACAGCTCTGACAGGACACAGCTCTGACAGGACGCAGCTCTGACAGGACACAGCTCTGACAGGACACAGCTCTGACAGGACACAGCTCTGACAGGACACAGCTCTGACAGGACGCAGCTCTGACAGGACGCAGCCCGACAGGACACAGCTCTGACAGGACGCAGCCCGACAGGACACAGCTCTGACAGGACACAGCTCTGACAGGACACAGCTCTGACAGGACACAGCTCTGACAGGACACAGCTCTGACAGGACACAGCTCTGACAGGACACAGCTCTGACAGGACACAGCCCGACAGGACACAGCTCTGACAGGACACAGCTCTGACAGGACGCAGCCCGACAGGACACAGCTCTGACAGGACACAGCTCTGTCCCCTGGGCTCTACCACCATTGTTGGGACCACCGTGCATGAGACAGCTGTGAGCACGTGGCTCTGAACTCTGACCTCACGTGAGGCAGAAGCAAACAACTGAAATCGCCCAGGAAACAGGCAGTGTTCTACCTACTGGTGCGACGAGGGCTTCAGTACAGGTTCCAAAGAGATGAGGTGAATTGGAGAGGACAAAAGGAAACAGGGGGAGGATCAAAGGCCTTTGGCTGACTGAGTTGCCTATTGGGAACATCTGCTTATCTCTGTGGGTGTCAAGGACACAGCTCTAGAGTGGGAGGACAGTGTCCCTTCCCCCAGTGTGAGCGTGTATGCTGCAGACATGGCAAGACTCCAGGGCAACAGAAAGACATGGCTCAGGACAGATCCAGCCGTTAGACCTGGAGGGACCGAACTCTGTCTGTTCTATCAGGGACTAAAGTGTCACCATGGAGAGTCTGGACTGGATCTTAGGGTGATGACTGCAAGTTTTCATTTGGCAAACTGAGCTTTGAGGTTAGTGGCACTGAGAGGCTCTGGTAGCAAACTTGACCAGAGCAGATGCAAGGGCAAGAGTACAGGGCCAGCTCCAACTCAGGGTTGGTAGAACTCACAAAGTCAGGGCTGTAGCAGACCATGGCCAACTGAATCCGGGTTGTCCATGACCTGGTTCTCCAAAATGTCCACACAAATTCTCTCCTCCTCTGTCTCTCCACCTGCAGCACACACAGCACAGACTCATTCTCAGCATCCTGCCCAAGCCAAGCCAAGAAGGATATATGGCTCTGACCCTAACCCTGCAGATGCCCTACTCACACAAGTTGTGCTTCCAGCCAAGGTAGCGCAGAAGGGCATTGCTCTGGGTGACCTTGTGTGGCCCATCCATTAAGTAAGGCAGCTGGACAGACAAGCAGGGACGGTCAGATGGGATAACGGGTCCCTCTATCCCTTCCCTGGGTGAGGGCAGACATGGGCCTGGCACTCTGTGCCTGCCACGGGAAGCCCTCCATGAGCACAGTGTGCACTGAATGGAGAGCTGGGACACAGCCCATCACACACACACTGCAGCCAGCAGGGATGGATCAGGAGAGCAGAAACACTTATCCCAGACCCCTCAGCTGGGCCAGGAGATGAGGTGAGAACAGCGTGCCTTCCCCAAACCTCCCCTCCCCTGCACCTATGTTGAGAATTCCAGGCCCGACTTGAATTTTCAACCCAGCCACTGACTTTGATCATAGTCAGGAGCTGTGGTGAACAAGATGATGTAAAGAAAGCCCTGTGTTCCTTCTCCCTTGTTGAGGACCCTCCCAAGAAATCAAGGACAAGAATCCCTGAAGCAATAGGCCCGCAGCCTCACTCGCTGTTTCCCATTTGAAGGCTGCAGAGGTGAAGCTCACGTCATCCCTGTGGTAGGACTGTGAACCCTACCTGACCAAGACTTATACAGGTTTGGATACCCTCCAATGTGGAATGTGGCCAATTACAACAGAAGGGAAGTCAGCCCTTCAGTTCCATTGCCCTGTCCTAGAAGACCAACTTCAAGGAGGTTTCTGGAAGGACACATTGGAGTTCCAACAGGAAGAGGCCTGCCCAGCCCAACAACAGGGGAATAGGCATGGTCTGTTGGACATGGATGGTTAGAAATTCAACAAAATTCTGACAAATGTGGTATATTCGCCATTGTGCAAGCTGTGTTCTCTCTTCTCCTTGTGTATTCGCCATTGCACACGGTGTGTTATCTCTTCTCCTGTGGCTTGGACCTGTGGACAAAGCAGGAGGATGGTGTGGACCACCCATGATGACTCATGACAAGTAAGAGATGATGAAAGCCTGCCAGGGTGACCGCCTCACTGCCTGAAGAGTGTCCACCTTACTACTAACAACCAGCCCTCTACACATGCACACATCACACACACAGTACACAAACACATTACACTCTTGTGTTTGAACTCCTGATAGGCAAAGCTTCCCAGCAACTTCGGAACTAAATCCACATTTTAAAATATATTCCTAGGTATTCCCCACTCCTGTGAAGCCCCTCACTCATCCCACATATGTTCCAGTATCCCTGTGTCATGGGCTTGGTATGAGCCTGCAGCAGGTGGACCAGGGCCTTTGTTTGTCCAGCCTCCTTATATGGCCTGGGCAGGAGGGAGCAGGAACTGGCTGCAGTCTCCACTCGGGCCACTATCATACCTTTCTGCAACTCCAGACATTCCACTAACAGGGAGAAGGAAAGCTCTGCCCAGTATCATTGTGGTTTGTCCCAGAAACAGGTTAGGGCACTCAGAAACCAAAGGAAGGGCTGGGCTGGCCAGCTGCCCACACTGGGCCGCCAGTGGCTCCCTAGTTGGTTTATGGCCACAGTGAAATGGCAATTTAGTTGTAGACACTCTTGATGGTCAAAGTGGAACACTGTTATTATCTTCCTGGCATTGTCCCTTTTTCATTATCAACTCACTGCCTTGACTCTGGGTGGCTCCTGGTGGCTGACCCAGGACAAAACAGGTTACCTCAAGCCTGAGAGATTAGTGTCCCTGTGGTCTATAGCCTTTCATCGACAGCAGAGGGCATGCAGGACTCTGCTAAGCTGGGCAACTTAGAGCCACATGCAGGTGCGACCAGTGGCTGCTGTAAAGAGATTCAGGATCACTGGGCACTGGGAAGATGTAAAGCAAGTCACAGTGAGACACGCCTTCCCCAGAAAGAGCTGCCATTCTCACATAGAACAAAGGTATCGGGGGCTGGTGAGACTGTGGGCAGGAGAGAACATTGGACACTGCTGGTAAGAGTGTAAGCTCTCACAACTGTTAGGGGAAACAACCTGGTGTTCCTCGAAAAGTCAAAACTAGAACTATCACGTGACAGCGCCTGCGCCGCCACAGTATCGGGCGTCAGCCCGGGAGATTAACAGAAAACACAGACTCAGGTCATTCAGTAAGGAGAAGGCCGAAGCTTTACTGAGGGACCAGCAATATATACTTGAGGCTGGGTGAAAAACAACAGGAAAAAACAATCATAGCCATGGGTCAGGCACCTGGGAAGTCCCTACCACACCGGGTGGAAGACAGAAATCAAGCTAAGCCGAAGGATGCTCTGCTCTCAGGAAACCTGTGCGAACAGCTCAGCTGGGGGCGTTGAGCTCAGCTCACCGATGCCCAACAACCATGTGATCCAGCAATACTGGATATCTATCCACAGGAAATGAAATTAGAATGACAGGAGAACACCCTTTACCATAGCCAAGAAATGGATGCCATCTAAGAGTTCATCAACTGATAAACACATGAAGAAATGTCATACCTGTGCACCATGGAATACTATTTAGCCATAAAGAAGGAAAATCTTCAACCACGAATGTTAGGGAAACTGGAGAGCCACATGTAAAAGATAGAAATAAGATCCCGGACTCTCATTCTTTTCAAAAATAAATTCCAAGTGAGGGCTGGAGAGCTGGCTCAGTGGTTAAGAGCACTGACTGCTCTACCAGAGGTCCTGAGTTCAATTCCCAGCAACCACATGGTGGCTCACAACCATCCGTAATGGGATCAGGCACTCTCTTCTAGTGTGTGTCTGAAGATAGCTACAGTGTACGCATATAAATAAAAAATAAATAAATCTTTTTTAAAAAAATCCAAATGAACCAAATGTACGAGTTCGATAGCTCCCAAATATAAGAGCAAGAATGGGCAAATGAGAGGGCATCAAAAACAAAGGTGCTACACAGCGAGGGAAACTCTCAGGAGAAGGAGAAGACATACGCAGAGCGGAAGGACGTCTCGGCCAGCTGCTCATTGGACCAGGGATTAATATCCAAAATATGAAAAGAATACAAAAGCTCAGACAAGTACGACGACAGCACATGCCTGCCATCCCAACACCGGGAGGCAAAGCCACGAGGACCCCAAGTCTCACTCCAGCCTGAGCTGTATAGTGGAACTTTGATAAAAGAAAAAAAGATAAAAACCATAACAACAAAATGACAAAGAAGTGACGAACGAGAAAATGTTCTGAAAGAACTGCTGCGGAGAGGCAGCAGATGTGTTTTCAGATGTCTGGCGTTTTCAGTCATCAAGGGAAAGCAAATGAAAGTTACACTGAGATTCCATTTCATCTCTGTCAGAATGGCACTTAAAAATAAAGCAACAAATGCTGTCAAGGGTGTGGAGGGAACAGTAGCTATGTACTCTTAGTAACTGCACAAATTGGTGCAGCTCTATATAAACCGTTCCTCAGAAAACAAAACAAAACAAACAACCACAAAGTGTCTGCCATACAACCCTGTTTCATCGCAACACACCCATGTTTACTGCAACCAGCTAGAGTAGCCAAGTTATGGGACCCACCGAGGTGCAGTGCAACAGACGTGTGGCTAAATAAGATACCATGGAGTATCACCTATAAAGGGTGAAGCTGTCATTGCCTAATGGTACATGGAACTGGGGAGCATCTCATTAAGTGAAACAAGTTGGGTGCAGATGACAAGTGTTGTATGTTTTCTCTCATGTAAGGAAACAGATATCCCTGTGTGTGAAAGTGAGTGTGGGCTTTCCATATTCTAGGATACTGTACCCATGGATACTGCAGGGAGAGGATGCTGAACGCCATTCCCCATGTTTGGAAGGTCCACTCCTGTTCTTACCAGATCCTGGTGATTTTGACACCAGGCTTGCTGAGTGCCTTCTCCCATGTCTCCCATACGGGGCAGTGTCCTCGGAGGCTTAAGAAGGGGAGTGGAAGCAGACTCTACCTAGTTTTGCAAATATCCAATGAGCTCCAGTTGCATCCTCCTGTGGAACAGCCTTTCCTCCTTCCCTAGCTGCTGAGAAGAAAGGCCTCCCTCCAGAAGCTGGTGTGCTGATGGCTCCCTCTTCCCTGCTCCTTGTCATCGAGGTGTTTGTGGACACCAGAGGGCCAGGGAGTGGACAGCAAAGTCACCACACAAAGTGCAACTGGAAACCCTGCCCACTCAGAACAACACGAGACAGGACTTTTTACACTGCTTAGAAACTGGCTCAGATATGGGAGGCAGCATACACCGTCAGTCACCTCAGAAGGTTATGTCCTGCCCCTGTGCCGAGCTTTTCTACTGAATTTGTTGCTAGCTTTTCTGCTACCTTCCCAACAACTGTGCAATAAACCTTATAGATTCTTTCTTAAAAACAAAGGATTACTAGAAAGCAGAGAGAGACAATTAGGAATTGGGAAGGGTACTGAGGGAGGGGCGGAAGGCTGTGGAAGGAAGCAGTACATCTGTAAAGGAAGGTATACATGTTCACAGTTCATATGTGCCTATGTTAAAATGCCACAGTTATATCTAGTTTATATAATTAATATGAATTAATTATTGTAATAAAAACTATTTTAAAGAATAAAATCTTGAAATCTTCCAATATGCACGGATGCAGTTAGAAACCGCTAAGCTAAATGGCACATGCCAGGCAGGCATGCCAGGCACAGAGAGACAAGTCCTACCTGATTCCAGTCAGAGCTAGAGCAGTTCATTTCATAATAGATGAGACTCTAGCTAGCCAGCCAGTATACTGCTGCCTACAATCCCAGCATGCAGAAGGCAGAAGGAGGAGGATCATCATACTGTGAGGGTAACATGGCCACATAGAAGATTATGCCTCAGAGGAGGAAGAGAAAGGATTGGGGGGGGGGGAATGTTAAGGAAGAGAAAGAGGGGGGAGGTCATTCTGTAGGAATGGGGGTCACAGAAGCTGAGGAGAGAAGCTGTTCAGTGGGTCCTAAGTTGCAGTTAGGAGGAAGACATTCTGATATGCTGTTGCACAGTAGTTGACTACACACAATGGCAATGTGTGTATCTATCCAAATAACTGGAAGAAAGGACTTTCTGTGTTTCCACTGCAAAGAATTGATATATGTTTAAGGGATAGATATGTTTGGCCTGATCTCAACATTACATAATACTTAAGTGTATCAAAAGCATCACATGGTATCCTGTGCATACATATGATTTTTATGATTTTGCGTATGTTAAAAAATAAACTTATGAATCTGTTTTTTAAAGGGAGGAAATAATTGGAGAGATGGCTTACTGTTTAAGAAGCTGTGACTGGAATATGCATCCCAGCATCCTCAACTGGTAGGTAGCTTACAGCTGCCTGAATGGTAGGATCCTTACGTTCTCTTCTGGCTTCTATAAATACCTGAAGTCACATAGCAATACACACAAACACATAACCATAATTTACAAATTAAGTCATTTTTAAATAAAAACAAGCAAGGGAATATGTTCTCCGCATAATAAGGAATAGTCTCATATTGCTAAATTAAAGTTTCATCAAACAAGACCCATAATAGTTGCATGAGTTGTATTGTCTTTTTATTATTATTGTTAATATTATTATTTTTTACTTTTTTAAAGTGGGAACCTCCATCCAGTATACCACTGGTGTGTACAGGAAGCAATTTGCAGCTCTTGACACATCTAACAAAGCTCAGAGACTTTCTGAGTGGTCACCTCTGGGGAGTGCTGTAGCAGCTAGATGGGGAAGCCATGATCATCCCACAATGCACAGCAAAGAACCAGGCAGTCCAAACAGAGTCACAACTAGGTGAGGGGACCCTACCAATAACTTAGAAGCCACAGTCGGGAAACTCAGCTGCTTAGAAACGCTGGCCGGTGAGCTGGAGCCGAGCAGCGGCCTGGAAACCGCTGGGGCAGGGGAGATGGGGAGGAGCTTGCAGCAGCTGTCATGCCCTGGGGAAGCCCCTGGGGAATGGGGACTTTCTCTGTTCCTAAGGAATAAACCTTTCTTTCTTCCTTCCTTTTAAGTTTTATGTACATTGGTGTATTACCTCCATGTGTGTCTACGTGAGGGTATCAGATCCCCTGGAACTGGAGTTACAGACAGTTGTGAGCTTTCATGTCAGTGCTGGGAATTGAACCCAGATCTTCTAGAGGAGCAGCCAGTGCTTATGACTGCTCAGCTATCTCTCCAGTCCCATAATAAACATTTCTTTTACAACTCCTAAGAAATCCTAGGCTGGAGAGGGGGCTCAGCGGTTAAGATCACTTGCTGCTCTTGCAGAGGACCTGGGTTTGGCTCCCAGCACCCAAGATGGCACCTTGTAATCAGATGTAATTCCAGTTCCAGAGGATCTGATGCCCACTTCTGGCCTCTGTGGGCTTCTGCACTCATGTGGGGCACATAGTACATGCAGGCAAAACATTCATATTCATAAAAATAAATAAACCTTGAAAAAAAGAAAGAAAGAAACATATGTCACATAGGGAAGGGCAAGGATTAGATATAAAACCACATACTGGCTATCACAGGCCAAGGGCAGCAGCGATGGGGTCACCATTCAGTAACTCCTCTCTAATGCCTGCCCGACCTTGCAAGCCTCCCAGATAGTCTCTTATAAAAGAACTGGGCAAAATGAGCAGGCTGATTTTCCCTTTGGACTCCCTCAAAATCACTCATAATGACTTACTAGAACAGAAAAAGATATCTTACCTCTAAACCTTCATCCAATCTGTTCCAATGGAAGTGCTGTGTTTTATGTTTTATTTCTTTGTAGACTTATTCTTTCACTGTCGTAATTAATTTCTGTGTTTGTTTACTATATACAATCAAGGTTCTCCACACAGAGAAAATAGATATCAATAGATTAGATATGAGTAACTTACGATTGGACGTGGGTGAAAAGGTCATGGCATAGGGAAGTTTCATGATCTCTGCAATTCAAAGCATGGGAATTGGTGGTGTAACTCCTTCAAGTTAAAGGGGCAGATGGGTGGAGGGCAAGACTGTAGAGCAAGACCAAGTTTTAGAGTAGAGGATCTATAGTCCACGACAGGAGAGGATGAAATATCCTGTTAAAACGAGAGAGAAAATCCCCCCTTCTGGGTCAGAATTGTCCAGGCTCTGGGAGTAGCTGGTGCCCCCCTCAGAAAGGTGAGCACTACTTCCTCTACTCAGATGCTAACTGAGCTTTTCTGGAAGTAAAGAGAGAGGACGTCTTAGAGCCAATGTGACATTTACATAAGATTAACTCTCACTGTAAGTGCTAGGTAACCAAGAACAGCACAGTTACAACATCCCTAAGGAAACTGAGGTGTGGGCTGCCTTGGGGTCTTTCACCTTTCTCCAGGAAATGACTAAGCAATTAGTAGGAAATGAATAAGGAGCTTTAATCAGGGAGATTCCCAGACATTAATTCCTCAGGTGAAAACATGTACGAGCAAAAATCTACAAAGTAGTCAGGCAAACATTGCAAAGCATTATGAAATGATGAGATCAAGCTAGGTGTGGTGGCCTTTAGTTCCAGCAGTCAGGAGGCAGGGGAGAGGGGGATGGGGGGGTTAGGGGGGAGAGGGTCTGGGGTCTGGGAGTCTGAGACCAGCCTGGCCTACCAGGACAACCAGGGCTTGAAAAAACAAAGAATGAAAGGAAGAAGGGAAGGAAGGAAGGAAGGAAGGAAGGAAGGAAGGAAGGAAGGAAGGAAGGAAGGGACTGAAATTATTGGCCGCCAGGTACCTGTGTATATGATTTACTGTTGCCACCAAATTTTAAATTATTATATCTGAAGAGCACAAGATAATCTCTTATAAAGTACTAAATTAGTTTTACCTTGTCCCTTTAAGTATTTACTCAGGGATTTATTCAAATAAAAGGACTAAAGCCAGGGGAAACAGTTGAGAGATGCTGATTAGAAGCTTTTAAATTAATGAAATCCACGCATCTAACTACACTGAGAGGACGGACAGAGTGTACGGAGACTACACTCACCTGTACAAAGAAGTAGGCATCCACAAAATTCAGGCGAGTCTGGAGTGAGTAAATTACCCGCCTACAAACTAAACTACTCGTTTTGGTGTGTCGAAAGGGCTCATGGTGCTATTAGAAACCTCGGAATCTCCTAATGTTCACTCTAGGTGTAATTTTAAATCACTTCAGGAGAACATCATGCAGATGAAGGACTGGATCTGATGAAATTTACCAACTCCTGTCACCCATTGGATGTGAGCCATTCTGCAGGGAATAATCTAGGATTATGCAGGATTTAGATGCTGTTCTGCTAACTAATGGTGTTTGTCAAGATTCCATGGGCTTAGTGACTGGTTGTTCACTTTGGGGAAATGCCTATGTAAGTCTTACATCATTTTTTGGAGATGTATTTCTGACTATAGTTTTTGAACAAAATCTTTACTGAATTAACAATTGAATATACAGAGACACACCTTCGCACAATGTACCTCAACAGGTAAGACATAAAAAAATATTGAAATGAGCTTTATTTTAATTTTTAATTGTTTTTTTATTTTTCAGATTATAATTGCATCATTTTCTCCTTCCCTTTCCTCCCTCCAGACTCTTCCATATACCTCTTTTTTCATTGGTTGTTGCACATACATATTCTATGTTGCATATATATGTATATACAAATTATATATTCCAAATACACAAATACAACCTGTTTAGTCTGCATGTTTCTTGCATGTTTTCATGGCTGATCATTGATACTGGGTGACTAACTAGAGAGCTCTTCCCTGGAGAAGACTGCTTCCCCCATCTCAGCATTCCTTAGTCACCTGTAGTTCTTTGTCTAGAGTTGAGGCCTCGTGAGCTTTTCCTCTGCCCACTTTAGCATGTCTCTCGGGGTTGTCCTTGTTCAGCACATGTCTAGGCAGCCATGGAGGTGAGACTTCATGGGTGTAGCTTCTGACATTCCTACAGACACAGTCTCACAGCAAACTCCCTGTTTCTCTAGTTCTTAAGTCTTTCCACACCCTCTTCTACAGTGATCCCTGAGCCTTGGGCTTAGGAATTGTGTTGTAGATGCTATCTATCAGCTGGGACTGGGCTCCACAGCTATGCATTTTGATTGGCTAAGGTTTTCTGTATTGCTCTCTATCTATTGCAAAGAGAAGGTCCTGATGAGGAGTGAGGGCTATGCTTATCTATAGCTAGAAGGACCAGTAGCTGGAATGTATTTCAGGATTATGCTGGTTTAGCAAAGTGGCAGTGTATGTTCTCCTCTAAGATCCGTGGCTACACGAGCCCGGGCAGTTGGCTAGGTTCCCTATCCAGGCATGTTTTTCCTCTTGTTGAGCAGGAGCAATCTGAGAGCTGTTGGTTACCATCAAAGTAAGGGTTACTGTGACATGCTGATCATTGTGGTGGTTCACAAGCATCATAGCTGAGGATACTGGTTGTCTCCCTCCTTTGTCACCATGAAAGTTAGCCCTCAAGGAGGATTTCAAGTCAGATCCGGCTTAGGAGTCTCTGGTCCCTGTGTCTGAAGTGCACCGTGTCTTCAGCAATTGGGGGCTTAACTCCCACTTCTCAGAGGGGGCAACCAATGCCAATAGCGATATCCTGGAATGTTCTGGGAGTCTCTTGGACAACCCTGACCAACAACTCAAAAGAGATTGTTCATGATTGGTGTGGTTTTTGTTCAACGGTCTTTGGCTCTGTTAATCCAAAGCAACTACATTTTAAATATGAGTGGGAGAGGTTTGGAGAGAGTGTGAAGACGCACCAGGCCCGGTACAGATCCCAACAAAGGCTTTGACTTGGAGATCTCTAGACAAAGGTGGCCATCTGAAGTATCAAAGTAGAACATGTACAAAAAAATCCTAGACAGCGTGACTGGATTCTCACCAGAAACACTGCATTTCTGAAAGGGGAGAGGCTCTCTGAAACAGAAAGTTCACTCTACAATTCTATACCTATCCAAAGTACTGCTGATATAAATGGTAAGAAAAGACATCTGAAATTACGAAAGCATGAAGAAATTTATTTCACAGGGGTTCACAAAGAGAAGGAATTAACCAAGATGGTCCCCATCCCTGGTGACCAAGACAGGATACTCTGAAGGCATCAGAGACAGGATCCTGGAGACACGTAGATATAAGGCAGCCATAGCACAGTGGGCAGAGAGGATCCTGGCTTACTGCTGGGGACTCCCACAAGCCTGGATCCTCACCCCTGAGACCTGCATGACAAGCCTCAGTGCTGCTAGCATAAAGGAGATCCAAGCTTCCTTTGAGCTCCACAGAGCCTTCTGCAGCTGCCTCCAGTGAAACTATCAGGTGAGGCCAGGAAATGCCAACCCCCCCCCAACTAAAATCCCTGAGAACTCAGCCTCTGCCAGGGTCGCTAAGCAGGCACTGGGGGTCGCAGTAAAAGTTGGCAGTGCAGCAGCCAGAGCCAGTATGATTCGGGCCTTACAGGAGGGACCCAACAGCTGTGCAGGGACCTCATACGTACAGCAGGCGACTTCAGCCTTCAGGCAAGCATGGGGAGTCCCAGGCTGAGCTCTGATGGAGAGTCCCAACTCCTGACAGCACAGCAAGGGACAAGCAAGGCCATCAAGCAAGTGCAGGTCACAGTCATGCTAGAAGGCCACTTTGCTAAAGGAAAACTAGGAGCCTAGGCTTTAGCTGACTTGAAGGGACAGGACTGGGTGAAAGAAAAGAGGACCCTTGACACTCTGGAGTCAGGAAGGGGATGGCTAGAAGGCAGCACCAGGGCAACCAGAAGTTCAACAGTTCCCAGAACCCCAGGTTCCTACTTCCTGCCCAGTCAAGGCCCTACTTATTGCCCCAAGTGGCCACCCTGGTATATAGGGGTGTTCGGAGGAAGCAGCTGGTCTTCATGTAAGCAGAGATCTTCTTCAGTCCCTGAGAGTTAGAGAAAAACAGAAAACCAAAAACTAAAGTTTGCTCAGAGCCAGAGAGGTTAACCGGCTTCCTCCTGTTCACGCTGCTAGTCTGTGGCACCCATCTGGAATTAGCCTGGTCTCTCTCAAATATCGTACTCTTGGCACATTCCCTTCCTGACCTCCCCAAGGGACCCTGCCACCCCTCTGTCTACACAGACACGCTCCTCTAGCACACATAAACTCCGTATTGCCTGGGTTTGCACACTGAGTAGGAATCTATCTTGCAGGAGGAAAGGGCATGCTGGAAGATAACCTATCTCATCCAGTGACTCGGCAAAACCAGGGTCAAAGTTTATAGCTACAGACAGACCAGAAAAGACAAGCCAGGCTCACTCTAATCACTCCCTGAGGGGAAAGCCACACTTCTGCACCTGGTACTGAGCTTCAACCAATCCTGTCTCCAGCCATGATACAGACAGGCAGTAGGCACAGCGGCAGTTACAGAGACTGTTGGCCTTCTTGCCGGAGAGTGTACCCCTAGAATATCTCTAAAGACTTCAATGAAGTTCAGAGCTGCCTGTATCCAAGGGAACCAAGTTCCCATTTAAGGTAAAGCTGTAGCCTTCAGCTCTCCACAGCCTCTCCCCTCCCAAAGCCACTCAGCTTGGACCAAATGAGAACTAGCTGAGAACATGCATCACTTGATAAGGAATAGGAGAGAAAAATGAATTCAAGACTGAAAAGCCCATCGGACTGAGGTCTCCAACCCCCAAATTCTAATACATTAGCTGACATGAGTAATCAAAAGAGTATTCTCTGGTGAATCTAAGCTCCAGCAGCCAAGTGGGACCCCACACACCTCCCAGTCTGGTATGCCTAATGTTATCTGATACACTTGGTTCCAAGGTGGGTATAAGAACCACTTTTTCCTTTCTTACTGGGAATTACATGTGCCTCATACAGAGATCAGGAAGTACAAGTAAAAATAAGTTTGTTTGTTTTTTTTGGTTTTTCGAGACAGGGTTTCTCTGTGTAGCCTTGGCTGTCCTGGAACTCACTTTGTAGACCAGGCTGGCCTCGAACTCAGAAATCCTCCTGCCTCTGCCTCCCAAGTGCTGGGATTAAAGGCGTGCGCCACCACCGCCCGGCTAAAAATAAGTTTATGATGCCATCCCACAGAACACTTGGACACTCAAAATAAAAAAGGAAAGGAGGGAGGGAGGAAAGCCCATGACACACTTCAGGATAAAATTCTTCATCAGGAGTCCCAGCAAAGCAGTCAACAGGCCAAGTACAAGTATTCTCTACATGCTGATACTTCACGCCAGCTTTCTTTGGTTTGCCCTCCTTACCTGGGCTGCAGCTCCTACCTGCTACTCTGAGGAGCTGGAAGTCAACAAGGACCCCGGCACAGCTCTGCTAGTGCTGAAACCCTGAACAAGTGTGACTCTACAGTTTCACATTTCCTTAGCTGAGCAATGGGACTGATAATCTCCTCTACCATGGAGGAATGCTTATCACTATAAGCCTGATCGGCAGATGGAAGATGCTCAGCCCCGATTCTGGCAGAAAGCGAGAGCTCAATTCCTGATTCTTCTCCTCAACCCACCAAAACATCAAGGAAACTTGACCACCAAGAGGAAGGAGGATCAGGGCATCACCTCAAAGCGGGCCACAAAGTCCTTCAGGTTTGGGAAGGCGTCCAGGCATGTGGGTTCGAATATAAGGTGCAGGTCCAGGATATCATAAGCAAGGAAATCTACAAAAGTAATCTGTAAAAGGCCAAGAATGAGAGGACGTGGAATTCTGTCCCTTGGAAGAATGACAACTCCTAACTTCTTCTCTTTTACCTTTTCACCAACAAACCATGTCTGCTTCCCAAGGAACTGTGAGAAGAGCTTCATCATTCCAGGGAGCTGTTCCAAGTATTCCACCTTCAGTTTCTCCTGAGGCAGAAAACAGCTGTCACCATGTACTTGTCCTTCAGTATCATGCATGGTCCTAAATAGCCAGGGGTGGACAGCTATCTCCACTAAGATGAAGACTCAGTCATGGTCCGGGTTTTGATTTAACATATAAGAGCTTACTTACTAGACTCCTCAGTAGTCCATCCCACCCTTCAAATGCAATGGAAAGCCAGGGAAGAATAAGACACTGCTCACAGTGAGACATCATCATTCCTGATGCCTACACCTCTGAGAGCCTTGAGCACCTGGAAGGTACTGATGCCAGGCAGCATCAAAGAATCGAGAACAAAAATACTCAGAGGAGATGAGAGGGCCACACAATAGGTCCAGAAGAATGAAATATACTTGAGTTTTCCCCATAAACTGAGGAAAATTTGAAGCAGAAAAGAAGGAAAGAAAGTCCTTCAGGCTGACCCTATGCTACCTATGAAATATTCTGACTCCTGGGGGTGTGAACAGAAGCACCGCGAGAGGCTGGAAAGGGTTCTTTGGCAGTCCCTCATCTTGGACTTCTTTTTCTAATCCATGGGAAATTCCTGTATTTCGTGAACAGCAAAGATATGAGCTAGCTGGGAGAGGGCCTACGGCAGAGGGCACAGGTGCGAAACACTTGGAAAGCATGACTTCACATTCTAGGAATTTAATGTCCACTCTGGGAAGTCTGGACTGCACCCTAAAATAGGTGGGGTCTAAGTAAGAGCATTCGTTTCATAGTTCAGTGTCATGGGGACAGCTGGTGACAATACATGAAACATCCTGGAGGGTAAGTGGTTAAGAAATTCAGAAGGTAAATAAGATCTGTACAGATTTGGAATCTGAGAGAGCTGACTCCTGACCCAAACACTGCCTGGTCCAGCCCAGGATGGGAGTTAGATGAGACTCACAAAGTCTGGGCTGTAACAGACTCTAGCCAGCTGATTGGAGACATCCATAGCCTGGTTCTCCAAAATGTCCACACGAATCTTCTCTTCTTCTGTCTCCCCACCTGCATCACACACAGCACAGACTCATCTTCAACATCTCACACCAGCCAAGCCCAGGAGGTTGCCCCCTATGCACCACCCTGCTCCCAGCCCCACTCACACAGGTTGTGCTTGCGGGCAATATAGCGCAGGATGGCATTGCTCTGGGTGATCTTGTGTGATCCATCAATTAAGTAGGGCAGCTGTTTGGACAATAAAGGATGGTCAGATGGGATGTGAGGTCTCAGCCTTCCTCCTGTGGACTAGGACTGATGTGTGGCCTGGCGTTCATTGTGGCTAGCACGGGAAGCCCTCCATGAACACACTGCACACTGAATGGAATAGTTAGGACACAGCCCATCTAAGAAACACTGTGCAGGCACGAGGAACCTGCAGGTGAGGAGACGTTGATTCCAAGCCCCCCTCCGCTAGGCGAGGAGATGAGATGGGAACACCATGACCTCCCCAAATCTCCCCTTTCCCTTCTACCTACATTGGGAAAGTCCAGGCCCAGTTTGAATTTCTCACTCAGCCACTGGCTTCTGTCATAGTCAGGAGCTGTGATTGATAAAATTACATAAAGAGAAATCAGCACAGTGTCCAACACACCTATTCCAGGGACCCATCCCCCTAAGGCAAGGATCTGCAACCTCACACAAGCCTTTGTCCCTGAAGGCTTCAGGAATAAAGAGTGCTTGGGACTGAGGGCTCTACAACTCTAAAACTTACAAAAGGTTTAGGCAAGTCTTCATGGGAAATGTGATCTAATCTCAACAGGAGGGGGACCCACCCCTCCACTTCTAGGGTTCTGTATTCAAAGGTCCAGAGCAACTCTCTGGGGCTTATTAAAAGAGGCAGATTCTAAGTCCATCTTGGGGATCCCCGTAGTATGGGAGGCGTATGTAATGTAATTTAGGCACCAATGAACAGGGAGAAGTCTGACCGACGAATGGTATTACCGTCGCCCATGGTGTATCTCTTCTCCTCATAGCTTGAGTCTGTGTATTCCAGGAGGAGTCGAATAGCGTGAGCCAGCTGGAGAAATAGGTCAGGAGCCGGGGCGGGGGATTTCTATGTGACTTCACCTCCTCCAAGTGAGTACACACGGGCGTACACACCAGAAAGGACATTTGTGCAAGAGCCTGAGCTAGACAAGCAAGGGACTCTTCTCGCCCCACCCCCGCCCGTGCGCTTCCCCGCGCCCCGCCCCCCACCCACCGCCCAGCTCGATTTATCCAAGCCCTGCAATCCTTCCTCATCAGGTGGTCCCTCACCCCACGGATGTCCCAGTAACCCAGTGTCATAGTCATGATGCTGGTGCCTGAGACTGAGTCCACCGGCCTCCGGTGTGAGCAGCTTTGACTTTATCCTAGTGCCCTCGGGTATCTGGGCGGAACTGGTGCCGGAGTGATCCTGCCCCTCCAGACTTCGGCCCCGTAACACCAACCCAGTTCTACAGCTTTTCCATTAGACCATCACCTACAGAAGCCAAATTACTGAGCCCCACCCCCAACAGACCGGAAAGCGGAAAGCGTAATTCCGCCTGCAGTTCCGCCCACTCCTCCTGCCGGGTGCGCCCGAGCAGAGTTCTAGCTAACTCACTGCCTTTGCCAGACTCTACCTTCTTTCCCTTTTGCCTTCGGAGGGTAGAAGGGTCAGGCCACAAGGGAGTCCCCAACCCAGAAGTGTTGATTAAGCACTTCATCCGTGCTGTCAAATAAGACAGACTTCTGCGGGGCTCTGCTGATGACAGTGGTCCCCAGGTGATGTTTTTCCCTCTGGCAGAGAGCAATCTCTGTTCAGAAGTTCCTCATCTGAATTCAAAGAGATTATTTCTATCACAGATAAACCTCTGACTCAAAAAAAAAAAGTGGGAAAAATGGAAATTTTGACCGTTCATACATGGTCAGGATGTCTGCTTGTATTATCTATCCAAGGACTAAAGCAAATACCTGTCTTCTAACAGACGTAGCTTTCTCTATTGTGTGACCTTCCTAGTGTACTTACACAGACCTAAGATTCTGAAATGTCCGAGGGTACACAGGACCAGCATGTGACAACTCGGGATTAGTTTATAGCAAATGCAATCGAGAAAGAGATGTCTGAGTTGTCTATAACTGCTGTTCATAGCAAGGCACATTGTTTCACACAACATTGGTTGTTGTATGTGACCAAAGACTGTAGTTTGCGGGGGATGGGGGGGCATAGGAAAGTGGCCTCTCATTTTGTACAACAGACAATCACTAATTCACTGCTTTATGACGCCTACAAGATCATCAAATGATAAGGATTTTAAGCTCTGTTATAATTCTTCCTGAGTATGCAGGGTCCATCTTTAACTAAAATGTGCTAAAGTGGCAGGTGACTATATTTAAAATTCTTACTAATGTTAAGAATGTACTGTGGCAATACATTATGACAAAAATATCTCTTACATTCTAAGAGACTGGGACTTTTGCTGAACCTCACAGCAAGAGTTAATAATACACCTTGAAGTCACTTAAGGCTGCTATCCTACTGTGTACTCTGTTTGGTTAACCTGCCTTTAAGAAAATGATGTAAGAACAAATTTACTTGTCTTGTATTTCCCATGTAATAAACTTGTATGACCTAAGCTAACATATAGCTATGTTTTTTGGTTTTTGTTTTGTTGGGGGGGGGCTATTGGTGGTATTTTTTGGAAGGGAAGGGGGTTGGGTAGGTGGGTTTTTTGTTTTGTTTTGTTTGGTTTGGTTGGTTTGCTTTTGTTTTTATTGTAGTTGTTATTGTTCTGAGACAAGGATGTGTCGCTCTCTACATATCCCTAGCTGTCCTGGAACTCACTATATAGACCAGGCTGGCCTTAAACTCACAGAGATCCACCTGCCTCTGCCTCTGAGTGCTGAAATTAAAGGTGTATGTCACCATACATTGCCTTGTAATCCTAAATCATGTACTTGTCTTGGTAACTTTTCTACTGCTGTGACAAAGCACCTCAACCAAAGCAACGTATAGACGGAAGCATGCTGCATGTTGGGTTATTGCATTATTTAAGTTGTCGTTTCTCTAGCTTGTCTTCTGCGTTCCCTACCCATTATCAAGCATAGAACCATTTCTCCATATCTCTCAATGTTTGTCTGTTTTATTTTTGTTGTTTGAGATTGGGGGTGGGGGGTGTGCGTATCTCACTATGTAGCCCTGGCTGGCATGGAATTCATTATGTAGACCAGGCTGCCCTCAAACTCACAGAGACCCACCTTCTGCCAATTTTTGCTGTATGCATTTTGTTCCAGTCCCACTGGAACAAATTTTTGAAAAGGAATCCAGTATCCCTCCTGGGAGTCCTCTCTCCCTGTGCTTGCCTCATTTTGAAAGGATTATCTAGCTGTCCTTATGTAAGCATGATTTCTTGGCAGATAGTTTTAAATATCTGGAACACTCTAAGGACTAGTTGGAATGAGAGTAAGTTAGTGCGCAGGTTAAGGTGTCAGCCTCGTGTCACACGAGACACGGCGGAACACACACGATTCCAGAAGAGTGACTATTCTTTTTTTATCATAAGAGTGAGTTACTTTGTGTCTGAAGATAAACAAAGTTCTGGGCATTGGGTTCTTGTTTTTGTTTTGTCTTGTTGCTTTAAAAAACAAAACTCATTTTTGACTATTTAATACCTCCATGCAAGATAGACTTATTGAGTAGAATATAAACAGTTCCTGCTAAACAGGCTTAAATAACCCTGAGGAAAGCAAACAGCTGTGGCAGCCAGAGTAACCCCAATATAAATTAAAATTGATTGGCCTTGCTGATAGGCTTGTAATGACCTAAAGTTTTGCAAGATTGGAGACTGGAATTCATGGCGTGAGAGAAGATAACTACCAAGGGGGCCTCTTAAAGGAAGTTCCCTTCTGACATTTTAAAAAAAAAAGCATCTGTGAAATTTTTGTTGTCTGGGTCAGGTGAGGGTCATAAGTTAGCAACCCTCAGATCCGGAGCTGCAGCAGCGATCTGGGAGAAAGGCAGGGAAGCATTACAGCCTCTTAAGTGACGGGTGGAGAGAGAGCACACAGCATCAGATAGAGTGATCAAGATGGGAGAAATAATGCTTTCTACTTGAGACCTTCAACACGGAAAGAAGATAAGGACTAAGGGGCAGGAAAGGGCTTTGGATCTGAATGATAATCTTTATCAGTGCCTATCATGGAAGCTATCTACCTGTGACTCAGCGTCTTCTGGAAAACTCCTAGGAATCTCATTTTAAGATTTCTATGGTTGGCTGGAAAGATGACTCAGCAATTAAGAACACTTAATGTTCTTGCAGGGGACCTGGGTTCAGTTTCCATCACCTATATCCGGTAGCTCACTACCTCCTCACCCATACCCCCTCTGGATTCCATGAGCACTTGCACACATGCAATACATACACATACATACATACATACATACATGGAAAATAATTAATAACTCTTTTTTTAAAATTTTCCACTGAGTGGTTGAGGCACACATCTTTAATCCAGCACTTAGAAGGCAGAACCAATCGGATTTGTATGAGTTTGAGGCCTACCTGACTACAGAATGAGTTCCAAGACAGCCAGGGCTACACAAAGAAACCCTGTCTCAAAAGAAACAAAAACAAACAAACAAAACCACTCCCAATAGAATGTGTACTCAGTGCTTTGGAGTGAATATGTACTCTTCAAGCTGATCAATACTAACCTATGGATAAATACTTCAGAGTTTCATAAAATCATTCTTATGCTGACTCAATGAAAACTCTTCTCAGGCCTTTTAAAAATAGTTTCATGTTGTAGACGATAGCTAGGTTGTTTGACAATGAAGTTAGTACCTCTTGGTAACATTGGTGGTGTAGAATGAATCTCTTACACTCCTTGGTTGTAGTTCATTGTAATCACATCACATCTAAGATTGGGGGTGAAATTTTCAAACACATGGGCCAGCATCTTATTAACTCATCAGGAGGTCATTCCCAGGCCTAGAAGGGATCGATCTGGTATTCATTAAAGCTACTGGTGAAGTGTTAAGCTAAGGGCACTAAGAGCGCTTTGTTCATTTAGTTTTACAATTTTAGTAGTTCTTTCTATTTTTCCCCTGAGAATGAATATATATATTTCTGAGAACAGTTAAAGCAATACAAGAAAGGAAAAGCTTCAATTTGCCCTGAGGGGAGGGAGCTGGGAAGTCATCAGAGCACATTCTCAATCCACTGTGGAAGGCAGTCACATCCATTTAGAGGTTGGCAGGGTCTTTAAGATCTTGGCTCTCTTCCACAGCCCACATTACACTGACTAGCAGCACACTGCTGGCAGGAAGACATATTTTTCAAAACCTCTTTGGTTATATCTGTGAAGTCACAGCACTGATGTTGGTTTATTATTGCTGTTGATTTATGTCCCATGAGACACTTTTGCTCAGCTACCTTTAAAGTTACTTGATAATATGAACAGACATCCTGACCAGGTAATGAACACCCACAGTTTTCTGCTTTTTTTTTTTTTTGAGTCACTTATTTGTAATAATTAGAAGCAATCTCTTCAAGTTCCTCCAAAGCCTGTCTTTTCCAGGTGATTATAGTCTTTGTTACTGTTGCTGTGTTGAGCATTCTGTCTGCCTAAAGCACTTCTCTCAGGTTCTAGATTCCATGCACAACAAATATTTCTTTAAATTGTATTAAAGCTAAAAGTCTACTTATTGTTTGATAGGTTTGGGGGTTTTTTTTGGAGGGGTTGCTTGGTTTTAATGAGTTGTTTGTTATTATTGTTGTGGCTGAGAGCTTTGTTTTAGTCTTAGGTTTGTTTTATTGAAACAGAGTCTCACACTATAGCCCAGAGCATGCTAGAACTCACTGTTGAGCCCAATCTGACTTCACCCTCCTGGCAATATTTCTGCCTCATCCTCCTGAGAGCTGGGGCACCAGGTGTGAGCACACCACAGGTGACTTAAGAGGTTTGTTTTGATCTGTTATTGCCATTTTATAATTCTTGCCAAAGTCAGAAAATTCTACATTTCCAATGCATTCGAACACCAGAAGTGATTTCATTCTGGCATGGTCTATATTTTAAGGGTGAATTTGAGTCTATGCTAACATATTTAAAGGTTTTTAAAGTTATGTGTACATGAGCATAACTGGAGGTAGCCACGGAGGCCAGAAGCATCGGATCTCCTGTAGCTGGAGTTACAGAAGGTTGTGAGCCACTCAGTGTGGGTGCTGGGATCTGAACTCATGTCCTCTGCAAGAGCAGTACATGCTCTTAACCCCTAAGCCATCTCTCCAGCCTCTGCCATCACATTTTTTTTTCAAAAAAGATTAATTTATTTTAATGTATGTGAGTTCACTGTTGCTCTCTACAGACACACCAGAACAGAGCATCAGGTCTCATTACGGATGGTTGTGAGCCACCATGTGGTTGGTGGGAATTGAACTCAGGACCTTTGGAAAAGCCATCAGTGCTCTTAACCACGGAGTCCTCTCTCCAGCCTCCATTATCACATTTCAAAACATGAGAAAACAAAATCAGATCAGGACTCTCCAAGCAACTTCCTAACAAAAGCATTTAAGAGTAAAGGAAAAGCGTGGAGAGTTAACAGAACAATGTCATGAGAAAAAGCTCTAGGAACCTGGGTGCATGATAACTAAGTCACTTAGCATGCAAAATCCACATCCTAAATCCATTTGCTTAGCATGCTGTATGTACTGGCTGGTTTTGTGTAATAACGCCGGAGTTATTACAGAGAAAGGAGCCTCCCTTAAGGAAATGCCTCCATGAGATCCAGCTATAAAGCATTTCCTCAATTAGTGATCAAGGGGGGAGGGTCCCATGTGGGTGGTCCCATCCCTGGGCTGGTGGTCTTGGGTTCTATAAGAAAGCAAGCTGAACAAGCCAGGGGAAGCAAGCCAGTAACATCCCTCCATGGCCTCTGCATCAGCTCTTGCTTCCTGACCTGCTCAAGTTCCAGTCCTGGCTTCCTTTGGTGATGAACAGCAATGAGGAAGTGTAAGCTGAATAAACCCTTTCCTCCCCAACTTGCTTCTTGGTCATGATGCTTGTGCAGGAATAGAAACCCTTCCTATGACACTATATTTGTGACAGATTACAGTTGATTTTCACACATAAACTAAAAAAATAAGTGATATACTAAAGCTTATTTTCTTTGTATTTGAGGCAGAGTCTCTGTAGGTAGCCCAGGCTGGCCTCACAGTCTCCCTCTTTGTGCCTCTGACTTTCAAGTGCTAGAATTATACAATGTACCACCATACCCTACTAGAAACTTTGGATATACACAGAGTAGTTCTGTTAACTGTAAACATTGTGTCCTATAGCGGACACAGAGAAGATATTTTCCGTGAGTCACTGACATGATGTACCCATTCAATTGCAGTGACATTTTCTGTTCCAGTAGCCCCAGGCAGACTCCATTCTTGTACTACTCTGTACAAGTTTCCTTTTGTTAGACACCTCCTCTAAGTGCAATTATGCAATATATGTTTTCCTGTGAATAGTTCATTTCACATCCCTGGTTTATCCACATTGTTGCATGTTGCAGAATTTCTCTCTTCATCAAGGCTAAGTAATAGACCACATTTTCTTTATCCATTAACCCACTGGTGAGCATTTAAGTTGTTTGCATACCTTTGCCATGGTTTTGTGCGGCAATAAACAGAAGAATGGCAATATCTCTTTGAGATATTGATTTCAGTTGGGAGCAGCTTATATCACTGGACACAGGAATATTGGAATCATGTGGTAGTTTATTTTTAATTACCTCCATACTGTTTTTCGTAGAGTTTTTTTTTTTACCACTTTCTATTCCTGCCAACAGTATATGAGCATTTTAGTTTCTGTACTTGTCCCTGGGGATTGGTGCAGGTAGCTACTCTGCCTGTTAAATATTTTCATGTCTTCTTTGGAGAAATGTCTATTCTGGTCCTTTGCAAAGATGGTTCAACAAATGCAAATCAATCAGTTGGCCTTGTCATGTTAACAGAATGAAAAACAAAATTCACATATCATTTAAATAGATACAGAAGTAGCGTCTCATAGAATTCAATCACTCTCATGATTAAATAACTCAAAAAATAAATACAGAAGTTTTTGAGTATTTTTATCTGAGTATGTCAACTAGATATGTCAGCATAATAAAAAGCCTACATCATAATATTAGCTGGAAAAACTAGGAACATTTTTTCCTTAAAGAAAAAATGTATCTGTGTACCATGTGCTTGAGGCTCAAGAAGGTCAACAGAGGGTGCTGGGTGCCCTGGAACTGGCGTTACAGGCAGTTCTAAGGTGCCATGTGGGTGCTGGAAATCAAACATGGCTCACAACCATTTTCTTCTTTAAAGTTCAACCCCAGAGGGATCTGATGCCTCTGGCCTCTTAGATACCTGCACTCATGTGCAGACACCCACACATAGCCACACAGAGACACATAATTAACTGTAAGTACCATTTGTGGAAGAATTAACCTTCCTCATCCCCTGCTTTACAGTCAAAAAACTAAACTGGAACCTTCTACCATCCATAAAAATCAAGTCACACTGGGTTTGAGGTTGAGATTTGAAACTTGATTCTGTAAAAGCCTTAGAAGAAAACATCGTGGGACAATGGTCTAAGCAAGACTTCTTGGACATCGCCCGATGCACAGACAGCAAAAGTAGAAGATAAGAGAGTGCGGCAGAGCCACAAAGCTGCTACAAGGCACAGAAAGTGACCAACAGAGTAGGGAAAACATCTCTGAATTTCATGCCTGACGAGGGGTTGATATCTAAAATAAACAAAGAACACCCACTACTCAGCAAGAAAACATGCTTCAAAGCCTTGAACTATATACATTTAAATATAACTAATTTATTGGTCATGCTAAATAAAACAAGTTTTTAAATTTATCAGTGAGTGATGCGTTTTCTAAATAAACAAAAAGCCATTCCCTATTCTGTGCACATAACTGGGTCTCTCTGTAATTACTTCAGTCAATGCAATTAACTGTCTAGCCTAATTATTTTCTTTAATTAGAGTAACCAATCTTTTTTTCATTTTCTCTAGACACAAAATAATCCAAGAGGAAAAAAGTTTTATAAACTTTTGAGCTATTTTAAAATTTATTAGCTTATTTTGGAGACAGGGTCTTAGTTATTCTAAGCTGGCCTCAAACTCCCTATGCAGCCTGGATGACTTTGAACTCCTGACCCTTCTGACTGCACCTCCTGAATGCTGGGATCACAGTACTGGGCCACAACACTTGGTTTATGTGGTAGTGGGACTCGAACCCAGGGCATGCAGACAAACACTCTACCAACTGAACTACATGCCCAGCCCCTTTACATTTGTTTTTAACTAATACATAAAAATTACACATATTAATAGGTATCACATTATTTGTGTTAAGTTTATACTTAATGTTTAAATCATGTTAAATGTTTATCACACTTAATTATTTCTTTATAGTTAAAAAATATCTGGACTTTTTCCTTCCAGCTTTCTGAAGAACACATGTCATTATTTGTAGTCATCTTCCTGTCCTATAACACACCAGGGGTTTATTGTAACCATAACTTAGTACTTTAGTTATCTTTCTATAAATACATGTTTCACATTACTCAAAGCTTCTGTAAAGCTAAGACAAACACATGTGTTAGCATCTCTAAAAGTAAAAGTAATTGCATTTTAGGAAATAAGGACAGAGTAAAGTTTATTAAAATTTAAAAACAACAACAACAATGTTTTTGGCTCTCCCCACCTCCCCAATTCCTGAAACCTAGTTTCATTTGTCTGGAATCAGGAGGCCCTGTCCAGTCCTGAATGGTGATGACTTTGACTGACTCACACACAGCCAGTCATTGAGCTGCCCTCCCTCTAGCTCTTCCCATCTGAAACTGCCCCTTCTGACTTGACACCTCTTTCCTTCATGTCCCCCCCCGCCACCCCCCACAAGTGACAGCAAATTCTTGTGTCTGCCTAACAGATTGTAATCCTAAAAGACAGATTCCTAAATGCCATAATCTTACCTGTTGAAATCCCAAAGGATTAAAACTTCTAACCTGAAAAATCACAACCTCAAAAGATTAAAACCCCAAATGCTGAGATCCTGAAAGCTTAAGGTGGGCAGCTAGCCAGCCTGTGCAGGGAGGATCAGCACGGTCTGTGATTTATGTACTGTTCACGTCTTGTTAGGTGAAAGGAAAATCTAAGAATGTGGTGAAGCATTTTCAGGGCTTGCCTAGAAGGTGTTTCCAGAGAAGATTAGTGTGGGAGTTTGAGTGGACTGTTCAGGGAAGATAACGCCTCAATGTGGTACTGTTACCGGATCTTAGGGTCAGAGCCTGGGATCTGGCAGTCCCAAAAAGGTAGGCTGAGCCATCTGTCCCCAGCACACCAATTAAAGAGACAAGTGATATTGAAAAGCGTAGAGAGACGAGTTATTCAACACCATCACATCAGAAAGAAGAACAAATAACCAGGTCGGGTGACACTCAAGTTGGTCTTTGGGACCAACTCAGTGTGGGAGGTTGGTCCTACCCAGCGCTCACACAATTTCTTGGCTCTGGTCTGTCCTGCCTGGAGGTCTGACAAATGTCAGACTGTGTGAAATCTCTTCATGGAAAGCAAGTTCCTTCTTTGGTTGGCAAGAAGACTTCAGCCTTTCCCTTCCTCCATCATGGGACTAATGGGACATTTTTAACTTCTTGAAGCTCATTGTTTCAATGGTGTGGTAGTATAGACAAGGGCCTCTCTTTTGAATAGCCTCTCCCACCAGGGCCAGTTCAGCACCATACAGTCTGCCCAGCTACAGAGAACAAACGCAGAAAAATCTCTGAAAGTGGAGACCAGGCTTCCTGCTACTGCCTTGGACACCAGCACCCCAGGATCCCTGGCCTTTGGATTCCAGCACCTGAGCCAACATTTCTCAAATCCTTGGGCTCTCTCTCTATCTCTATCTCTCTCTCTCTCTCTCTCTCTCCTCTTTCTCTCTCCCTCCCTCCTTCTTTCTCCCTCCTTTCTTTCTTTCTTTCTTTCTTTCTTTCTTTCTTCCTTCCTTCCTTCCTTCCTTCCTTCCTTCCTTTCTCTCTCCCTCCCTCCTTCTTTCTCCCTCCTTTCTTTCTTTCTTTCTTTCTTTCTTTCTTTCTTTCTTTCTTTCTTTCTTTCTTTCTTTCTTCCTTCCTTCCTTCCTTTCTTTCTTTCTTTCTTTCTTTCTTTCTTTTTAGATAGAGTCTCTTCATCTACTTGTCAGCACTGGTTTTTACAATTCGCTAGGCCATATATCTCAGATTTCTATCATTTTGAATCCTGGAAGTATAGATTCCACAAAGATATCCAGAGTTCTAATTCACGGCAAGCTTTTCCGTTTTTGAAAATTTTACTCTGTGGAAGTTCAGTTCCTCTACAGTGACTCAGACTCAGAAATTTATTTGCCCCAAACAGACAGAGAGAAGGGAAAAGAGACAGGAGATAGAGGATGAAGGGAAAAGGAAGAATGGGGGGTGGTATTTGTCACTGGGGGATAAAAGACTGCCTCTAGATAGAGAGGAGACAGATGCGGCACATAGGAAAATGGAAGTTTATAATGGAATAAGGGGAAACCCCATGTTAGAATGACGTGTTCAATTTTTTTTATTAGATATATGCTTTATTTACATTTCAAATGTTATCCCCTTTCCTCATTTCCCCTCCAAAACCTCCCTATCCCATCCCCCTCCCCCTGCTCACCAACCCACACAGTCCCACTTTCTTGTCCTGGCCTTCCTCTACACTGGAGCATCCAGATCCTCTCCAGGATTTTAAAGGGGAGCTTCTTGCATTAGTTACTTTTTGTTGCTATGGTCAAATACAATGACCAAAAAGCAACTTGTAGATGAAAGACTTTATTTTAATATCTGGTTCTGGAAGGAGCATCCATAACGGCAGAGGAACCATGATGGCAGGCAGCAGGACATGGAGAGAGGACATCTTCAAGTGCAAGCACGGGGCAGAGAAAAGCAAACTCAAAGTGGAACAAGGCTCTAAACACAAAACCTGCTTCTAGTGACTGACTGATTCCTTCCAGCAAGGCTCCACCTCTTACCCAAAATGTAACTGTCCCAGATAGTGCCACTGAGTGGAGAAGACAAGTATTCAAATACATGAGCCTACAGGGACCATTTTCAATCAAACCACCACACCTCCTCTCTTTTCCGTAGGCTCTGCCATGCTCTCTCTGATCTCTTACCTCAGGGTCCCATCATAGCCCTTCTCCATGGTCACAAGGATCTCTCACACAACAAAGATCACTTCTGAAGAGCAGTTTCACATCAGCTTCTTTCCTGACCCTGCTACTCTGACTTTTAAAAATTATTATTTATATGTAGGTATGTGTATCTGTGTACATACATGTAAACAAGCATGCTGATGCCAGCAGAGGTCAGAGGGGTGTTGTTAGAGCCCCTGGGGCTGGAGCTGTACTGTGGGTGCTGGGAACTGGAATCAGATTCTCTGGAAAAACAGCACATGCTCTCAGCCGCTGAGCCATCTTTCCAGTGCCTTCACTCTGGTTTTTAACACCACATATATCTGCTGACCTGAATTTGATCCCAAGAACCCACGTAAAAATAAAAAGAGAAAACTGGCTTCCACAAAGTTGTCTTCTGACTTCCAGATGTATGTTGTGGCATGTGCATACACCTATACACAATATAATAAAAATTTTGGTTTTTTTTTAAAGACTTCATTAAGATATTTAGACGCCTAAGTTATAAAGTTTGGTGCACACAATTCCCAACCTTAGTGATATGTATTTATACATTTTTGCTTCTTGGTTTTATTTTATGAACACAACTGATTTGCTCACAATAGTTACACCCGCAAGACTGGTATTAGTGTTCATAGTTATGGGCTGGGCAGATGAAGTCCTGACTGAATGTCTATCATTGACAAGGACCCCAGCTTCCTAGATGCAGGGGAGCTGGCAAGATTTCCTGTCTATTTGCAAATGCTGACATCGTGTACAGAGAGCATGGACTGCAACTTCCTTCTCTTAGTTGTTTATCGCCCGACTCCCTTCAGAAACCTACCACTGGGACTAGCTAACCCCAGACCTACTGGGTCAACAAGTAAAACAGGAAAATCCTGACATCCCAAAGTGACTGGACCTCCTGATCACCAGTCAGGTCAACCCGGCTTCAAATTGAAGTAACTAGTATGCTTGAGAGACCTATAAATCCCCACGACGTTTTGGGCATCAAGAACTCCTACAGTGACCCCTGGTGTCCAAAATGTGCAACTACAAGGCAGTGGCCTTAGGGTCCTTTAACCCACTCTGTGGAAGAACTTGTCTTCAATCAGCAAACACCACACTGCCATACAACTATGACTACCTAAAGGGAAAGATATTTTTCTTTAACCAAAGATGCCATCAGTTCTGTGAGCTATCACACCCAGAGCTATCTTCCCAGAGAGCCCACCTTTTTTCTCATTCCTAAAAGACAGCATGGAGTGAAGAACAGCCGTGGGTTTGCACATAATGCAAAGGCCCAGCAAGGTTCATGGGGACAGAATGTGACAGAAGAGAGAGGAACAGCCGTACACACGGATTCCCTGCCGTGGGATCCCTGGGGATACGTTGGTGTGACTATGCAAAGTATGGTCATCCTGGAACACCTCAGCTGTACAGGAACTCAGCTTCTGTTTGGTGACAGGGCTGGAGTGGTGTGGGAGCAGGAATGGCTGGGCCATCAGCTGATAAAGGCTCACGTAGGCATCTGTCTGCAGCTTCCATGTCCAGCCAGGTAGCAACTCCAGGCACAAGAGCCAGTAATGAGGCAAGGGCAGGGGTTGGATAAAGGTAGGGTCAAGATAAACTGCATATATTTTTATAACATATATAAATATATATTGCATATATAATTATCAAAGAATAAATTTAAAACATATTTTTTTAAGAACCAGAGATATCAATGATAACTCAGCTGAATCTGGAAGGCCTCAGGGACCCCAGGTCAAGGCCACCACAAGAATAGATCAGGTTATCATCTAACAAGAGCCTCTTGGCCACTGCACCTGAAAGCCAGGCTTCCCTACAGGCGGCCGTGTTAGCCATGGAAGGAGGACCTTCCGAATGCACAAAGGCACTGTACTGAAGAGTAGCCTGTCTCTGATCAGGACCACGTTGATACAGAAAAGGAGGTGATGCCAGGCTGACCTTGCTTTTCAAAGCCATGACTTCAACCTCCTGCTCCCCAAAGCACTCCTGATTGATAGTTTGGCAAATGCTATGCTTGGTATTTTGAGTCTTTATTGCATGTGGCACAGGGGTTCACTCCTAGGTAAGATGGAGTCGGTCCCAGGATTAGTCATCTCTAGACGCCCAGCTGAGGATCTGGTGTGTGAGGGCTCATCCCCAGGATGAACATCGTCTCCTCGCCACTGTGGCATCTGCTAATCCATCCATCTAACCTGGGCCCTCTACTATCACTGCCGAGGCTCCTCTGCCCTTCTCTCCTCCCCATGTCTGTCCCCACAGGAGCCTCTGACTCCAAGATCTAAGGGAAGGACAGCAAGGAGCAGTTAATATGCAGAAGAAGCATCTCCTAGACCTTCCTGGGAGACAAGATTGTCTGGTGACAAGATGGCCAGTAGAAAGGCAAAGAGACCAGAAGGTGGCTCCAAGGCTCACACACGACCCACACGCAATGGGAAAGCCTCAAAGAAGAGACCAGAGAAGCTGCCTGGGAGAAGTGATCACTGGGTAGCAGAGGCTCAAGGTTAGAGGGCCAGGGAAACAGTTTGATGCAGTAGAGGCGTACAGGAAGGAGGAAACTGTATGCATGCCCGATGTGTGCACAATGTGTGCACATGTGTATGTGTGTGTGAGCATGTGTATGTGTGTATATGTGTGTGTGATGTGTGCGCACGTGTGTGTGTGTGTGTGTGTGTGTGTGTGTGTGTGTGTGTGTGTGTGTGTGTAAAACAGAGGACAACACTTGGCACCAACCACTCCTGACCCCTTTTACTTTAAAGACAGATTCTCTCCCTGACCTGGAGTTTTCCAAGTAGCCTAGGCTGGCCAGCCAGTAAGCATCAAAGATCTTCCTGTCCCCACCTCCCCACTGCTGGGATTGGAAGTGTATATCACTATGTAGTTTTTTCTTTTTGTTGTTGTTGGGTAGTTTGTTTGTTTGTTCCTTTGTCTGTTTGTTTTTGAGAGATGGTTTCTCTGTGTAGACCTGGCTGTCCTGGAACTAGCTCTGTAGACCAGGCTGGCCTCAAACTCAGAGATGCACCTGCCTCCTGAGTGCTGGGATTAAAGGAGTGCATGACCACTGCTCATAGCTTTTTCTTTTGTAAATGTGAGTTCCAGGGATTGAATTATGATCCTTGGATTTAAAAGGCAAGCACTTTACCTCTCGAGTCATCTCCCCAGCCACTGGAGATCTATTTATTGAGAAGAAATTCTAAACCAGGCAGTGGTGGAACACACCTTTAATCCCAACACTGAGGAAACTGAAGCAGGAGGGTCTCTGGGTTCGAGACCAGCCTGGTCTACAGATCAGCCGGAGATACACAGAGAAAACCCTGCATAGAAAAAAAAACAGTTATTCTAGTGGCATCAACAAAAGAAGGAAGTGTCAAATTGATTACTAAAAGAAACAGAATAATATAAAAAGTTACCCTGGGTGACCCCTGGCAGAGTAACACAGACAAAAATACAGTTTGCCAAGCAGGACAGACTAGTGAGACTCTGGTGACAGACCAGTGGGTTGTGAGTCCTCCTGTTTTGTCACAGCCTGTAAACATCTCTTCACACCAGCTGAGCATCACTGTATCTCAACGTGAAGCTCAGATGCTCCAAGTTAACTTCATCTGCAAAACTCTAGAGGTTTCTAGAAGACTAGAGGAGGTATATATACCACAGTGGCTCGACTTGGAATCTGGAGTCAAATAAATGAGAATTTGAAGCCTGGCTCTCACATCACAACACTGAACAACCAGAAAATCCCTTAATCTGCAGATCAGAATATCCACCTGTACTACTCCTGTCCACTGCTGGCTGTGTGCTACCCCTGTCCATTGCTGGGTGCATTACTCAGAAGAAAAGACCATGCACCTTGCCTGGGGAGCATAGTAATGTTGGCCCTAGACAGAGAGGGTGAGCCAGCCCTGAGGACAGAGCAAGAGAGAGCTAGCCCTGCCACTCCTCTGCCTTGAGGTAGCCTTGGCTGAGGAGAGATGCCCTCCACTCACTTGCTCCACACTGCCTGGGATCATAAGATCCCAGGGGCAGTTATATCAACTGGCCCTACCTCTTGCCTGCTACAGGATTCATGAGAGGGGACCCTGCACCTCACCTGGGCAGCACAATAGATCTGGCCCTGGTGGAGGGGGCTCAGGTGAGCTAGTCCAGGGGGTGAGAGTGTGGGAGAGCTGGCCCCACCACTCATCAGCCTTGAGGTGGTGTGGGGGTGGGGGTGATGTCCTCCCCTACCCTCCTTCTCCTGCAGTAGCCCAGAGAGCTTGCCCTGGGTCATAAGAGTGAGAGAGCTAGCCCTGTCCCCTCACTGGCTATAGCACTCGGGAAAGTGAGCCCTGCACCTTGCCTAGGCAACACAGTGGAGCTGGCCCTGATGGTGTGAAGGGTGTGAACATGGGCGAGCCGGCCCAGCCCCTCTCAGGCTGCAGCACTCGGGAGAGTGGGCCCCTGCACCTAGACAGGGCAGCACAGTGGAGCTGGCTTTGGAGATGTGGGTGTGGGTGAGCTGGTTCCGAGGGCATGAGAGGAAAAGAACTGACAGTGTCTCCTGCAGATGGAGGTACTAGGTGGCCTAGCTGGAGCAGTGCTGGGCAGCTTGCCCTGGTGGTGCAGATAAAGGAGAGCTGGTCTGCCATCCAGACCCAGATCCAGGGCTCTGAGTTGGTCCACCCCAAAATCTATTTCATCTGCAAATGGTTGGGATGTATAATGGGGCAAGTCCTGCTGATCCAGGGCTGCAGGATCTCCATGACCCAGGGCAACAACAGGAAAACTGGGAGGAGTCCCAGTGAGGATACAGTATTGATGATGTCACAGAAGTCAAAGACCTCGGACCAGATCAATGACTCATTGCATTGAACATTCGCAAGTGAAGATTTGTGGTCAGAGGGATAGACCGTGAGACACAGTGTGACATGCTACAGCTTCCATGATGCCCTTCGCCCTTGCAGTCTTCCCCCACAAAATAAAACACAAGCATGCACACACACACACACTCCTCCTTATTCTCACCTCTACCCCACCCTGGACCCCACTATCTCTGTTCCTCATTCAGGCTTTCTTACAGGGCCTGACCAAAATCTCCAGGGTGTCCCAAAGGGAGCTCAAAGGTTAAACACTGGGCCAGAGATCCAATGTTGAGGCCTCAGCTGGTGTACTGACTGGTTTTGTGTGTCGACTTGACACAGACTGGAGTTATCACGGAGAAAGGAGCTTCAATTGAGAAAATGCTTCCATGAGATCCAGCTGTAAAGGCATTTTCTCAATTAGTGATCAAGTGGGGATAGCCCATTGTGGGTGGTGCCATCCCTGGGCTGGTAGTCTTGGATTCTATAAGAGAGCAGGCTGAGCAAGCCAGGGGAAGCAAGCCTGTAAGTAACATCCCTCCATGGCCTCCACATCAGCTCCTGCTTCCTGACCTGCTTGAGTTCCAGTCCTGACTTCCTTTAGTGATGAACAGCAATGTGGAAGTGTAAACTGAATAAACCATTTCCTCCCCAACTTGCTTCTTGGTCACGATGTTTGTGCAGGAATAGAAACCCTGACTAAGACACCGGCTCAGTTCCTAGCCTGAGACAGGTGAGGTATGTGGCCACTCAGCTGTCTACGCCATATTCCTCTCTGAACAATGCTGACCCCACCTTGCTCTAAAAGGCCTTGAGACTGTGGGTAGGAACAGCCACTTTCCTGTTTAACCTACAATTCTCTAGTAAAAACTAAATGTGGAAAGGCAGGTGTCACAAAACAGATTGGATTATTTTCTCCAAAAAGTAACTGGCCTAAACTTCTCTAGATTCCCACAGTAGAATGTCTGATACAAGTCCCGAATTATCCAAGTCCCCTGTTCAAATTCACCCCTAGCTACATAGAATTTGATCTCCACAGCAAACAGTAGAACCAGCGCTGTGGTTTGGATGTGGAATGTCACTCGAGGGCCCATGTGTTGAAGGCTTGCTCCCTAGCCTGTGGCACCAGCAGGTAGGAAATGCTGACATTTTTAAGAGGTAGGGTCTTACTGGAAGAAGCTAGATAAGGTGGTACCTTGCCTTTGAAGAGGTTGTTGAGACCCTCTCCCTGGGTGATGCTTCCTGGTCTCCAGGAGGCAAAGGGACCTTCTCTGTCGCATGCTTCACCAGTCCATAGCTAAAGGAGCAAGTGGTCATGGATGCAGGCCTCTGAATGTGAGCCAAAAAACTTCTGATGTTAAGTTACCCTGGGTATTCTGCTCCAGGGACAACGTTAACACACTCTGACACACTGTCACTTATTAACACGAGCTCTTAGGAAAAGCACATGGACTCTGAAACACACACACACACACACACACACAAAGGTTAAAGACTAGTAGACAACCTCAGATATAATCAGGAACATTGTTTACCTCATTTGAGACGATTAGGCTAGACTAGCTGGCCAGTGAGCCCCAAGGAGCCTCCTGCCTGCACCTCCCTAGCACTGGGATTCTGGGAACTGAACTTTGTACTTGAAAGGTAAGTGCTTTACCAACTGTTATCGCCCTAGTCCCTAACCACTGATCTTTCTTTTTAATTGTACTCATGATTTTTATTTTATGTGCATGGGTGTTCTGCCTGCGTGGATGTCTGGCCTCTCGAACTCAGAGATCCACCTGCCTCTGCCTCTCCACCTCTCCGCCTCTGCCTCCCCGCCTCTCTGCCTCTCCGCCTCTCTGCCACTCCGCCTCTCTGCTGCCTCTGCCTCTGTCTCTCTGCGTCCCTGCCTCGTCTAAAGGCGTGCGTTGCCACCACCCAGCTACAGGTCTTAACTGCCTCTCTAAATGTTCTTCTCCACTCCCACGGCTACCAGCCACATCCAGATCACTCATGCCAGGATGAGACAGGACATCGTCCCTTCCCAGAGACAACTTCTGCTCCCAACCAGACACAGACCGTCATGGTCACAGTAGAGTCAGCTCTGCACTTGCCAATGGAGCCATGCCATTCCTCAACCTCACTGAACCTGGTGTTCCTCTCTCTTTGGGGCGGGAAAATGCCAGACCTGGAGGTGAACGCCTGAAATCTCAGGACTCAGGAGGCCGAGTGAGGCAGAATGACTGCTGTTAATTCAAAGCCAGCCTGGGCTACATAGAGAGTTAAGCCTGGGATAGAGAGAGAACCTCCACATCAAAAAGTGAAGAGTGGGAATAAGATGCTGGCTGACATATAAAGCAGCCCTTAGTACATCGCACACTCACACAGAAAGAACTCAGGCCTATGTGTGCAGGGTGCTACAAATACACCCTAGTCCCCTCATTTCCTTTCTTAGCGCCCCAGGCTGGGGTAGGCTGAACTTTACTCCTCTACCTGCTTGTATGTTTCAAGGCTCGCTTGCCCAGCTAATAGGTTCACAACCTGTTAGCAAAGTGGAGACGAGCATCTAACCATTCCTGTGGCTGCTTTGCCGACGGGAGCCCAGGCTACAGCAGAGACAGCGGTTCCGCTCAGCTTGTCCCCCCCCCCCCCCCCCCGAGGAAGAAGCACCAATCTGAAGGCTGAACCTGACGCTGAACCAATCTAATCTGGAAGAGGGCGGGGCGGGGGGCGGGGACAGGGCTCCTCTGAGCCCAGTGCGGACCCAGCATCTGATTCTGAGGATACTCCCCTCCAAGATCAACCAACATTCAAATGCACCCGTGTCCTCATTCGAGGTAACCCGTCTTTGGTTTAAACTGAAGGGCCCCCCTCGGCTCGCTTTTGAAGCTGCTTTTGAAGTTACCCGACTATGAGTAACTCAATTAGTTTAGAACTGGCTATGGCTACAGTCATGCTGCGGATTCTGGAGCGTTTGCCAAATCCAGTTTACAAATTGTTTCCAAATATAATGACATTTGTAGGGATACTAAAATTAACAAATATTGAAGTTGACATGCTATTCTCTGAAGGCATTTCTTTAAACATTTGTTAGTTTCAATTTCTCTTCTTTTCTTATTTTACAGCCTCCAAAGTTCTAGCTCCACAACCTTCCTTGAGCCTTTGAAAGCCCACTCCGCAGGTTTACATCCAGAACCGGGGATCCTGGGTCACCCCCAACTCCAGATGCTCCTGCGGCTTCTATCTGCAGAGACCACCTACCCCAAGTCATCGACCAGGCAAGGTCAAGTTGAGCAACTTTGCTCCCATATAGAAAACAAAGTGAATTATTGAACATTAGGCTAAACGTGAGTTAATGTTTAAATGTTCTATTGGACCTTCCTTGAATAAATTCACCCAGGGTTTGCATGAGCACAAGAAATGTCCCGACCTGCTCCTCTCCAGCTTCCCAGGAGGGGGCGCCCTCAGAGCAGCCCAGGTTGCTGTCTACTTTCTTGACTAGGATTTACAGTTGCAGTGCCTAAGTGTGGATTTCACTCTGTGCCAGCCCAAGGGCCACAAGGGGGAAGGTTCTTCTGCTGTTTGCACGCACTGTTTGGGGCATTTTAAAGCACTGATTTTAAAAGTCCACTACCAATCTCAACCCAGCAAATGAGAGGGAGTTCCTGCCCCAGCCAGGACTACATAATGAGTTCAAGGTCAGCCTTTGGTGGGTGGTAAGGTGCTGCCTTCCTCAGGAGGGGTCCACACTCAGCCCCCAAGCAGGTCACATGGAGGGGCTGGCAGGGAGACCGGATGAGAGGTCTGGCAAGGCAGAGGGCAAGCAAGGAAGGGAAGGGCTTTGCTTTATCCTATCAAGTGAAATAGACATCTCTCTCAGACCTGGCAATTCTCTCTTATGGGCATGTAGGTTATCGAGAGAATCTCAAGCCTTGTGCAAACCAAAGCTAAAGCTTACTAGAACCGTACCTAATGCTTTAAATCTAATCCAGCATGAGGAAAGAATTATGGGTAAGAATCTGGAGGCACAAAGAAGGAAGTATCTTGCCCATGGTCGAGTAGATCAGGAGAACAGCTAAGGCCAGGTGTTATGGCTCCACAGTGCACAGCCAGTTACACACTGCAGGCCTACTTATTAATGTCTTTTTACATATGTGCACATATGCACATGCCCCGGTGCATGTTCCTGGAGGACAATTTTCAAGAATCAGCTTTCACTTTCCATGAAGTTAAAACCCAAGCATTGAACCAGGGTGCTAGGCTTGGCGGCAATCTTCTTTACCTGCTGAGCCATCTCACAAGCCCAGGCAGTTATTCTTAACAGAGAAAAGACATGGTGGTAAATCATCATGGGGCTGGACACAGCAATAAAATTTACATTTATAGATGATTGCAACAAAGTGTGAAAGATGTGTTAATCATTTTAAATGTAAATTTAATAAGAACATAATCTCAATTAAAAAAAATCCCTTGAACTTAGCGTGTGGTGGCACACACCTGTAACCTCTGCACAGAGAAGGCAGTGTAGAAAGCCAGCCTGAGCTACACAGGGGGCCCGGTCTCAAAAACAAGCAACATGCTACTTGGAACCAGAAGTGGGGATGGCAAGGTGACTCAGTAATTGATGGCTGCCAAACCTGACAGCCTGAACCCCACCTCCAGGACCCATGTGGTGGAAGGAGAGGACCAAGTGACTTCCACATATGCTCCATGACAAGTAACACACACACACACACACAAAATGTAATAAAAAGGCTTTTGAAGAAAAAAAGAACTAGAAGGAAAACATAAATATGTAAAATATAATCCTGTATACATATAGCTCAGGTATGCAGGTCATGAGCAAATACTTGGTAAAACTGGAAGCAAGAAGAGGCTTTTTGCTTCCTATTTTCCTGTATCTTCAAAGTCCCCTTTTAAGAAATCTTTTCTACCGAGGCATTTTATTTATACATGTTTTTCTTTTATATTCCCAGAAAAAGAATCCCAGTATCTTCTTCCTGTGTGTGTTTTCATCTGAATTTTTCTTTTTTTTTTTCTTAAGCAATTTTCAAAAGACTTGTTTTATATATGTGAGTACATTGTCACTGTCTTCAGACACACCAGAAGAGGATATCAGATCCCATTATCAATGGTTGTGAGCCACCATGTGGTTGCTGGGAATTGAACTCAGGACCTCTGGAAGAGCAGTCAGTGTTCTTAATTACTGAGCCATCTCTCCAATTCTCATCTTAATTTTTCATAGTCCATGCTACCATCTAAGGATGTTAGTACAATGAAACCAAGCCAGCAGGGTGGGAGTGGATTGTTGTCTGGTTCTCTTAGGTCTTTGAACTGCACATCCATCAAATCTGGGACTGACCATGCCATACCTGGTTAGCCTGGTAGTGAGGCTCACTTTCAGCGATGACCAGCACATTCACATTTCCTACTGGTAGTTAGGAGCCAGGAACTTGAGCATGGGCTCATGCGGATGGGATGTGTCTCTTCAGCATGGTTTATACTCTCGAGAGCATCAGCCAGCAAGTTCATGTGACCCATCATGGAGGCAGACAGTTTTGTTTTTAGCTAGGAAAAGCTTCCTTACCTTTTAAAGATTACTTGTTCCTGGGCTGTGGGTACCGATCACTAACCTAGTGTATGAAAGGTCCTGTGTTCAGTCCCTAGCACCACAAAGTCAAACTTTAAAAAAGGATGTTTTTCAAAAGATTCACTTTTTTTTAAAGATTTATTATTATATGTTAGTTCACTGTAGCTGTCTTCAGACACTCCAGAAGAGGGGTATCAGATCTCATTACGGATGGTTGTGAGCCATCATATGGTTGCTGGGATTTGAACTCAGGACCTTCGGAAGAGCAGTCAGTGCTCTTAACCGCTGAGCCATCTCTCCAACCCCCAAAAGATTTACTCTTGATGAATGTTTAAAAGAGAAATGTCTGAAAAAATGAAAAACCAAAGTCCAGTTGATACGAAACCGGAGAGGTTGGTAAGAAACATTTTGTTTGTTAGCAATGCGCTGAGGGCTGGGCCTCAGCTCAAACTGAGAAAAGCTGGACGGGAAAATGAAAGAGAGGATTTGACCTATTAACAAATTCAGTGAAGACTATGGCCTCCTCAGTGCTGGTGTGGACAGGCAGTGCTGGCCTCCGAGGAACAGCCTAGAAGGATATCTTAATCCAGCTTGCTTGATATCCAATAGTCAGTGCCCATCACCTTGAAAAGCTTTGTTTTGGGGGCAGGGCAGACAAGGCCCAGTGAGGCGTGGAGAACCTCAGACACAATGCTCATCTCTGTTCTGTGGCCATTCGGTCCCCTCGGCCCATTTCCCTAGGCAGAAACCAGTTTTGTTTTGTACAGCCTTCTGCCCGTGTCGTAACGCCAGCATTCAATTCAGATACATAAATGGATAAAATAAGTTGGCGAGGAGTCAGAGGGAGGCAGACAGGTGAGCGGAGCTCTGCCTTGAGTCTCTGGGGCACCTGCTGCAGTCTGAGGACTTCCTGCATGCTCAGAATCAGGGGGTGGGGCTGGGGGATGAGGGGTAGAGGTGGGGGCTGATGCAGACCTCCATGGGCTCCCAACCAGGTTCTCTCATCACACAGGCTTGCAATTCTGAGGCAGGCAGCCTCTGTTCCCTTTCCACCCAGCAGCGGCTGTGGCAAGCATCTGTTGCCTATGTAGTAGGAACCCCGTGCTGCCCAAGGCCCATTTTACTCCCCTCCATTACATTGGCAGCAGGTTCTAGCAACCTTAGTGGCAAAAAGGTGCTCTGTAAACTGCATCATAGGCGCAGGTGGAAAGTGGATGGCTAGCGACGGATTCCAGCACAAGCAGCTCCAGGCAGTACAATCTGACAGGTTTGTCTGTCACCACATCTGCCACCTTTGTGTCAGAAGCCCTGAGGGAGGGACCCGGAAAACCTCAGGCAGCCATGTTGGGCGTGCATCCCCATCTACCCCGCTGCCCTAAGAGGCTGTACAGGAGGCACGAGGTGGGAAAAATGCCAACCTTCAAGCTGGCCTGTCAAGCACACACACCACAGACCTGGGGCCTCATGACCCCGTCAGAAGGCTCAACGAGATCTCCTCTCCCACAGACACCTCAGTCAGTGTACACACAACCCCCTTCGTCCATGCCACGCACCTCAGAATGTGTTGCACCTCACAGGTTGGCAGTGTACATCGGAATCCAAGCACTCAGAAGCCCCGGCAGGACTGCCAGCCTATGTTATACAGCGGACCACCCAGTATTCCCCCAGAGTGCCTTACCACCCCACCGCCCTTCCTCCCCCTCTGCCAACAGTGACCTTCACATGCCTCATTAATTAAATAATCTTTTTATTTCTCATGCACTAGGAAAAATGGGTCATATGAAACACTGTTCTTCATAGCAAAGGCCTCGGTCTACAACATAACACAAGAGGCTAGCTGGGAACTGGGTCTGGCCAAAGACCAGAGAACCCCCAGGGAAGGTGCCACCTCGAGGGCTAACGACAGTCTCAGCACCCTCCAACTGCAGTAGCCTCCAACTGTAGACAGATCAGGGCAGCTGCCCCCTCCCACAGGGGTACAAGGGGGTAACAAAGGAACATGTGGCCTGGGGGGGGGGACTGGAGGCTGAGGAGCAGACACTCGGCAGGGGCAGTGGCTCAGCCCCTCAGGCCAGGCCTCCAGGGCCATGAGCGAGCCCAAGTCCTGCTCTGCCCAGCACAGACCAGCTGGAACTTCAGAGGCTGAGTAGCCAGTGCCACAGCACTGACATAATGAGCTCCTCCTGCCCCACAGCCACATAAACAAGAGGGAAACTCAACTTGAACTCTTAACCAAAGCCTGGGTTCCTGGAGCTCAAGGGGCCAGCCCTACACTACCATCCCAAGCCCCTATGGACACTGAAGACACTGTAGGACAGCCAGACTGCTGACAATTCTGGGACCAACTCTTCCATCTCAGCCATCAGGTACCACCTGGGCCGAGACAACAATGAAGCAGCTTCCTGGACTCACTTTCATTGAGGTGGCCCAGAGGCAAGACACGGTCAAAGACATGCAGGACATAGCACGGAGACATGCAGAGACCACGTCAGGTGGGAGGGGTCTAATCACAGACACAATCAAGTCGCTGAGATGGGGCAAGCACTGCATAGGCCAGGTTCACTAAGGCCCTGGGCTCATGACAATGCCCACTTCCTCTGGGATGGTCTCCAGCATCTCACTTTGGATGGCCTGTGTGATAAGCGCCAGCTCCTGGCACAGGGTCTCATAGCGGTAGCCCACTCGGATGTCTGGCACATTGGTACGGCGGATGTCATTGCCCTCAGGGCCCTCCTTGGTGTAGTTGGGACCCAGCCAGTGGCTTTTCACCTGCAGGGTGTAGGAAACAGGCAGAGATGCAAGTAGACCCAACTGTCACAGGGACGAGGGCAGGACCCCACGGGCAAAGGGAGGGAGAAAGGCGATGCCCAGCCCAGGCAGGCTGAGTACCGTACCTTGTGCGAGAAGCCGCTCATGAGCACACTGTTACGGGCCAGTTCACACATATCGCAGGAGCTGAGCTTCCACACCTGGGTGGCGATGCTGTACTCCTCCATCAGGGGTTCCTGCACAGGCCAGGTTTCTTGATGGAGGCATCAGGCCCCTGCAGTCCCTCCTTCCCTCCCTCCTTTAAGGACTTAGCTAACAGTTGCTATGTTCCACCACCAAGGGGGCAGCGCCAACCCAGAGACACCCGCCCTTGGCTGCCCACCGGCCTGGGTCTGACCTTGGTGAAGTGGAACTGCAAGGGATCATCTGTGGACAGCGAGACCATGAGGCCACGGGACAAGTACTCGGGTAGAGGGTTCCGGTGGTAGCTGAGGAACAGGCTGTTGTTGCTGAGTGGGGACATGGCAATGCCGATCTGAGCCAGGTAATACAGGTACTGCAGGACGGGGGCCTGGGCAGGTAGGAGGGATGGAGGACTTGTCAGGTGACCTGAATGCTGGGAGGGCATGCATGCTGGTTCTGGGGCTTAGGGAAGGGGGTCCAGGCTAGGTCTCAGATAATAAGTCCGGGCTGGGCTCCCCAACTAGAGGATGGGTGGGAAGAGCTAATTATATTGGGAAGGAGTCTGATCTCATGGCTGGGGGAGGAGGAGGATCAGGAAGGCAAACAGCTGCATGTGGAGGCTGGGGGGTGTAGACCCTGACCTTGCGCAGAAGCAGCCCGTGGGAGATGTTCTCGGCCAGCATGAAGGCTGATACCAGGTGGTGGATGGGCCCAGCCTCCCCGCAGTGCGGCCTCAGCACGAATGTATGGAATCCTCTCTGCCTGAGGGGTATGAAGACAAAGTCAGCTCCAGAGCCTGGGTCCGCCTTAGCTCACCTGACCCAGATCCCACATCACTCCTGTGTATGCCCTCCAGGGAGGGACAGCGGGGAGCTAAGAGAGAAGACAGGGGCAGATCCTTGACAGGAAAGGATGGAAAAACTAAGTCTCAGGGCAGAGAAAGAGCCTGTCAGTCTGGGCACAGGAGCAATGGGTGTGTCAGGGCACTAGTGACCTCAGCTCAGGGTGCTCAAAGCGTGGCAAGCAGGGGTTCGGCACCCCTGGAGTGAGCACCTGCGCAGATGGTTCAACGTGGCCATGTTCGCGAAGGTGTAATACAGGTAGTAGGCATAGGGAGGGTTGTCCTCCTCCACCCAAGCTTCTGGGAGGGGGCTCTCCAGGTTGAAAACGTGGTTTTCTGGCTTGGACTCGTCATCCACGCTGTCAAAACCATCCACCTGGCAAAGAGATGGTGGTCAGGCCTAGAGTCACAGCTGGGCCCAAGCCCAGCCATCCTGTCCCCTCCCAGCCCACGCCACCGCTCACATGCTCCAGAAAGAGGTGCAGCTCCGGGTGGCTGGCAGGGTGCACAGTAGCCTCAAACAGTGGCAGGAAGATGTTCTCCAGCATCTCTTGGAAGTTGGCCAGCTGGCCCTTGGTGCGGTACACATCACTGCAGGGAGACAGGACACAAACATATGCAGGTCAGGGTCAGCGGCAGGCCAGTAAGAGTCAGAGCTGTCATGAGAAGCACCAGAGCGCACTTGAACCTCAGTGGGAGAGTGGGACGTCCAGACAAACCAGGCTGGACAGACTGCGGGGCGGCCTGGGAGGCTTCTCCTGGCACTGCCTAGCTTGGCGACTGAAGGCTCAGCCATTCCAGGAGAGCAGGAGGCAGGCCCTGGCCCCTGTACACAGCTACGGAGCTTCCTCCCACTCTAAGGGACACTCACAAGAGACGGGGCACCTGCACCAGCCAGCGGACATTGGGAGAGTGCACTTTGTGGTTCACTGCCCAGCGTGCCAGCTTGTCCCACTCGTCCCTCGAACGCCCGTAGATGGATAGCCGGAGCTCTGCATTCTGGTATTTGCTCTCCTCCAGGTCTGACATCACCTCCTAGACACCAGAAGCAATGACCTCTAGGCTCCTCCCCGCCCCATGTACCCGCACATGTCTCATCAGACCTCTCACCTCCTCCTCCTCCTGTCCCCTGAGCCCTCCTACACGTGGGCTCTAGCTCAGCAGGGGAGTACTGGCTCCATACCTTGATGATGTGAGCAAAGTACTTCCCAGAAATCTTGTTGTCGGTTTTAATGAAGATCTCTCGGAGGACAGACTCCCCAATAGGGTTGTATTTGGCATTGAATTTGTCAAATCGATGAAAGGTATTCCTGTCCTGGAGACGGGAAGGTCTGGGTCACCTCTGATCCCTGACCCTAGTGCTGACCCAACACCCCAGCCCATCCCACGGGACAGACCGCGTGCACATCCAGCGTGTCCACACTTAAGTCATAGGCAGTGAGGTTCATGCTCTCGAAGACCTCTCGCAGCGTCTGCTCGCGGCCCTGCTCCACATGCACGATCTCCTCCAGATGCCGCTTCATCGCCCGCTTGATGAAGCGCAGCAGATGCTTCTGGTTCATGCAGGACGAGGCGTGGATGTGCGTGTCCACCTGCGGCGGGAAAGGACTGCTGTGTCCAACACGGGGGAGGCCTGGGACCGGGGAGATGGCTCAGCCACCTGTGTCTGTTTGCTATACAAGCATGAGGACTGCAGTTGGGATCCACTGAACCCACATAAAAGCCTGCCTATAATCTTAATACGAGGAAGGCAGAGGCAGAGGATATGAAAGATAAGCTGGCTAGCTAGACTAACCAATAGCAAAGTCTGCGCTCAAGTAAGAAACTCTGCCTCAAAATATAAGGTAGAAGATACCCAATGTCAACTTTGGCCTCCTACTACACGTGTATACATGCACACACACACACACACACACACACGCGCACACACACACGACCACATACTTGCAAACATGCACATATACACATATGCACACATATCATACACACACATATACAAATGCAAGGTTTGGGAGAGACGGCTCAGTAGGCACACCTGAGAAAGTCAAGGGCCAGTACCCACATGGTAGAAGAGGGGAAAGGACTCCTGGTAAGGTTTCCTCTGCTTCCACTTGTCCACACCCACATACACGTTAATTAAAATGTAATAAAAATTTATTGTTTATTTTAAAGCTTTAAATTTTTATTAAATTAAATGACATTAATTATAAAAAATTACATTAAAATGGAATACATTTTTCACTTTTAAAGGAAGGGTCCACGGCCCAAGTTGTAGGTATAAAAGGGCTCTCCTACTGGATGCTAGGGGCAGTGGGGGAGGAAGAGCATGTCTTGGGGGGAAGAAGTGGGCCAGGACACAGGCCACAGCTGAGGGCCCCACCTTACGGATATTGTAGAAGTCCCGGTGGGGCACTTTCTTCTGAGCGGCGAGCTCCTTCATCTCGTTGAGCAACACGTGCATCTGGAATTTGGAGCTCAGGTACTGCAGCCGGCGGTAGCAGAATGACTTTCTGGACAAGGAGAAAGAAGGACGCTCAGGTGAACGCTCCTGGGTTAGCTGAAGACAGGAACACACAGAATCAGGGCAGCCAACTAGGAGTAGGTAACCCAGAAGTGGCAGGAGACAAGGTGACAGTTGCCTGGGGCAGAGGGTAGGGCGGGGCAGAGATGGCCAGGGCTGGGCAGGGCTGGGCTGTGAGGTGAGCTGAATAGACTTGTAGAAACTTACATGGGACCATTGATAATCAGGGCCATCAGCACATTGACGTCAGCTACAAATTCCTGTAGGTCAGGGTACGGAAGCTCCACCTCTGGACAGCTAGCACACAGGAAGCTCGGGTGAGGAGAGCGAGTCAAGTCCTCCGGCCCCTCCCAAGCCAATGCATTATTCCACAGGATGTACCCCAACACACATGACCCCACTTACTGCTCATCAGGGTCCCTGCGGGTGTAGACATGCACCACACCACGCACCATTCGCAGACCCAAGCCCAGGTCCCCAGGCATGGTGCTCGGCTCACAGTGCTCATATGGGTGCTGCTCCAGTGCAGGGGGATGCACTGGGGCATCTGCAAAAAGAGAGGAAGAGTCAGGACTAGGGATCATCAAGGCCCCAGCTGCTGCAGGCTATGGACTCCATAAAGGGCCAGGTATGCCAGAAACCCCAGAAGAACAGCTATGGTCCCCACCTTCCACCCTCCTGCATGCCAAGAAGCTAGAAAGAGCCTGGGGTCAGAGGTGGGGGAGATGCAGGCACAGCTCCAAGCCTAGACACCCGGGACAGTTGGGGTTGGAGAGGGAAGGGAGCTCCCACCAGCAGACACAGGGGTATCAGGACTCTGTTCATAGGTTCGAGTCTCCAGGGGCTTCTCAGCCAGCTGCTGCAGGTAACGGCGGGTGGTGGGACAGAAGCTCTGCAGTGACAGGGCCATGTACTTCTCCCTGATGAAAAGTGCCCGCACCACACTTTTGGCTGCATCTAAGAGGTCTGTGAATGGCACCTGAAGACAAGGACAAGCAGTGACTCTCTTTGGTCTCTGCTCACTCATGTTCACACTCACTGCCTGTGGCCATGCCCAGACCTCACACTGCCTACCCCCAGCTCCAAAGGCCTCAAACCCAGGAACATCCAGCCTTCTCTGGTCTCAGTGAATCAGTGAGCCCATAGCCTCTGCCACTCCTGACACCAGAAAAAGAAATACCCTCTCCAGCTCCCACCTCCCCAGGCCGGAAACCTCTAGAACATATGGGTGGGAACCTAAGGCTTCACTCCACTCACCCCACACTTCTCCTCCCCAGAGATGATGACCCTCTGAAATTCCCGTTCCAGTACCACATCACGTTCCCAAAGGCCCCTGTCACCCTGTCCCTCTCCTTGCTCCTTGTACAGTCTATAGGAAAGAGAGATAAAAACAATGGGTTGGAGACAGCCATGGTGCAGACTCACCCCCGTATTATCTGCACATGCCCCTCTGCCCTCCTTACTGTAAGTCCGAGTCGCTGTCTGTCTTCAGGAAATCTTGCTTGGCCCGAAGCAGAATATCTGGCTCCAGCCTAAAGATGGGAAGAATAAAGTCTGTAGAACAAAAGCAGTGGCCACAGCACTCGGGTCCCAGCACTGTGCCAGCTTCTGTCCACATATTGTCACACATGGTCCTCGGGGAGGCCCGGACGCTCTGTGTTGTTCTCACCCCACTCCAGAGATGAGAAAACAACTCCAGAAGTGAGTTACCCAGTAGACTCGGAGCCTACGGGAAGATGGGACCAGCAGAAGCCTGGCTCCAAAGAACGTGCCCTAAGCTGCCTCCAGGCAGACCTCAAAGAGACGGCGGGACAGGGAGGGCAGGCAGCAGCTCACTTGACATCCTGGCTGATCTGGCGCTCCAGCCGCTGCCTCCGCTCCTCTAGCTGCTCGATAGGGCTTTCCTCTGGGAACTCGTAAGGGGCGCTACGGAGCTCACTCTCAGCCAATGAGCGGCTGAACAACTCCTGGTACCAGGGAGGGAAAGGAGGAGAGAAAGGTCAGGTGGCCTTCAAACCCTCTGTCCCTGTCCTCCCCTGCAGAGCCTGGGCAAAGGGTGAGGGCAGGAGCCAGGGTTCCCAGGAAAGGCTTAGCATCACAGTCAAGCACTGATGCCAGGATGTCCTAAGGTGAGAGGTGGCTGAGGTAGAGGGTTCAGCAACAGAGGTGGAGTTTGAGGTGAGGTGGTATAAGGCTACCTCGGCGATCTCCTTGCATTTGCCATCCATAGACGTGCGAAGGTCGAGCGGGAAGTGCTTGAGGCAGGGGGCAGTGCCCTGCAGGGATCGGGCAGACTGCAGAGGAGAGGCCCCCAGACTGCTTCGAGCTTCTGCAGAGACAGTAGTACCAAGGTTAAGGGGAGGAGGAACAGGGTCTGGATGTCTCTGAAAGCCAAGAGCCCCTTCCCACCCTGGGACCAGACCCTATTAAAAGCCAAGGCCTAGACACTGGACAATATTTCCACTGAGACAGAAGAGCCAGCCATGTGGGTCTCCTAAGAGTATTCATCTGCATCTACTCAGAGGCCCTTCACCACCCCAGGCTCAGAGATGAGGTCCTGGGCCTGCCTGGGGAGCAAATGGATCCAGTCAACTCTGCAATAAGAACTTGAGGTGGGAGTAGCCCACTCCCTTAGAGCAGGGGAATTTATCTGCCTATGACTATTTTCCAAAAAGGGATATACATGTGCACGCACGCGCGCGCGCGCGCGCACACACACACACACACACACACACACACACACACACCAGGCACTCATTCAGGACTAGTGGCCACACTAAGGATCATCAGCTTCTAGGGCACTAACCCAGGGTCAGCTACCTGGCCTAACAGATCCTTCACTGAGATGAACAGAGCCACTGCCTGTTTCCCTAGACCTGCAAGGCACAGGTAAAGTACAGCAGCCACCCAGCTCTGACCTGAGAAGCAACTCTCAGTAAGAGGGCCTGGCAGGCAAGGCCCCCACGGGAGGCCTGTCCTCTCTCCAGGACCCCGGAGCTGCCAAGATGAAGACTGATCCTAGGCTACCCGTCCCACAACTGGCCGACCCTCCAAAGGGAGCGGCCAGTCTGTGCCACTTGGCGGCCTTAGGATCTAGGCTGGAGGCCTCATGGAGGGCCCTGGGAAAGGGAAAATTGGAAGCCAGGGGTTTTTCTATTCCAACAAGGGCAGACCTCTTCATGGGCCCTACCACAAGGCTAACACTGAGGGTCAGAGGCTGCTAGTCTCCTGGGCTGCCTAAGCTTCTAGCCCACCAGGAAGGAACCTCCCAGGATCCTTCAACAGTCTCAGCCTCCTCTTGCTGGAAGCTCTCCACAGAGCATTTGCTCCGTCCAGCCAGCTGTAGAAGACCCATCTCTCCAGAACCCTCTCCCCCACCTCCACTCTGGCTTAGAAAAGGACGCAGAGGCTCTGTCTAGGCATTATGCCTTAAGGTCTCTGTACCCACTTCCTAGTACTCCAGGTACAGTCCCAGCGCTGGACAAAGAGGGGTGCTTACCTAGATCAGAACCCAGCTACCTACTTGCCTCGGTCCCTACTGGAACGCTACCTGCAGAGTTCAAGAGTGTTCTGGTCAGCAGCCCTGCGCCCCTTGCCTGCCTGTTTGCCTTCTAAAGTTGCAGCCAGTCCCCCAGGACAGCTCAGGGGCTGGCATGGGCTGTACCAAGTGCAGCTATAAGCGGGGGAGACCCTGAGATGGCCACAAGTAGGGGGCTGGGAGAGAGTTCAGGGGAGTTCAGAAATCCAGAGGAGGAGCAGGAAGGAGTTGAGAGATGAGAACTCTAACAGGGCCGTAACCTCTTCCATGCCAGTGAGGCCACCCAGATCCAGGGTCTCAGTAAGGAGAAACAAGACAAGCTGATGTGGCCAAGGCAGCCTGGCAGGGGAGGGGCCAAGTCTCCTTAAAACCACAGCCCTAGGGGACAGAAAGTGGACACAGCCAAAGGGTAGGAGGAGAGACACAGGGAGACCAGGAATCCTCCCCTGAGCCCTGTAGCCTCAGGCTAGCTTCCTCTGCCACCCACTGTCGTTTGGGCCCTGACTATGGACTCTCCAAGAGAGACAAGGTCTTTGCTACCCAGGAGCTGGCTGGTAGTTGGACCACTGATCCCGTGGATAGGAGCTAGTTACGGAGGCTTCCCATAGCCCACACGGGCAGCACTCTTCCTGGCAGCTAAGGCTAATGCCAGGTGAGGACAACCCGTTCAGGAAGAGCACCTCGCATATGGGAGCCACATTTGGAAGACACACAGGACTCTGCTTTTGTTTACTTGCTCGTCTTAACCTCTGGACACAGGCTATCAGTGGGTGAGAAGTAGCCTTGTCCTACCTGGCCGCAGCCCCAAAACTCACAGGGGAATATCCTGCAAGCATTTTATAAAGCTTAGGTTAGAGCCCTAAGCCCAAGGGACTGCAATTAGGAATTCCTGGGACCCTCTAAACACTTCCCACATGGAGACCCTTCAGTGAGGAGGGCGAGAGGGTCTCTGAGCCCAGTGCTGGGTCAGGGCTCATAAGAGGGAAAGAGCACCGAGGAGAAAGGAACTCTGTAGGGATGATGAGGTGACGCCACTTCTCCCTTACAAGAGAGCAGAAGAGGAGGAAGAAGCAAAGATCAACACCTACTCACCCAACTCAGGTTCAGACCCTAGGCTGGGTGGTGGTGGCACAAACCTTTAATCCCAGCACTCAGGAGGCAGAGGCAGGGGCAGGTGGATCTCTGTGAGTTCCAGGCCAGCCTGGTCTACAGAGTGAGTTCCAGGATACATAAGGCTACACGGAGAAACCCTGTCTCAAAAACCAAACAAGCAAAAAGGAACCCAGAGCCTTCTTAAGCATAGCTCCAGACCATTCGGGGGCTTTGTTTCTGTCTTTGCTTTACTGGGACCACGCCTGAGGTCTTGTGTAAGCTAGGGAAGTCCTCTACTGCTGGGCTATATCCTCATCCTTTTCTATTTTTACTTCCAGGCAGGATCTTACTAAGTGTCGCAGCATGCCTGGAACTCATGATCCTCCTGCCTCAGCTTCCCAAATAGCTAATTACAGGTGTTTAGCACTACACCAAGCCACCAATCACTTCTAAAGTCCCTGAAGGCAGACCACAGAGCTGCGGATCTAGGCAGAAGAGCTAGGTGAGTAGGAAGGGTTCCAGCAGGCAGGGTCATCCTCCTAGTCGGCCACATGACTGTAAAAGACTGCTAGGGACTCACCAGAGGTGAGACACAGGCAATGACCTCCACTCTCCCAAGCCAGGATCCATCTTCCTGGCCCTGTGCCAAAACTTGGCATCTAGGGTACCACATATACAGGCAAAAGCCAAAGGAGGACCATTCCATCAGCTCCAGGATTCTGGTACTCAGACAATCATCTTGACTCGGAGCCTCCTCACTCGTTATTAAGACTGCCTCACTAGGCCTTGACCCCAAGTACAAGATGCTGTCATGGTATAAGCACCTAAGGGTCTCTGGTTCAGCAACAGAGTAACCAGCACAGAGCTAGCCCCGGAGCAGACACCTAGAAGACAGATCCGAGCACAGAGACTATCTCAGTACAGTCCAAAGCATAGACAGCATATTCAGCAGTCTAAGAGTAGGCCAGAGGAGGCCACTCAGGGTGTAAATACAGGCAGCTATAAGGGGTTAATAACACCCAATCAATCACCAAAAGGTCTTTTTCTTTAGCCATTAGACTTGAGAGCCTCAGACATTCACATCCCTGGTCTCACAAACTCTAGTAGCTAAGTCCTCACCAGGATGGACCACAGGACCAGCTGCAAATGGTGCAGAGATGCCCACTAAGGCCTATTAGGAAGCCAAACCAAAGGATGCAGGGTACACAGCCCACCAGCCATCTCAAGGACTCCCCACTCTCCTGAAGAAACTCACAACACTGACCAGGAACAAGCAAACAGGAAGGATACTGGCAATAAAGCCCTAGCTCTGGTGTATGTGCTAGCAACGCATGACCCCATTATGTCAGACTCCACCACCACCACCACTCACCAGGGAGGGAGTTCTAGATCTAGGGTCTTGGAAAGAACCAAGTAAAGGCAAGTACAGCCTGAGTCTGCCTGGCACCAATCAGAGTAGCCAGTCCGCAGTCAGTCCCACACCCTCCCCACTCCATTCACATACACTTCACACGCAGTCTTAGCATCTGCACAAGCAGACACGTGTGTATTATACACCTCTTCTGCACCCACATCCACACCCACTCCTTGTCACGGAGGGCAGCATCCCTGATATGGAAACCTCAGGCACCCGCTCCCACCTTCCTCCCTGTGCCACCAAGCCAGCCAGTCAGCCCTGGAACCGAGGTCGAGAGGCATCATTGCAGAGAGGGTGCTGCAGGAAGAAGCCCTTCTCAGAGGCACTCAGTGGCCTCGACAGGAGGAGGGGGAGCCCATGCCTGAAGCTAAGAACTCTCACCTGGAGCGGCAGCGGAAGCTTGCAGGCTGGCCCGCTTCTTAAAGGGATATTTGGCCTTGGGCTTGCCTGGGCCAGGATAGGATGCCATGGCTGGGGCCAAGGCGACAGCGGAGGAACCTCACCGGCTGGGGCCAAGCTCTCCCACATCCAACCCCTTCCTCCGCCCCGCCCCCAGCGGGAGTGACTGATGCAGGAAGCAGCGCCCCGCAGGCGGAAGAGGCCCTGGCTACGATTTCTGATGTTGTCTAGGCAACCTCGGGGAGTGGGGCCTCCATCCTGCCCCTTACCCCTCCCTTCCCACTCCAGTCTCTAGAGCGCCGCGTCTGACGGTGGCTAGGACTGGGATGGGGGTACAGAGAAAACAGGGCAGCACCAGCTCTCAGCTCTTTACCTCCCTCACCCCACCTCGGGAATCCTCATCCCTTGCCAAAGCTTCAAGGCAAAGAAGCCAAAGTCCAGGCTAGGCTGATCCAGCCAGCCAGGGAGAAAAATAATAGGCAAGAATACCGCCTGAGCTTCTCCAAGCTCAAAACCCATTTCCTCCAGGGACGGAGCAAGCGTACTCATGAAAACCCAGAGCTTCTGGGGCAGAGCCCCCCTCTTTTCTCCATCTGACCCCTGCTCTAGGGACAGCCCAGCTCAGGGAGGAGAAAGAACTGAGAACTCGAGCCCGGGAGGGAGGGGCCTGTCTTGGGAAAATTCCACTGACCGGCAGAAGCAGCCTCTAGGAAGACAGGAAGAGTAGGAGGCAGGGTCTGGGCTGAGGTCGGTGGGAAGACCCCAGCCGACCCTGACCGTCGCTCTGCATGCACACTCAAGGTCTGCTTCCCCGGACCCTTCTAGGGGCTGTTCACATCCTCTAGGTCTTGCAGGCATTGCCAAGACCCCCACCCTCCTATCACGCGACCAAGGCACCTCTGCCTTGGAGTCCCTTTATTACCCCTACACGCGCCGCACACTTACCTGAGGCCATACTGCCCGAGTCCCGAGCGGCACCAGGAAGGCAGCCTACGAAAGTCTGCACAGCGAGAAAGCCCGGCTGAGGAAGGGAGAGGGTCCCCACTGGGGGCGAAGTCGCGCCACTGGCCCCGGCACCCGCACTGAGAAGCGGGAAGGACGGCAGATTTTCAAAATGGCCAGCTGGCCAGGGGCGGACTCCCGCCGACTTCAGCGGCCAGACTGACCTCAGGAGACCCGGGAGTCGCGACCCCAAGCCCGCACTCAAGAGGAAACAGGCCACGTGCTCCCCAGAAAACCGGACCCGGAATTCGCCTAGGGTCCTTTCACCACTTTCTGGGTATTAATTAGGGATCCGGCTCCCGTGGCCGGGCTACGGGGGAGTCACGCAACAGGTGCGACCCCGCCGAAATCTTCCGGGCTGCGCGCCAATCTCGCCAACCCCAGGCCCCGCCAAGTCCGCGGCCACGCCCCGTTCGGGCACGCCTCCGGCCTCCTGGCCACGCCCCCAACATTTCCCCAGTTCCCTTACGCCACGTGCGCAGCCTCCCGACCAGGGTTGGCCTTGGCTTGGCCCTTTGGTCTTGGGCGATTTCGGTGTGTCAGCTTCCTCATCAGTAAGATAGGATGAGGTAATGAAAAGACCTCATCCAAAGGAGTTACTGAGGACTGAAGGTAAATCCCCTTTGCACAATATCTGACACAAAATCAGGTAGCTATTATTAGGGTACCAGAATCTTAAGCAGAAGCCCTGCCCCTGAATTCTCTGCATTCCCACCTGAGTCTATTTCCTTCTATCAGACGTTGGTAGGTAGGGGTGTGCCCTTCAAAGCTGGCTCACCATCCCACATTAGTTTCTATGTTGAGGTTAGACTAGCCAGAATGCCTAGGTTCAAATTCAGACATCTCCACCTACTTCCTGACTGATGGTGAACTTCTCTCTGGGTTTTACAGGTTAACTTTGGCTCTTACACCTACTCTGATGAAGATAAATGAGATAATTATAAGTGCTTAGAATCGTGCCTGGCCTGTAAGTTAATACCCAGTGTTCATGTAAGAATGCTTTGGCCTGGGATCACTATTGCCAACTCATTGATTCTCCTCGTGGGTTGAAATTGGGCTGTTTGAATAGGGCCACAGACACCCTCTCAAACAAGCATTCCTGTCTCCGAGGGGCAGTCGTTCCTAAGGAACCCTGTAAAGGAAAGTCTCCTTCCTCACTGAAAGTGATTACCTTTAGGAGGAGCAGTTGGTCCTTTCCCCATCCTCTCCCTTGGGGGGCTTTGTCCCCTCACCCAGCTGTCTAAAGTCTGTGCTGCTGCTTTCAGGTCGCCCTCCTCTCCCTACCAGGAACTCAGGGTCCTGTTCCCCGTTCTCTATCTGCATCTGATGTGGCCCTCCAGGGACTCTCCTGTCCACTATACTAAAACAAACTTTTAAAACTATCGCCTTAGGCTTGGGGTGTGGGCTCAGTGGCAGCATCCCTCTGCCTTACATGTGAAGGCAGACCCCAGAATTGCAAAAAAGATGAAAATGCAAATTTAAAAACCCTACAAGTGGCCTCCATAAATTTGGGAGAACAGTGGGGTGGAGGGGGAATCCAATTCACAGAGAACCAGATTAAAATAGAACAAGGAGATACCTCATTCGTACAGCGTTATGTTTAAAAATCAAAACAGGAACCACTGAAAGCATTGTATATAGGTGAGGGTGGACTGAACTGGGACTCACATTCTGTGGCTGTAAATACTAATATAATCTAAGAACCATTTAGCAAAATATAATCAATTATCTCAATGTTTCACTGTTTTGACCCAGTAATCCACTTCTGAGTCTTTTTTTTTAACTCAAAAATAATTTTATTAGAGTTTAAAGGAAAAACCCCAGGGTGTACAAGTTGTAACTCTCAGCTTCCTGGAAGAAGAGAAGAGAAGGGAAATACACATTGGAAGAAAGAGAAAGAAAAAAGAAAAGGTTCTATCTTTCTGAATCAGCTCAGGAAGGTAGGAGGACCCAGAAAACTTCATGGTAGCCTATAGGGATTTCCTCAGGGTGTGGGAATTACAAATCTGTTCTTAATAAAAGGGTTGTCAGAAAATTATCCACAAAGTTGTTCAATACTGCAGTGTTTACCACAGAAAATTTGGAAACATAAAGGTCCAACAACAGGGGAATGTTAAAGGAATGCAATGAATTACAACCATTAACACTGTTCTTGGAGAATTTCTTTAATTGTATGAAAATCTTTACAACATAAAGTTAGATGAAAGAATAGATTCGAAGAACTACATAAACAGGATGGTCCTAATCATGTGATGTGTATGATATACACGCAGAGTTACCGTAGAAACCAACAAGAATCCAGCAGAACTCTCCAATCACCTGCAGTCTCCCTCAGTCTCAGAAAGTGGGCTATTCTGAATACAGCCCTTAAACATTGTAAGATTGTTGGCTACCGAGAATGAACAAAATAAATCCAAATATTGACAATCAAGTGCCATGTGACCATATATATGCTCATTTACATTCTGGTAAGATGCAGATTTTGACATAATTTTAAAGGGCCACAGCCTTATACTGGGCCAGGCCTATGTGGATCCCCTAATTCAAATCTACCCAGCCAATGGGTGGCAATTCTGTTCTCCACCCAAGCCAGGCAAACCAGTTCATGAGAGCCTTCATCTTGAAGTCCCACCAGCAACAACACACCCTTCAGTCTATAAACTTCCCCACCCCAATATTTCCAGGTCACATGGTTGCCAGTGGTTTTTAGGAAGTCTGCCCTGCTTCCAGCTAAGCATCAGTCCCCACCCACTCAACACAGCCAAGACCCGTGGGGTTTCCTTGTCTGTGCAGAGCCGAGCTTGGGGACTACAGGCCTGAGTCATCCTGTGGCCTTGGACATCCTGGTGCTGAAGCCTTAATGCTGGAATCTTCCCTCCAAACACAGCTTCTTCCTCCTAACCTATTTCCACCATGGCTTCACAGCGGGACCTTCCTGACCCCCTCCCAAAGTCAGCATACTCCTGTTTTTTCTTAAGAACAGCTTCCCTGATTTCCTGGTCTTCATTTCCCTGGTAATGTCAGCCTGGTTAGGATAGATGGCTGTGAGCAGAGATACAAGACTTGGGAGAAAGCATCTAAAGCTTCCATTTGTCCGGGCAATCTCCCAATCCCTTCCTATTCCCAGACCATTCTAGAATCAAGCTTGACCCAACAGCTAACTCCTCTTACTCCCTCACCCCAGCCACTGACCACTGTCTGTACATGTTTGCAGGTCAGGCACCCAGCGATTTTCAGCCAAATCCTTTAAGCTGTCATCTAAGGTCCTTCACTAGCTGGCCTCAGTTTCCCTCACCTCCCAGCACTCCCACCCTGTCATGTCCTGTCACATCAAACTTTCCAGTCTCTCTAAGCCCACATTTACCTCAAACCTTTTCTCTTTCATCTTCTCCTCTCCCCAGGCTCACGCCCTCCATTTCTGCTGACCTGGCTCCCTGTGGATGGCTATACACCTCACAACCACCCCTTGTTATTTAAAACAGTCGTGAACTCAGGATTCTCCTGCATCAACCTCCTGCAGGCTCTGTTAAGAGTATGAGCTGCTGGCTTACACACACACACACACACACACACACTTTTTAAAATCACAATAGATGTGTATATAATTGCCTCTCCCACCAGGGGATGGAAGCAAGGTTTTCAGCAGTTCAGAATCCCCCATATTAGCACCAACCCTTTAATCTTACTCTGCTTTCCCCAGCCTCCTCCTGTGGACTCAAGTTCCCAAAGGCAGCTCTTCCTGTGTCAATGTCCCACACTCCATCTGGGGCACAGCTTCTCACTAAATGTGAGGCAGATCCCGAAATCTTCTTCATTTAGGAAACATGCCCAAATTCCTCAGGAAACAACAACTGCTTTCACTCAAAATGGTATGGCCATCTAAGGCTGTGAACCAAACACCCGAGGAGCTGGCCACACCCCCTCATGCAGAGGGGTTCACTACTCTATGCTTCTCTCACCCCTAGAACAGGCTCTGTACTTCCTGTGCCCTGCCCTCTTCACCAGAACACTGCCCCTAAATGTAATAATCAAATGTGACAACCAGAGGAAAGGCAGGAGGTCGATGTACCCTCAACATCGAGGGAAGGGCCAAGAATCCCTCAACGTGAGTGTGAGGATGGAGTGCTTACAGCAGCAGCAGCCACAGACTAAGCTCAAAACAGCATCAGAGACTTGGGGGCGGGGGATGCGTCTTCCCCCATGTGAATCAAACTACTTCTCTGATGGTGCAGGCCCGCCGGCCGTGTCCAGTTCCCTCATTTGCTCAGCTGTTCTTTTTCTCACCTGTGGGATGGAGTTAGGGACAGGAAGATTACTTCTATTTACTAAGCGATGTGACCTGAAATGAGCTGCAGAGCTACCCGCAGCAAAGGTGTAGGCCCAGCACAGTTCTTTGCTGCCAGGTCCCTTTTGAACAGGGCAACCTTCAGCACAGCTCTGGCCTTGCACAGTTCTTTGCTGCCAGGTCCCTTTTGAACAGGGCAACCTTCAGCACAGCTCTGGCCTTGGAATAAGTTGCCAATGCTGTGGGCAGGGCAGGGTAGAGCTGGAGGTGAGGTATAATCACTGGAACCTCCTAGCCAAGATTCCAAATAGTCACAGTTTCAAAAAGACTCCTGTTCTCCTTAAGTCACTGAGCACTTGCCAATCTGGGATTGGGAAAGCAGGATTGCTGTGGCCACAGCCATTTCTCATGGTCTCAAAAGCCTGGTCTCCCAGGTCTCACAGAAAGCAGGACAAAGGAAGATGCTTAGCCATGGTTCCAGGTTCCATCGTCAGGTTCATGGGGACCTAGGTTCTCTCCTCCATTTCTCTCCCAACTGTGACACAATTTTGGCTCTAAAAGGCGCCAGTATGTTTACCTTTAGGGTTCTTTTCCACCTTGACTGTGCCTGGGAATCACCTGGGGAGAAATTTAAATCTGATGCCTAGACTGCATTCCAAACCAATTTAATCAATCTTTAAAAACAAACAAACAAACAGGTGGTTAGTTCCAGCACTTGGGAGGCAGAGGCAGGCAGATCTTTGAGTTCGAGACCAGCCTGGTCTACAGAGTTCCAGGAGAACCTGTCTCATATGCACACAGGCCTGGGTTTAAGCTCTAGGGTGGGGGCATATAACTGTAATCATAGTACTTGGAAAGTGGAAGCAGGAGGATCACATTTCAAGCTCATCCTTCATTATACAAGTCCAAACCTATGCTAGGCTACTTGGACACAGCTAAGAAACAACAAAAATCTTTCTAGTAATTGCCAATGTATACACACCAAATTGTATTTTTGTAGGGCAAACATTTCAAACTTGCCAGATGATAATAATCATTTATATTAGCTTTATTGCAAGCTCCAGAATTAACAGTTACTGAAATTTATAGATTCTAAAACATACCCCTTACAAATACTTTAAAGTATTAACATTTTTGAAAAGCATGTGACCTTCCAGCCATATTTTAGGAAACAGATATAAGAAGTAGGCAAGTTTGGAGAGAAACAGTTCCTTAGGGCAGTTCTTCCCAACCTTAAATGCCCTGTGGGCTAACTGAGGTATTGTTAAAATGTAGATTATTTATTGGACTTTTTGAGCTGAGGTCTGAGAGTGTGTTTCTAACAAAACTCCAGGGCATGTGAAGCAGCTACTCCTTATATTACATTTGGTTAGCAACATTCTAAAGCAATATTTTTCAACCTGTGGATGGAGACCCCTTCACAGAGGTCACATATCAGATATCCTGCCTATCAGATATTTACAATAAGATTCAGAACAGTAGCAAAATAGGAGTCATCCCAACATGAGGAACTGTATTCGAGGCCCAGCATCAGGAAGGTTGAGAACCACTGAGCTAAAGTACTCTAGGTAAGGGGGCTGCCCTGGAGAGACTCATTTAAATGAAACTACTGTCACAGAGAACTCACCAGGGAGGTGTGTTCAGCATCTGTGAGGCAACTGCTCGGTCTCCTCCTTGCTCCCACAGAAGAACCACTGAGATGAGGGGGAGGGGCAGAGCTAACCCAGCCTCTAAGTAGGCAGAGTCTAGGGTCCAGCTGCCCAAGGAAGAATTTTGCTCTGTGAGGTGACCCTGATGTCCACACACAACAAAATGCCAGTGAAGTCTACTTGACCGAGCGAAGCTGCCGCGGTCTCTCTACGCACACTCTGGCCTTCACTTCTCCAATTACCAGAGATTTGATGAGGACCTACTAGTAAACCACAAAATCAGAGGTAAATCAGATTGGATCCCTGTGTGGAAGAAATGTACAATGGGAAATACATGAAGAAAACAACGGATCGAAGTTTGAGGTTAGCCTAGTCTGAGCAAGCCAGAGATACACAGTAAGACCCTGTCTCAAACACACACACACACACACACACACACACACACACACACACACACAGTGCTAAGGACAGGATAGGCATCCTGAGAGATGGGCCAGCACAAAGGAACAGTAGTAGCTCCTGGAGCAGCACACGTCTTTTGCCAGGACTATCCCTTTGACCTCTTAAAACCAAGACCTTGTAATCTGAAGACTCAACTTGGGCTGTACCCTTAACCTTCAGCTCAGCTCTCCAATGCAAGCGAGTCCACAGGACAAGGCTTTCAGATGAGCTTTTCAGAAGGGAGGAGGTGGCTGCTTCCTCCTGGAGCTCCAGCACCTGCATTCCTTCCTGCTGTGTCAGAACCCAGATCATTCGCCTCATTAAAAACAGAACGAAACAAACAAATTAACAAGTCTTTGCCCTTTATCTGACTGGCAAAGCTTTTAATTGGCTTGATCTGTCATACTGCTAGACATAAAGGGGACAATCCCTGGATTAAGGAGTAGTTCTCCAGCTGGGGTAGGGAGTCTCTAGCCAAGGTAGGCAGGGTACAGGCACCACCAGTCCACCCTCTCACCCAGCTTTTAAGGGAGCAAGAGAATGTTACTCTATCCTAACCTGTTTTTCCCTTTTCTCTATCTCACAGATAGGAAAAATTTAAGAGCCAGAGAAAAAAGGTCCCTTCTCTGAGGAGACGGCAGAGATGGGGAGTGGCATCAGTGCTGAGGACAAAGAACTTGCCAAGAGGTCCAGGGAGCTGGAGAAGAGGCTGCAGGAGGATGCCGACAAGGAAGCCAAGACTGTGAAGCTGCTGTTGCTTGGTGAGTGACACGCGCAGATGAACCAGCGCGGCTGTGTTCCTCTCACTCGGGTTCAGCCTCAAGCTAAGAAACCAAGCAGAGCTTAGAACTAGCAAAGCTACTCTGGAGCCTGCAGTCACTGCAAGGAGACCCAAAATGTCAGGGTAACCAGAACTGTTTTACTTTCCCTTGAACTACAAATAGTGCCAAGACAAGGCTGGGCTACCCAAGTGCAACAACACCTTCTCTTGGTTCAACAACTCCCAAGAACCCCCGGCCATGCAGGCACACACCAGGTCTGTAGTCAGAAACGTGTGCCATAAAGTAGTACACAGGACTGTCCCTCACCAATGGATTCATGAGGCACCACCACACAATCCCAACAGTCTCAAGGATAAGCCTTCTGGTTTTTTGCCAAGTAGACTGGATCCTTCTTGCTTTCAAGATAAATGTTGGAAGCAGAGGAACCTGGTTGGGAGGGGAGGGACATGGGGAAGGAGGAGTCTTTAACAACAGAAACTACCCCCTGGCTTTCTATCAAGTCATTGCTCTAAAGCCCCTGACATCTGGCAGCTTCAGTTTGATGCTTTCTAAGCCGATCTCTGGCTGGTGCAGATGATCAAAGTGCCTCAGTGGGTCAGTCAGGGAAACTGATAACCCATGGTTTTAAAGAGAAAATAAGAAACTGACACCTGGCTTACAAAAAAACAAAAGGAACAAAACCAGCGATGGTCCTTCTGAAGTGTGGTCGCTGGCTCTATGTAGCAGCAAGCTGGCTTCCTGGGACAGGTTTCCATTAAGAACCTGGGGAACTGGAGCAGCAAAGCCCAAGAACACACTAAAGGGGCCTATTTGTGAGCTGGACCCAGGCTCTAAGGAATCCAAGAGTTACGTACGCACAGGAACAGCGACTGCAGAGACAGATCTTTTAAGCCTGAGCAGATTGTCTAGGTTCAGGATAAGCAGCTTAGAGGAAACAGGCACAGGCAGAGTGGGAGGACACTGAGGGACAGATCAGGTCGGTCGGCAGAGAGGCCTGGAAAGATCGTGAGGAGACAGCAGAGGGCAAGGGGTAGCCTGACTGAGGACATTAGAATGTTTTAGCCAATAATAGACACCATCAAGAATGTAGGGGGGGGCAGGAAGTGATGGCGCACGCCTTTAGTCCCAGCACTTGGGAGGCAGAGGCAGGTGGATTTCTGAGTTCGAGGCCAGCCTGGTCTACAGAGTGAGTTCCAGGACAGCCAGGGCTACACAGAGACACCCTGTCTTGAAAAACTAACTAACTAAATACATTGTAGGGGAAAATATTCAACGAAGAGGCCCCCCACTTTCCAGTCCTCCCCAAGACTACTTGCCTGAGTCAAAAATAGGCAGTGTGAATATTTTAAAGGAATTTCTATGAGTCTATCAGTGGTTCTCAGTGGGGAGACTATGAGTCCCAGGGGCTAACTAGATATGTCTGGAGATACTTGGTTGTTACAAAGAGTAGGATACTAGTGGCCTCTAGTGGGTAGAGACCAGGGACAGTTCTAAACATCTTACCATGGGCAGCCATATTAAAAAAAAAAAAAAAATCCCCATAGCTGGAGTGGTGGTGCACTCCTTTAATCATAGCACTCAGAAAGCAAAGGCAAGCAGATCTTTGAAACCAGCCTGGGCTACAGAATGAGTTCCAGGATAGCCAGGACTACACAGAGACACCCTGTTTCAACCTCTCCCCACCCCCCCCAAAAAGAATCCAGCCCCCAATGTAAATAGTGCTAAAGGGAGAAACTACTCTAAAGCCAGGTTGAATGGCCTAAGCTCAGGGTGTCTCCCAAAAAGCACTGTTCTCACACCATCTTCTGGACCACTGGGGAGAACTGGTTGAGACTGACAGTGTGAACATTTCCCTTCCAGGTGCGGGCGAGTCAGGGAAGAGCACGATCGTCAAACAGATGAAGTGAGCGGAAACATTACCCCAGGAGGACTGAGGTGGGGGGACCCAGGGGGCCAGCATTGGTGTTGAACAGAAGGATCCCTAGATCCAAGGGACCCTGGACTAAAGGACCTACTTTCCAATGTCCCTTCCCTCACCCTGCACTTGGGGACAGCAGTCGGAATACAGGTAGTTTCCTATGACCCTTATATCCACCCCCATTCCCGAGAGTCCCAATCCCTTAGCTCTGGTTCCTGGGGTCCAGCTAAAAGCTTAGTGTCTGTTCCTTGAAGGATCATTCACCAGGATGGCTACTCAGCAGAAGAATGCCTAGAGTTCAAGTCTGTCATCTATGGGAACGTGTTGCAGTCCATCTTGGCTATCATCAGAGCCATGTCCACACTAGGCATTGACTATGCAGAACCAAGCTGTGCGGTATGTGATTAATGTTACCTGGCTCAGGGTGGAAGCAGGAGAAGTAACTAGGACCGACAAACCACAGGGAAAGTCGGGTAAGAAGAAGTTCTGTGTAACTCAAATAGCATCTGCTGAACTTCCAATCATCCTAATCCTAGAAGAGTAAGCAACTCCTACCTTTATAACAAACGTTTACAGAACTTTTTGCCTTTTTGTCTTAATTTATCACTAAAATATTCTCCTTGGGGTTTTGCCCGTTTTGCCGGAGCTGTAAGTTAATACGCCAGCTTTTTCCTGGGTTGTGTATTTCAGGGCCAATAGCTTTAAATTTCCAGGCCCTGCAGCAAAGGACCTGTATCTTCTAGAAATCTACTTTCAGAGTCATCTGAAGTCTAAGACCTGCAGGAAGCACCTAGGACTATCCTCTAGGCATCCCAGGGCTGGCTACATCTGGAGAGCTCAAAGTAAATTAGCACGCTTCCTTAAACTGCACCTTCATTGAGACAGGTCTATCTTAGGCATTGGGAGCTATGCAAAATGCTTTCCACTTAGTAAGTTCCCAGAAGTCCCCTGGAAAGCCAATGACCTACTCCTAGCTCATTCTCAGCCAGATTTCTGGATTACACAGGATGCCGGGAGACAGCTCAACAACCTGGCTGACTCCACCGAAGAGGGGACCATGCCTCCTGAGCTGGTGGAGGTCATCAGAAAGTTGTGGAAGGACGGTGGAGTTCAAGCCTGCTTTGACAGAGCTGCAGAGTTCCAGCTCAATGACTCCGCATCTTAGTAAGACTCTGGGGGAGGCGGTGGGATAATGCTCAGAAGAAACCTTACCCAGCCTTAAGTTCCAGGCAGTGGGAGCTGCAGACCCACAAACTGAACTTATGCCTGTGGAGACATTGGCCAGTCCCTACTATTTTAAATTCCTTAACAATGATTCCCTTTGGCCTAAGAAGCTAAAGACACAATATCCAAACCAGGGGCCCTGCTTAGCAGCCCTTGGCCCTATCTCAAGAGGCAAACCAAAGAAAGATGGTCAGACACCAAGAGACAATCAACTTTGCAAAGCTGGTTCCAAAAAAGATAAGGGACAGAGTTATCAACCACCCAACAGTACAGTTTCAGAAGTGGGCACGAGCAGTGGGACCAAGCAGCCCTGTCATCTCATCTTGAAATAATGTTATTTAGTTCCTGGAATCCTCCCTTACTAAGTTTCTGACCCTGCTAGGTACGTGACATACGCCACGTCTCAGGGCCCTTTATGTTTGTACCCTAGCCTTCAAGGTATATCAGCTCCATTTTCGAGTAGAAAACCTGCAGTCCAGGGATGTCAGTTAACTCGGCCAAGGGGCAGGAGCAGCAGAGGCTGTACTCGAGTCCAGGTTCGAATGACTAGGAGGCTGAGGTTGTACAGTGTGCCACAGGGTTCCCTTGTTTTGGATTGTGACAGTCTTACTTTGTAGCCAAAGCTGGAATGAAACTCAGTCCTCCCGTCTCAGTCTTCCAAGTAATTCCTCTGAAGTTTTCCTGTATTTATAAAGGGGGTACACGAATCTCAAATCTTCTAAGATTTAGTGAGAATTTTAATGTTTAAATGTATGGAGTACATGAGACATTGAGTTAATTTTCCTTCCATTTCCATATTGTCATTTTATTTCACATCTGCCCTCTTTCTACCCTTCCTAAACTTTCTTGAGTTCTTACGCAAAGTTCCAAACATACAAAGGTGAGATACAGTGAACCATCTGGTTTGAGGCTGATTCACGGCCATTTTGAGTTCACTTTACACCTGTCCCACTGGGTTTAAGTGCTCTGCAGCTATCACTTCATCCTAAGAATTTCATTATGTATTTAAACCGTAAAGAAGAAATCACGTCATCACACCTAAATATTTAATTCCTCAGTATCTCCAACTCTCAAAATGTGCTCCCATTCCCCAATTTGCCTCAGGGGGTAAGGTCCACACATTGTCTTGATGTCTCCTGTCTTCAAAGCCTCTTTAGCTCTCTTTCCTGTCTAGAAAGGCAGAGTCAGGGGGGACAGAGCACTTCCCTCATCAGGGTGTGGGCCTCAGCCCTCACCTTTTCTAAGCACACAAGCCTTTGCAGAATCCTAGATTCAGTGCTGCGGACTCCAGGCCTGCTTCTAACTCTGTGTTAGCTGTAGACCTACGGGAAGACCGTTTGCCTCCTTTAGTCTTTGGAGACGATAGCATCACCGATGCCACCTTCCTTTTTGATAGCTACCTGAACCAGCTGGACCGGATTACAGACCCTGACTACCTCCCTAACGAGCAGGATGTGCTTCGATCCAGAGTCAAGACAACAGGCATCATCGAGACCAAGTTTTCTGTTAAAGACTTGAATTTCAGGTCAGCACTGGGTTCCCTGGGGCATCTCAGGTCTCACAGCATGTTTTCTTGGCTGTTGCTGGTACCCTATCTTAATTACTGTCCTCGCCCTCCTCCTGCCTCTCTTATTTCTGATTTGCTACTAACTGGCCCCAAGTGGCCACCCCTCAGGGTGACTACCAAAGGCAACTGAGTCACATGCTGGCCACACCCATGAGAGCAGCTGTTTCTTCCCTTAGGATGTTTGATGTGGGAGGGCAGAGATCAGAGAGGAAGAAATGGATCCACTGCTTTGAGGGAGTCACTTGCATCATTTTCTGTGCAGCTCTCAGTGCCTACGACATGGTGCTGGTGGAGGATGACGAAGTGGTGAGCGGCCTTTAGTTTCAGTGGGATTGGTTTTCCTCAAGAGCCTCCTCCAAACCTCGTCATTTCACTGCCCCAACTAGCTAACTCGGGCAGCCTAGTTATCTCCTAGCAGAGCAATCTGTCTCACATTTATTAGTAACCACAGAAAACCCCCTTTCTGCTGTAGGTTCTAGGTTAGTATTGCAAAGCTCCAAGTTTACTGAGCATGAGTTTGGTCTGAGATTAGAAATCCAAGTATTTTAGGCCATCACAAAGCCAGGCGAAGTGATGCTAAGTGGATGGAGACGGATGCATAGACAGGGCAGGGAGAACTTACTTTGTCCACCTTCATGCCAGTTCCCTTTTCTTCAGTTCCAGATAAAGAAATCAAAGATGTGAAAACACTAAGTGCATATAAACATGTATTCCATGATGCCCAACAGAAAACACAGCTTCTCTCCTCCTGCACTCCAGCTTTGGTCTATCCTCCTACACTCTCTAGCTCTGGTCTATCATCCTGTCATTCCAACTTTGGTCTATCCTCCTGCATTCCAGCTCTGGTCTGTCCTACTGACATTCCAGCTTTGGTTGTCATTTCTTCTCTTTAACTGGTAGGGTTCACAGAAGAGTATTCTGTAGCTTTTAGCCAAAATTGTCTTAATAGCATTATTCATGTTATAAGATCTCTTCCACTTTACTCTGAGTTCACAAGGTATTGAAGTATCAACAGCAGGAGTGTTAACAGTGTGGAACAGCTTTTTTCCTACTTTCATCTACTCAGTTTTCCCTGATTAGTTGACAGGAATGAATTCAAGTCAGCTGGTGGCACCCTCAGTACCCAAAGGCCTATTCCCTAACTGCTCACCTGACTTGAGCACTGGCTAACTCTGGACTCTGCAGACATACAGCATGTCTCTCTTCCTCTGTCAAAGTAGGTATGAGAGAAGTAGTAAGAAGTGTTGGTGGTATGGCGCTGGGAAATCCTCCAGCCCTTACCTGTGACACCAGGGCCAAAGAATCCATGTCACAGTCCTCCCTCTGCTGAAACTTGGAATCCCCTGACCGGAGTCCAGCAAAATCATCTTGGCGATGCAAGTGACAAAGAGCTAATGTGGCCCTGGTTCCAGCCTAGCAGTGGCACCAGGGGTGTTTCTTGTACGCTGGCAGCTAAACATCTCCACATTTAGGTATCCCTATGGCCAGCTACTACCAGACACACGTCCTCGCATAGCTTTCGTTAACTTTAAGGAAACTGAGACTCCGAGATGTTAATAATCTCACCCAAATCAGAGCTATTGAAATGACAGACAGGATATTCGAGTAAAACCGAATGTTTGGTTCTACCCCACCACACTAAAAACATGGTCTGTTCCCTTGATGTCTGGAACACTGCTCTGTTCGGTCGGAACAGGAATAAACAGACATTCACCCCACAAGCTGATCTGATATTTCCCACAATGTTTCCTTTCCAGAATCGCATGCATGAGTCTCTGCATCTGTTCAACAGCATCTGTAACCACAAGTTCTTTGCAGCTACATCCATCGTTCTCTTTCTCAACAAGAAGGACCTCTTTGAGGAAAAAATTAAGAAAGTCCACCTTAGTATCTGTTTTCCAGAGTATGACGGTAAGTGCAGGCAAGAGTAACATAGTGATGAGATTGTCTCATCCATAGGCCAAGCCACACAAAGGAGCTTGCCTTAAGGGATGGATGGTTACAAGGTTCAAGTCCAGATGTGTCTGGAAGAGAGCAGACAGATACACCAGAGCTACTGACTATTCCAAGGGCACCTACCAGAAAGTCCAACCCAGTAGTTCTCAACCTTCCTAATGTTGCAATCCTTTAATACAGTTCTTCAAATTGTGGTGACCCCCCCAACCAAAAAATTATTTCACTGCTACTTCATAATTGTAATTTTCTACTGTTATGGATAAGAATGTAAGTATCTGATATGCTGCATTCCCTGTGAAGGGACCAGGACCCGCAGGTTGAGAACCACTGGCCTAACACACTACTTCAAGGACCAAATCAGTCACCTAAAAATTGAACATTTATAGGTTAATTTATTCTATGTTACCTTTTTTTTTTTAACTAGGAAACAATTCCTATGAGGATGCCGGGAATTATATCAAGAGTCAGTTCCTTGACCTCAACATGAGAAAAGATGTCAAAGAAATCTACAGTCACATGACTTGTGCTACAGACACACAGAATGTCAAGTTTGTGTTCGATGCAGTTACAGACATTATTATCAAAGAAAACCTCAAGGACTGTGGGCTCTTTTAATGTTCAGTCCCTCAAATATACATTCCATAAGCAAGCTTAGAATGTGAAGCTTCATGCAGAAAATTAGTCAACATGTACCAGAACATGCCAAATAAGCCCATTCTGTTGGTGATGGAGAAGGCATGCTCACAACTGTTAGCAGTATGGCCAGTACACTTTAAAGAAGGCATGGCCAACGATCCTATAAGCCCAGGCGCCGGTACTGGTTCTTCTTAGTATAAGAATAGACATGCTTCATTTCTCTGATGCAAAAGTCCCTGTCTATAAGATGAAAGTAACCTCCCTGCCTACTTTACAGGGTCATTCTGAAGAGCAGACCTACGGGAAGGGGAGGCACAGGATAGCTGCTGTGTTTGGCCACAGAAAGCAGCCATGACAGCTGCAGCTGATGGACTGCTATACTTGGTAATCAGAAGAAACTATCCCGGAGCCTAACAGTAAATCTTCCTTACATTGAGCGATAAAGTATTAAAAATTAAACCTGCCCCTGTGTTTTTACTGGTGTATGTATATGCCTCAGCTCAGAGACCCAGATTACGGGAGAGAAGACATGAGCCTGCTTATTTCTAAGGAACTCATTCAAAAATGATCTTTATTAAAAGCAATTTTCCCTCTTCCGAATCCTGGGTTCCCAAACAATTTCCTTTCTCTGTGTAAATAACTACTTATCGTTCAAGAGTGTCTGACTGAACCTGAGGACATCAATACATTCCCACTTAGGCCTTTCCGGCTGCCACTTGTGCATTACAGGGTTTGAACAAGTGAGCAATTGGAATTCTCATTCTGATTGCTCCATGTTTCACAGGAACAAAAAGGATTGCTGAGCATGCTTAAGGCGCTAGAAATGTTTGCAGCTGGGTCCACGAGAGGCGGGCTGCAGACATCTTCCCAAACAAACCAGGGATAAATTATTCCTTTGAACTCCACAGAGGGGGAAACAAAGCTTGCATTTATCGTGACAGGAGGTGGTGAAGACATGTATAGATTTAGCATTTACAACCACTAGTGAGGAACGCACTTGGCATCCATGGTTTAGTATATAAAAGAAAGTGTCAATTAAAATGAAAGTCTGCTCCTTGCCAGAAACACCCATTCACACTTAGTTGCTTCCAGCAATATTAATAGTAGAGAGCGAGCCAACCTCATGAGCCTGAAATGCACTGAAGAACCTGAGACCACTGAAATGGGATTCACTTAAGTCTGAACACACACATGCACACACATGTGAGTACACACACACACCCCAACTTGCCAGAGTTACCACAGGAACTGCTCTAGATACAGCCATTAACAATTTAAAAACAAAAAAACTGAATATAAAACCAAATAAATAAATAAACCCCACCTGGGCAAAGCATCTTTCAAAGGGAAATACAAAGACGACGTTGACTGGCACGCCTGGCCACCACTCACTCGCACAGTATTCTGTGACTCGGACTCTGATGTAAATCATGAACCCCGTCAGCAGGATGAAGGCTATGGATCTCTTTTCAGATTAAGGCTGCTTGGTTTTTCTGTTTTTATGAGATGAGGTCTCATTGTATTATCAAAACTGTTCTTGACTTTGTGAGTTTATGAGATCCACCTGTCCCAGTCTGATGAACAGCCAGGCCTACAGACATGCACCAACAACCCATCTCAGAACATGTTTTTTAAAATGGTTTTTTTTTTTTTTAAATAGGTGTTTTGCCTTCATGCATGTCTGTGCACCCTGTGCATGCCAGGTGCCCGCTGAGGTCAGAAGAGGGTATCCACCCCTGGAGTTAGAGTTACACATAGTTGTGAGCCTCTGGAAGGGCAGCCTGTGTTTCTAAACCACTGAACCAGCACTCCACTCCTTCAGAATGCGTTAAAATGTGTTAGATAGAATTCAGAGTCACCAAGGAAACAAGCAAAGGAAGCTATTTTATCTGTGGACTCTGGAGCTTACAACTCAGAAACAGCCAGGGCATTGCCACACAGCTTTAATTCCAGATCTGTGCTCGGGAGGCAGAGGCGAGGTTCTAGGCCAGCCTGGGCAACACGAGACCTCAAAAAACCAGAAGCCCAAGTACGATCATCTACTCAGACCCCAGGTCTACCCCGCCTCCTCCCCCTTGGAGTCCCCCTCCTGTACTGTACTAGATCCCTTGCTTTTTATTTCTCTGGGCACTAACATTCACATAAAACTTGTCCTTCAGTGTAAGAGCCAATCCAACTTGACTTCTGGCAGAACCATAAAATTCTCACCAAAATCAGAGCGGCATTTCAGTCCTCTCCAGTTTTCTGACCAACATTTTAATGTCTGACTGGTTTGCAAATTCTCATAATCTACCTTGCATGCACATCTCACAAAATTATTTTCTTGGAAAACAGAGGAGAACAGCAACTCCTTAAAGGACCATATCCCCAGCTGTTTTTCAATTGATGTTTGGATGTGGTTACATACATAGAATGTTTTCAAGTTAAAGTGCCCTGAACAGAGCCTAACACCTTGGGCCCTGGTTACCCACACATCTGTACTTTAGAACAAAGTCAAAATGACTTTCTAAAATTCAGTCTGGGCTCACTTGGAAGAAAAGGGAGGAACAGAGTGACTGCTGCCCTTCTTTAATTGTACTCCAGCTTAACCTGGCAGGCTGAGACTGGTCCTCCACTCCACTGTCAAAGCTACAAAGTCTATTTGTACTTCTGCATAAACAGCCTATTTTGGCTTTTTGCATGCGTCTTTGTTTGCTTGCTTGCTTGCCTTTTTGAAACAGTGTCTCATTGTGTAGACCATGCTGGCTTAATATCACAGAAACCTACCTGTCTCTGCTTCCCTATTGCTGGGCTTAAAGGCATGCACAACCACACCAGGCTAAAGGACCTATTTTTATCTCAGACATTTTGATTATGTACATGGAAAGCTTTTTGTGTAGAAAACAAAAAGGCTTAAATACCTTATATACCATATATTGTTATATTTTGCTTCTTCTGCCTTATTAGAAATTTACATTAGTCGTTACTACTAAAGGAAATATTCTTTTTAAGCTGAAACTCTTTTCACTAATTAGAACAAATACCCAAGCCTACTTTCTTCTAGTGCAACCTTACTTCTTAGAATTCTGAATTCAAAAGGAGCCCAACTAAGATAAACAGGTTCCCAAACGGAATTTAGCAGTTCTAAAAGTATCAAACACATTTGGTTGGTTGGCGGCATCACCTCAGGCTTCTCTTTGACGGCAGTGAGAGAACAGTATGCACTTTCCTTCCACAGCACGACTGAAGCATGTTGATGACAACCTGCATAGAGTGCTAAATCTCACATAAATCTCATGGGTACTTTTTAAAAATACTATGATCACATGAAGGACAAATGTTATATAGATCAACTTATCTGAACTATTTAAAACCATAAAAACATTACAAATGATGGTTACTAGGCCCCATAAGAAAGAGCGAACTGGAAGTTACTGTTTAGGAGGTAGAGCTTCCAATTAAGAGAGGAAATCAATTTTGGGGATGGATAGGGTGATAGATGTACAATAGTGGGAATGTACTTGATGCTATTCAACTGGATATTTACTATAGGCGGCAGACCAGAGTGAGCTGGCAATGCTGGGGAGAGAAGGGGTGAAGAGTGAAGATCGCTTACCTCCCACTGCCCTTTCTGCCCAGCACAGCCCCAGCGCAGATGCTAGCAGAACTTCCCAGCTGGCCAGGGACTGTAAGCACCAGGGCCTGTGGTGGTGCAGCTTGGTACATGAAGTTTCTGTGAGGGAAGATAGGCATACTGAACTAGAAGGGAGCGAGCATTCCAGTGTGAATGAAAAATAAAGATGGATGAAAATAAAACAAAGACCTTTAGCCTGCTTCACAGGGTAAATAAATTCAGGATCGACTCCAATTCAGGTCCTCATGATAGATATGGGGGGAGCGATGCTCTGCACGAGCTACTGTAAGTATGTGTTATAGGGCATTGTTTTTGTAGTGTAGTAAAATCCTGATTATCATAAAGCACATTCTATCTCCAAATGTTATTTCTGGCCAGAGTTCTAGAATATCACACCTAGAAAGAACAATTTAGTGAAGCCAATCTTTGGACAATACAAGAGGAATGTAAGACAGAAAGTGACCTGCTCAAAAAGTTCATGGTATAAGTCAAGGAAAGAACAGAACTCAACACTCCAAATATTTCTTGGTCTTCTAAGGTTTCTAAGAGGTCTCAGGACTTTTGTCCTAAATGAACAAAGATAAGAAGAAAGAAAAAGTAATTGCTTGTGTATTCATCCACCTTTGGGACAGGTAAGTCCTGGGGACAGGTAAGTCACTTAAGCCAGATCACAAGAGTCAATTTAGCCAATGCTAATACACTACAATAGTGTGTCAGGAATTATTTATCACTTCTGCTACCCTGTGACCTGCAAGTGCATATTCATCCATTATTACAGTCACTTGTCTACAAGATGCTTAAACCTGTCACTGCATATATAAATGCTATAAACAAATGAAGTACATAGAAATAAATGTTTGGGTGTCCAAGTCTTTTTCAAAATTTTGAAAAGAATTAACTACTCTGCACCTAAGATGTAGAAATATATTTTGACCCAACAGCCCTCACATCAATTGTTTGTATAAAACACACTTTGCAGACATGTGTATGATAATTTTTTAATAAAGGACATTTGTATTTTCTATGTAGGAGTGTTCTGCCTGCATATATGTACATGTACCACTTTTACCTGGTGTCCAGAGGGTGTCAGGGTCCCAGGTACTGGAGTTTTGAGTGGTTGTGAGCTGTCATATGGGTACTGGGAACTGAAACCAGGTCCTCTGGAAGAGCAGAGTGCTCTTAACCACTGAGCTGTCTCCCTAGCACCCAGTATTTCTAAATCACTGAGAATAAAAATTCCGTCACTAGTGACTTTGAGATTATGCATATTCCTTAATGAATAAATGTATTCTCCTTAATATTAGAATCTGTTCTGTTGCCCTCAACTACTGGCACAAGTTGCTTAAGGAACTTATTAGTAAAAAACACATTTCTCCAGGATGCCTTTGTGAGTTTTAGTTTAGTTCAGCCTAGCTGGAGGATCTACATGAGTCAGCCATGTACCCAGGGTGTATCTCTTATTCCTGAGATCTGAACTGTGTCAGGCCCAGACATAGTATTAAAGGAAAAAAAAATTGTACTGCCCTGACTCATCCTAAAGTAAGCTGTTCTCCACCACAAAAATAACTCAAAAACAATGTGTGTGTGAGAGGGCGGGGAGGGAGAGAGGGAGAGAGAGGGGGGAGGGAGGGAGGGAGGGAGGGGAGGGGGGAGAGAGGGAGGGAAGAGAGGGGGGAGAGAGAGAGAGAGGGAGAGAGGGAGGGAGGGAGGGAAGAGAGGGGGGAGAGAGGGGGAGGGAGGAAGGGAGGGAGATGGAAGGGGGGGGAGGGAGGGAAGAGGGGGGAGAGAGGGAGGGAGGGGGAGAGAGAGAGAAGAGAAGAGAAGAGAAGAGAAGAGAAGAGAAGAGAAGAGAAGAGAAGAGAAGAGAAGAGAAGAGAAGAGAAGAGAAGAGAAGAGAGAATGAATTTCAATGAATGAAGACCTTGACCATTCTGGAAATCAGTTTCCTAGCATTTAGAAAAATCTTTATTTTCATTTCCTAATAATTCATATAAAATTCAAGTTTCCACAGCAAGCTTGTAGATGTTCTGTATTTTCTCTTGTGCATATTAGGAACAATATAATAATGTATGATGGTCATAGTCACATGGAGAGCTATGTCTGATCCTGGTCAGGTCTCTGGTTTGTACTACGGAGTTGGAGGAAGAACACAATAGTTTTCTGGCAGCAGAGGCAAACTAAAATAACATTTTCCTTACAGTCAGTAGTACATAAGAAAGGTAAGATTTCCAGGTGCTAATACTCACCAACCCAAGTACTAGTTTAGACTGGAGGATTGCCATCTGGAAGAGGGAAAGGAAGGTTTTTAACCAGAATGAGACTTTCTGTGTGCCTTCAATCCACCAAGGAACCTGCAACAAGTGCTGAACGAACGGATAGAGATCCGAGTGTAACAAGTCAAGCCAAAGAAGCGATGCCTAAAACCACGGGTATAAACAGCAGCAGGCGCCGGGGAAGGGGCAGACACTGAGTGAGTGAAAAGCCAGCAGTGGGTTTTTTGGTTTTGTTTTGGTTTTTTTTGGTTAAAGAGCCTAAAATATATGTACAGTGATATATATGAGAATTTAGACTTTTAAAATTGGTCCACTGATTGTATGATTTCAGCACCTTGTAAACAGTAACAACCCATGGTTAACTGATACAGTGAGGCAGACCTGTACAAACTATCTAGGGTGAAAATACTGTGTCAAGATCCCCACAACAGCTCTAATAGTTTCTGGAACTTCATGGCAGAAGGCTTGTAGGGTAAGGGGGGTCCACTGGGAGAACTCCTATCTGCCACTCTTCACTCAGGACAAAATGTGGCTGTCAACAACAAAGACTATTGTTGCCATTCTCCCAACTAAGGTATATTTACTGTTTTTTTATTAATTAAACGTTAATTTTCTTAGTTGACTTCTAGGTGGTCCAAAGGTCTGGCATCTCAATATGAACAATCTCCATCATGAAACATCAGCATTTTCCTGAGGAAACTCCTAACTTTTGGCTTCTTTAATTATAAGTATCAATCTTTTTCCCCTCCAGGCTAATAGGATGTTTCACTCCCACATTCTGATTTTGTCTAAGAAATATTCTCCAAAATACACATTAGTGATGTGAAAGCCTAGCTGAAGAGAAAAATGTTGTAGACCTTACAGGTTAAAAGCTCACCAGCCAAGAAACAGTCTCTTCAGACAGCTTTGGGGGATATTTCCTCAGGTCATATTTGAAAACTCCAACCGCCTCCCTGTTCTAAAGGAAGGAACCTGGATGGTAAGGTAAGAACGATTTCATGTAAACACAAGGCAAATAAAAGTGGTATGTAGAGACAAAGAAGTGAAGAACTTCTATTTTTAATTAACAGAAAGGTTTAAAAAATAGACAGATTCAAATGAAAATACAAAATGCATTCTGAAGTAAAATTAAATTTGGATTATCTATTATTTTAGATTATCAACACCATTTTATTAAACCCAAAGTATAGAAAAATTATGAAAACAATACTTCACTAGTTTGCATTCCTGGATGTTCTTATATTACAGAATACAACAAAGGAAAGATAAACTCAGAGTAAGACTTAGTAACCCCTACATTGTGGGAATTGAGTCAATTGCTGATTGAAATCAATACTTTTCTTTCTTTCAAGTGACATTTTCTTAGCCCTAACAAAATATTTGTAAGAAAACAGTTATACTGTCTGCATAATAATGATTTTGCAAAACACGTAAGAATTAAAAATTGTAAAAGCTGCCAACAAAGGCACTGATCACCGTGGCTTGCTTTCCAAAGCAGTTCTGACCACCAACCTTCTTTCAAATGAGTAGGAGGTAACATCAAAAGATGAACAGATCCAATCCACAAAGACTGGACCTCAAAAGGCACTGATCAAACTACCGATCTGAAATGCTCAAAATGCATTCTCTGTTTGCTGTCCCTCAGTGGTCCACTCAGTGTTTAATGACATTTGATATATATTGTACAAAAGGACTGAAGAGCTCTCAGCACAAGCAAACTGTACATAGCGGGAAGCTGGGTTATGACTGTATCACTGGTACAGACTGGACCTAAAGCCCTCAGCCCTAGATTTGATGATACTATTACATCACAACTAGACTTTCAAAGACACTTTTCTACCTAAACCCACTCTCAGACAAAGGTCGAAGAACACTCAGCAGGGGCAAAAAGAAACAGAAGGAGGATTCCCAGAAAGGACTAGTTACAAGCAGAGCAAGCCTAGACTCTTTTCCTCACCATTTTAATACTGCTGCCAGCTGTAACAGATTAAAATCTGTACATGACAAAGTAGAAAAAGTCCCCAAATGCAAGTCTTAGAAAAAGAATACCAAAGTAAGGACAACTAACTACTACAGCTAACATTGCTACAGTAAAAACAATGGCAAACGGAGATTTGGCACCACATTTACAAAGGAAAACATGCACTGTTAATACACTTTTAGATGTCTCCTAACAAAAAAGGCCACAAAGATGGAAAACAAAGGGAACCTTATACAAAACCTCCCCATGACTGAGATAAACAGGCAAGAATCAATGTGGTCAACTTAGTAGATCTGTAGCAGCAAGTCACTGGTTCTCAAGTTAGCAGTCTGCATCTCTAATTGACAGCTATCCTGCGTGTGTCTGTATCCAAGCACTTTATCATATTACATCAGTATTCATCTAGTAATTTGGTAATCAGCACAAACAAGGTTAACGTCCAACCGTAAGAGTAAGGAAATGAGAGCTGGAATCTTACTGTAGAACTCTCCAAAGTGAATGCTGTATAGAAACTATTGTGGTACTTTAAACACGACAGTAACATAAATTTCATTCCAAAAAGCTCTATTAATATAGTCCCAATAACCACGAAGAATTTTAATTATGGAAATACTACTCTGACCATTCCAAGAGTTAAAAACAAACAGTTCCTACTAAGAGGAATATTTTCAAGATGTCTGGTTACATTGTGTGCATAGTTAAGACTGAGTCCTCAGAAGATTCTCTTGCAAACAAGTAAGAGTTTTTAAGTATTCTTCTCTTGATGAGAAAAACCTTAGAAATTAACTACTGGTGATTTGTTAAAAAGATGGGGGAAAGTAAGCTACATGTTTAAGTTCTGGAATGCAGCACCTCAGCTTCAATATGCCTAAACATTAGATTATAGAGTCCAAGGGATGCCCTGATGATCCAGTCACACTTTACAGTTGTCCAATTCCATGTCTGACTTGAACATCTCATGCCAATTAAACATTCCCTAATACAGAAGAAGACTGTGCTAAAGAGTGCTAAGATTCTGCATGTTGCTGCCATTCCTTGGTTCTGTCATGCTTATAGCTGACCCAAGAAGACAGTAGATGATATCTGGTCTCAACACTCCTCCCTGTAGTAGCTAAAAAAGAAAAAACATTGTTAATTAGAAAAACATTTACAAAGCCATCTCCTGCCCCCAGTGGTAACTGTCTGAAGTTTTACCTTTTACTATGTCATCCTCTTAGTAAAGCCCACATTCCTTTAAGTTGTTTTTAATGATGACATCTGTAACAGCATCAAAAACAAACTGCACATTTTTGGTGTCTGTGGCACAGGTGAAGTGAGTGTAGACCTCCTTGGTGTCTTTTCTTCGGTTCAGATCTTCAAACTGGCACTGAATGTAAGCAGCTGCCTCTTCGTATGTATTGGAACCTGAACCAGACGACAACATTGTCAACTCAAGTTGTAGCAGCTGCCTACACCCAGCTAAGTTAGGCCATCAGCATTTACTTAAGACAAGCAACATCACACAACTGAAGACAAACAGAATTCTGCCTCTGTTTCTATTATCATTAGGATTTTCTGTAGTCATTAGATTCTTCATGAGAAAGACTCACACTGAAACTAAAATAAAACCATCACACACAAAGATTGAGGAAAACAAGTTTCACTTCCTCTGAAATCTAGAACTAGAAAAGTAGGCAGATATGTTTTTAGAGAATACAGCCATTTAAAAATCTCAGTCTGCTCCTTGAAGTGATCCTGAAATAAGGGTTTAAAAAGGGTAAAGCATTTATTTAGAAATCATTCCAATCTTAAAAATGCACCAGCAAAGGCCAACTAACTGATGGAAAACAACTGGAACCCTAGTTACAGACTTTGACATAACCTCTCCTCACCCAGCACTGCCTTCAAACTCCTGACTTCCTACCTCATCCTCCCAAGTGCTGGGATGCAGGCATGGTCCTCACCCACAGCTAGTAACACACTTTAAAGGATAATTCTGTCTCAATAGAGCTGCTGCTTTTTATCGAGTAGGAGCATGAGGAGACCAACAGCAAGCCTTCTCTCTAATATATATAATTAACACTCAGTCATCCACATTCTACATGAGCTTAGAAACTGCCTGTAGCATCAGGGACACTTGTTTTCGTAAACCAGGGACTATTTTTGATGAGATCAAGGATGACAGGAAATATCAAGTAAGCGCATAAAGAAGACTGGGAAGAGAGGAGCTCACAAAATAAAGAACATATGAAATAAAGAACTAAAGGAAGACTACTTTGTTAGATGCCTAGAGACCCCCCACCCCCACCCCACCCCACCTTGGGTTTTCAAAACAGGGTTTCTCTGTGTAGTCTTCACTGTCCTAGAACTCACACCAGGCTGGCTTCCAATTCAGAGATCCACCTGCCTCTGCATCCTAAGTGCTGGAATTCAAGGCATGTGCCACCACTGCCCAGCTAAGCACATCTCTTGAAATCTGAACTGATAAGGGCTCAGAAGGGAAAGCGAATTTTATCCAGTAAGAACAGACTGATACCTGGTAAACAGGGCTGTAGGGATCCTCAAGTCCCAGAACAAAGTCACTGGGAAAGTCTTGAGGGTCACAACAAAATGGCATGACACTGAAGGATCTTTCCTTTGTGTGAGTCATTCAACATCAGCATCAATCTTTGTAGTCAAGATTTCTTTCCCCATCCTCAACTTGTTAACTTTCTATAAACACATCTAACTCTCACCTCTAGTTCCTTACTCTGAACAGACATTTCTAGCATTCCTAAAGCTGAATGCTTTAAACTACCCCTCAACAGTTTAAAGCTCCTGCATCCCCACTATGGTCTTAGAAGTCGTCTATGCTGCAGTAGTGAAGCCCGTGCTGGTACCTCAGAAATGGGTGGCGGGTGGGGGATATCAGTGTCCTATATGAACATTCTCAAAATTGTAGGTTTTTTGTTTTAAGTCTTAAAGTGTCAGTACATGCACTGTGTATGTAGGGGCCCATGGAGGCCAGAGGAGGGTACTGGATTCCCCTGGAACTGGAGTTACAGGTGGTTGTAGTCCACCATGTGGGTGCTGGGAACCAAACCTGAGCCCTCTGCAAAAGCTGCAATGCTCTTTTAGTAAGCCTTTCAGTGCCCCTTAATTACAAGGAAACCTCACTGGACATACACTTAACCATTTCTCAGTATGTTACTCTAGAACATTTGGTATATTCATGATATTATACAACCACTACCAACCTAGTTTCAAAATATATCTTTTTTTCTCCCCCCCCCCCCCCCGCCCAAGACAGGGTTTCTCTGTGTAGCCCTGGCTGTCCTGGAATTTACTCTGTAGACCAGGCTGGCCTCAAACTCAGAAATCCGCCTGCCTTTGCCTCCCAAGTGCTGGGATTAAAGGTGTGCGCCACCACTGCTCGGCTCAAAATATCATTCTTATTCAAGGAGAATACTTGTTATCATTAAGTAACATGACCTACACTCTCTAAAATATGTTTTCTTTTACTAAGGATTTGCCTATTTTAGATTATATAAAAGGAGCAATACAGTAGTGACTATTGTGTTTAGATTCTTTTACTTGATATAGTTGCTTGAGGTTTATCCTCCTACTACTATTTAGTTCTTTTTATGACTAAGTTACTACTCTAGACACACACAATTTGCTTACTCCTTTATGCTAACTTGAATTGAAATTCCTTCTTTTCCCACCTACTTATAAATATTATTCCATAAACTACCTCTGCTTCTCTCTCTCTCCTTTTTTAAAGATTTATTTATTTATTTATTTTATGTTTATGAGTACACTGTAGCTGTAGAGATGGTTGTGAGCCATCATGTAGTTGCTGGAAATTGAACTCAGGACCTCTGCTCACTCCGGCCCCACTCGCTCTGGCCCAAAGATTTATTTATTGTTATATGTTAAGTACACTGTAGCTGTCTTCAGATACATCAGAAGAGGACATCAGATCTCATTGAGGATGGTTCTGAGCCACCATGTGGTTGCTGGGATTTGAACTCAGGACCTTTGGAAGAGCAAAATCATCCAAAGACCACAGTGGTCTTAATGATGAGCCATCTCTCCAGCCCCCTGCTTCTCTCTCTTGTTTTAAGTCTTGACCACTTACCTAGGAACATTTTATCTCCCTCCTTCCGTTTAATCCACACCGCTCAAAGGGAGCCCAGGCTTCCCCTCAGTCACCTGGTACGCCCAGTTCTACTCTTACTACTCTTTTAAGACCAGTCAGCTTGGTCAGACAGGTGGCATGCACCTTTAATCCCAGCATTTAGGAGGCAGAGACAGGCAGACTGATGTGAATTAGAGACCAGCCTGGTCTACAAATGGAGTCCAGAATAGGGAGGACTCTTGTTACACAAAGAAACCCTGTCTCGAAAAGCCAAAACAAAGACCAGACAGATCCAAAGGCCATTTTCCAGTGTTGTATTTTCATCTGCACATGACACTGCTGACTAGTCCTCACTATTGACTTTGTAGACATGTACCCCCAAGTATCGCACATATGTATTCACAAGCAGTTACAGGTATATGTGTGTGTGTGTGTGTGTGTGTAGGGGGGGGTCATGCATGCCACAGTGTGCATGTGGCAGTTAGAGGGCATATTTAGGAGTTAGTTCCTTCCCATAATCTAAGTCCAAGAACTGAACTCAGGTCATCAAGCCTGGAAGCAAGCACCTTTATCTGGTCCACTCCCCTTACTTTTTAAGATATTCTGATTCTTTCCTTTTATATTCTTTATAAACCTGTATTTCTCTCCTGTTGGTAGCTAGTATTTGTCTCATTTTATCTTTTTCTCTCCTCATTTTATAGTCTTCTCTCTGGTAACTTCATTTATCTCCAATAATTCATTACTGCTGTTCTCAAATTTATATATCTAACCTAACTTCTCCCTAGGCACTACCTAATAGACATCTCTATCTGGTTATTCTACAGATACTTCTAAAATAACATTCCTAAATATAAATTCAGATCATAGCAAAGCACCCAACTGAGAGACTTAAGTGAAGGCACCTTTGACTTCCTAATGTTTGCTGAACCTTTTACTTTATTATAAAGAAAAAGCAGAGTCTTAGATAGTGAGAGTCCCCTTGCATGGAAATAGCTCACTCTGACCATTTGTTCACAGCTTTCATAATGGTACAGTTCTGCCATCATTGTTTGTGATCCCTAATTTCAAATAGCTGACTGGCCTACAGTGTTTTACCTTCTTTAGCCATAACCAGTATCTTTTCCAGAGAAACTTGAACTGGAAGTTAAGCAAACCCAGTACAACCTCATTGTTTTAATGGACGAGACACAGAAATGGTGGCAATGCTGTCTTTCATCTTATAAACTGAATAGTAAAGAACATTAGTGGGTGGACAGAGAAGGATAAATATGGAGCTGAGGAAAGAGATGGATGGCATGATCTCCTTTAGAGGTGCCTCGCACTGACTTCATATCTGACTTTCATTCCTAGACCCGCCTGTATCCTTGTCCTTGGCTTCTAAGATGCCATCCTGACTCTCACCAAAAGGGGGTATCTGCGTCCCAAGGCAGTTCTTACTTAGTGCCATCATCACTACACTGCTGCTAGACTGATATTCGTACACTCGTCACTAGCCAACCTCTTCCTGCTGGCGCATTAAATCCCACAGCTGCCACAGGCCCCTTCTCCATTTCAGAGTAAGTCAGGCATTGTTCTGCCTCCATACTGTCTTACATGCAACCTTCTTCTCTAAGTGCTTCTATTCTGCCTAATGACTCCCATTAAGAAAGTTTGGTTTTATCTCTTTGGATATATGCCAAAATTTCATGTTTGTATTTCATTTTCCTCCAAAATGAGGACGAAGCAACACTCTAAACTTAAGGGATTTTCTTCAGACGCTTACTGCTGAGCCCACTGCTAGTGAGTGCATGAGTCTCAGGATAGCTGACGACCAATTGGGAAGCTCTGACCCACATATACACCTCCAACAGCACCTCACGCCCTTACCTGTATATTCTGGATAACAGATTGTTAATGGACTCCTCTTTATTTTTTCCTCAAAAAGGTCTTTCTTATTAAGAAAGAGAATGATTGAAGTATCTGTAAACCATTTGTTGTTACAAATGCTGTCAAACAATTTCATGCTTTCATGCATTCGGTTCTGAAAAACAAACACAGTTATGACAGGTTAGCAGCAAAAACAAAAGGTAGATTAATTTACATACCAAGAAGTTTTAAAACAGCGAAGTGAATTAATGGAAATAAAGTAGGTACTAATGGACTTGAAGTCAAGCCAGTCCTGATTTGCATAGTTCTTGAGGTCAGGGGATACAAAGGAGTGGCTGCCAAGAGCAAATTCGTAAGGGAACAATGATCTGGGAACTCTAACCCCACTGACAAGAAATAAAGGGAATTAACTTTTGGTTCCGTGAGTAACAGTGGCAACTCCTCGGAGTCCTGCTCACTTCCTGGCTGTATCAGATGGACTTTCTCCCCACAGCGTCAACCTACCATTTCCTCATCCTCAGCCAGAACAAGGTCGTAATCACTGAGAGCCACACAAAAGATAATTGCTGTCACACCCTCAAAACAGTGAATCCACTTTTTTCGTTCGGATCTTTGGCCACCTACATCAAACATTCTGAGTAAGGAAAGAAAAGCACAGATTTAGTAATGTCACATTTAAAATTATTTCTCTTGAGACTAGAACCTCCCCATTATCACACACTCAAACCCCATTTGTAACAGAAAAGACAAGAAGCAAATCAATGTGTCTAAACAGCTGTCAGTGGTTAGTACAGGCCACAGCTGAACCTCCCCCTTTCCACACAGGTACTGGAGGTGTCAAAAGTCAGCAGGGTTAAGAACTAGAATGGATTAAGGAAGAAGAGCGCCATAGTGTGGCTTAAGATAAGAGTAACCATAACAACTGGTATTTGTTCAGTGTTTACCATGGTGCCAGGCACTACCCTAGACCATCTGGCATGGCACCCTAAGACCTATCTCTATATACTTCCCACTGCCCCACTCTGACTCTCAAACTGGCTTGTTTCTGAATACCCAAGTTGCATTCTGAGCCCAAAGTTTATTTGCCTTGTGTTAATGAAAAACATATGAAGAGAATTATGGAAAAAATTAAATTTGGTATTAGGCTTTAAGAATTTGAGATCTTGTGCTAGGTTTAGGAAGAATGACTATAATCTCAGCATTTAGGAGGCTGAGACCGAAATATGGCAAGTTCAATACCAGTCTGCCCTACACAGCAACTGTCTTAAAAGTAAATAAATAACCAAATATTCCCCAACAGTAAAGCTTGCTTGAACCTAATCAGCAGCAGCAGCAAAAAAAAAAAAAAAAAAAAAAAAAAAAAAGCTGCTCACACGGTATGCTCTATTCTGGACGTGTTTTAGTCCCGAGTGCTAAGTTTGTACCCACAGTGTCCATCCTTACTCCCTACATCGACAGGAACGGCTGTTCTACTTTGTCTTTTAGTCAATACCTGAGTCTGGATGGGGTCAGTACTCAAATGCTCACACACCCTCAAAATCTGTATCTGATAGTAATGATAAAGTTTTTAAAGGCTAACATCTGCTACACTGCTCTAGTGAGTGAAATCTTCAGTAGCCTGGGGTCTAAATTTCCAGAGATTTTTCACCCCTACTGATTAAAAGTAAAGTATGCGTGATTTCCCTGCAGACCAAGAGAAGGGCATGTGATCTCCCTGATGACGTGAGCATGCATCCTCTCTCTTCCTGACCCAGCCCTTCCTTTCAGGGAGCTTGCTGTTCTTTGCAACCTTTGGTCTTGCGTGATAGCTCAACGATGTAATCACAGATTGGCCTGAATCCAGGGTCGTGTTGTAGGTTTTAGAAAGGCTAACATTTTACCATACAAATCTTTCAAAGACAGGCACATTAGTACACCAATAATTCTAGTTTACATCCCCATTTTCTATAAAGTTCCTAAAACTAAGAGAATGCTATGAAGTCCCAAGGCTGGCTTTTAGTACCTGGTAACACAGTATTATTCACTAACAGATCAATATTTTATAAACATCACCCCATAACTGAGAGGCAAGTAAGCAATTACACAGTGCCTTGCAATATAGTAGATACTCAATAAATGTCTGAATGAATGGATAGTGGTTCCGCCTGAGAGGAGGAAAAGGAAGAGGTGACAGTACTTGCCAATACAAAGGACATGTGACACTTTGATCTTGCCAATACAAAGGACATGTGACACTTTGATCTTGCCAATACAAAGGACATGTGGCACTTTGATCTTGGCTACCCATCCTGGCATAGACAGACAGTTACCTAGATAAGATCAATCTACGATGTCAATGAAAACATGGTTCTGGTGTTTAATTAGAACTGAATTACTAATTTTATAGAGACATTTCATTCCTATGGCTTCACAAGGTAATCCACACAGTTTCTGCAGACTTCGTTAAGTAACCTCATCAGTATTTAAGGTAAGCAGCCAGTTTACCTGAAACCATTCATCAGGTTTCAAATCCACTTTAGGCTGTTAAGATCTCAATACTTCAACTGGCACTAATATTTAAGCCCCGTGTGGACTTCACCAATCCTGACCCTCGCTGAGGATCTGAGGTGGTGGTTCCCTTCATACGCAATAATGCTGACTTTCATATAATACACACAAACATAAACTGAGTAACTTCTTAAAAACCAATTGCACACTAAAGGAGAAAAGGTTACTGCTGAACTCAAAGGTTATAAACACAGAAAAAAGGAACCAAAACCAGTTTTAGTATTTTTTTAAAGACCACTAACAGAAAGAAGAGTGGAGGCTTTTTCTTGGAATTACTGTTGCTATGAGAAAATTCTTTGTAAACACTAGAATGTCCTCTACAAGAGCCACTGTCTACACCATCACCACACCGCTCTACAGCACCTCAATCCCAGGCCTGCTTTGCACTGCACTCCAGACTTGATTGAGCACAATGCAGTGGATGCTCAAACCCACAGGCCCTGCCACGTTTAGCGCTGCCCAATTAACCTTAACGGAAAGGGCAACGTCTCAGAGAGGAGTAGTGCTGCTAAGAAAACATTTCTGCTTTACTATTGCCATGTCAGAAAGAAGCCATCCCTGAGAGTTACGTTCTACCTATTTAGTACTGCTCTGATCCTTCTAGCAATAGTCAATACCTATTTGGCAACTAACAAAAATGTGCTGAAAATGTAAACAAACACAAACTGGTAATTGTATAATAAATTCTAATGGTAGGTAAACTATTATTTAAATTTACATTCAATTTCCTCTAAGTGGATATAAATACTGATGCTATCTGGAGGAGAAAAAATAAATAAATGTGTGGGGTGTAATCAGATAAAACATTAAGCTAATGGCCTTAAAATATGAAGGTTCTAAACCAAGGAACACTGCTCACAAAGACCTTACCCCCAGACAGAGGCTAACTAAGGGAACCAGTAAGCCAGGCATGTGGTGTGTGCCTGTAATCTTAGCACTCAGCAGGTAGAGGTGGAAGATGCAAGCTTGAGGTCAACCTGGTCTACACAGCAAGAACTAGGTCATCCAGGTTTGCATCGTTGAGACCTTGACTCAAAAACAAAAACCAAAACCTGTTGGCTCTCTGTGCCAGACCCAGGCAGGAACAGGCTGTGACTTACTTGAAGTAGAGTTCCTTGAAGGTGAAATGGGTCTCCACAATGCCTGTGGTCTTCACTCTTGTCCGAAGAACATCTTGTTGAGTTGGAATGTAGTTGGTCTGGGATATTCTATCCAAATCATTTAGGTAGCTAATAAATAAAATCATATTGGTTTTTACTTGGTAAAGCCAACCATGGCCACAAGAGATCAACAGACTAAACTAGCTGCTTGGCAAAAGTCAGTTCTGGGATGAGCTGAGTACTGGCACGTGTGAGGTCTAGGTTCAATCCCGAATGCCAACAAACAACAAACAAAGGAGACCCTAAAACTCACTGAAGGGCAGAAAAATATTAAATCTTCAGTATCACAGAGTGAGAGAAAAAAGTGAAACTAGTATAGAGAAATTAGTAGGTTCTACACACAGTAACAAGAATGGTTTTAGATATACTGCAAATTTTAAAAACATGACAACTGTATTATTGCTAAAAAAAAAATTTCTGAAATCTAATATGAAATGAGCTATGTACTATATACAACAGAAAAAACAAACCAAACTGGGATTGTGGCAAAGACCTGTAACCCTGGACTCAAGAATTCCAGGAAAGTCTGGGCTACACAGCAAGACCTATATGAAAATAAAACAACCAAAAGTTAAAAGTTCTTGGATATTTAGATTTATGTCAGCTGCGTGCATGACTATTTGACAGCTCCTTAAAGAATGATACTTGATATGAAAATGAGAAGAACCACATTCAGTGAGAATACAGGTGGATATGCCAGTATAAGCTTATAAACCCAGCACTTGAGGATGCAGAGGCAAGAGGCCACAAGCTTGAGACCAATCAGGATGATACAAAGTTTCAGGCCAGCTTGGGCTATGTAACAAGATCCAGGCTCAAAAAAGGGGGAAGAGAGTAGGGGAGGGACTGAAGGCTAAATCTTCACTGATTCCAGACAAAAAAAATGAAGAGCAGAGGCACTACTTTAAGTAGCCATTCAGACTGTCTACAGACCAAGTACCACCATTGACCCAGTGATAGAGGAACCCAACTCTATAAACAACACGCAATTGCGGAGTCAGAGTTTACTCAATGTATAACAGAAGAGATGATTAAAAATCTACCTTTGATGACCAGTGAATTGCTTAAACTACCAGTATACACACATAAAGACAATCTTAGTTTTAAAAAGTGGGCAAGAATCCTTTTACTGTTTGTCAAATTACTTCCACTGAAAGAGTAAAAGTAAGCTTTATAAACAGCATTTATGTATACCATTTCTTGTAACAATTTGTGACAGAATGAGAAAATACTTTAACAACCAAAAGTCCTTTATCTTGATCAGAGGGGGTACAGATGCCAAGTACTCACCAAGTTCTCCAAAAAGTAAATTTTAGAAATACAGCATAAATATATAAATGTGTCAGGGGTCAAAATGGGATCAAATGTAGCTGTAAATAAAAGTACTAGTTACCAATTCTCTAAAACTAACACTCAAGTGAACTTCCTTGACAAGGAAAGGATTCATTCCATTCTACAATGTTCTCATCCCACAGACGCCACCACCCCAGTCTGGCAAGAGAGTACACAGTGCTGGGTTTTGTGGTCCTGGCTTGTAATCTCAGCTCTTCAGAAAGCTGAAACAGGGATCACAAGTTCAGGCCTGCCAGGGCTATAGAATGAGTTCAATGCCAACATGAGTCAGATTGTGTCTCAAATACTCAAGAGGGCTGAGGATGAAACTTAGTGGTAGAGCCTTTGCCCAACATGCACGAGGCTTTAGTTTAATCCCTAGCACCACACACATTCACAAAAGATTAAGTGGTAATGACTACAACCAGAAGAACTCACAGTACAGCCAGCACAGAGAGTATCTGTGCATCTTTATCCTAGCATGTAAGGCAGAGGCAGGGGATCGCTGTGTGTTCTAGGCCAGCCAGAGTTACACAAGGAGATCCACTCTCAAATACAGTAAAAAATCAGGGGTGGGGCAGCTGTGTGTGTGTAGGTGGTGGCGTTGCCCTCTAGCTGGCTATCAGTGCCTTGTCTATACAGAGGGCACCTAGATGTTTCAACTTCACTTGCTTATTATAAATAGATCACTGAGATAACCTTAAAATGAGACAACTGTAATAAAGGATTCTACAGACTTTTGGACATTTCTAGTACTTAAACATTTCCTTAAGGATAGGTAGTGAACCTTCTCTAGTGTCACCAAATTATTGTCTATTACAGTTTCAAAGGAAAAAAAAATCACTTACTATGAAGCAGAATCATTGAGCTGATATTCCCTGGACCTGCTGAAGCATGCTTGTACCCCACCATCTCGCCATAAGCGTTTAATCACGCCCGCTAGTTCTGAAGTCATGACTCCCTCTTCAGCACTGCCAGCTAAAACAAATAACTGCCTCGCGTCATCCTGAGAAAAACAGTTAAGATAGGGATAGGTGAGCTCCCAATTCCTTAGACTACATGAGTCTCCTTTTTCACACAGTTATGCCGGTGCACGCGCACGTGTGCACGCACATACACACACAGAGTTTAGAAGAGGTGTTACAGAGACCTTTTCTGGCAAGGTAGCATGAGAAAACTTACAACTAAATCTCCAGCCCATCCTCCCACTACAATTCTAAATACTGCTAGCTCCTCTGAATTCTCCATGTCATACCACCATCCTCAGAAAAGGTCTCTTCTGATGGACTCACAAGCTTCTACCATGATGACTTATGATTTATGGCAGGGGTGGGGAGTGGAGATTCTGGTCTGAGACAAGCATTTATAATAATGTTAAGGCAAGCCCTTAATGAGGACTGGGAGGATGGCTCAGCGGATAAACCGTATGCTGTGCCAGCCTGTTCCCTCGGTGCTGGGGAGCGGACAGAAGGATCCTGGCCTGCCAGTCTGGCCAAAAGGACATGCTCCAGACTTGGAAAGACACTCTCCAAACACCAGGAGAAAAATAGTAGAGGGAAACACTTGAAGCCAACCCCACCTTCCACATGCTCATATGCCCCCCGCAGGCCTGCATTTTTGTTCCATAGACCTGCTGAGGGTGCAGCTCAGCAGTAGAGCACTTCCCTACTACTACACAGAAATGAAAAGATTTGTACGTAAGAAGTAAAGTCTAGCCACAGCACAGGGACTAAAACATTAATCGAGTTTAAAGCAAAGGCTGTTCTTCCTTCACCTTCATTGGAGAAAGCAGAAATGGAAGAGGCGATGAAGGCATGTAAGAAGGAGAAAACCTAGTAACGGGAATTGACCCCTCAGGGAAAATTTTTAGTCTCTAGATTTCCCCAATGCAACACCAACAATGTTCTGTCGCAACAGGAGAAAGAGGCAGCTGGAGAAAGAAATGGCAACAGAGTGATAAGATCAGAAGGTCATGACTTTCAGGCAGCAACTATTAGTTTGTAAGGTGATGTGAGAACTTTAGTGGTTTTTCTTTATTTTATCCATTCCTACGTGCAATATTTAAGCCCGAAGACAGCAGGGCAGTGGAGGCGCACACACTTGATCCTAGCACTCAAGAGGGCAGAGGCAGGTAGATCTCTGAGTTCAAGGTCAGCCTGGTCTATAGGATGAGTCCTGGACAGCCAAGGCTACACAGAGAAATCCTGTCTCAAAACAACGACAAAACTAAATACTGAGCTCAAAGATTTTGCTATATAAATCTAGTATCTGCAACCTTAAAAATTCCAATAACTATAAAGACGAAGTATTTTTAAAATCACATAATACATAAATAAAAAGTGAAGGGAGAAGAGAAGTGATCATTTATATCATAAATAGTCATTAAGACAATGACCACTAGCTGGGCGGTGAATTTCTGAGTTCGAGGCCAGCCTGGTCTACAGAGTGAGTTCTAGGATAGCCAGGGCTACACAGAGAAACCCTGTCTTGAAAAATCAAAAAAAAAAAAAAAAAGAGAGACAATGACAAGCAAAAGACATCGTGGAACACAGATGCAGTAACACCTACAATGTGTACATCTACCCACCCACCCACCCACAAAAATCACCATGCTGCATTCACGTTAACCTTGCCAAACTCTGGCACCAAGATCCTGTTGATACTTTCTAGTATTGCTGTGCTCGTCTTTGTAGCAGACTCCATGCGTGATCCATATTTCCTCTCCCTCTTCACTCTTTCTCATCTGGAGTGAGTGTTGTATATACGTGTGCATGTATACACACTCAGGTGCGTACATACAAGAGAGCCAGAGAAAGATGGCTGATGTCTTCTAACACTCTTGACCTTATTCCCTTGAGACACGGTCTCTCACTGAACCCAAGGTTTGTCATTTATGTGCACTGTGTAGCCAATAAGCTCCGTCCTCTAGTACCGGGGCTGCAGCTGCATACACGACTCTCTTTTAATGAGGGTACTTAGGGTTCTAACTCAGTCCTCATGCTTCTGTAACAAGTGCTCTTAGCCGCTAAACCATTTTCCGGCCCCTCCTCTTTTCATCATCACCGTCATTTTAAATAAAAAACCATTAAGAAATGGTTAAGCATTATACAAATTGTCAAAACCACTAAATGACAAATAAGACTTTTCCCACACATGGTATACTGCTTTATCTAACATTTAAAACTACATAGGTCCTGAAATTTGACCTATAATTAAGCAGGCATACAAATAATTAAGTACTTGTATTTTTTTTAACCATGTTATTCAAATTTTAGAAACTTGAAAATCCAGGGATTATTAGCACACACTGAGTGTTTCTGACTAGCGCTCTGAGGGAAGCATTTCCCTTCGTACCTCACTGCTCACCAGTCTGCTCCAGGTTCCTCACAATAAACCTCCTCTACAGACTCAGAGACCCGGCTGCACAACAAACTTCATACTTCCACCCTTAAGCAGAGGTGAAAGGAAACTGTCTCCTACTCGGCTCTCTCTTTTTTCCTTCTCCTAGCAATCACTGTGTAGCCAATAACCTAAAGGAACAAAAACTAGAGGAACAGGATGATAAATACAAATATAAACCTTACCTAGGATAGGAAAATAAAAAGAGTTTAAAACTTTACACATTCCTTTTCAGAGTTGGATGAGAGGATGCTATAAAGCTAGATGACTCAGGAGCCCTGAGAGGAACTGAGAATGTCAGGGCCATCGGGTGACAAGGAGGAGTAATGATAAGAGCGGTGTCTGCGTGAACATGAGCATGTGTGTGGAGCAAAGGACAGTCTCAGGCACTGTTCCTAAGGAACCATCTGCCTTTCTGTTTGTTTGTGTGAGACAGTCTCTCTTCGGCTTGTGGCTCAATGACTCAGCTGTCCAGAAAGCTCCAAGGATCCCATCCCTGTCTCCCCAGCACTAGTGAACAGGCGCACACCAGGAGCACCTGGCCTTTTGGTGAGTTCTGGAGATCAAACTCAGGTCGTTACGCCAATCGAGAGCTCTCCTGACTGCTCTAACTCTCCAGCACCTGATGACATCTGAAGGAAGGAAATGAGTTGGAGAGGAATGGTCGAGAAACAGAGGTGAACGGAGGATGGGAACACAGTAAGGGGCAAAGGAAAACATCTGAGAAACTAAGAGGAATAAATAACAGGAGAAAAAGTCAACAGAGAGAAGAAAAATAAATAAATAAATACAGTATCATTAACCAATTATAAAATATAACCAATATTACAGAGAAGTAGTTAGGTGGCATGAAGGAAAAAAAAAAAACACAGGAAATTCTAGTACAAAGAAGAAAAGTCAGCAAGACTCAAACGGAAAGAAGCTAAGATCTGAATAAAAATTAGATTTTACTTGAACTATCAAATTTCCCTAGGAATAAAAAACTAGCCTGTGCAGCAAGACTACTGTAAATTCAAATCCAGCCTGGACTCCTATGTAAGGCCGTCTCTAAAAAACAAAAATGGGGTATGAAGCGAAGGCTTAGTCAAGAGCATCTCTGCTCTTGTGGAGGACCAGAGCTTGATTTTCAGCACCCACATTAAGTAGCATAAAACTCTCTCTAATTCCAGCTCCGGAAAAATCAAAACACCTCTGACCTTCAAGGGATCCACACTTATGCAATATCCACAAGTGGACACAGACATACACATTATTAAAAACAAAATTTAAAAAAGAGAAAAAGAAAAAAGGGGCAGAAAACAGCCTGTGGGCTAAATGTTGTCCACATCCCCACCCAGCGCAGCTGAGGCCGAGTAAATCCCTAGGAGGAAGAAGAGGCCCTGAGCTCTGTCACATGACAGTAAAAGTCACTCACATATCTCCCTAGTCTTCTTTTCTCCCACAACCCTTAACCTGGTCCTATTCCCTTATTTCACCTCCAAGATATATCCTACTCAACAAGTCAAAGCCACAGCAGCTCTCTGGATATTTACCTTTTCACTTCCCACTTACCAACCCTAACTTGCAGCTGGCAGCCGTCCCTAGGCTGCTCACAAGAACACAAGTTTTGTCTTTCCAGGCACCGCCCCCCACTTCCGTTTATTTCCCACGGCACTTAAGTACTGCACCTTGGAACATGGCCCTCATCCTTTGATGGACTCTATACTTCTCTAGCACGGTCTTGAAACTGAGTTGGTAATACTATAAGAAGACCTCCTGTCTTCATTTTGGTCCTTTCTCCACTGGCTTCAAACATCCTACTTGGCAAACTGCCCCAAAGTGTACTAAATATTATTATTAACTGACTTTTAAATTCTGATATATGTAAAGCATTTTGTATTAGAGTAACAACCCAATTCTAATTGAACCCTGAATTCAATGAAAGACAGTGAGTAAGATATTTTTGAACACCCAAAATCACCTCTAAAATTGGTTTATGTCCTTACAGAATTTATCTTGGGATTTTTTTTCCCCTTTGACCCCCTACAGCTCTGAAAGCAAGACAAAATAAATATACAACATGTCTTTTAGAGTATACATTTATTATCACCAACTACTATATGTGTCAATGGTGCTGCAAAGGAAGCCACTGAGCACAGCCATCACACCGCGTACCTGCAGAACCCCAGGGCCAGGGCTCTGCTCGCAGCGTAACTTACTGTCTACTGAGTCAGATCCAGCACTTCAAAAACAAACACACAGCATTTGTTACCACTTTATCTTCTTGTTCCCTAAAATATGACGCAAATTTGGCTTAACTGCGTCTACCGAAGAGCAGCAAGAGAAGAGGAAATGAGAAACACTTACTGCTCTGGCAGCTTCCCCAAAATCAATCTTCAACCGTCCCATGGCTCTTATGATGGCAATGATGGACTGAATAGTATTGCTGTAGACAACTACTTTATACTGTTTACATTCGTCCTCAGAATAGCCGTCCTCATGAATGATTCTTCAAGAAGGAGAAAACCGCAAGTCAATTACCATGAATGGAAAATGAAAACATTATGAACTTTTTATGAAGAGAAGGAAATTCTGTCTTAGAAGGCCCTGTGTGAACTTACTTCATCTGTTTCACGATGGTACTTTTACCAGATTCTCCAGCGCCTTAAAAAAAAAAAAAAACAGATTTTGAATTTCTTTGTAATCAAACAGATATGGAGTGATGTGACTAGTAAGTATAGATTAAGGGAAAGTATAGATCCTAATGGAATTTTGCTGAGTTTTCTTTTAGGAAAACTGTTTTTCAATTAGAGCATTTTGCTTTTATTTAATGTTGGTATCATTTATGCAAAACAGACATTACTCAAAGATAGCAACACAAATATTTTTAGTGACATCATAAAACATAATATACTCAATGAACACAGGCAACAAATCAGCCTATGGCTTACTCATAGCTATTAACTCTGTAACCTGCCCATGGACCTGAAAAATGTTCCATAAGCAATACTCTTAATCACAGAGCTAGAAAGGTTCCAAGCATCCGCAGAACTCACAGTGCCTTTACCTTTCATGGTCCAGCTCCTCTAAGGGGTGGGGGAAGGGTTTACACAGTCTCCTTTGATGACTGAAATCACACTTAAACTAAAGATCAAAGGTCAAATAAACTTTCAGATCTTGACAGTCTGCCTGCTAGGTAGGTCTTCCCTGGTTAATAGTTCTTCTGTCGCCAGGCAGTGGGCAGTAGAGGCGCACGCCTTTAATCCCAGCACTTGGGAGGCAGAGGCAGTCTACAGAGTGAGTTCCAGGATAGTCAGGGCTATACAGAGGAAACAAAACAAAAAAAAAAAAAAAAAAAGAAAAAGAAAAAAAAATCTTCCATCTTCCAAAATGCCTCTTGCAATGTTACCACTCTCCCCAGCATCCAATGCTACTTCTGACTCATAAATGACAGTCCTGCTCCTCCCTTTTAGAGAAAGTGGAAGGCAATCAGAGAGCACGACCCCATTTCCCATAACCAGCTGGTCTACCTGTATCTCCATTAACATTCTCTACATTCATCAATGTCTCCATGCCCTTACCGCTCTGATTATACACTAACTCCTCCACTGCACCCTGACATAGCTTGTAGCTGTTGCAATGTCCAGTGTCACCAAAGTATCACTATTTTTCTCTTCTTACTTGGATAGTCTTAGCACACAAACTGTTGTTCTACCCTCTTCATATACACCCCACCAGTATCATTCTTTGACAACCCCCATACACACTCATTTTCTTCTATCTACTATTCTGTTTCCCCTGTGCTTCTGTTTAGAAAATCTGTTAAGTTTATTCACTTATGTGGTTGGGGAAGAGTGACAACTCACATGAACATGTGTGGAGGTCAGAGAGCAACCTACAGGAGTTGGTTTTCCCCTTCCAGATGAGGGTCCCAGGGATCAACTGAGCTTTCAAACTAAAAAGCAACCAACGCTACCTACTGAGCAGTCTTTGCTGCCCCTCTCTGTGTTCCTTTATAGCAAAATTTTCCTAGCCTGTCACCCATACTTACAATCTCTCATTAAGAACCTCCAATTCATCCCCACCACTCTACTGAAACCATTTCTAAACCACTACCAGCTCAGTGGTTATTTCTAGGCCTTCCTTTCCCTGCCTTTCAAGACAGCTTTTTCAAAGTTGATCTTTTGTCTTTTTCTCTGTCTATACTTATTTTTTTCAAGTTTATTTATGTATGTATATGAGTGTTCTGTCTCTCTGTATATATGAATGACAGAAGAGGGCATCAGACTCCATTATAGATGGTTATGAGCCACCATGTAGTTGCTGGGAATTGAACTCAGGATCTCTGGAAGAATAACTCAGTTAACCACTGAACCATCTCTCCAGACTCTATACTTTTTTTCTAACTTGCCTAACTTGATGCTTTAAGGCAGTATCCATGAGTAAAAGCTAACCAGCAATGAGTAACGTGTATCAGGATGTTCTATGTATCGTGGTAATATGAACTCATTCAACTCTCACATCTCTGTAAGGTAGACCCTATTACCCTCATTTTATAAAAAATAAAGCGGAAAGGTCAAGTAATTTGTCCAGTTATACAGCAGGTGACAAAATTGAAATTTCCACTCTTTCACTTCAAAGCTGGCATGTGCTAGAATCCCAAGTTTAGCGTTCCAATCTTGTCTTCCAGTGCTGACTTCAAACTCATCTCCTACCTTCTGTATCACAGCAGATGTCCAGGAAGCACCTCGAACTTAATGCCCAACACTGACAGAGTTATTCATTCCCACTTCCACCTCAAACAAACCTGCTCTTCCCTCAGTCTCTCATCCCAGTAAATGGGACTAACATTTACCTAACTTGCTGAGGTCAAAACTAGCAAGTGACATAAAAGGAACACACAGAGATGGAATGAGGACGTCAGCATTAATACATGCTAAAGATTAGTAAAATTTAGTTTTAAAAACACAGACATAATCTTAGCAGTTTGGTCCTTGTACACTGGAAACCACAGTCTACCTAATACACGCAAAGTTTCCATAATTTTTTTTTTTTTAATTTTTAAAGATAGGGTCTAGCTATGTAACCTTGGAAGTCTGAGAATTCTATGGACACCTGGCTGGCCTTGAACTTACAAGGATCCTCTTCTTTCTGCCACCCAATAGTCCAATGGCTAGAATCACACGTGTACAACACGCCTGTCTAGATCACGTCACAGCACTGACTGGAACTGCCTCCTGGTCTCCATTTACACCCAAATTATAATGTGTGGCTAATAACATCCAATACACTCTGGTCCCTGCCTAGCTCCTCAGCCTCAATTCTTGCCGGTCTCTACCCTAGCCTCAGTGCTGTCAGACCAGATTTTTTTGTGTTCCCTCTAACACGCAAAACTGGTTCTTGCTGGGCTGGACTCTGACTCATGGTCTCATACTGGCTGTACCCTTTGACTGAAATAGTGTCTGCTGGATTCTCTTCTTTGCTCACCTTTCTGCCCCTCAGAACATCCCTGATGAAGTTCCCTTCCCCTCTCTGCCCACTCTCCCACAGCACAAATCTTCACAGCCCTCACTTTTCTGTCTCTTCACTGAAACAAAAGCTCTGCCAAGCTGTTCTTCTCTATATTCCCGGGGTCCTCAGCTGGACCCGATATCAATTAGTCAACTAATTAATCAAATAACTATTGAATAAGCATGATAATGCACTAAATATTCCTCAACTTTATCAACAAAAAACTAGTTAAAGTAAAATCTGAATATAAAAATCCAAGATAACTACATTCTTGTAGAATCAAGAAGTGTATTATATGGCTTTATCTCTGTTCTTACTACAGAGTTGGTAACTGGGCAGACTACAGTTAATACTCAAGTAACTCAGGGTTTTCTAACACTGTCAGAAATATAATTCCACTACTCATACCTAGAAAAGCATTTTGGTTCTGGGGAAGAAAACAGAAATGCATGCTGACTTTTTTTTTTACTGTTAAATTCTGAATTCCCAAAGCATTCCATATGAGCAATAGTGTAATGAAGTACTGGATGCTCTCCTTGTCAGACTGTTTTAAAAGAAATTGTAAGTAAATTTCTTAATCTCGCCACAAAGTTTCTACCCATCTCATTAAATTCTACTCTTTGAACATGTTACCTCTCTCTCTCTCTCTCTCTCTCTCTCTCTCTCTCACACACACACACACACACACACCCCTCTATCCTCTATGCTATTCTCTCTCTCTCTTATAGTTCTCAAAGATTCCCTAGATAATGTCATTCTGGGAGCTGGAACTACAGCTCAGTGGTAGAATGCTTGCCTAGCATGTGCAAGGCCCCGGTTCCACTCACTACTCTGCAAAAAATAAAAAAAGAAAAAAAAAGAAAATGTCTGTTTGCCCTCCCTTTTATTACTACTCTGTGTACTTCTCCCCTAGCTTTTATTAGGCATTCAGTTCATCTCATAAAGGAAAGCACCTCTTACTGCCACAGGATTTGTTTTCAGTGTGTGTTACTAGGCATTTGATATTTATAAAGAGTGAATCACATTTTATATCAAAAGACCTTGGTTCATTCAATTTTCAGACTCTCACTAAAAGTACCACCACCATTTTACCCATCTTTCAAGTACATTCTGAAATCTAAGTCATTTGGATTTGGAATCCGGTCATTATTCTAGATATCTTTGTTGTGATTAAACACCATGACTAAAATCAACTTAAGAAGGAAGGGCTTTATTTTATCTTACAACTCTCAGGTCACACTCTATCACTGAGGAATGATGGGACAAGAATTCAAACAAGGCAGAAAGCTGGAGGCAGGAGCTGATGCAGACAGGGCCAGGGAGGATGCTGTTGATTGGCCTGCTCTTCATGGCTTGCTAAGCCTGCTTTCTTATAGAAGCTAGGACCACCAGCCCAGGGGCAGTACCACCCACAATAGGTTGGGCCCTCCCCATGATCACCAGTTAAGAAAATGGACTACAGGCTTGCCTACAGCTGGATCTTACGGAGGCATTTTCTTAATTGAGAGTTCCTTTTCCCAATGACTCTAGCTTGTGTTAAGCAAGCATAAAACTAGCCAGAAAGGTAAGCTTATCAAGCTGGAACATAATTTTCTCTCTCCTTAAATATTTCTCAAATTGCATAACCTCTTCAACTCTTCACACATCTGACTGAGCCTATACTGCGCCTATTATATTACTGCTGTAATTTTCTTAAACTTTCAGTTCAAAGCTCCTGCTCCTTCACCATTTCCAAAAAGCACCACTGTACAAATCATCAGCTTATGACTCTCTGAAGTCTTCAAGCACCTTCTCCACCTCCATCCTCATGAGGTCCGGGCTCCAGTCTGACGTCTGAGATACATTACTCAAGCAGCAGCTCTCTTCCATACACTTGGCTGGCTCTGAGGTTTTGCCCTCCCTCTCTCACCAACTACATATATGGACTCTAAACTTCCTAACTTCACCTACATCTTTTTCCTACATTACTTCAAAAAGCAGTAAGTTAAAAGGAACATTTACTTGCTTATCTTCAATCTACCAAGGACAACGGGACATAAGAACTGGAACAGCTAGAGACCAGCAGAGGGAACCTACAGCTCTGAGTAGGAGGGACTGAAGATGACCCTGCAGACAGGAAGAATGGCAACCCGGGGAGGGGAGGCTGTAAGGGAGGAGGAAGGTTGGGAAGGTCACCACATTCTCTCTCTTGTTCCTTTCATCTAACTAAAGTCAGTCCAAAGAAGGTCCTAAGTTTACTATGCTTTGTCTACTTGTATGCCGTGAAGCAAGATGGATGTCTACAATATGAAACAGGGTCACAGAAAATGTTCTGGACAGTACCTGGTCTGCAGTAATGCTTAGTGACTGTTAGCCAGCTACTGTGTAGAAATGTCCTCACTGCTGAGAACATTATCCAGTGATGTTCGGGCTTAAAAGGATTTTATTTCCTAAAACAATTTTGATATTGATGTTGGTGCAAATTCCTACAGAAATGGCAATTGTTTTCAAAAGTTGTTTCAAAGTAATAAAGCTCTAGATGGATCTGGATTCACACACATTTAAAACAAAACAAAAAGAAACTTGTAAACTTCAAACTGCAGCAAACTGCGTCAGTGCATCCATTAGTCACTCTCTCCACCCACCCACCCACCCTAAGGAACAAAAACCTCTCTCCCCGGTATATCTGCCTCCCCTGCTATCTCTGCTCTCACATGTCACCCACCCGTCTTGGTCTCAGAGCTTTCCCTCCAAGTGTCCCCACAGGTCTATCCCGTGTCAGCAGGCATTCCAGAGTCACCAGAGACCCCCTTTCCCCTTAATTTCTATAATATAATTTCTATAGAGAAATCTTGACATTTCTAGTAACTCCTGGGCAGCTGAGTCCTAAAATGACACCACGAACAACCTAGCAGACCAGACCAGGGCTCTCTTTCCAGACCTAGTGGTACATATATATGAGCAAAGACAGCCCCTGCCCCTAACACCAAAATGAAAGCTTAACCAACAAATAAATTTGATTTCTTTAGCTTAATTTTCCAGCTTTTAAAACCATATTGTAATAACTCAATGTTACAGTAAATTTTAGTGCTAGTACATCATGTCTAGCTTTATGACCTTGGGTAAGTTACCTGACTGCAATGTCTGCCTCCTTATCTATAAAACACAAAGAACTTTGGCTTAGATGTGCTCTACCATTACACACAAAGCTAACTAACTTCTTATTCTAATACAGAACTCTAAGCAAACCACAAATCCATATCATCCTAACAACTAAACAATTCAAAACAGCTACTGTAATACAGGTCTATGATCAGGACAGTGGAAGGCACCACTGTAAGGAAGGAAGAGCCGCCTGACATGCCAACTCCTCTATTCTTGCTTGGAATCTACTAGAGCATTCAGGTTTACATTGCTACTGTTAGGATGGAATGGGGGGGGAAGCAGTGGCAGCACAGAGAGGGGATGGAAGGAGAGGTAGATTACAAATCCCGACAACTAAAGATCTAAAGATCAAAAGATCACAACCCATGCTGCTTCCAATAGGGATACCTATTGCTTCCACAGATTCCTACTACAAGGGTCCTGGAAATCAAACTCAGGTTATCAGGTTGGCAACAGGTACCATCCTGTTGGCCTCGTGATTCATTTGTTTAAAATTTATGCAAGTGAATTATGTTTGTCCGGGGTATGTTATATGTACATGCACATAGGCGCCTTGAGACCAGAAGAGGACTTAAGGCCCCTTACAGCTATGGTTACCGGTGATGGTGAATCACTTGGCATGAGTACTGAGAAGCAGACTCTTGTCCTCTATAAGCAGTAAAGACAGTTGGGTGATGGGGGTGCACCCTTTAATCCCAGCAGGTGGGTCTCTGTGAGTTCCAGGACACCCTGGTCTACAGAGTGAGTTCCAGGACAGCCAAGTCTACACAGAGAAATCCTGTCTTGAAAAATGGGAGGGGAAAAAAAAAGCCATAAATGCTCTTATAGGTCGAGTAATCTCTCAGGTCACCCACCCTCCACTCCCCAACCTTTCCTCATGATTCCTTTTTCAATAACATGTAGCTAATAGTAAAAATTTAGATCAAGTTGAAAATATTTCACATAAAATGTTTTTCTATGCATTATACTTATTACAAAATCCAGTTGATGTTTCCATTTTTTTCCCCTCTCTTTTTTTGAGACGGGATCTCACCATGTAGCTCAGACTTCAATTCGTGAGCCTCCTATCTCAGGGGCTCAAGAGCTGGGACTGCTTCTTAACTTACCCTAAGGTTGGAAGATGGGGCTGGAAAGACTGCTCAGTGATTATAAGCACTTGCTGTCCCTGCAAAGAACCCATATTTGGTTCCCAACACCTATATCAGGTGGATCATAGCCACCTGTAATTCCAGTTCCAAGGGATCCAATTTCAATGTCCACTTCAGGCCTCCAAACACATACATACCCTCAAGACACACACATACACATAATATAAAATAATCTTTTTCAGAAGACAGTTAGAGGAGGGCTCAGCGAGTAAAGGCGCTGATCACCAAGTTGCATCCTGGTTCTATCTCCAGGATCCACGTGATGGGAGGAGAGAGGCAGCTCATACCATCTGTCCTCTAACTTCTATAAGAGCACTGGAGTGTACATACACACATTAGTTAATACATGATAAAAACTGGGCTTGGAGCGATGACTCAATGAATAAGAGCACAGGCTGCTCTTCCAGAGAACCCAGGTTCACTCAGTAGCACCCACATAACCCAATCCCAGAGGATCCCACCCCCTCTTCTGGCCTTCAGGCTTTGTGTGAACATGGTACACCTATCCAAGCAAAGCATCGACACACATAAAGTACACAACTGAGAAAGAAATAAGCAAAAGATCAGATGGATTACAGAAGAAAAAACATCTCTGCCCAAGCAAAAATTATTCTTCATTTCCATTTAACAAATGTGTCCTGCGTGCCTGGAACTCCTGGACACTGAGGTTTCACATTTGGTTCAACTCAAGAATTTTGGTCCGGTAGGAACCATCAGAGGTTAAGAGTGAAATTAGAAAATTTCCTTTGTCTAAAACATAAAAATGGTTCTTCACCCAGCCTACTTGCCCTCTAAGCATGCTAAGTCTCTGTGTGTAAAAACACCCCGAACACTTTGAAGTCACTCTTCAGTCCTTAGTAAGGACTTGGTTCCTTGGTTTCTCCCAGGCACAACAGTCACTGCCTGGTGGCCAGTAAAGGTTCCTCGCTGTCAGCTAATGTCTGAAATGAACTTTGAATTGCTCCTCTCTCCACTCACATCAGCACCTCGAGCCTGGCCTGCTGCTCTAAAGTACTATGTGACTACCTTCCTCACTCCTCATCTGGCTTGTTATCTTGTCATCATCTGTTAACTGGTTTTCTTGGTTTGATTAGCAAAGTTACAAAACCCTTTTCAGCATAACCTGAAAACCTTCCATGCTTGTGTACTTCTCCCTTAAAATCGTCCTAACCAGGCTTAGCCTTGCCCTATAGGACAGTTAAACACTGTAACACTAGTGCTTGGTCAAATTCTTCGAAGTTTTTGAGTCTGTGATTGTTTAGAACTCTACCAGCCCTAAACTCAAAAGTAAGTACAAACAGTGTCTTCTTTCTGTGGCCCACTCCTCCTACCCAAGCACAATCTAGGGCAGAGGAGGCACTTAGCAATTAACTGTGGGGTGAGTGTCTTAAGCAGCTATGATATTCAGTGGTTGCCCAATCACAGTCGGTAAATGCTATTGGCATTGGCTGGAATTTCAATGTGGGCAGTTAACAGAGAAATCCCCACTCCCCTGCTATCTGCTATCTTTACTTGGGTGCACACCACACCCACTCCTGACTCTGCTCTCAGCCTATGAGCAAACGACAGGAAGTTTGGACTCAGGGCTTGCCTCAGTTCCCTCTAGCCTTCTCCCCTGGCTCTTCTGGCACACAGCTATTGTGTTCTGCTGGAATAAACTTCTGTCAATCTGTCCATCCACTGCAACACATGAGGATGTGAAACAGTGAACACTCACAAGTATCTGTCCAGTGGATCAATGAATAAGCGTAAAACAGGGTAGTGAATTTGTAATTAAGATCATGGGTGTCTGCTTTTTGTAAAAGTTACCTATCACCAAAAAGGCTTAAAGGGTATTGTGAGAAAGTTTTTATAAGACATTTATTGGGCATCCAATTTTTGACCAAAGTCTCAAAAGTGCACATTGGAAAAGATGGCCTTTCCAACAAATGGTGCTTAGAAAATTAGACATCCACATGTAGACAACTGCAACTGGATCTCACTCTCTCACCCTGGATAAACCCAGTTAGAAATGGATCAAAGCCTCAACGTAAGACCTGAAACTTCAAGACCGCTATATACATGTTTTTTATACAAAAAACATGTTTTTTATGTTTTTATACAAAAGCATAAAAACAATTCTTCAACACACAGACACAAAGAACTCCAATAGCTCAGGACTGTAAAAATGAAAAATGGGAGAATATCTGCCCCCTGTATACCTAACAGGATATTAATATACACAATCTTTAAAGAACCCACAAAATTAAATGCCCAAAAACTGATCTGTGAATATGCAAATGAACATGCAAATGAATTGACCAAACAGTTCTCAAAAGAAGCAATAAAAATAGCCAATAAGTATATATATATAAAAATGTCTCCCTAGCGATCACAAACATGCAAATTGATACTATGTTGAGATTCACAGCTCACTAAAGTCAGAAGGGCTATCATCAAGAAACAAACAACATTAAAGCTAGTAAGGAAGTGGGGAAAGAGGAGCTCTTATATAATGCAGGTGAGAATGTAAACTGGTGTGACTACTATGGAAATCAGTGTGGCAGTTTCTCAAAACAACTAAAAATAGAAGGACCACGGTCCAGGCACACCACTCTTGTGTATATAACCAAAGGAACCTAGGTCGGCACATCACAGAGACACCTACGTATCAGTGTTTACTGCTGCACCATTCACAGAACCAAGGTATGGAACCAGGATAATACCCTTCAACAGATGACTTGATAAAGAAAGCTGTATAAATTGTGTATAAATACACAATGGAGTTTTATTCAGCCATAAGGAATATGAAAATAAGCGAGAAAATGATCGGAACTAGATCATCATGTTGAATGCAGTAAGTCTGATTTGGAAGGGCAAATATGTTTTCTGTCATAAGAAAACTCTAGCTTTTTTTTTATGTATATTTTTTTTTATGTATATTGACATGAAAAGAGAAAGGGACCATGAGAAAATGATCTGAAGAGAGGAGGTAAGACAAGATAGTAAGAGAAGGGAGAAAACACCATAGAAAACATTTTCTCTCATACTTGGAATCTAGACTTAAATATATATTTATATATTTCATATGTGAGTCCTGCTTTCACACTGCATGTCTGTATATACAAGAAGGGCACTGCCCACTAAAGGGGAGGGGGGTTCCTAGAAGGGGATTTAGGGACAGGCAGATATTCTCAAATTCTTGTGTGTGTGTTTGCTCTCGTGCGCATGTGTGTTATTTACAAAAACCATAAAACATACTCAGAGCTCATCTGTAAAGCACTTGCCTAGCACACGCAAGGTCTTAGGTTTGATTACTAGCACCGTAAAATAAAACCAACCAAATAAATAAATACAATAAGGGGGGCTGGGGATGTAGCTGAGTTATGCAGTGCTTGCCTGGCAGGCGAAGCCTTGAGTTTAATCACTGCTACCATATAAACTGGGTATGGTCGCACATATTTCTAATCCCAGTGCTTGATAGGTCGTCTTCAGCCACATAGAAAATTCAAGGCCAGCCTGGGATACACACACACACAAAATAAAGTAGATTTTTTTTTTTAAAAAAACAGAAAGATCAACCAGCTTACACCAGTAAGTCACCGAAGGAAAAAAGGGAGTGAGGGGGGAGTTGCTGGATTGTTGTGGCACACTCCTTTAATTCCTTTAATCTCCACATTTAGGAGGCGGAGGCAGGCAGGCAGATCTCTGAGTTCAAGGTCAGCCTGGGATACAGAGTGAATTTCTAGATAGCCGAGGCACAGAAAAACCCTGTCTCAAAAAATAAAAATAAATAAAGGAAGCTCACTCAGCTCCCCAAATATTAACAAAATGTTATTATCACTTTTGACTATGACATGACCAGAGTGCTGATGACGGGCCAGCAGAAGGACAGACTGCAGCTTCATTCCTCACCTTTGCAGAACATAAGAATGTTTGGGAAGCAGTCACTTGTGAGCCAGGAACCAGAGTATGCTCTGACTGCCTCCGAGTTCTAATTTTGGCCTATGGTGAGTAAGTTTCCTTTTTCTTTGAAAGCAAAGCAACAAAATCCCATTTTGATGCTAAATTATATGGTATTTATGCCATGGCTTAAAACTATTTTTCATTTTGAATAAAAGGAAACAGAAACGCCACCATCAACTGTAATGCATCAGCAGTTGAAAGATCTCATTTTAATTCATAAAATAATTCCTTATTATAGTGGGAAATGTTCTTCAAAGCTAATAGCAATGCTAAATGCATCCATTATAACCCATATATTTTAAAATGTTAGAATCATGCTTATTTAATCAAATGTAAACAACAGGCTTTAGAGTCATTTACAGTAAAACATTAAAACATGAGTAAGAGCCTACAAAATGAGCGAGTGTTTGATTTTGATTTCCTTTACCATATAAATGCTCAGCAAAACTCAAAGAAGTATGGGTTTCCTACATGCATTTACTACTCTTTAATTAATTGTGGTGGCTTCTCCAGAAAAAAAGTGGGTAACAATGCAAGTCTCTAGACTCTAGAAACATGCACACTTGTGTGTATAATAAAGTATAGCTTGAGATAGCTACTAAAATTTTCAATAAAGGACCAGCAAAATGGCTCAGCCAGTAAAGAACACCTACTGTACACACCCAAGGGTCTGAGTGTGATCTGTTGAGCCCAGGTAGGAGGAGAACCAACTCCTGGAAGTTGCCATCTGACTTCCACAAGTGCACTATGTCACCTGCGATCAAATTCTGTTACTCATGTCAACACTGTAATAAATTTTAAACGTTTTTAATGTCTCAAATGTGGGCTGGAAAGCTGGTCCTGAGTTGAAGAGCACTTGCTGCTCTTGCAGGTGAGAGTTTGGTTCTCAACATCCATGTCAGGCATCGGAGAACTGCCTGTAACACCTGCACATGGTGCAATGCCCAACACACATGCATAATTTAAAAAATAAATCTTAAAATGTTTCAAATGAAGCAAGATGTGGTGGTACAAAGCTGTGATACCAGCACTGGGAAGGCAAAGCCAGGAAGATCATCTCCTGAATCTTTTTCTACACCAATTGTGCGGTCAAATCTACTTGCTGTCCTGTTCTGAGCCTTTGCGAACACTTCTTAGAGCCAGCAGGCAGTTCAATGGTAGAAAACTTCCCTAGTATGGATTCCATCTCCAGTATCACAAACCTCATCAAAAGAAGTTTCTATTTCTTTAAGGACTGTCTCAAATGCCATGTTCCTTTCAAAACTGATTCCTATAATCAATCACATTCCACATAAATGACCATTGGGAAGCTGAAGCAGGAGGATCACAAGTTCAAGGTCACCCTGGCTATATAAACTGTCTCTAAAAAATTTAAGGTGTAAGGGGGAAGGAGAAAACCTCTATCTATGAAAGACAGTCAGAAATGCATAATCATAAATAATACATGAGCATCCTGCTAGAGTACAATATTAAACCAGAAAGCTCATAAAATCTTAATTAAATACAATGTGGCATCCTAGATTGACTTAGACCCTAAAAAGGACATTAATGGGAAAACTGATAAAATTTAAATACTGTGTCAAAGTGAACATTTTTATAGAAGCAATAATTTCTTGAGATGATAAATGTAACATTATTTAGAAAACTAGCAGAAAAGTAAAGTTAAAATAAAAAGCTTATTAAAATATTGTATCCTGCCGGGCGGTGGTGGTGCACGCCTTTAATCCCAGCTCTTGGGAGGCAGAGGCAGGCGGATTTCTGAGTTCGAGGCCAGCCTGGTCTACAGAGTGAATTCCAGGACAGCCAGGGCTACAGAGAAACCCTGTCTCAAAAAAAAAAAAAAATTAAAATATTGTATCCTAAATTTTCTTTTCCTTTACTTATTCTATGCGTATGCATGTTTGTCTGCTTGCACATCTGTGTTCTGCAGTGTGTCTGTCTAGTACTCAGAGAGCTCACAAGAAGGCGTCAAATTACCTGAACTGGGGTTACAGATGTTATTAGCTGCCATGTAGCTGCTGGGAATCAAACCCAACTCCTTTCGAAGAAAAGTTCTTAACTGCTAAGCCATCTCTCCAGTCCATCATAAATACCTTTTAAATAGAGAAGCATTTTACTGCATCTCAATTATTATTATTGTCATTATTTTGAGACATCATAAACACCCTTTAAACAGAGAAGCATTTTGCTGTGTCTTACTTATTATTGCTGTAATTATTTTGGAACAACTCTCTGTTATGTGGCTCTGGCTGTCCTAGAACTTACTATGTGTAGACCAGGCCAAGGTCTGGAACTCCCAGTGATCTGCCTGCCTTTGCCTCCAGAGTGCTGGGGTTATAGGCATATGCCACCATGCCTTCCTTTTCTCCAGTGACTTTTAAATACTTTTATCTAATGATCCCAAAGCCATATTGGTAAGCCTAGTCATACCATAATATACTTACTTGTTTTTAAAAATAAATATACTAGGGAAGTTGAGGACATGGCTTAGTAAAAGTCTTTGCCACATAATTCTGATGCCCTTAGTTCAGATCTCGAATCCACACAGAAGCTGGACGCACCATCACACATGCACCTCACTCCCAGCATTCCTAGGAGGAGAATCATGGAAGCCTGCAGGCCAACGAACCCTAGAGTATGTAGCGCAATGGCAGAACAACAGTGTTTCAACCATGGTAGAAAGCAAAACTTGGCTCCTGAAGCAGTCCTCCACATGTGTACCTTAGCACATGTAAGGGTCACACACACCGCCCCTGACATCAGTACATGACTAAAACAAATCAAAATGCAGCACAGGGTGGCACAGCCACGGTTCTTGGGATTTAGGAGAATACTATTTAAGTTTTAAAATCAAATTGAAAAACAGATGATTTTGTTGTTGTTATAAGGCCCACTATAAACAGGCTATGCAAGCAGTAGAGGATGATTATGATTAATTACAAGATGACAGCAACCGAGCAACTTTGCTAAGTTTAAATAATCCTGATTTACATGGTCCCTATATATGACCAGTGTAGTGTTAACAACAAACCAGATGAATAAAAGATGTGAGCACAGCTTAAACATGCAAATGTAGCAAAACATGCAGAATTCATATGAGTAAGTAGGAAAAAAATCTCAAGGGCCAGAGAGATGGCTTAGGCTCTTGCTGCTATGCCTGATAATCTGAGTTCCATCTCTGGTACCCACAGTGTAGAAGGAGAAAACCAACTCCCACAAGAGTTCCACATGTGTACTGTGGTGTGCACACCCATCCACACCCACACTCATACCCAACACAAAAATCAATCAAAAAGAAGGGGGGTGGTCAGAAAGCTAAGCCCCGCCCCCCTTTGAGACAGGGTTTCTCTTTGTAATCTTGGCTGACCAGGAGGAATTCACAAGACCAAGCTGGCCTTGAACTCAAGAGATCTACCTGCCTGTACCTCCCAAGTGTGGGGATGGGACTAAAGCATGCACCATCACAGCAGGTAGAGAACTGCTTTTAAGTTAACAAGAATTTTCTAAGATGTAAAATACTACCTTCCTTCAAAAATCTTTTATATGAATATTAAAACTGTCCACCTGAAAATAGGACTTAGTAATAAAATGCCCATAGTGTATAAAAGTGATGTATCAATAGCGAAAACATGAAACTGTCTCGGGTAATTCCTAACAAGCTTTTTTAACCTTATGTTCAATGTGGACGTCAAAGGAAGTTCAGGTCTGAAAACCAGCTCCTCCTAATATTTCTAAGCTCTAACCAGGGTTCATACACATTCAATTGTGAACCATCAAGCATAGTCCTCCTTTGCTTAGTTCACATCAACTATAGTAATTTCTGTTACAGCCAAAGGACAAAAGAAGATTCACTCACAAGGAGCACTCTATCCAACTAGAACTGAACTCTGTTCCCAGCCGTGTTGTTCAGTTCAAACAGTTTAAATTACAGCAATGATACAGATGATCACTAATCAGGTAACAGGATAACCTGGGTAGACAAAAGCTTAAAGAGAACACCAACTTTCGAGAGCCTACAAAAGAGCTTTGGGAAAACGAAGACCACACAGAAAATCGAACACTGAAATAACTATTTTCTCTGTGCCCCAGTGAACCTTTGCACCATGGGAGTTTAAGATGCACATCTTCAGTTTTTAACTGACTTCCTGAGCAGCCATGTCATAGTCAACTAATTTAACCAACCTGACTAAGAAAAATAACACAAAAATAGTCCTCTTTATAACTTGTTAAATTACATAAATTTCACACTCAAGGGACTCCCAAGACCCAATTCAAATGCCTCATGGTTCCGAGGAGGGAAACTAAAGCTTAGAGAGTAGACCCAATCTCACCTGCTCAGGCCTCACGCCCTTTATTATATGGTGTCTCCATGTCTGAACTGAGTTACTAGTTCTGAGAGATTTACAAATACTAGTATATTAAATCCTGCTGACTAGAAAACATTTTAAAATTAATAATCAGGACAAATTTAGTGTACATGGCTCTAGATACTTCACAGTGTGAGACTCCATCTTAAATTAGTCTTCACTAGTACTATGTTAACTCCTGAGTATTTGAAACTCACTTTCTCCTCACTTCCCTCTTTCTCCTTTTCCCTCAGCTAGACCTGAGGAAAAAAAACTATGCCAAACTAGTTAGAAAAGGACAACACAGAAAGCTAACTCATCTATAGACTTAAATTTACATTACCAAATGTTTTTACTTACCCCTTAACAAATCCTGTAAGCAAAGTTTTAGTAACAAACTAGTCTGTTGTACCTCTTTTCTTAGATTTGGATGGCCCCACCCCCCAGAACTCTTTCTTAAAAACAGTAGACAGAAAGGTTGGCTTTAGAGAAACCAGAAGTGATCAAGTAAGATCCCTGGAAAACAAAACAAAACAAAAAAAACAAGTTGTTTGTATTTTCTGTTTAATTTAAATGAAAGGTAATTAACTCCAGGTGACACTGACTACTCTGTGTTAGATGTGCTGAGAACTGGACAGTCCACCTCCAGGTGGATTTAAACCTATCTGCCAACTACACAAAGTGACAGCTTAACCCTGAGAATGACCAGACTCGTGAGAGAGAAACTGAGGCAGTGATGTGCTTGGTTCTCCAGTGTCCACCTCATTCCACTACTCCAACTGAGACGACAGGAATGTCTAGGAGGCAAGGACACTGTCAGTCATTAATCATTATTTCTCCAGCCGTGCCTTTTTACTAGAGAAGCTGGCCTACCTTGACACTTGAAAGGGTCAGTCTTATAGAACTTGGGATACTCCATCAACTCTATCACACACCCACCACAAACAACTGGATTATGGTAGACCAACCTGATGCTTTTCCAAGAATCTGGATTAGGGTTCCTTGGAACCCTGTGCTAGATAACAAGACTAAGTACCAAGTATGTTAGAATGTCAGCCAGAAAAGGTACCAGAGTAAGCCAAAATTGAAGACTGGTTTGTGGTGGGAGTATTTCAAGGAGCAGAGAAAAATGACATGAAGATGTGACTTAGCTACCAAAGCTGTAAGCAGACAATCTACTCTAGAAGTAAGGAGGGCATTTCAATTCACGAGCATGCAACCTGCTCATATTGCACTGCTCACCTATCCTTCAATAGCTGGATGCCTAGTTAGTAATCTTGTCTCTAAAGCTCTCCTTTACTTGTACTAGTATGACCATTTCCTGTTCCTTATGGACCCCTAGATTATGTCCTACAACAAAAGGTATAGAGAAATCCCTAGAACTCCTGCCTAAAGAACCATACAGTTAGAAGCAAGGGGTGTGTGTGTGTGTGTGTGTGTGTGTGTGTGTGTGTGTATTCATTAAGGGTGATATAAAAACAGGACAAGGTTTCAAAGAGGTTCAGAATACCAGTAAGAACAGAACTTCAGTTTCACTAGCCTCTGACACTGATATCTCCATCAAGAAACATTCTGAACAGAAATAACTATCCCCAAACTAAAGACCATTTTGTAATGGTCCAAGTGTAATCAGCTGAAATTATTTTTAAGAGGTACAGTTGTACTCTCAATTCAGAAGTTACATGCCTTGTAAATTGGGCACCTACTCCATATTTACCATCATCTACAACTGCAACCGGAGAAAATCATGACAGGATATGGAAAGATGCTCTATTTTCATGCTGCAAAAGTGAGGAATACACTCATATAAAAGGCTCGAAGAGGGGGCTGACTGACGGCTCAGCAGTTGAGAGCATCTGGTGCTCTGGCAGAGGACTCAGCACCCACACGCTAGTTCATATCCATCCTTAACTCCAACTCTGGGGAATCTGAAACCCTCTTCTGACCTCTGTGTGCATGAGCCCACATGCAGTTCACCTACAACTCTGCAGGTAAAACACTAGCACATAAAACTATGAATCTAAACATTTTTGATGTTGTTGCTTGTTCTTTTTCAACACAGGAAGGTTCCTCTGTGTAGCCCTGGCTGTCCTGGAACTCATCTTGCAGGCCAGGCTGGCCTCGAACTCACAGAGATACACTGGCCTCTGCTTCCTGAATTCTGGGATTAAAGGTGTGCACCATCACCACTTGACTTCTAAAAAATGTTTTTAAGGCACAAAAAATAAGGTTATTAAAAAGAATCTTTCATTTTCAATGCTTATTTCTACTTTTTATCCCAGTTTCTTTCTTTTTCCAAGTATGATAGATAAATCCTTACTAGAAATTTAGGTCCTACAAACCTTATCCTAAAGAGATAGCAAAAACTATGACTACCACCCGACATGGGGATCAAAGGAGACGCTTACTTTCAATAACCATGTTCCATCAGTAATTTGCAAGTTAAATATGAATAACCAACTGTATAATATAAAATTAAAATACAATATTCCAATTCTTTGCATGCAACTTAGGTTTTGCCATAAAACACAAATTTTATCAGCATGGGATTATGCATTGAAGATCTTTGCATATTAACATGAAGAATGTCAAGTGTTTGAGACTAAACTAGAAACTCAAATGATATGCCTCATAAGCACTCTGACAGACAGAGGTTGCCATTTACTGACCGTTATCTTCTGGACACTACCCTGAGCATTCTACGTAAGTTATGTCACCTTATATTATGAAACAGGAAGCATCATCCCTACTTACATATGTGAACATAATCCATATGGTTAATTGACTCGGTCTGGGTTTCACAACCAGGAGGTGGAGGTGGGAACTTAATTTGGTTTTGTCTGAATCCAAAAGCAGTGTCATTATGGATTACATTAGCACCTCCCAAAATCTGTGACATCATAACACATACTGGAGAGGATTTTAGTAGAAGAGATTTTTCTTTACAAGATTATGCCATGAAAATGAGATGTAAAATACTGAACTAGTATAATCCTTATAATAATTTTTCTCTTCAAATTATCAAATTGAAGAAGTTTGCAGAGAAAAATCACACCAAAACTATCCAAATACCATTTCAGCTGCTGTAAAGTCTGAAGCTATACAATCATTTCAGAGATAGGTATGGTGCTACACACTTATAATCCTATAGGCTGGAAGGCTGAGGCAGGTTGAGAATTCCAGGATAATCAAGCTACATACAAAATAAGCCCCTGTCTTAAAACAAGACTTAAAATTTGAACATACAATTCCAAGTAGCACAGCTACATAGCACCCTATACGCAGTAGTTGGGAATATTTATATGATACAGTGGCAAACTGTGGTTAAACAGTAATTTGACATAACAAGATCTTCGCAATAATATCTACAGGAAATTCAAACTAAGGGAGGAATTTTACTACTAAAGTCTTCCTTAGAAATTAAGCCTATACTAACTTATCCATTTGAATTTCTATGGTTATTTTAATCCATAATGCTGATTTTTAACAATAATAAACAGTGAATATTCACTGAATATGTTGTTTTATATTATTACCACATTTAACCCTCCCAGGAATTCTGAAGGATCTCTACTTTCTATATCTTAAATGAGGCAAATGGAAATGACTTTCCTAAGTTTCCTAAGCTAGAAATGAGTTTCCTAAGCTAGTAAACACGAATTAGAATTTGAAGTCTTCTGACTTCAAAGCCCATGCTGCATATCACTACATGACATTACAGCCACATAAGAAAGACACGAACCAGCAGAGACAAGAGAGGTAGATTTCAATGTAAACTAGAGTGAATAGTCTCATAGTGCTGAAGGAAAATGGCTTACATTACCAAGGGAAACTTTCTGCAGCCAAAAAAAGGGGGAAGGGCATAATTAGAATATCGTATAAGGTGTTTTTATATACCATGTAGGTAAATTTTACTTAAAGAAATATCATTTTAAAAGGTTTTTAGAACTATTAATCTTAGGTGCCTGGATATTCGATCTGTGTGTGTTTATGTACCTGGCTACAGACGGCTGGGAGACATGTGGGTACTGAGAACCTAACGCAGGTCCTCTGTAAGAACAATAAGTGGTCATGACTATTGAGGCATGTCTCTAGCCCATGAAAGATCATTACAACTTTGCACATGCATCATGACACAGCTCAGCTAAGACCAGCTGTTTCTACAACCTACTTCAACTTACTAGTGTAACTTGCTCAAAATATGGCCATAAAAAATCCTGAGAGGGGAAAAAAGTTTCCTAGTGTGATACACACCTATAATCTCAGCTACAGGAGCTCGTGAATTTTGAGGCCAAGACTGTCTCAAAACAAAACAAAAAAACTTTTTTAAAAAAGCTGGTGAGCATTAAAAACAAATGTTTCAGTACTTTGACTTTCACTTAAACCTTTCAAATTCTGTAATGGACCGTGCATTTTGTTTTTAATTAAGACCCTGAATAAAGATTTTTCCAGATACTTGGATAGTTCTGCTTGCCCAAGTTTTTCCAATGGTTAATACAGATCAAATCCCAGAACATGAGACTGCATCTTTGATTTCACATCTGATTATTACAAAAACTGTTAATGTCACGGGTGCGCTGACAGAAGCCTGCAATCCCAGTACTGGGGAAGTTGACTGCAGGAGGACAGAGACTCGAAGGCCAGCCTAGGCTACAGAGTGACACTCAATTAGGGTAGGGGGAAAACTGACAAGTGTTGTGTTTTATATCAGACTCTCAAAGGTCTCTGTGAACCAACATTCAGCACAAGAGCTTGATTACACTGGTGGGCTAATAGTAAATACTTAAGTCCCTGCTAAGTCCCAGAAACCACGCTCATCCATAGAAGATACCTTTTAGGCACTGGCAGTCCGGAGCTATGATTTGAATTCATATCTTCTGGAAGCTCAAACTCGACTGCATAACTTTTTCTTTATATTCAAGCTGCTACTCAGAGCTTCCAAAATATATAAATAAGCAGCCAGCCCATCTTAATGCACAAAGTCAGTCTGAGATTATGGCAATTGTGTCTGTCCCCTGGAGCTTCAACAAAGAGAAACTGGTACTCTACAGCGATCTTCCGGAACTGTATTTATCTAAAAAGCTCAGCTGCTTACAGAACCCGTGGCTCGTACTTATTCTCATCTAACAGATTCCTCAAACATATGAATAATGAATACGCTGGATTTACTGGTAAGCTAATACCACATAAGTTTATATGATTTACTGGACCTACCAAAGTTTAAAACTAAATTGTCTGACTAGATATTAAAAAGTCACTTGAGTATAAGACAACATGCTGTTTGTAGTTGAAAGCCAGTACTTTTATTTTGAAAGTCACAATAAAAATCAACTCCTCCCAAATGTATCACAATCTTTACAATAAATCTGCCCCAGTCCATATGTTATCCTATACTATCCCCGACACACACGGTCCCACAGTTACTACTGTCCTCTACCACAAACCTCAAAAATGGCATTCTTTCCATTTCCTCAGCTCACACCATCCCTATCCCTTTAATTAAAAAAGAGGAGTTACAGAACCTCAAGAGAATTAAAAAAAAAAAAAAGAAAAGTTGAAAAAGTATTGGCGGCCTCTGCACCCAAGTTTTCTTTTATACCTAAGAACCTGTCATTTATTTCACCTGCCTCCTGGGTGTTCCAGGACAATCCGCCTCACTAACTTGCGAGCAGGTTCTTTATGTGACCTCTCTGTCCTAGCTTCACTATTTATTCAATCCTTCGAGCTTTATCCTGACATCAAGTATCAAACTCACACAAACAGGCCCACCAGGCACCATACACTATCCTTCTCAACCCGTTCCAGTCCAATGGGAAACCTCCCTAATTTTGGTCCCTCCCTTTAAGAGCCTTTCCGGGATTCCCAACACAGTCTCGGGGCTCCAAACTCCCCAACTCTGCTAAGCACCATCCCAGCCGGGTTACACCCTCTCCAACCTGAAATCCCCACGCCTTCCGGGGCCTCAATCACCAAGCCCAGCACCCGCCCCAAGCTGGGCATTCCCTCCCTGTCCCTTTGGGGTCCTTTCCGCCGGCCAGGCCAGACCCCTATCAGCTCCGGGCCGGGCTCTCCGGCTCCAGCACTCCAGCTCCGCCCCCAGCCCCTCACCGAGCAGCAACAGCTTCACTTCTTTGGCCGCTTTCTCCCCGTCTTCCCGCAAGTTGCGGTCGATCATCTTGCTCCGCTCCACCGCCGCCTTGTCCTCGGCGCTCAACGTGCAGCCCATGGCGGCGGCGGGAGAGGGGACCGGGCCCGGGCTCACTCACACACCGCGGGAACCGCGACACACCGTCTGAGACGCGTCTTCTGCTGGGCGGTGGCCTCCTCCGTCAGCTCCCCTAGCGCCCCGAAGAACCGGATATCTGCTGTTACGACACTTCCGGCGACGCCCAGCGGCCGTTACTACTTAGAGTGCTGGGGCGGTGGGAGGCGGAGGAGGTACGGAAAGCGGAAGTCCCCGAGAACCTGACTTGTTCCCGTGGAGTGACGGCGATCCGTCGCTCCGCACCTCCCAGCTTTAATACCCTTTTACTTCTTGGGCTTCTGAACTTGGATTCCAAGTGTAGAAAAAGCTGGACTTCCAGCACGTGGTGTGCTCTTGAGGACGCACTGAAGGTTTGGCGGTGAGGATCAGATTCCCAAATAAGAGCTCACAGCCATCTGGGAATTTCTCCTGGGAAAAGTCTCCCTGGCCAGAAAACAAAAAACAAAAACAAAAACAAAATTCCTTTTCTTCTTTATCTGTGATTGTGGAGCCCGGGTCTCTGCCCAAAGCCGACTGTTGGACACTTCAGTCAAGTTCCCTCAGTCTAATCTTTGAGATGCCCAGCCTCCGTGTTCGTCCATTCCTCAGGCTACGCCCATTATGCCAAGAATATCTTAGTCCTGCTACAATGTATGAATTTCTGTGAGCTGTTCATTTGCCTGGCACTCCTGTGTTGGCAAAGGATCACTCGACCGCAGCAAGTAGCAGAACATGAAAGATAGGTAGTATTAGACCATGAAAATAGGTGTAATTCGTTTATAATATTTCCACACTTCGCTTTCTCCCACATAAACCAGTGGCTCTACACTGGGGACTTAGTTCCATACCCAGAAGTAAACCAGCGAATCCTTTCTAATCTAACAAGAGTTCCTATGTGATAAATCACATAAAAGGGGAAGTTTAGTAAAAGTTGTCTTTCTACTATCTCCTGAATATTGGTGAATCATAGCCCTGTGAAGAATATCCTAAAGAACCTTTACTGCTAAATAGCCCCACAGTGACTCACAACACCCATTTTAGGAAGGGGCACTTTTTGCAGCCATTGAAACCTTTCCCTAGAATTTAAAACCTCTCTCTAGTAGGAGGTAAACTTAAACTAAAAATTCCCAAGAGAAAGATCTCTATAGTGAAAATGAATTAATTAGAACCATTTAATTAGGTTAACCTCCTCCACGTCACCCATAATGCTTGTCAATTCCAAGTCTGGAAAGTCTCCCACTCATTTCCTAATGACCATTAAAAAGAAACAGGCTGCTTTTCCTTTCTGATCACTTCTGGGAGGAAAAGGTTCAAAAGGAAAGGGAAAAACACAACGTTGTTGAGAATCTTTTTGCCAGGTAGGCGCTTGCATGTCTCAGATATCTCTTAATCCTCACAACAACCCTGTGAGGTAGGTACTATTGACCCCCATTGTCACCGATGAAGAAATGGGCTCAGAGAAATTAAGTAGCTTTCCCATGGTCACACAGTAAGTACATCTGCCCAGTTTCAACTCCATACCTTCTTTCTACCAGACCTCTAGAAGGAATCGCTCGGAGTCACCGGACAACAGAAGGTCTAAAGTTTTTGGATGGCAGTCACCTCAATACCAAGATATTAGCAAAGCTAACTGACAGGATGATTGTCTCATCCTGTTGCTTCCTCAGCATGTAAGGGAGATTCCGTCCAGGAACAGCTTCCAAGAGGTAAGGATTGAACTTTACCAGACCATCTCAGTGATTAGAAAATTCCTGGTCGGTGGCCTTAGCAAAAGTTGTGGAGAAACTTCTCTTCATAATAAAAGGAAAGTTTTACTTCCTTTATGATCTGTTCCTAAAAGCCAGGGGAAAAAATGGCAACTTACTAGTTAATGGCAGCAAGAGCTCAGTGTCAGGTTATTTCAATATGACTTAGAAATATCCTTGTTCTTAAAACTTCCTTTCAATGTGAAGCAAGGATTGAAGGGCAAAGTTAAAAAGGAAAAATTGCCAAAATGGCTGCCAAGCAATATTTAACACACACACACACACACACACACACACACACACACACACACACACCCTTCAAGTGTACAGTTCCTGTTTCTACTGGGCTCACACTGCCACCTACTGGCAGTTTCTGGGTCTACTAGCTGATTGGTGGATTAACAGTATGTGAAAGTTTTTCCCTTATGATGTACTAAGGAGATTTCTCAGCATGAGTTTTATCTCAAAGAAAGGGAAATGGTTGTAAAGTCGGAAGGACTCTGATTTTCTGTGTGTTACTTTCTAAAGGATTTCCTCAGTGTAATAGGCACTAGACTAGAAGAACACACAAATGGTAGAAAGACAGAAACCTGTAAATATACCTAAGCCAAAAAGGGAAAAAGTTGTTGGCCCAGTTTTATTTAGTAGATTATTTTCTTCACTGGAGAGTTCTGCTTACACTCCCCACTCTTTCCACACCTGCATAGGGTCTCTTATGTATCACTTCAATAAATTCTCAAAAGTCAGAACCACAGATATAGTCTCCTTACTGTAGAACTTTATCAGACCTAAATGCTCTACAAAAATACAAATATCTGGTCCAGTTAGACCATGAAGTCCTTGAAGGCAGAGACGACACATCATATGTGTATGCCCCAGGGAATGGTGGTGTTCAGGCATTTATGCATTTGAAGAGAACCGAAGGAGTCAGTGTTGATATTAATATAACTTTTTATCATAAAATTTATTGGTTGTTCAAAGGGGAAACTACTCCACCCCAACCCACTTTCCCCCTTTCATGTTCATTGAACCAGAAGTTTGTTGAGATATAGACCACATCACAGGCTTCCCCTCTGGGTCCTCTCCATTGACAATACCATTGCTGATCCTAACCAACACAGTTCCTATAGTCTTAATCAATAAACGGCAAAGCCCAATTCTCTGCTCTCTCTCCAACCTAGGGCTGCAGGTAAGAGACAGATTTAAGTCTTTGTCACAGAAGCTAATTTTGAGAGCAATGAATGAGAACAGGGAGGCATTTCATGGACTATGGAAATCCCACCCTTCCCGTGCCCGACCTGAGTCTCTTGTACCCGAATGTCCAGGGGGCTGGAAGTGGGTCACTGCCATGAGGAGATAGATCAGGGAGGCCAGTCCTGGAAAGAAAAGATTGGCAGTATTATTGATCAGAGTAATTTACCTGGCCTTTCCGTATCCAGCCACATTACCAATTCAAAGGCTAGCACCCACCCTCAGCTCTCTGACCCCCCTAGTCATTCTAGTTACTCAAAAGACAGGGAGGAAAGGGGCTTCCTGTCTCCCACTCATCTCTGCTGAGGTCAGGACCCACACTTGATCTCCTACATGCAGGAAAGAGAGGAATAGGAGAGAGCTGCAGAGTTTTCCCGTCTTCTCCTCCACTACCCTACGTGCAGTTTTCCCTTGCTACTGGCCAAATTCAGGAAAGAGTTCACCCCTACAGGACTTCTCACTTTAGACATTAACTTTTAGGAAGGAATCTATTAACTCATGGAAACACTTGGCTAGTTCTTTTTTAACCTAGTTAGCAAATGAGAAGATGTGGGCTGTCTTCTTACCTTATCTCAGTGTAAGTATTAGTCTGGCCTATTACACTGGAAAGAAGTAAACCTCAACAGTCCCCAAAATAACTGCTCCTAGCCTGCTGCTCCAACGCCTACCCTTAAGAAGTTTCCCTGTCTCCTGAGGTATGAAGAGTTCACTGGTAGAAAGGCTTCCCCTCACCTTTGTCACCCGTTTCTCTCATCACCGTCTCACCATACCCAGGTTCCCTCCCCCAATAGTCAAAGATCACAGCCAAGTCCAAGGCTTTTTGCCACATGTTCATCCTGTTGACTCTGGTCCTGACCCAGGAAACACCAAGCAAAAGCTAAGTCCAGAGACCCTAGCCCAAACCCCAGCCAGCCGGAAAAGCAGTCCTTGAGATCATAAACCAGCCCCAAGCCTTATTTCCCTCCTGGTGTCCATCATGATTCCAGCTTTGGTGAGGGGGCGGGACGGAGGTAGCTGTCCGACATGATGATGTCGCTGGTGAGTTGCTGCTCCAGGGACTCTGAGGTCTCCTCAGCAATCTGGCCTGGGATTCGAAAGTCAACAGCAGGGGGTGGCTCCCGCTTAGGGCTGGGTAGGGGCCGAGAAACCCAGTTCTCAGAGGTCCCCTGGAGAAACTGCAGGAAATTCTCCTCAATGGAGCCCTCACGACTAGGCAGCCTCAGCTCCTCCTCTGGAGCTGCCTTGAAGAAGCAGACAAACTGTTTGCTAAGCTCGCCCCGGATCTGACGGTTGAGACATCCGTAGAAAAAAGGGTTGGAGGTGAAGCAAAAGTAGCCAATCCAGGTCACCACATTCTCCACCTGTCCTGTTGAAATGGGCTGAGCGCTCAGGGCAACATAGAGATGGAAAGAGAAGTAGGGCAACCAACAAAGCAAGAACTGTCCCCCTACGGCCAGGAGGACCACTGCTGCCTTCCCACCCCCAAACGTCCGGTGTGGGGTGGTCTGGTGAGCCCCAGAGTTGGTAACCATAGTAGAGCGGCTACTGAGAGACTCAGAGCGTTGCCGGGGCGTCTCCATCCACGTGGGCAGCGGCCCGTGTTGCATGGCAGCCACGCGAGCCACTCGAAACATGCTGCAGTAGACCACAAAGATCAGGACCAAGGGCAGCAGGAAGTAAAGAACAGCAAAGACCACCACGAAAAGCTGGCAGTAGGCACTATGGCTCCATTGGAGAGAACAGCCGGGGTTAGCGCTGGGAGCTCCTTCCTCCCAGTAGACCCTTCCCAACACTGGCACAGAAGCCATGGCCAGGGCCTTTACCCACACGCCCACCAGCACGGAGGCCACCAGCCCGAGTGTCATGCGCACCTCATAGCGCATGGGGTGGACCACATAATAGTAGCGCTCCACATTAATGGCAGACACCGAAAGGATGGCCAGGCTGACAAAGCAAACGCTCAGGAACAGGTAGAGGCGGCAGGCCACCTCCCCAAAGAGGGCATGGTCAAAGAGGGCAGAGCTGGAGAGCATGGCTAGGGGCATGAGGGTCAGGGCAGCCAGCAGGTCCACCAGACAGAGATGGAAGACAAACACAAATTTTCGGAGGGCGGGTGTCTTGGCGATAACAGCCATCACAGCGGCATTGCCAGCCACAGCAGTGAGATCCAACAGGAGCATGAAGAAGAGGGCCACAGATTCTGAAGCCACGTCCCGTAGTCCCAACTCTGGGACCCCGCTGGCAGTAGAGGGACCTGGGGTTTGAAGGGCTCTTCCCAAAGTGGACGAGTTTCCTGATGACTGGGGGATGGGTGAGGTCTCCATGGGGCCGAGAGAGGACCCCCAGGGCACTTTCTGTTACAGGCCCATCCCCCATCCTACTCCACAGCCCTGGGATGTAAGCCCAGGTCCAGGCTTCCCAATTTTGTTGGGGGGCCTTCTGGAGCCTGTAAGGCAGGCTCTTATCACCAGCCTTCCAAGCTGGGCTCCTATGTAGACAAAGTGCCAGGCCAGGCTGCTCCAAACTCAGGAGCTCATGCCCAGTTTCTGTAAGAACGTAGCCCCAGGGTCAGCCCCGGTGATGGGAAGTAGCCACCGTGTAAGGGATGGATCCTCACATACTCTGCAGTGGTCTTCCCAGTGGTCTCTCTTCTCACTTTCTTTTCTAGTTCTCCATGCTCTTCTTCCCTTTTGAGGGCAATTCTAAATCCTCCTGTCTCCCTTCTCCAGGGTCCTGCTTTGCTCTAGGACAGTGCTCTGGCTTTAGGGTTGGTTTTGTGAAATTTCTGATTTTCTCATCGGAACGGGGAGTAGAAGGAGCATGAGACTGAGCTTCTAGATCCAGGTCTGGGTACTACTCACTCTGCAACTCTTCCGGACTCCAGTTTCCTCATGAAGGCATCTGTAGAAGGAAGGAACAACACTTATGTTGTAACTGTTTGTAGGGTCTGGTCTGTTAATAGTACCAGTCATGCCCAACAATGGCTGCATGGTGCTCTACACACGCTAGGCCCTGGCCTGGGCACACTGAGTCCATCGGCTCATCCTCTTCCTCACACAATTTTATGAGACAGATAAGATCTCCATGTCTCCACAGACAGACCTGCAGCCTAGAGAAGGCAAGGAGCACACCCAAGGTCATTTAGTTCAATGTAGTTTGGCTCCACGGACAGACCCTACTAATGTCTCCCACCATCACCTGGAAAGGTCAACTGTACCTTAGTCCCTACTGACATCATCACTCCCAAAACAAAGAGCTGCCAGTCTGGGGCTGATGAGGAGCTGCAGGGAAGACAGTAACGCCAGCTCATCCGCTCCTGAACTGCCAAGGCCAGAGGACATGTGCTTCTGAAAGCTGTCCTTCTTTACCTACTTTTTAGCTTCTTAGGGCTGCAGTGTTCTACCCAGTAGAGGAACAGCAACTCCTAACGTCCCATTCCCCAGCTTCCCATGTAGCTGGTCATTGCAACTACGCAAGGAGTGCTTATCCCAAAAGCCCTCTTGGTTCTGACCTCTTCCCATGGTCACAGAACAAAAGGGGAAGGTAAATGCCCATGTGAAAAGGGTGAAGGTGTTGTGGGCAGAGTAGAGGACTGCCATTGTAGAACTAGGTACACATAAAGCGGAGAAAACCAGTCTCAATCAGCACTTCCCATATCTTCTGATCAAACGGCAGGTCCCATCTGAGTTATGTGTTATCATGACATTAAGTTTGCATATAATTAAAATAGATTGTCCCCGGTGTAGTCAACTTACATTCATATATACATAAAATATGTATATGCTATATAATAAGCTGTATATTATAAATTAATATATGTAAATATATATTCCTTCCATACAGTGTGCTGAGTTACACAGAGTAGAGACAAGACACAGTGCCAAGTCTGATGGCTGTTCTGTAGACAAGTTAAAAGTTTTCTAGGCCACACTTTCTGCATCTGTGAAATGGGAGGATTGGACTAGAAGACCATCAAGCTGCCTCTGTGTAACATTTTAGTACTCCGTGAGCTCCTGGGATGGGGAGCACCTGGTGGTGGCTCCACTTTCAAAAATCTGTCTTCTCTATAACTGCAGTGAAGAGAACCACATAGCCTGCCAGAGCCCTACTCCTCTCAAAGTTATCTTACATTCACCATAGGTTTGGGGTGTTACCATAAAGCTTGCACTAATCCAACTTCTAACATGCCACGCAAACTTTAGGTGTTTGGTGCAATTCTTGTGAGTTGAATCAGACTCAGATTGACTAATTGAATCCTCACCCCAGAGTACAAACTCCTGAAATAGTCAGTCAGTCATCTGTGTGCCAGCCAGGGGATTCTCTTCTGAGGAGGACAGCCCAGGCTTCTGGATTTGTGGCTTTCCTAACTTTGGACAACTGCCTAGAGACTTGCCTCTCTCCAGGGAGATGTCAGATTCTCATAAGACAGTCTACCAGGGAAAATAAAATGTTTAAAAGAAACCCTGAAGGATGCGTCTTTACCCTTTATCCTCGCATCCATTCTACCTGGGAGTGGAGCCTAAAAGATGTGGTACCCCAAGAAGGAAGGGTCCACCATGTGCCGATGAACGGCAGGAGTCCAAGCCAGCAATACCCAGCTACAATCCCTGCCTGAGAAAAGCAGACATGGTTTTTCTGTGGACACATGGACACGGAGGGTGCCGTGCAGCCATGATGGAGCCTTAGGCAGGCTGGCACTGGGCATTTTTCTTTCTTATAGTTCCCTCCCCACCCCCTCCCCCCAGTCTTGTCAAAAATTCTAGTGACTTCAAATTCCACGGTTTCCAATTTACCTCGTAACAGACACACCACTCTAGTTGGCTACTTAGTACTCTTTCATTGATGGAGGGTTATGGAGGGGAAGGCCGTGGTGTAATGGCTTCACAGGGGAAACCCAAGGAGTCTGACTCCACTCCTAGCTCATGTCATCATGCCTCAGTAGACGCTCGCATCCTCCCACTGCTTCCTTCAATACCACCTCCTCATCTTCAAGACCTTCAAGCACCTGGAAGGCTTTGCCACTACAGGAGGGCCACGGTCGAGGGAGAGGTATCCTCACTTCAGGATATAGGATGTGCACACGTGCCTAGCCCAAGGCCACATAGGTGTTGCTGGGATTCACATGTACCTGTTTCTCACATCCAGAGCTTCTGTGCCGAGGATCAGAGCCTGGCCTGCCTTCAGGCAGGAACATGGGCCTCTTAGGCCAGGGGAGATTTCCAGGGACCTTCAACACCTCTTCCTAGCAGAGCTGCCCACGCCCAGGACTTAGATACCCATCATCCCGGAATGCCGAAGGGCCTCTTCCAGGGGTGTGGGGACCTATCTCTATGACACTGAGGGAGGCAGACTGAGAATGCTGTCTCGCAGGGTGTAGTTTCTCTGGCCAGCAGAAGATGATCAACCTCCCATTTCTTGGATTTATAGATGCCCGCATGCCAATACTACCTTTGGGACACCTGAGAGCCCATCCTGTGACAGAACTGCCCACCCCTTGGAATGCCACTCTTCTGTGAGCTGAGACAGCTGTCACCACCAGGCCCTGGGTCTGCCCCGCAGCCCTGGCCTAGTCAGCAACTCCTACCTTTGCTGAGCGGCTCCCAGCTCCTGTGTCATAGCTTCTCAGCTGATGCCTCTCCAAGGCTGCTGAAGCCTGGACCACTGCAGTGAGCGGAGAGGAGAGAGGCAGCCAGCAGAGCAGGATGCTCAGAGAGCCTCTGGGTCCTAGTGGCCTCCTGCTATCTACCAGCCCCGTAGAGCCACTTCTGGAGCAGACAGCCAGGCCTCGGGGCTCCCAGACAGAGTGTTCAGAAAGCCCAGTTCCTCATACTTCTTTCAGGATTCGCAAAGCTTCCAAGAGCCAGCTGATGGCCAACAGCCAGGGGAAGCCTCCCAATCCGTCTGGTTAAAGAAAAAGCCCTGGGCACTTAATCGCTGAGTTACCTTGGGCAAGTCATTTCCATTTGGCCTTTGTTTCTTATATGTTCAATGGGATTACAGGGTAGATGACCCCCAAGGTTTCTGGCAGTTTTATTGTTTATTGACTGGTTCTGTACGGTACCAGAACCAAGGTGCTTCTGTAGTAGGTCGGTGCAGAACCAGAACGTCAAGATTAGACCTGGGAAAGCTTAGGCTCCAGAAGCTTGTCTATGATTTGGCCCCCTTAAGAAAGCAACACATTTGTCAGCAGACAGCTTAATGGGTAGCAGTGGGACTGAAGAGGCGTCAAAGGCCCTGTCTTGACTGGCACTTGTTGCTGCCCAAAACGCATCACTATTATTTGCTTAAACTGTATGCTTATTTGGAACGAAGGTCTAGGGGCTTATGGAGACCGGGGAATCTAATATCTCCTGAACGACCTTCCAAACAGCCACACCTCTGCTCCCTGAAGGCAGAGCAGAGCAGAAGCCAGATTCTCTGGAAAGCCCAGGTTGGTCTGCATTTGTAGGGCTGGACAGACCTGGGAGCATCACTCCGAGTGTCACCACCATGTGACAAACCTTTAGAAGGGAGAGAAGGGGTCTGGCCTCCTGCTATCTATGAAGAGCATTGTCAGTGACTGGTACCAAGGATAGGGTCCTAAAACAGCAGCTTAAAATTTCCACAGAACATGGACTCAATATTTTCTCATTCTTTCTGATGTGTTTATAAAAAGATGTGTGTGTGGGGGGGTATGTTCTATGGAGGGGTGGTGAGGTGTGTGGGACAAGGGGGTGTCTCAGCAGGCCCATGCCGAGGCATCCCTTCCCCTGAGAGACCAGCCACACGACCGTATAGTATAGAATAGAGTTTATTCAGGGCATGGGGAAGGGAGTTAAGGAGGTAGTAGAGGCAGAGAAAGGCCGAGAGAGAATAGAGTAAAGGCTGGCCATGAGCACGTGGAGAGAGAGAGAGAAGAGAATGGGGGAGGGGCAAGGGGACAGAGTGGGAGCAAGAAGGCAAGAGAGCAAGAAGGGAGGAGGGGGCAAGCAGCCCTCTTTATAGTGGGTCAGGCCTACCTAACTGTTGCCAGGTAACTGTGGGGTGGAGCATATCTGGCTGTTGCCAGGTAACTATGGGGTGGAGTTTAGACAAAATGCTAAGTTTGTTTCTTTCTTTTCTTTTTTTCTTTTCTTTCTTTCTTTTCTTCCTTCCTTCCTTCCTTCCTTCCTTTCTTTCTTTCTTTCTTTCTTTCTTTCTTTCTTTCTTTCTTTCTTTCTTTCTTTCTTTCTTTTCTTAAAGGTTTTTCAAGACAAGGTTTCTCTGTGTAACCATAGCTGTCCTAACACTCATTCTATAGACCAGGCTAGCCTCGAACTTACACAGATCTGCCTGCCTCTTTCTCGAGTGCTGGAGTTAAAGGCATGGGCCACTGCCACCTGGCTGGTATCTGTAATCTTGAGGTGAAGACATTGCTCAAAGTCCATAGCCCCACATAGCAGAGCCATAAGCTTGAACAGAGAATCTGGATCAGATCTAGAGCTGACAGCACAGCCTTGTGGGGAGTGACCGGTGTATTCAACAACTCCTGATTCCAAACGGGAAATCTAGAATTGTCTACTAGATCCAGACAAGGAGCCATAGAACCAGTGACTTTCCAGGGAACTCGGAACAGGCTCCGGAGCCAACAACCACAAGAACTGAGGAGCCCACGGCGGGTGACTGACTCCAGCAGTCACCACCTCTGAATTCTTAATGAGCGGCAGACATGACATACATCTTCGGTCCTCACATCAGTGTTTAAAGCAGCACCTCTGGGGAAAAGATGGCACAAGGCGGACGTGACCTCCAGATCCAATACAGCCAGAGTCAATATGTGAACCCCGTTCTGTTTGAATATAAGGTGTGTTCTCAGTCTTTCCCAGTCCCATGCCTCTCTGGGGTCCTGATGTGACACTCAGGACAATAGCACAAATTAATACAGGACCTAAAACCCCTTTCGGAGGGGGGGGCCAGCAGACACCATTGTTCCAACAGAAATACAGAAAGCACTAGACTGGGGTCTGGAAACAGTGATACAGCTTTGGGTGTGCTCTGCTGGTCAGAAGGAAGACCTCGGCTTCTGAGATGGCTGTGCATTAGTTTTTCCATATATGCAAAAGTCAAAATTCCTCACTCCCCAGCGTGATACAAAGGCTCTGAAACAGATAGAGTCAGCTTCCCGGGGAGCTAGGACAGTTATCATGGCTGGCCAATAAGCTGGAGTGGCGTCGAGGGCAGGGTCATGAGCCTTCTACCGAAAAGTATTGGGCAAGGGTAAGAGGGAGCTCTCGGGTTCCTGCACATCATCTCAGGGACTGGAAGCTCCCTTGGCTCAGGGAAGAGAGAAAGGAACCTGTGGCCAGGGGAGGAAACTGCATGCCTAAGGCTGCAGCAACCAGCAATGCTAGCAACCAGCAATGCTAGCAACAGCAAAGGGGCTGCCGTTACCTCAGTTCTGCGAGAGTTCAGAGTAGCTATCAATATTACACCCAATTATAATCCACTTGCTTATTTAGGGTGATATTTATTTATTTATTTATTTATTTATTTGAGGACACTGTGGCTGTCTTCAGACACACCAGAAGAGGGCATCAGATCCCATTATAGATGGTTGTGAACCATCATGTGGTTGCTGGGAATTGAACTCAGGACCTCCGGAAGAGGAGCTAGTGCTCTTAACCGCTGAGCCATCTCTTCCAGCCCTGTTTGTTTGTTTGTTTGTTTTGTGTTTTGTTATTGTTTTTTTTTTTGAGAAAGTATCTGGCAATGTAACTTAGGCTAACCTTGTATGTGTGATCCTCCTGCCTCAGCCTTCTAGATGTTGAGATTATAGGTCAGAGCCACCGTGTCCAGATCAATTCCTCCAGCACAACGGGGGAGGTGAGGAAACCAAGGAAGAAATGCTGGGTGTGATCTCTCAGATCCCGCCAACAGCCCTTGGTCCAGTGTGCACACATGGGACCTCTGCCACAGGGCTGAGGGAAGATCCCCTTCCTCAAAGCGTTATGTCTCTCTTTAGGGTCAGGGGGAGCCCTGAGAACGGTTGCTCCTCCGTCCTGAACTCCTCAGGAGCCCCACCCTATCTTTGCCCACCCCTGATAGGCTTTTCCATCCCATCCCCCGCCCCCCTTGTGCCCAGGATGAAGACTGAGCAGGTTTCCCTTTCCTCTGCACATGTCAATGTTGAGCGGCTTTTCCCACCTCCCCGAAGCGGTATCCCTGTCTTCCTTCCCTGCCCCTCTGCTTTCTGTCAAAGCCTGCTCCCAGGAAAGAGCTTGATCAATCTGTTCAGACCGAGAGTACCTTCACGTGTTCTCTCTCTGAGGAATACTAACAATTTAACAGGAAACAAAGGGAAGGCGCAAAATGTTAGGACTATAGCAAGGACCAGGAGTGTCCCTAACATCTCATTATTATTATGCAGAGGGCCCAGTAAGCTGCCTGCTCTCCCGTCTGGCCTCACCCAACACGCCAGCACTGCGTCTTTTCTGTACCCATCTCCATCCACTGGACCCCCAACCATTCCGCCCCGACACAGACTCCCAATACAGCAGGCTCTCAGCTGGGGTCTCTCCACTGTGGCTCAGGCCCTAGCTGTCCAGATTCGCGGAGCGTCAGTACCGGGGCACCTGCTCCCGAAGCATCCACCTGCCCTGCCCCCACCTGAGTGGGCAGGGCTGAGGGGCCGGAAGAAAGGCAGAGGTGAGAGCCTTTCATTCCTTTTCCGCCCGCCCCCCCAAGTCTGGCCCACACCCCCTGCCAGGAGCCGAGATCCAACAGTATATTCAGCCTGCAGCTGCCGCTGGTCATGTGAGCCCATTGCTAGGTTACAGGGACCCAAAAATAAATCCTTCCCAACCAGATTAGAAAGTGGGGGCCTCGGATGAACCAGGCTCAAAAGAGTGGCAGGAACATCCACAGTGAATGAACAGGTCTGACCGTGCTAGCTGCTTCCTATCCAGCAGCCAGTCTCGGCCCTGGACCACCAAAGAAAACACGCAGACAGTGTCAGGTTCCCTAACAACACGACACACAGGTTTATGGGCTGAGTGTCCATCTCGGTGGCAATCAGGAACAGCTCGAGCCTTGCTTCTCTATCAGGAGCTCCCAACTAACACCCTCATCAGCCTCCCCACCCCCACCCCACCCCATGCCCAGCCTCACCCCACGCCAGAGCTCCATGCAGAGTGTCACTGACCATTTGCCTGGGACCTGGGGAACGATTAATACCAGTTGTTCTTTTCCAGCCAGGAAACAGGCACAATGCTGGACCTTCCGTACAAGCACTTTCCTCATCCAGTCTTCTGGGTCAATTTCGATTTCTCCAAAAGCAGAAACGGAGGCTCGGAGGGGTTAAGTGGCTTTCTTCAAGTCACATAGTTGTGTTACTAGGATTCAGCGTCACTCAGTCACTCCGATGGATGGAGAGTGGGGTATGGAAGAGGACAGGAAGTGAAGCAGAGGAAAGGGGAGAGGGTCATTCAAAACTCCTCCCTGGGGCCTGTCCAGTTGCCCCTACTTGCTATGAAGCAGGGTGTTGCCTCCACGTCTGCCTCCAAGCTGGATCACAGCTTATCCAGGACACACATCACACACAAGCCCACCCGTACCCCTGCCCCTGTGATCACAAGCTCTGTTCCTTTGGCTGTGACTAGCTCTGTTGTCGAGGCCTGGAGCAAGCTGACAGAGTTAAAAGGGTCCTGGGAGTTTGGGAGTTCAGCTCCAATTTTACAGGTGAATAGGCCCAGAGGGGAACTTATTTGCTGCAGGCTGCACACACACATGTACACACAAGTATGAGTGCACACATACACATTAGTTGGCCATGGTTGGAGTGTAGGCCCTGAGGCAGAGCATCCAACAATTCATATGCACACAGAGCACATGTGTGTGCATGTGCACATTCATGCATGTGTATGTGTGTGCATGTGTATGTGTGTGCATGTGTATGTGTGCATGTGTGTGCGTGGGTGCATGTATGCATTCATATATTTGTGTGTGTGTGCCTGTGAATGTGTGCATGTGTGTGTGTGCTTGTGTATGTGTGCATGTGTGTGCGTGGGTGCATGTATGCATTCATTCATGCGTGTGTGTGTGCCTGTGTATGTGTGCATGTGTGTGCATGGGTGCATGTATGCATTCATTCATGCGTGTGTGTGTGCCTGTGTATGTGTGCATGTGTGTGCGTGGGTGTATGTGTGCATGTGTGTGCATGGGTGCATGTATGCATTCATACGTGTGTGTGTGTGCCTGTGAATGTGTGCATGTGTGTGCATGGGTGCATATATGCATTCATGCATGTGTGTGTGTCTGCTTGTGTATGTGTGCATGTGTGTGCTGGGTGCATGTATGCATTCATGCATGTGTGTGTGTGTGCCTGTGTATGTGTGCATGTGTGTCTCTTTTTCCACTTTGTAGGTCACAGGGATCCCACTTTGTTTTTTGTTTATTTGGTGTTTCATTGTTGTTTGGTGTTTTTGAGACATGGTCTCTCACCGGGAACTGGAGCATGCTGTTGAGTTGGCTGGACGGTAAGCCACAGGGATCTACCTGTCTCTACTTCCCACTCCTGAGATCAAGCACACACAACAAGCCTATACGGTTTTGTTTGGTTGGTTTTGTTTGTTTGAGACAGTGATTCACTATTTAGCTCTGACTGTCCTAGAATTCCCTGTGTAGATTAGGTTGGCCTTGAACTCACAGAGATCCTCCAGCCTCTGCCTACCAAGTGTTATGATTAAATGCACTATCACTCCCAGCTTATCCTACCTTTTTTTAAAATGAAGATTCTATGAATCAGACTCACTCCTTCACGCACAACAAGCTTCTTACTACCTGAGCTGTCTCCACTCTCAATTCACACATAATAATTGTATATAAAACACAGTCTGACATTTTGACAATTGTATACAATGTGTTAATAGTTAGATCAGAGTAATTAACATCACTTCACACATGTATCATTTATTTCTTTTACATATCTATTTTTATTTTATGTATATAAGTGGGGTATTTTGTCGTTGTTGCTTTGGGTAGATTGTTTGTTTGTTTTTTCCAGACAGGGTGTCTCTGTATAGCCCTGGCTGTCCTGGAACTCACTCTGTAGACCAGACTGGCCTCAAACTCAGAGAACAGCCTGTCACTGCCTCCCAAGTGCTGGGATGTGGTCACCACTGTCTGGGAGTATATGAGTGCTTTGCCTGTGTTTATACTGTGTACCACATGAATGCCTGGTACCTATGAAGGCCAGAAGAGAGCATCTGATCCCCTGGAACTGGAGTTAAGGGTAGTTGTGAGCTACTCTCGTTGTTAGCTGTCAAGTAGATACTGGGAATTGAACCCAGGTCCTCTGAAAGAGGAGCCTGTGCTTTTAACCTCTGATCCATCTCTCCAACTTGCCTCCCATTTATCATTTATCTACATTGAAACGTTCAAGCTCCTCTGTAGGTATATGCTTTGTTTTGTACTTGAGACAGGTCCTTATGTAGCTCAGACTAATTTTTAACTCCTAATCCTTGTAGCTCAGCTTCCCACGTTCTAGGATTGCAGGCTTATGCCCCTATGCTCAGTTCCAGGGGTTTATTCCTGAAAGAGCCCATTAGTTTCTGACCACAGTTATTGTGCTGTGCTGTGCTGTAGGACATTAGAAGCTCTTCTGGGAGGGACATTAACTGTGAGTGACAGAAGGAAGCTGAGTGGGTGGTTCAGAGGAAAGTCAGAGGCTTAGCAAATCATGGAGAACAGTGAGTCTAAAAACATATCAGGAGGTCTGGAGAGATGGCTCAGTGGTTTCTGCGCTTCCAGAGGTCCTGAGTTCAATTCCCAACAACCACATGGTAGTTCTCTCTCTCTCTCTCTCTCTCTCTCTCTCTCTCTCTCTCTCTCTCTCTCTCTCTCACACACACACACACACACACACACACACACACACAAGTCTGGGCAGCGGTGGTACATGCCTTTAATCTCAGAACTCTGGAGGCAGAGGCAGGTGAATCTCTGTGAGTTCAGGGCTAGCCTGGTCTACTGAGCAATTTCACAGCACCAGGGCTACAAAGAGAAACCCTGTCTCAAAAACAAAACAAAACAACCTCCCCCCCCCAAAAAAACAAACCCAGAACCTTGCATGCTGCCTCATTCGCCGCCTTGAGTTGAGCTTTGACTCTGTTGTATAGAAGATCTTGATTCCTTGGTGTCCTCCATCCCCTCTGGTTCTTACATTCTTTCTGCTCCCAGGATTCCCTGGGACCTGAGGGAAGAGATTTGTTGGAGACATCTGCTTCGGGCTGAGTATTTCAAGGTCCCTCACTCTCTGAATACTGTCTGGCCGAGCGTCTCTGTATTTGTTCCCATCACCTTCTCTAATGATGGTTGAGCAAGGCACTGATCATAGCAGAATGTCATTCAGAGTCGTTTGCTACATTCTTCTAATAGAACAGGAGTACTTGGCCTTACCTTAGGCCTTGAGCTATCTGGTCTCAGGTTCTTGGTCACCCAAGCAGTTGATAACTACTTGCAAATGAAAATGTAGTTTTCTCCAAGGGAGTCTCACTGTGGAACAAACTACTGTTAAGGGTCGGCCGCGTGCCCAGCAGAAAGCAAAGTCAGCTTTGGTGGTTCCTCACTCCGTAATGTAGTGTCAGAGATTTTTGTTTCTTGAATTTCTCTGTGTCTGTCTGTGTCTCTTTCTTTCTCCGTCTTTCTCTCTCTCCTCCTCCTCCCTCTCACCCTACAGGTCCTTTGTGTATTGACTATGTTATCCAGTTTTGTGTTTTTATGGGACTCCTGAGTGTGTAAGTGGGTCTCCACATCTGTGTTTATTGTTTATGAGTTTTCTTGGGCTCTTTCCTTTAGTTTGTTTTGTCCTATTCTGATGTGTTTGATTATATTATATTACATTACATTATAATTGCCTTTTTGTTTTCTAATGAGAGACAGAAGGGATAGAACCAGATGAGGGGAGGTGGGGAGGAGCTGGGAGGAGCAGAGAGGGGAAACTGTAATCAGGATGAAGTGTATGAGAAAGAAACCTATTTTCAATAAAAGAAAAAAAATATCAGGAGTCCTAAATGGAGCTGCACCCTTGTAATCCTAGCACTCAAGAGGCTGAGGCAGGAGGATAATGAATTCAAGGTTAGCTTAAGCTACATTTGAGACTGTCTCAAAGAAAGAAAGATCTGAGGGGATGGCTCGGGTTAAAGCGCTTGCGGTGCAGGCAAGAGGATGTGAACCTGATCCCCAAAAGTCACGTAAAAATAGCAGGGGTGACAGCAGGTGCGTGTAACCCCAGTACTGGAGAGGCAGAGACAGGGGGTCCCCAGGGCTTTTTGGAACAGCTGGTCTAGCCTTAAAGGGTGAGTTCTTAGCCCATGAGAGACCCTGTCTCAAAAGAGATGGGTAGGGGCTAGAGAGGTGGCTCAGTTAACCACAGGGTGGCTCACAACCATCCGTAACGATATCTGACGCCCTCTTCTGGCGTGTCTGAAGACAGCTACAGTGTATTCACATATAACAATAAATAAATCTTTAAAAAAAAATAAAAAAGGACAGGTATGTAAGGTGTTGGTACCAGAACTTCCGAAACCTGTGACATCACATAGGCAACAGTGCAACCTACACACCTGTTGCCAAGGCAACGGCCACCGTATTCCCAGAATCCACTTGGCTCACCTCCCACCTTTACCTGTGACCATGTCACCATCCATATATAAATGATCCTCAGATCGATCTTTCTCTTTTCCCCCCTTTCTCTTTCTGCCACCATCTTGCCCTTTCCTTTCTCAATAAACCTCAAGAGGAACTGTTTGGCCTGGTGTGGTCTTTCTGGAGCTGCTGCCCGATGATCCCAACATAAGGCATTTCCAAAGTCGACACCCAAGGTTGCTCTTTGGCCTACACATGCATGCACAGACATGTGCACATGCACTAGTCTCCCATGACCACTCACAGATCAGTGATCAATGATGACTCACAGGGACACACACACACACACACACACACACACACGCATACACAGAGAAGGCAGGGAAGGAAGAAGGAAGGAAGGCAGATGACAAAGAAAAAAGAAATTATCAAGATGTCCGTCTTGAGTTGTTCACTTGACAGGAAAATAATTTGCACGTAGGAAAGAAGGGAGAATAGACAGTTCTATGGGGTTGCAGGGGTCTTGTGAGCCTGGGTGAGGTGTCAGGCTTGGACATCAACACAGCAAAATGTTGTGGGCAGGGAGGCATGGGCCCCAGTGATCTTTGAGAGTCAATGGTTAAGTATGGCTGAACCTACAAGTCACAGAGAAAAGGGAGCTAAACTAGACATGTGGGCTTTCCCTTGTATTTTGAGACTGGAGAGAGGAGAATAGAGTGTCTATGTCATGAAGGAGCTAGGACGTAGGGCCAATGGAAAAGAAAGGTCAGACAGAACACAGAGAACAGGACAGGTCAGAGGGGAGGAGACAGGGAGACCGACGACCTGTAGACTAGGTAACTATGCAGACTGCATGTCTGTTCTTTGGGGAGGAGGTGAAAAGGGACAGAGGAGCAGTTTGAGTACCTAGAAATCACCCATCTAGGCTCCCAATGTCATAAGAAGCTGCCCAACCTGACCCACAAGGAAGTGGCACCCAAGACCAGCTTCAGATGCCCAACTGGAGACCAACTTCGGCTTAAGAACAAAGAGCTGGGCTGATTTCCCTTCTGAAAAGAACTAGCCCCGGGTGTCTGGCCTCTTCATCTTGGAGCCACCTCGGCTCTATGTCCCTGGAGCAACTGTTCAAGTGTCTCATGGTTAGCCTAACCCAACCAGGCAGGCCCTAGTGGACGCTAGCGAAACCTAACTCTTCCCTCTCCAGGCTGGCCACCACCTCGTGGTCTTTTTCCTTAGCAACTCTTCATCCCTCCTAGTTCTCTCCCTGTACTTCTGGACTACCCACAATCAGAACCATGCCTGACTTGGCTTTCATGCCCATTTGACCACACTCCGAGACCTTTATCGCTGAACGGCTCCTTACAGATAGAGAGATGTCTTGCGAATGCCCCCTCAGAGTGCGTGATAAAGAGTACTATGTGAAATCTGTCTTTCCTACAGTCTGGCTCTCAGGAATAATCTTAAGAGCGTCTAAATCCGCTTCATACTGAGGCAGGGGGACTCTGGATAAGAAAGCTCAAGATGGGAAAAGAGAACCAATCTGCGATGTTTCAAGGCCCTCAGCCTGCACTGGTAGATTTTAGCCACAAGAGGGCAGTGTTGGCCACCGAGCGCTGAGGCGTTACTACAGGGTCTCGGTACACAGCTTTTCTTTGCCAACCCCACACCTGCATTCTTTATCCTGGGGGCTTGTGGTCTTGCGGGCACCTTTTCACATGGCTGTAGTCTCATCTGTGAAGTGTGGACAGGAGGGACAGATGTCCTAAGAGAAAAGGCTGTGGTGAATTTGATGAACTGAGGTCCCCGTAGCACCCCTGTATGGACAGGTTAGCTTCCCTGAGCCTCAGCTTCTAATGGATAGTTGAATTGAGACTGCTGGCCCGGGACGGTCGGGTCCTGTATTTTAATCTGAGTCAGCAGCTATGGTCTTTGGGTGGCTCCTGGCTCCACAGCCCTGACAGCTTCAGAGGCTCACTGCCTGGGCAGGTGGGATAGAAGATGAATGAAAATGGACACTTGTGATCCCTCCAAGTGGGTCTCTTCTTGAAGTCACAGCCAGACAGAAATAGTGTCCAAGAGCCGGGGGTGGGCCAAGAAAGGGATAGCCATAATCAATCGTGTCTGAATGGTTTGTGTTTGAAGTTTCAAATGGTGCGAGAGCTGGGAATACACACTCTTCAAGCCCTGCTACCCCTCAAAACCGTGGGGCCACTTGCTCTGAATCAGAGGCCAAACAAGTCCAGCCCCCTCCCTCCAGAGCCTTGTTGAGGATCCTACAGTAACTCCTCCTCCATTCTTCTGACTCTGCTGTCAGCTTCCCCGGACTTACAGAGTACAGCACACTGGCCTGCTCACCCCTCCGGCAGCCCCGCCCACACACCGCTGGCTATTGCCTTGTGCCCTTCTGACCCCAACCATTCTCTTCCTGGTCCTGAAATTACACACCAGGCCCCTGGAGAGTCTCTGTGGCACCTCGGCTTCCCTGGTGGGGCATCTGATCCGGCACCTGGGGCCTGACCCTCCAAGCACAAGGCGTGGCCTGGTTCTTTTCCCTTAGCTCCTGCTTCTTCTGACAACGATGTGTCCCATTTTCTCACCTTTTCTGCCTTTCTTGTTTGGCTTTTTTGTTTCCCTCCTTTCGCTCCCTCCCTCCCTCCCTCCCTCCCTCCCAGCTCCGGGTCAGCTCCTCACTCCATGTCTTTGCCTGAATGCACACCTTTTGCTTCCTCCTCTGCCCTGAACACACTGAGGAGCTGCTCCCTGCCTCCGTGGACGAGGGTATGAACAGCAGAGGGAAGCTGGGCCAGCAGCCAGACTTGCCTTTAGCCTCTGGCTTGGGCATCTGGGACCTGTGTCTGGGGGAGTCCTCGATAGAGCCTCAGGCCTGTGGAGCTGGAGGGGACCAGGGCTGAAGACCACTACACAGAGTGACTGCAAGCAGAAAATAGGATATGACAGCAAGCGAGGGGGAAGCCAACACACACGAGAGAGAGAGAGAGAGAGAGAGAGAGAGAGAGAGAGAGAGAGAGAGAGAGAGAGAGAGAGGATTCTGCAGCCCCTCCTTCTGCCTCCCTAGACAGAATTCTGGGCCAGAAACCCTCCCAGTGGCCACTGGAGGGCCCTGTCTATTCCTCCAGGGAGCAGATGCAGGGGCCCAGGTGGCTGCCAGCAAAATGCCGCTGGGGACTGGAGTGGAAGCTGCACCCTCAGGAAACAGGCCACACTTTCACCCCAGCCAGTTCCCGGCCTAATTAGGGACCGGAACGGCATTGATCATCCCTGAGCTCATTATGTCACAGCTGGGGAACAGCTGGCCAGTCTTTTCCAGGCCATTAGCTGCGCCATGAAGTGGAGAAAAGGCGGGGGTGAGCGAGCAGGATCAATACCCTGTCTGTGTGTGGGGGAAACAGCCTGGTGGCTGCCTCCCCTGGCTCTCTGGGCTGGGTTTCTCTCAAAGGCTGCCTGCCTCCTGCTCGCAAGCTTTGAGTTCACACGTGGAAACTCAGCTCTAGCCATCTGGGAGCTTGGTGAAGTACACTCACTGTGGGGCCAGTGCTGGCCCAGTTCTGGGGACCATTCCAACCTTCTCTCCCAGGGCAATGGGAGGGGAAGGCTCATATTACCTCCCCAGTCTCAAAGGGGACCTTAAAAGTCTAGGTCCTCTCCACTCCTGCAGCAAGATGACACCCAAGGCAGCTGTTTCTCTTGGCCCCTGGCCACTTCAATGAGCCCCTGGGCTCAGTTGGGTTTGGTTTCCTGTGAGATGAGGAAATGACAGATCTTCTGATCCTTAGGGAATAGGGGTGCTGGGAGGTGGGAGGGAAGAGCGTCAGCTTTCCTGAGTTCCCCAACCCTGGCCTGAGGCTCAGCTGGGTGGCACCTGAGACCTGACCCTGCCTGACCCCAGGAGTTGGATGGAGCCCAGAATTGCTCAGTAAACCCACTCTTTACCTTCAGAGTTTTAAAGTGTCAAACCTGGAGGGAACCTCTAAAAAAATCATGGGCTCCTCTCTCATTTGATTTAGTGAGCGAGAAGGCTGGACTGAGCTTTGAGTTCTGCAGTGCCTGACTGAGTCTTCTACCAGATGCTCCTGTCTGGTCTCGGCCACCTCTCACAAACCTTCCATATTGAGTTTTCACGGAGCCCTGAGGTCTCCCAGGTTCATGTCCTGGCAGAGTTAGGAGAGGAGTGACCTGTAGGAGAGGTAGGATCTGCTCGCTCTTGTCCGTCCCACAAAGCACGGCCATGAGAAGTAGTTCAAGTCTCTAGGCCGCTTAGGGCCCCAGCTGCTGCAACACCAGACAGTGGTCCTGCCCCTGCTGAACAGAGGCCAGGCCCTCTGCTCCCGACTGCTCTGACGGCCTCGGCAGAATGAGCCCTGAACGAAGCACAGACCCACAGTGGTCTGAATTCTAGACTTGAGCTCCATCTGGGCTGAGCTCCAGCCCTTAGAAACCAGCACTTGGCTCTAAGCAGAAGCACCTGGAAGCGAAGGGCACTCGGAATCTGTGTTACAGATGAGGAGGCTGTGTCCCCATGAAGAGACTTTGCTCAAGGACATCCACAGGCTGAATGGGGATCAGATTTCCAGACTCCAACTGGGTCGGTGTTGGTAAGTTTCACAGCATGGCTTAGCTCTGAGATCTTCGCCAACAAACCAGAAAACACCCCCTACCCTCATTCCCACCGCTAACCCCTCACTCCCAATCTCCAACCTCTGCCCAGGGCTCTTAGAACGGAGATGAGACCTAGGACTGTCCCAGTTGCTCACACCATCAGAGTCATCTATCAGGTGAACTTCAGCAACAGAAAGGAACAGCAGCTGCCTAAGAGGCTTAGCAGAGACCATTGGGCTCCTCTCTGTCTGACAGGGAGCCATCTGTCTGTCTGCAGCCAAGCAGTGCTCAGGACAGACAGAGCCTGGGGATAGCCTTGCCTCAGCTGAACTCCCTCTAGCCAGGTACACAGGAATAGGCTAGAAACCAGGGTTGTTCTTCCTTCTAACATTGAGAGGGAAGGGGATGTCTGACATGGAGGCACATAGGTGAGTTCTGGGGTTCCCTGGAGCCCTGGCATCCCTGTTTCCTGCACCCACAGGATGCTATTCTTTGTTTTCTTCTCTTGGCTCCAGAACAGGGAGGGAGGGAGTGCCAGCCTGAGCCGCAGGGACTAAGATGCTGGACCCCTGTGGTTCTAGCAGGAATCTGGGGGCTGGGGAGCAAGGGACCCACTGCAGCAGGAGCCCCAGAGCGGGATAGTTCAGGCACCAAGATCTAGATCAAGTCTTGTGATTGGAAAAGAGAGCGCTGAGAATCAAGGACACCAGAAAGAGAGCCCCATCTCCAGGCAGAGAAGGGAAAGGGAACAGAAGGGGAACAAAAATGCCTGTGGTGACAAGCATTGTAAAGTCCCCGGTTTGTGCCCTTTATAAACCCTGTGGCCTATGGCAAATCCTAGACCAGATCAGGGCAAGTTCTGATCAGTAAGAAATCAGCCGCCCAGGTTGCCGTGGCTTTGAGGCTGACATGAAGGAATGTGGGTGAAAGGCTTTGAGAAGTGTTCAGACCTCAGCAATGATTTTCATTGGCCCTTGCTGCTGTCTGTCAGTGGGTGGGTGGACAGCATTAGGACCCTACTTCCTAAGCTGTCAGAGTAGCTTGATCACACACAACACTGTGTGCCCGAGTACTTCTGTCACTTGGGACAAAAGCAGAGGGCTTTCCTTCTAGAAGGGACTACCCAGGCCACTCAAGCAGAGGACATCCGTCCTCACAGCCTCTCTGCTTACACAGAGAGTGTCAGAAACCAAGGCCTGTGCACTTACACAGCTGCACACATGACCACAAGTACATACACCACTGCCAAGCTCTGGTGGCTGTGCCATGGGCCACCTCTTTCTGGGAGCCAGGTGTCCTTAGTTCTCAGTCCATAAGAGAGGTAGGTCGTCTCCATGAGAGTGACCACGTGGAGACACTTGGGTGGGAAGCCGAGAGGCCTGGGGGGAGGGGCAGTTCATCATTCATTGGCTGTGGTTTCCTGAGAGAAACAAAATACTATTGTGACACGCCTGCTGCCACATTTTATAGCTCACAGAGTTCTGTCACATGTATTATTATGTTAATAGTCAAAGCTGCATGGTACTTTGAGGGGGATCTGTCCTGTCAGCTGAGGCTCCCCAAGGTGAAATGGCTTCTTCCAGATCCCCTGACTGGCTGAAGACAAGATCAGACTGGATCTAGCTCATCTAACCCGGATCTGTCCTCTCCTGGACTTTACTCCCTCCTCCTCACAGCTGTCACCCCTCCTCTTAGGTGTCTCTCCTGCCGTGTGCGGCTTTATTATTTATTATTTTGCAATTCTATTTATTTTCATTTTATGCCTATGAGTGCTTTGCCTGCACATACGTCTGTGCACCATGTGCATGCAGTGCCCAGGAGGCCAGAAAACAACTTCTAATCCTCAGGAACTGGAGTTACAGGAAGGTTGTTAGCATCATGTGGGCACAAGACTCTGAACCTGGGTCCTCTGGAAGAGTGACAGGACTCTTAACCACTGAACCACCTGTCCAGCTCTGACATTTTATTTTGAAATAGTTTTGAATTTGTAGAAAAGTTTCAAAGAACTCTTGCATTACCTTTTCAATCAGTTTCCTCGGTTTCTCTTACATCTCAATTTTTCTATTCTGTCTGTGCCCCTGTCTCTTTCTCCCTCTTTGTGTGTGTGTGTGTGTGTGTGTGTGTGTGTGTGTGTGTGTGTGTGTAAGCATATGGATGTACAATTTCTGATACATTAGACAGTAAATTGCAGATTTAATATCCTTTTACCACTTAATATTTCAGTATATACTTAATAAAAAAAAACCTGATGTTCTCCAACATAACCACAGTACAACATTGCAGCTGGGAAACTAACCTTGATGCTGAATAATGTTCAATTCAAATTTCGTCGATTGTCCTAATGACAGTGCTTACAGATCTAGGTTTTAATCCAGATCCAGAATGATGTGTGTTGCATTTAGAATTGCCCTTTAATCTCTTCCAATATGGAACAATATATATATTTGTGTATACACACAAACACATACACACATTCTTTTTTGGGTTTTGTTGTTGTCTGTTTGTTTGTTTTTCTTTTTTTTAAAAGAAGATTTATTTTTTATTATATGTAAAGTACAAAATAGCTGTCTTCAGACACCCCAGAAAAGGGTGTCAGATCTCGTTATGGATGGTTGTGAGCCACCACGTGATTGCTGGGATTTGAACTCAGGACCTTCGGAAGAGCAGTCAGTGTTAACCACTGAACCATCTCTCCAGCCACTGTTTGTTTTTCAAGGCAGGATTTCTCTGTGTAGTCCTGGCTGTCCTAAAACTCTCTTTCTGTAGACCAGGCTGCCTCAACCTGAAGGAGATCTGCCTGCCTCTGCCTGCCAAGTGCTGGGATCAAAGTCATGCGCTACCACATTCTTTTTGCTTAAGAATATCTCTCTGGCTACCTTGTAGAACATCTCTCAGTTTGGGTTTGACGGATGCAGCCTTAGCGAGTGACCTTAGGTTCTATGGCTCTGACAGGAATATTACAGAAGTGATGGTGTTCATTATTGTTCTCAGTTCATTTCACACAGAGGTAACCGTGTTCATCTGTCCCATTACCTGGGATATTAGCTTTTGTCACTTGGTTGGGTTGAGGTCAGCCAACTTTTTCCACTATAAAGTCAATAGGTATTGTGTACTTATCAATTAGCATGTATTTGTGGGGAGACATTTTTAAGGTTGTGTAAACATCTAATTCTTCATCAAAATTTCACCCAGTGGTTTTAACATCCACAGATGAGTCTCGCCTAAATTATTTATTACTATGATGGTCGTTGCCAAGTGGTGATTTTTCTAACTTTATCCTTTTTTATATTGGCATTCTATTGTAAGATGAATACTTCCCTTTTATTTATTAATGCATGGACCAATCCATTCATATTTTACTCAATGGGCTATAACCTAATACCAAAATGATTTGTCTTGATGTATAACTTGTCTCAGATTTGACCTGTGAGCACCCCTTAAGGTTGAACTTTCTATCCTCTCGAGAAGTGAACATCATTCTTTGATATTTCTTCATTTCTATTGCAAGATATCCCAGGTTTATGAATAATCTCTAGGTTCATCAGCTCTGTGTGTGTGTGTGTGTGTGTGTGTGTGTGTGTGTGTGTGTGTGAAATGATAGAAGCCAAGATCTGGGTGACTGGGGTACTTACTGCTAGTGCTTTTCATATCTCTCTAGGCACATAAGTGAATTCTTAGATTACAATAGAAAAATAATTGTACTGTGTTGACGAGGTGACTTAGCCGATAAAGTTTGCCACACAAGCACAAGGACCCCAGTTTGGATCCTCAGCACCCACATAAAAGCCAGGCTTGGTAGTTGCTTCCTGGGATCCCTAAACTGAGGAGGCAGAGACTGGAGAATCTCCGGACCTCACTGCCCAGTCACTGTAGCCGTGTCAGTGAGCTCCAGAGCCAGTGAGGACCCTGCCTCAATTGCTCGATTGGTGAGAAATTGAAGAAGACACATGATTTGTCTCTGGCCTCCACAAGCAAACGAACAGATATGAACCCACACGTTACCACACCTACACCACAGACAAAAGAGATATGATTGTATATATACACACATAGCTACACCTATTTATATTGCAAACATGAAGGTGGAATTAATTACCTCCTTCTTACCAATGTAACTATATATGTGGCTTTCCACACCCATAACTCCAAGATTACTACATGAGAAACACTGTTCTCATAAATCAATAAATCATTTGTTTATTCAATCTCTTTGATCAAGACCATCTACTGACCACACAGGCACCATCTCTGCACCCAGGCTCTTCCAGTATGCAGTTTGGGGCAGGCAAATCATGATCCCAGGCACACTGGCCACACCAGTTGCAATGGTTGAGTCTTCCATTCAGAACAAGGACAAGGGGAGAGGTAGGACAAGTTGTACAATTTTAAGAGTGAATGTATGGAAAAGTTTATTTCTGTCGCAGCATGAATTCAGTTCCTCCATCATCCCAACATGTGTCCTTTAGTTCAAATAAATGTATTCCAACCACAAAGAGCTATAATGGTTCTAATAGAGCCAGTAATTTTAATGTTAATGCTAGATCAATTTAAAGGAAAAAAATGAGATGAGGTCTCACTATGCAGCCCAGGCTGGCCTGGCATTTGTTATGTGGACCAGGGTTTAGACTAGTTAATTATATGTTAATCTGAGAAGCACAGGCTTGTATATCTGCTCCGCATTTGTGAAGGTCATGCATCCTCTCCTGTTTTATATCTTACCCACTTGGATGACAAAATACAGGCTCCCTGCCACACAGAAACAGAACTTCAAGCAAAGTCTTTCAGGGACTGACTAATTGTTTACCAAATGGTTTCTTTTTTACCTCCTGTGTGCACAGCCTGACTACATTTCCCAAGTTCCCCTTTAGTCAAAAGTGCTCATATGACCAAATCTTGGACAGGGGAATGTAGTAGAAATGATGAAAGCCAGTTGCAAACTTGACTTCTAAAACCATCCATATAACTTGGCATGCTCCCTGTTTCTTCCTGCAACTGCCAACTGAATGCAGAGGGTCCGGTAGAGACTTCTAAAGCAGGTACAGTAAGCAGGACTTCTGATAGACAGTGTTGCTTCCCAGTGTCCCCAGCCAGGACAGTCACTGTACACCTACACTGCACCTTCTGCTGAGATAAGCCAGGGATGCTGGGGTTTCTGATAAGCTCACCCTACCCAATTCAGAAATCAGCAAATTATCCAGATTCAACATAAGAAGTGCTGAAGTCTAGCATCTCCACCAGGTCTGGCCAGGTAGTACAGACTTGGTACCTGGGGCTATCCTCAAACAGCACATTTCTCTTTGGTCCAAATATAGCACCAGTCCTCCTCCTTTCTCCTTCCCCTTTTGAAAGGGGCTTATGACCCACATGTAGTTCTTCATTCTTTTCCCAAGTTTGCTTTCTCTAGATTTGTCTTCAGCAGATGAAAACATCTGGCTTGTGTAATATCTGCCCTCCAGTAGAGATAGACTATACCCATCAACCTCTCTCACCCCTCACCCCTCAACTCTCAACCCCCTACTCTCCCTCCCCCCACACACTTTGTTGGGGGCAAGGGCATGGGCCTTCCATTTCCTACAAGTGGGTCTTGCAGTTGGTGTGAAGGTGCTACTAGGCCCTATAACCAGGGATGGTCCAAAATGCCTAGGAGGCAAACTGACTTTTTTCTTCTGTCCACAGTAGTCCAGGAACAGTTCTGTTCCAATAGAAGGCACCTCCACATCTATCTTTTTGCAGGCTGATAACTAGCACAGGCTCTGCAAAGTTAGCACAGTACAGGCTGCAGGGATTCTTCGGGGGCTAGAGAGATGGGTCAGCACTTAAGAGCGTTTCACAGAGAAGCGCAGCTCATCCACATCTGGAGGTTCACAACTACGCATAACTCCAGCTGCAGGACACTTTCTTCTGGACTCTTTGGGGACCCTCATTCATGTGCATATACTCCTGACACACACATATGTACATATAATTACAAAATAATAAAAATAAACCTTGAAAAGAAACTCCTCCTAAAGGCAGGTGTCGCTCAGCCTTTGTGTTCGAGATCCACTGGAGAGGAAGGGCTAAGAAGTACAGAAGGGGAAATTCCTACTGGGGATGCGGTCGTCAGAGGCTCAGGCCGCTTCTCCAGTGTGGAACTCCAAGACAACACTGCAATCAGATGTCAGAGGAAGAATCACAAAGTTCCGAAGTCATCATTCTTCATTCATAAAGAAGGAGGGACCAGAGTGATTATGGAGCACGTCTAAGGTTGAAAAGGTAGTCATGGTCTGACCGGAGTCTGGACAAAGACCCTTCTTTACACTTTCCGTGTTTTTTCTGCGAGCCTAATGGAAACCACTCAGCTTTAGAAGTCAGAGTAACAGATGTAATTAGGATACTAAGTACGGGAGTATGTGGTCCCCAAGGACCCCTCCTTCCATGCCCTTGGCCAACCTCTAGCCTCCCTCCAAAAGCCTTTGCCTGCTTCTTTGAGAAGCCGGCTCCAGGCTCCAGCACCCACTAGGGAATGACATAAACAGTCTGTCTGGGGGTGAGTCTCTCAATTCCAAGGTGAAGCAGAAGAGTGAACATTTCCACTTAGAGCTCCAGGGCATCTGGGAAGGGAGTGCAGCAACAGACTGGAAAGGCATGGAAATTTCCCCGAGCCCAGAAGCATGCTTGGAATAGTATCAACTGCCGCATCACCACTCCAGCCCAGCCTTGTTAGTGAGGCAAGCCGCAATCAGGGAGATAATTAGCTCGCTGTTATTTATTCCCCGCGCTAATCAGCGGCCCACTGCTTACACAGTGGAGAGGGCTCCCGCCTCCAGAGCTATTGGTGGGGGGGTCTCGGGGACCTCTAGTTACCAGCCCGAAAACAAGCAGCAGAAGACAAAGGGCTCGGGAGAGGGCCAGAGAGAGGAGAAGACCTGGACCCCCAGGCCCCAGCTCCTCTGCAAGACTTTCTGCTCAGCACACAGGTCCCTGGGGAGAGCCAGTCCAAGCCTCACCAGGAGCTCAGGGCCACAGGCCACGCTCTTCTTCATTTAGTTCTTAGGCTGGGCTCTGGTCGATAAAGGGCGGCTGGTGTTCAGCTCCCTGTTCTGCCTCACTGCAGTCAAATTGCCTTTTTCCAAGGCGACTTTCAAAAAAAAAAAAAAGATGACATTTATCAAAGCCTGCTGAGTGGTGACCTTGGTGGGAGGGAGAAAGGGCGGGTGTACTGTCTGTGGAAGCAGGCACAGAAAATGAAGAAAACCTGCAAGGAAGGAAATGCTTTCAACCTCAGAGTTGTTGGAACAGCTGGCCCTGGGTTTGAGCATAGCCAATCTGTGCTCGGCACACGCCCCTCTGTCCACCCTCACCAGTCCACACTCACAGGTCCTCCCTGGCTTCCACCTCAACAGCAAATTGAAGATGTTCCATCCCAGTACTAATCACAGGGATGGGCTCAGGACTTAGGGTCCGTGGACGTTCCAGAATCTCCACATAGGACAGGCTAAGGAAGAGGTTGCCAGTTGGTTGAAAGGCAGGGAGTGGGTGTAGAAGGTTTGTCCCGAAGTTTATTTGTGTAGAACGTGCATTGTGTAGAACAATATATCTGTCTGGAAAGACATGGCTGAAGCCCTCTCCAACGCCAGTTAGCCGTTGGCCCTGTTGCTGGACAGAGCTGGAATAAGATAAGAAGCCATCCGGCCACTCTCTGGTGCTGGGCAGGACTCATCTGTAGATTCGTTTCTTTTTCTCTGACTCTCTGAACCTTTTACACCACCATGTCCAATGTACCATGTTACTGAACGGTAACTCTGAGAAGAGTTTCTCTTGTGTGTGCCTTTGTATTCTGCTCTTGCACTCCTAAACACTCACAAGAGTTCTTACCATGTGTGAAATGGGGTGTGTATGAAAGAGTGAACGAAAAAAATAAATGAATGGACATCTGTACAAACTGGTCACGCACACAATCGCCTCCTAGGATGGGATGCACGCTACCTCAAGATGGAGAGGATTCATCGCTGAAATGTCAAAAGGATATTTCTGGACATGGAGTAGAAATCTGTTTCTCTGACCCTTGCTACCCAATAGTGAAGTTTCATCATTTAAAGAACAGAAGTTCTCAATCTAGCAATGCATGGAGTCTAGCCTCTAGGAAATGAACACGAAACTGCATGTATGCCTGCCCATGTGCTTAGTGGAGGGGAATCTGCTAGTTTCGCAAAGGGGACAGAACTACCAAATTTCTGAAACACACTTCATTTCTTTCCTTCCTGTTTCTCATAAACATCTATTCTAGATGAATAAAGGGCTTGCTTCCCCACCCCCCAGATTTTATTGTTTATTTTAAATTATGTGGGGGCTGATATTGGGATGTATACTGAATAAATAAATAAATAAATAAATACATTTAAAAAATTATGTGTATGGGGTTGGGAAGGAGTTGGGCGCATGAGTGCAGTGTCCACAGAAACCAGAAGAGACTATTGGATCCCCTGGAGCTGTAGGTATAGGTGGTTGTGAGCCAACGGGTAGGGGTGCTGGGACCTGAAGGGGGTCTTTGGAAAGAGCAGAATCTGCTCTTAAGGACCGAGTCATCTCGTCGGCCCTATGCTTACTTTAAGATTTTTCTCCTGCTTGCTTTCCTAAAAAGAAATCAGACCCCAAGTATTATGTATCCAGTTATTATGAACAAAACTAACTCTGTTCCACTAATCAACATGGTTAAATGGAGATTGGTCAACATAATAAAATTAAATATGAATGGTTGGGGTGCCAAAGGAAAGCACTTGATAAACATTCTATCAAGGGCTCTTCATATTGGACGGTAGCAGTTCGACTTATTCAAGACCTATATGTATGCCCTTGTAGAAACAACAACAAAAAGCAAGTGGCTCTTGGATTATAAGCCCCTTTTTCTTTTTTTAAGGTTTTAAAAAAAATGTATCCATCTTAGTGCCCGGCTTGCATGCACAGCTGTGCACCACATGCATGTCTGGTACCTGAGAAAGTGGTGAGCCTCCGCATGGGTGACGGTAATTCAACCCTGGCCCTTTGCAAGAACAAGTGCTCTTTACCACTGAGCCAGCTCTCCAACCCCTGAAAGCCTCTTTTTTAGCATTTCACAACACCATTTTAATTCTCTAAATTGTGGAGGCTCTGGGCCAATGGTTTCTGCAGCTAGTACCTTTTGGGATCTTACAGCAATCTCTCTTCCCAAAGTCTGCTATCTAAGATTAATGTTATTATTGTTATTGTTTTGATGATGATGATGATGATGATAAGTAGGAGGAGGAAGAAGAGGAGATAGGGTCCCACTATGCATCTCTGGCTGGTCTATTTAGCCTGGCATTCACTATGTAGATCATAGAAGCCTCAGACTCACATATATCAGCCTGCCTCTGCATTCCAAGTGCTGGGATTAAAGGTATGCACCACTGCATTCAGACTACATAAGACTCTTGTTTGCAGCTCTAAAGATTTCAAACAGTACAGCATTCTCCATTGTTCAAACGTGCTTATGATGACTTCCCATGCTCCATCATCCTTTGTGCATGAGCTACCAATGTTTCCCCAAAAGTCTCCACTTAATCCTGCCAAATTCTATAATAACGGCTTTTAAATCTAAGGATACAAAGAATCACTTAGAGTCACATTAAATAAAGATTTACAGGTCCTAAACCCCAGCATTTTAAGTAAGTCTGGAGACAGGCTTTGGAATCTCCTTTCCAAGTTCATTTGACATTCTGATGGAGTCAGTGTGGAGCCCACATCTAGAGAACATTGTCCTGAAGGGTAGTGTTTTAGTTAAGGTTTTATTGCTGTGAAAAGACAACTTTTTTTTAAAATTTACTTATTTTATGTATGTGAGTACACTGTGGCTGTCTTCAGACACACCAGAAGAGGGCATCAGATCCCATTACAGATGGCTGTGAGCCGCCATGTGGTTGCTGGGAGTTGAACTCAGGACCTCTGGAAGAGCAGTCAGTGCTCTTAACTGCTGAGCCATCTCTCCAGCCCCACAGCAACTCTTATAAAAGAAAAGCATTTCATTGGTGCTGGCTTACGGTTTCAGAGGTACAGTCCGTTACTGTCAGGGTGGGAAGCACGGCAGTGTGAGGGCAGACAGATTGCTGGAGGAGCCAGGAGTCCTGCATCTTGATAGGCAGGCAGCAGAAGGAGCCAGCCAGGGTGACACACTTCCTCCAGCAAAGCCCTACCTACTCCAGCAAGGCCACACCTCCTAATCGTGCCATTTCTTATAGGCCAAGCATTCAAACACGAGTCTATGGGAGCCAAACCTATTCAAACCACCTCAGAGAGTGCTCTCCAACTTCCCTGATCAAAGTGCCTCTCAGGATCTTGATTAAGAAGATTCTGATTCAGTAGGTCTGCAGCTCTGCACTTCGCACTTTTTAAGGATTTATTTTTATTTTATGTATCTAGGTGTTTTGCCTGAACGTAGGTATGTGTGCCATGTGTATGCTGTGCCCATGGAGACCAGAAGAGGGCACTAGAACTGGCATTACAGGTGGTTATGAGTCTCTATGTGGGTGCTAGAAATGGAACCTGGACCTTCTGCAAGGACAGCCAGTTGTTTTAACCACTGAGTCGTTCCTCCAGCCCCAGTATGAACTGTTAATAAAGAAGGGCTTATAACTTCTTTGTGAGAAAACTGAGACTTGGGGTAATGTCTCCATAGTTTCATGGCTGGTTGACAGGAGTGGAACTAGAGTCCAGCTGCCTTGGAGTCAATCTAGTGATCTTCCTATTAGACCTCAAAGCTGTATCACCTACAGGGAATCCTGAACGTTACAGGCAGCTGATGGGTGCTTGCTAAAGTACATATCTTACTTTCTAGACTCCAGAAAGGGGAAGAACTATTTCCAAAGGACATTTACATTCTGCTTTACCCAGTCTCACCCTGAGGCCTGTAACATAGTGCTCTGCCCTAGAGACTCAACAGATGTTTGTGAGCAAATGCATATAATATGATTACTGGACTCTGCACAGCTCCATCAATGACCTCTGGCTGTGCTCCAGGCTGTAAACGAGCTTCCCAGAACTGATCTGGATACTGCAGCTATGGTCTGATTCAAACTGAGTACAGCAGAGCTCCTGCAGTCCCAAAGGAACTGCTGTCTGTGCTGGGGTCTGGACCTGTTGGAATGACACGAGCCCTCTTAGGAGCTGGCAGGACAGGCTACTGTCCTCCTTGCTAGTTCAGCATCTATTGTGGCTTCCTCATAACTTCTCAATCCTTTAAATATTTTTCTTTATTTTATGTGTATGGTGTTTTCCTTGCATATATCTGTGCACTGTATGTATGTGTACAGTGTCTATGGAAACCAGAAGAAGAAGGTGTCAGATCCC